>CM041644.1:32223801-32330002 GCA_023333625.1 Bothriochloa decipiens | reverse complement strand
GTGCACTGTTCTCGAAGGTGTCGAGTCGAGGGGTGCACTGTTCTCGAGGGTGTCGAGTCGAGGGGTGCGCTGTTCTCGAGGGATAGTCGAGGGTTGCACTGTTCTCGAAGGGTTCGAGTCGAGGGGTGTACTGGTCTCGAGGGGAGGCTCGTTCGTCGGGCGGAGTTCCGTCCTCGAGGGGAGGCTCGTTCGCTGGGAAGTCTCGTCTTCGAGGCTGGTCCATTCGCTCGAGCGAAGCTCAGTCTTCGAGAGGATGCCCGAATTGTACCCTCGAATGTACAGTACCTAACCGACCGATAGATCCTCGAGCAGGCCTTGGCTTCGAGCTGTCATAGCCCGTCCGTGAGTTAGCCCGGCATGCTTTAGCCTGCGAACCCTCGAGCGTCGTTAGCTAGCTCGTTGGACTCCACGTGTTGTGCTGAGACTGATGGACCAGACCATGTCGCCGGAAACCTCACCGACGGCGAGAAATCGGCGGTCAACCGCCGCGCGGCCGTCGGTCAGCGCGGGGTTACTGTGCCGATTTATCTTTTTCTATTTTCAGAAAATGATTTAAATGTTATTTTCTTTGATAATTCATAATAATTCATATATAGCTCCAAAAATTCTGAAAATTTTTGTGAGTGTTCCTTATGATGTCATCTACATAGGAAAAATATGAAATGCCAAAATTGAGTACTTTTTGCATATGTTAAAATTAGCCCTTTTAATTGAAAAATGGACCTTCAATGATTTTTAATAATTAAAATAATTGGCTTTTAATTCTGAAAATTGTTTTGCCATCTAATTAGTCTAAGAGCTTTCTAAAATAAAATTTTAAGATTAATTTGATAACTTTAATTTTTATGTCTTTATTTAATGCTTTTAAATAATTTATCAACCCCTTAATCTGATCATGCATCCATCGAGCATCATGTTTACTATTCCATCATGTAAAGCATATTAACTCTCGAATAGTTTCCGTTAACGGAGAGTTAACGTATCACTCAGATTCGAAGGACGAGCAAATTCAAGAATCGGGAGTTGATCCAGAGTTCGAGACCATCTACCCCGAACATCAAGGCAAGCCCCGGATACATTTAAACCCTATTCTATTTATAAAAGTTTTACCGCTTCAGCTCTGATATGATGCATTAAGTGATAGGAGTTGAGTGAAAACCCACAAATTTGCATTACCTGTCTTATTTCCTTAATCCTTGTTACCTACTTGAAAGATGAGTAGTAATGCTTAGCCCTGCTTATTTATTTAATTGTTCAGAGGAAAAGAATGAAAAAGATGAGATTGGCTTTATTGTTGTAATCTTGATAATAGTAATAAATCGAGTCCGGACGGCGAACTTGCACTGGGAATGGAGTCCCTCTGTAGTGTTCTCGTCTGTTGATGCCCTAGGTCCCGTCCGATGGTGACCTGTCGATAATCGAGAAATTTAGAAATCCACATGCATGAAGTGGTATACGGATGGTTGGAGCCGTGTATGCCATGGAGTGACCTAGCGTGGGGTCAGAGAATCCCATCTGCTGTCATAGTGTGTTTTACTGTGGGGTTTAAGTTCCCATGTATCTCGGTACGCTGGGCCGCAGAGCTCACGTGTATCATGTGGTGATATACGGCTGAGGTTGTTATCCCGGTATATCGGTGTATCTGGGGTGCTTCGGAGTTAAAGTCTCCGGTATGCTCAGTCGCCTAGGTCCCAGCTGGGTATGAAAATGGATTCGAATCGCCGTTGCTTCTCGGAGAAGAAGACTCGATCACTGATCATCATCGTAGTAACAACTCGAACAAAAATTAAGGTTCAATAATGAAGTTGGTTGATAACGGGAGATAGTCCCAGCAACTTCTCTTTTTGTAAAGCTTTTCTGCAAAAATTGCTTCTCTTACAAGCCTTACCTTGTCCCTCTAGCCTGCATCTCTTGAGTCTCTACCCTTCTCTTTCGTCGGGTCAGTCTTGTTGAGTACTGTTGTACTCAGGGTTTGTTGAACCCCTGTTGCAGGTGAGCTGCATGGGCAGGAGTGTTATGCATCCTGCTGTATGACAGTCGTCGAGGAAAGCGACGATGAATAAAGATGTTAAGCTCGTGGGCAGAGTTTTGCGTAATATTGCAATCTACTGCTACTCCACTACTATTATGGTTTGTATAACTTAAACCTATCATTGTAAATATTTTGAAACTCAGAGTTTGTAAATGTATGATAATGTAAGTCTTCCGCTGTTTTACTTCGTGGTATTTTATCTATATGAAATTGTTGTAATACTGCAATGTCTCTCTACAATGATTGATCCTGCTCGGAGAATCGTGGATAATTCGGGATTTACCCGACAGACTTTTTAAGTCATATGGAACGCAGTCATGGTTATTTGGAGTCTGTTTAGACAATAATCATGCGTGTGGGCCATGTGATTTAGGAGGTTCTGCCACAGGCTTTGATCATGAAGATCGGGCTGCAGATAGTCTTTGGACACATTATGCTGAAAATGTTGGCAGGGCTGATTTCATTGAAGCAAAGTTGTACCTTCAGGATAACCATGCTGATGGCACCAACACTCTCCCCAAGCCGATCTTTTATGTTCTAAACAATATACTGAGGAACACTCTTGACCCTAAAAGTGGTGACTCCACTCATATCCAAAGCTATGCTCCTTTCATTTTGATTTGCTTTGGCCTTAATAAGCAGTTCAACATTTCTCGGTTCATGTGGGTTAAGATTGGAGAGGCTGCTAATGATCCCCACAGGATGCTTCCTTATGCTCCATACCTCATGCATGTGATTGAGCAGGTGACGTGCCGTTCCTTCCCTCCTGATACTCATCACTCTGTTTGGAGCATTCAGAACTTATGTCCTCACACAAAGAAGAAATCAGAGACGTCAGCTTCCTCTACTTCTGCTGGTGTGGCAACAGATGATGACGAGCCTGCTAACGTTGAGAGGGCGAATGTTCCTCCCATGGACCCTTCAGCTGGTGCCTTTGTAGGCCGTGGTGGTGTTCTTGGCTCTGGTCGCGGTCATGGTCGTGGCCCTCTTTCCTTGCTGAAGAAGTTCATGTCCTACATGTGCTATACTCAGAAGAAGCAAGATGGCATGCTTCGTCGTATTGAGGAGCAAGTTGGTCTTACCCCATCCTCTCCTCTTTGTTCCTTTGAGTATACCTTTGAGGAGGAGGATGATGAGCAGTTTGAGTAGCCACCTCAAGAGCAACAGGGTTTTGGGCAGTCACCTTGTGGCAGAACCTCCTAAATCATATGGCCCACATGCATTATTATTATCTAAATAGACTCCAAATAACAATGAATGTGTTCCATATGACTTAAAAGGTGTGTCGGGTAAATCCTAAATCATCCACGATTCTCCAAATAGGATCAATCATTACAAAGAGACATTGCAGTATTACAACAGTTTTATACAAATAAGATATATCAGAGCGAAACAGCGGAAGGATTACAATGACATAATTTTACAAACATTTAGTTCCAAACCTTACAAACCATAAGTTTAAAGTGTACAAACCATAAGTAGTGGAGTAGCGATAGATAACTTTATTATAATACCAGACGATAAGCTCTGCCCAAGAGCCAACATCCTGCTCGTCGTCACTCTCCGCAATGACTATCATGCAACAGGATGCGTAGCACTCCTGCTCATGGGACTCACCTGCAACAAGGGTTCAACAAACCCTGAGTACAAAAGTACTCAACAAGACTGACCTGACGAAAGAAAAGGGGTGAAAACTCAGGAAATGCAGGCTAGAGGGACAAGGTAAGGCTTGCAAGAGATAAGAATTTTTGTGGAAAAGCAATTACAGAAAGTAAAGTTGTCTTGCTCTAGATCCAGATTACCAACCAACTTCATTTTGATATTTTATCATCATTCATGTTGTTACTACGATGATGAACACCGATCGAGTCTTCTTCTCCGAGAAGCAACGGCGATTCGAATCCATTTTCATACCCAACTAGGACCTAGATCACTGATATACCGGAGACTTTAATTCCGATGCATAGCAGACCACAGATATACCGGGATAACAACCGCAGCCATATATCATCACATGATACACATGAGCACTTCGACCCAGTGTACCGATATACGTCGGAGCTTAAACCTACAGTATAACACACTATGACATATGTGGGGACTCTGGCCCACTATATATCACTCCATGACTTACATGGGGACTCTGGCCCACTGTATATCACTTCATGCATGTGGATTTTCTAGTTTCTCGATATCACCAGTTCACCATCGGACGGGACCTAGGGCATCAACAGACGAAAACACTACAGAGGGACTCCATTCCCAATGCAAGTTAGCCGTTCGGACTCGATTTATTACTATCATCATGATTCCAACAGATAAAACCAATCTCATCTTTTTTTTCTTTTACTTTTGAACATTTAACTAATTAAGCAGGGCTAAGTATTACTACGCATCTTCCAGAACAGGTAACAAGGAATATGGAAGTAAAACAGGTAATGCAATTGGTGGGTTTTCACTCAACTCCTATTACTTAATGCAACATCTTATAGCTGAAGCGATAAAACTTTTATAAAATAGCATAGGGTTTGAATACATCCGGGGCTTGCTCGAGCTCTGGATCAACTCTCGATTCCTGAATCTGCTCTTCCTTGGGATCTGGTGCGACAACGTTAAACTCTCCGTTAACGGAAACTATACGATAAAATGATATGCTTCAACATGATGGAATAGTAAACATGATGCTCGATGGATGCATGACCAGATTAAAGGCTTGAGTACAACTTTTCTTCACGATAAAGTTGCAAGCTAACCAAAACTTAGTTACTACGTTCATTAGGGTTAACTATGTCATTAAAGAAGTTTATTATACATATAAAATAACATTGATTAAACCCTAATAACATGATTAAGGTAAGCGTAAATAATTAATTAAAGTGCCAAAGGTCATTAGGGTTAATGACCCAAGGTCATCAATCAATCCCAAAATCAAACACATCCTATAATGATTAACTTAATTAAATGGGACTAATTAATTATTTAAAAGTATAAAATAAAGGCATAAAAATTAAGGTTGCCTAATTAAGCTCAAAATTTTATTTTGAAAAGCTCTTGGTCTAATTAGGTGACAAAACAAATTTCATAAATAAAGGCCAATTATTTTATTTATTAAAAATAATTTAAGGTTTATTTTTCAATTAAAAGGACTAATTTTAATATACAAAGTACTCAAATTTAGTATTTTATATTTTTCCTAGGTAGATGCATCATAAAGAACATACACAAAAAATTTTAGAATTTTTGGAGTTATACATGAATTATTATGATTTTTCAAAGAAAATAGCATTTAAATCATTTTCTGGAAATAGAAAAAGAAAATAAGCACAGTGTCCCCGCGCTGACCGACTGCGGCACGACGGTTGACCGGCGATTTCTCGCCGGCGGCAAGGTTTCCAGCGATAGGACTTGGCTCTACAGGTTCATCTCGGCACGGGGAGCAACTTGGGCTGGCTAATGGAGTGGCGGGGCGACGGCGGCGCACTGGCCGGCGGCCATGGCGGCGCGGCGGAGCTTGGGCGCAGCGGCAAGGGCTCACTGGAGCTTCTCCGACGACGGCGGGTGCAGCACATCAACGCGAACTCATTAAGCCAGAAGATGAAGCTAGTCGTGACCCCTAACTCAAACGGCTACGCACGCGGCGGCGCTGGCAAAGCATGCCGGCGGCGAGTCACGGCCGCTGGACCCTACGATGTGGGAAAGATGAAATTGAAGGCATGGAGAGGCGCAGGAGATCACCACGGTTCTGGTGTGCTCGAAGATGAAAGCTCGGAGTGGCTGAGTTGGGTTGCGGACGGCGGCGCGGATGGTGGCGGCAGCGCTCTGACGGCAAGGTTCACGTCACGGAGACTCCTGTGCACCATCAAGCCGGCCAAAATGCGCATGAGGGGCAGGATAGCATGGAGAACATGATAGGAGGGTTAAAGAAAATATATTTTCAACCTTGGCGGCGGTGGCCGGCGAGAAAGCTCGCGGCGGCTCGGCGACCGGCCGCAAGGAAGATGACGGCGTGCGGGCGCTATGGGCGATGAGGGCGGACACTAGCTGGCTCAGAAGAAGCGCAAGGTCGACGCGGAGCTTTTGGCAAAAGCAATTGGACAGTGGTGGATCGACGGCGGTGAATTGGAGCTGCGGAGCAAGGTCATCGGTGGCGGCGGCAGGGAGGAAAAGACGAAGAAAAGAGGCGGCGGCCGACCTATTTATAGGGCAGGGGCAAGGTACGAGCGAGTGACACGGTGACGATGAAGCTTCGCGCGCGGGAGGCGAGCTGGCAGCAGCAGCACGCCGGCATGTGCGGCGGTGGACGGCGGCGCGGCTTGAGAAGCCGGCAATGGCGTCCATTCATAGGTCTCCGTGCTGTTCTTGATAATTATAGAAATACCATTTGTTAAAAATAATTAATTACTTCAAAATTGATATAAGAACTTGAAAATATTCAAAAATAGAATTTGCATAACTTTTCAAGAGCTACACTTTTCATTTAACTAGCATCCTCAAATTCTTTCTAGAATTTGAAATGTGAATTCAAATTTAAAAAGGGAAATAAACACTAGAAATAAACATTTAAAATTATTTTTGATTTTTCAATAAAACTTGAAAATTGTCAAAGCTATGAAATATTCAACTTGTCAAACCAAACATTTTTCAAATACAAAGTTTTCCCAAATTATGCATAATTTTTGAATTATGGTTTTGAAATCAAAAGGGGACAATTCTAAAAAACTGTATTTTCAAATTCATTTGAAATTCCTTTTGGAAACTTGAAAAACTTTAGATACCAATTGTGTAGCTCTTGTCAAGATCTACAAACTATCTTTTTATAGTATCCCTAAATTCTTTATAGATTTTGAATTATAGAAAAGAGTATAAAACCAGGTTTTGAAATAAAGGGTTTTTGAAACCGAATTCAAACTCAATTTGGTTTCTAAATTAATTGATTGGTCATTAGTGATCACAAACATTATTCAAGGATATTTTTAGGTCAATGACCCAAAGACACCCTTGGTTGAACAAGTTGACTTTTGAAAAACATTTTATAGCTTCCCAATCTGAATTTAGATTTGAATTACAAAACTTGGGAATAAGCTTTGAAACCCAAATTCAACTTCAAATATGGAAATAAATTTTAAGGGTTTGACTTAGGTTTATACACTATGCTTGACACTAGTGTAAACATGGTTTACACCTCAAGTACATAGAATATAAACCAAGTATTTGGGATGACATTCAGAAGTAGGGTTTTATTATTTCATGTGACAAAACATTCTAAAACCACAATCAACCTATGAAATGTAAACTTGTTTTAGTTGATGCACATTAAGGTTGACTTAAACATGAATGCTTTGCGATGCATATGATGACATGGCATGTTTTAGTTAATATAACACCAGAGGTGTTACACACCTCAGCAGCAGCATGATTTCCCGCAACCTAGTACCTTTCATGCTACTCATGATGCACAACCTTCTTCTGGTTATACTCTTGAGGACACTGATGCTTTTGGATCTCTTTTCGGTGGGGCTGATCATATTACTCGCACCTCCACCAGTGGACCATCTTCTTCTACAGATCTTTATGGCAAGAGCAGGTATATTGACCCCAATGACAGTGATGATGACTATGAGGAGTTCTAGTGGTTTTCTACCCTTGCTCTCTATCGTTGCCTACCCTTTTTGGCATTTGATGCCAAAGGGGGAGTGTTAGGCTTATCATGATGTAATAGGGTAGCTATTAATTTGGTTATCTATAACTCTTCCTCCGTGGTGAACTATGTGGTGAACTTTGAACTATGTGTGTGATGAATGCTTGTAGGTTAAACACTTATGCTTACTCGATATATCAAGTTGTGTTGGCCTATATTTATGGTATTGTGTTGATGATTGTTATTTTAGAATGGTTATGTTGGCTTTAAGTCTTTTTCTTTCTTGCATAACCATCTGTATTCTTTTATTTATCTTTATGTGATATATCTTGTCATAAGCATCACAGATTATACTTGTCACACACACCTTTAGGCACCCCACGGATTGCAAAATTTAGGGGGAGCTTGCTCTAAATGTATGTAATCTTGATTTATGTCAAGATTTGAAATTCCAAATCCCATGCATACATTTAGGGGGAGCTCTCCATAAAATTTAGGATTCAAAAGCTTTAATTCTTTCAATTCTCCTTGTAAGCCTAAATTGGTTGTCATCAATTACCAAAAAGGGGGAGTTTGTAAGTGCATTCGCCCCTGATGTGGGTTTTGGATAATTAATGATAATCAAATTAGGGACTAACAAGTTTATCCAAGTGTATATGCAGGAGTTAGTCTATTGAAAGATTAAAATAATAATATTTGATGATACAAGCACCCTAAAATTTATTCGGATGGACGATGTTTCTACTCAAAGAGAAAACTCATTTTATATTTACTTGAGTTATAGGAAACGCCGTACTATCAAGAGGGATACAAATTAGGTTGGTATTTCAAGGTCTAAAAGTGCTCATGTCGATATTTAGAGCGTTTGGAGAGACACCGTTACACTCACTGCACTTAGAAAAGGTCCTTTGCTTCACCCAATCTGGCCTACCGGTAGTACCAGAAATATTCGAGTTTTAAATCGGAAGTACCAGTGCTATTTTCTTCAAAAAGTTGAAAGTGCAAAGTTGAAACAACTTGGTACTACCGGTAGTACCGGTGTCCCCACCGGAACTATCGGTGTTTACCAGTAGCACCGCATTTTACTAAAATTATAGTTCGGTAGTATTCGGCATATTTTTTCCTCAAGTCAAAACCTTCATGTTGGTGTTTTTAGTGTACTACCGGTAGTACCGCTGGCTCGACTAGTAGTACCGGTCAAGACCAGATGTTCCTAATTCTTTTAGTTTTATCCGGAGGTACTTGGGAATATCTTTGCCAAGTCGAACGCGTCCAAGCCGCCCAGATTTGCATTACCGGTAGTACCGGTCTTACTACCGGTAGTATCGGTGTGAATGCCTCTGCACGTTCTAACACACCACGACGGTCGTATTCAGTGAGGTACCGGTAGTACCGGTGGTTCCCATCGGTAGTACCGGTAGTTGTTCTGGACAGGAACTATATATACCCCTCACCTCTCTCTTTTCTCTCACTCTTTCTCATTCCTTTCATTTCACTCCGAGAGAAACAGCTTTCCAAGCACCAGCTCACCTGCTCTCTTTCCCCTTTGCTCCTAAACTTCATCCCCTCAAAGATTTGAGCTAGGGACGTGAGATTAGAGAGTGGGAACTTCGATCTTCGACTTGAGCACTTGGATTCCTCGTCTTGTCGGCTTGATTTGTGTTTATTACTCTTGGGTTCTTGGAACCCTAGCCTGCTAGGCATTCTTCGTGGCTGCCCGTTGCTTCATTTGTGAGGGCGCCCTAAAGTGTTTGTATTACCCTTGATTCTTAGTGAATATCTCAAGCTTTTGCTTGAGGGAGGAGACCTTCATGGTCGGACCTTCGTGATCACCTCAACAACGGAGACGTAGGAACTCCTTTGTGGATATTGTCGAACCCCGGTAAAAATCGTGTGTCTTGCTGTGGTGGTAGCATCGACTACCCTTGTTCTTGTGCTCTTCGTGTTCTTCATCCCCATCCCTAAGTTCTTAGGTTGGAGGACTCGATCTATGATTTGGTGTGGTGAAACGCCTCAAGAAGTTCAACACCTTCATCAGCAACATCAACAAAGTGGTGATAACTATTAGATCTGAAATTATAGCTCAAAATACTCTGATTTACATTTCGATTTCGTAGTTTCATAGGTTACCGGTAGTGCTGAAAGTTTGCACCGGTAGTATTGGTATTGAACTACCGATAGTACCGGTCTTACTTCTGGTCCTACTAGCGGTAGGTATTTAACTTCCGCATTTGAGGTTTAAGTTTAGGTTTTCGATAATCACCTATTCACCCCCCTCTAGGTCGATTAGATCCTTTCGTTACCTTATCGTATAAATTTGGTCAAAGTTGAGATAGTTTGACTCTCAAGACTTTTGGAATGACATAATTTGAGACGGAGGGAGTAGAATTATTCCTTGATCACAGAACTTGATGTTCTAAAATGTGTTTAATAGAATCAGGGCCGGCCCTGGTGGTCTGGGGCGAGTGAAAATTGGAGGTCTATTCCTAATATATATGTGCAATATTTTTTTGTCTCTAATATAAAGCTAATGTCATGTATTTAGCATGCAAAAATATTGTAATCATTTTACTTTTATTTATTCTTGGTATATTTTTCTATAGAATAGCCACACAATGATATACAAATATTTACTTATAGTTGATGCTAATTATAGCAGATCATTAAACAACTTAGAGACGAGATTTTGTATGTGGGTTATATGATCCTTGTATGTGGGATCTTGTACTTGGGTTATATGATCCTTCATACTTGCATGTGGGTTATATGATCGGTCTTTTTTTTTTGATAAAAGTCCTTAGGCAAGCTTTATTGATCAAAGATTGTCACATCATTGGATAAAAGCTGGATAATGAAACTAGGAGGATCATCGTCCCATATACAATTTTCTTTAGAAATCATAACTTGCCTATCTAACTCATGCGTCACTTGATTTGCTTCCCTGTTTAAGTGCTTAATAGAAATCTTTTGGAACCCACTCCACACCATATAACAATCATCATATACTGCATCAGCTGAATTCGCAGTGAATCCCATATTCATAATTTCAACGACCTCCATGCAATTAGATTGTACAATCAATCGATTATCACCAATATGTTGAGCGAGCATTAATGCTTCCTTAAGATCGGTCTTTATAGATTTGAGATGTATAGAGATGGACCCGGGTCGAACGTGCCCTAAGTAGAGCTGCAGAAGAGTAGAACGCAGTGACTCAAATCCAGGCACTCGTGGGCCGCGAGATCCAGATCCAACCGCACCGCTCCAAGCGACCGATCGATCCCGTCCAGCCGGCTCGCACGTCGCTGCACCGCGGCGGTGGAACCAAACGTGGAAGGGACGGCCAAGGGCGGGCGGACGCTGCCTTGGCTGGCGTTGACAGTTAGATGCGACCGCGGGAGCGTCCGTCCGACTCCGACCGCCACCGCGTCCGCCTCAGGCTCAGCTCCCCTCGCCTCCTCCCTCTAATCTCAGTAGTGGTGGAAGACTAGAATCGTCGGCGCGACGCCTCGGCAGATTCGTCCGCTCCGCTAGGCTCCGATCCCACAATCGCCGTGCCCCGCGGGGGACGTCGTGCGGCGGCGATGGCGACGTCGTCGTCGGCGGCGGCGGGGGCGCGCAGGGAGGCCCCCAGCCCCCCGAAGCACCGCCACGACGGCAACTCGCCGCTGCCACTCGGCATGGACTGGAGCCCTCCCCCGAAGAGATGGGTAAGCGCCCGCCGCCCGAGCCATCCCCTCTCGCATCTCTACTACCCAACGACCCCCGTCGAGCTGCGCCGTCCGGCTCGTCATTATATATCCATGTCCCTCTATGATCTCGGAGGCAGCAGATGCGGTTCCCGCCAGCTGCGTTGCTGCTGCCTACTTGGGGACCGACCGCTTCTAAGGGCTAGATTTGGCGCTGGTTCGGTCCGGTCTGGGGATGTAGATGTGTTTTACTGTAATTGGGGGTTGTCGATCATGGGCAGGTGTTCTCGACCTCGATTTTGCTGCAGCTGAGCAGCGTGTGCTAGTGCTGTGTCCAGGTATCAAATGTGCCGGTTGGGATCTGCAGCAAAATTCGCCACCCATTGTGCGCGGCTGCTGATTCAGTAACTTAGAGCTTTCCTTCGATTAGGGTTTTAGATTTCTCGTGTTTAACTGGCAAGCTGTAGAATATGGACTTGGCACATTAGTTTACTCAGTGTGGGATTGGGTGGATCAATTCCAATTTTCTTCCTTCACTTTGCTAGGATTTTTTTATTGTGTTTCTCTCTTCAAAGGAGTTGATTATGTGTTTGATGGTGTACTTCTGCTGAGTGGGATTGCAAAAATCAGATGTACCCTAGCTTCGAAAGATTGATTGCCTTGTTAATCTATAGCTGTCTTCACTTCTGTGGACTCTTTGAGTGAGCTTTGCTTACCTGGAATATAGGTGTCAGTTGTAACTTAGCTGGTTGATGGCTTGATCCTTTCTGTGTTATCATTTAAATTTCTTCCTATGCTGTGCCAGTGATCACTACTTCTGCCTGAAATAATTCTGCATGCTTGATGAGCAAAAATCACTAATGCACATACATATGTGACAGAATTTCCATGAACAGCTGTCTGTTTGTAACGGTTTAAATTAACTAAGGAACATTTCATCTGCTCACTATACTATTTGTTTCAACACAACTCTGAAACTATCTATTGGTCAACACGTCTCATGAGCTCATTGCCTATTGACTGCATACAGGAGGGGAGGAACACCGTATGGCCACATAACCCTCAAACAGGTTATAGTTACTGTGTGATGATTCCTTCTTGGATCACTAAAACACCTGAAACTGGTGTGACCGCTGATAGCTTTTTGAAATCTGTCGTTGTAAGTATTGTTTATCTTGTATGCTTTTTATTTCTCCCATCTTTGTATATCCATGCCACAGATGACTCGAATACATTCATTTTAGTTGCATTCCATATGCCAATTGGAAAATGCTCCTTGTTATATACTCCCCCCATTCCTATTTACTAAGGTGTGAGAAGATGGATTTCAGATACCAAGACGTGCATTCATTTTGTGCATGTGTATTAACTGGCATATTTAATCCCCACCGGCGGACATTCGTCGTTTCGTTTCTGCCCAGCTATAGCCTATCAGTACACACCCCGCTTTCTCAAATCCTTCTCTGCCTCAGCCGTTAGCATCCACATACTTAATACTCCACATAATTATACTCCTATGGTCCAGCCGTTAGCATCCGCTATTGTTCTGGACTGCTAGGCCATTTCCAGCCTGCATGCGACCCTTGGATTATGACTAGTAATTACTACCTTCATGATCCATGCTCCAGCTCGCCTGGTATTACGGCCAAAACTGAAAATGGTTGTACGCCCCCTATACTGGAACAGAGGGGGTAGCAAACAAATATTTTATGTACCTATAGAAAATAGAAAATGGATAAAAATACTTCCGCATTTATGACGCCAAAATTTTTGAAAGATTTCTTTTAAAGTTTTAAGACATCTGTATTTATAGTATTTTAGACAACTTAATGTGTTATCAATTATATTTTTGGAATGCCAATGTATTGCTAAGGTATTACATGTTCTGTCATTCATTCTTTTTGTGTGTCATGTGATTAGTTGCAGTCACACCATTATATCACTGGAATCTTAGTTTTGAATTATATAAACTTTGCCATTATGTTTTCCTGTATCTTAATTTAATGCCCATAAAGGACAGTTTTACAGGATACATGTCGGTATACAATCTCCAGAAGGCATTAGCTCTTGCCATGGAATTTTCAGAAGGTTTAGTGACTTTCTGAAGCTAGCTTCTGATGTAAGTTGAGGCAATTGTTTCAGATATCCCAATTGTTGCCATTTACTCTTTTTAATATTGAGCATCTTTAACTTGCAAGCTGCAATATTTTTCTTCCAGTATAACTCAAAATGTGCTCATATTATCTGAGGGCACAATTGTTACTTAGCAATAATAATAGCTATGGAGTGCAGTTGTTCTATAGTTTAAAAATATTGAACAAGAAATAGGGAAAACACATTTAACTTACTGATGTAGCTACTTGTTACATTTAACTTACTGATGTAACTTGATGATTTACTGAACATGATATACCAGTAGACCACCTATGCTATTCCATATTCATTTACTTTTGATATATCATTTGTGACCATTTGCTTTTTTTTTTTAGTTCAATATTTTTTTCTTATACTACAACTCCTGTTCTGCAGCTTAAGAGCGCTTTTCCCAGAAAAGATATACCATCGGCTCCTCCGAAGCATGCTTTCTTAAGAATAAATTCAAGCAGGTTGCTTCTAGAAGAGGTAAAATGTATCTTAAAACTCAATGTACTTTTGTTAATTTCCCCTTTTCCCTGTGTCATGCTTTATGTGGAGTAGTATACTATTTCGTGTTTTGCTTCTTGGACCTATCTCAGACCATTATGCTTGCAGAGAAGGCATGCATTGGAGGAGTGGATGCAAAAGTTACTTTCTGACATTGACTTGTCAAGAAGTACTCCTGTTGCTATTTTTCTTGATCTTGTTGAAGCTGCTGCACGTTCAAGTATGTGCTACATTCTCTAATTGTATATTATTTACTGTCTTCAATGTGCACGTTAAATATGTTAGCAGCAAATTTAATTATACTGTTACACTAATTTAGATTTCCAAGAACGGAATGGGCGTCCTTCTGAAGTAGGTTCTTCTGCAAAGAGCAGTATTGACTCTTCTCCACATTCTGATGGACCTGCTTCTGGTTCTCTTGCTGAGTCCAATCAAATAAATCAAGCTCTTACTCGTGCTAGCAGTCTGACAGGGGCAACCGGTAATGGTGTGCTTGGAGAAGCTATCTTGGATCAGTCTGATGAGCATGTTAGTAGTGCCTTGAATCACAGGAAAGGGAACCTTGTATTGGAACATGATGGTAGAAATGGTTCACTAGCGTCTTACAGGGGAGTTGTTTCAGAAGAGGACCGTGATTCTAATGCTGGCCATGCTCGGAAGGACTCTACTGAAAGTATTGGGAGTGATTTGAGTTCTTTAAGAGGAAGTGAATTATCTGTTCCAGGGGCTAGTAGTTCCCTTTGGGATGGTGCTGTGGTGGATGGACATATTAGTCAAACAGAACATCTGACTGGTTTAGATATGCATCTTTTGTATGATATGGATGCACAAGTCATCCTTCCAAATGATCAAAAACATAAGTTGACTAGACTTTTGATCACAATGCAACGAAGAATAGGGACAGCAAAAACTGATATGGAGGATCTCATAGCACGACTAAATCAGGAAGCAGCTGTTAAAGAATATCTTACTACGAAGGTATTGCTTTGCTTTTCATGCTAGACTATGGCATCTAGCTCTACTTAGTAATTACAGGTTCGTGCTTAATAAAAACAGAATGCACTTTCAATTTCCATGTTGAGTTTAAGATTATATGGTTCTCCATTACTTTGTTTTGTGCATTCTTAGTTGTCTTCTCAATGGATTTGCTTCTATCATTACCATTCTGCAGATTCCAGGCTATCTGTTTGGTAATTATGATTTTTAATGTAGGTTAAAGATTTGGAGGTTGAATTGGAAGCCACAAAGCAAAAAGGTAGAGAGACACTACAACAAGCTATCCTGGCTGAAAGAGAGAGGTTTACCCAGATGCAGTGGGATATGGATGAGCTCCGTAGGAAGTACTCTGAGATGGAGTCAAACTTGAAGGCTGAACAAGTTTGTTTTTTCCCACTGTTCTTGTGGCTTAGTTATTTTGCTAGCCATATGAAGGTACTGATTATGTCTCTTTATTGCAGAATGAGAAAACTTGTGCGGAATCGGAGAAAACAACTGCTAGTGGTGAAAATGAAACATTAATTGAGCAATTAGAAATCAAGCAAAAAGAAGTTGAGAGTTTGAAACAGCATCTTGTAGAAGCTGAGGCAAAGTCTAAAGCAGATAAGAAAGTTCTTGTCAAAGAGGTCAAGTCTCTTAGAAACTCCCAAACAGAGATGAAGAAAGTGTTGAATCAGTATCTTGAGGAGAAGACTGATTTAGAGGTATAGTGATACCTAATGCCTATCAAATTTTAATGCTCCATTCCTTACATAGCTGTAGCAGTAGCAGTATTCATGTTGTTTCTAGGAATACTTGTTTGCTCTTACAACAACAACAACATAGCCTTTTGTTCCAAGCAAGTTGGGGTAGGCTAGAGATGAAACCCAAAAGAGGCATGGAAATAAAGAACACATAAATGGTACAAGAACAAATATTACGGTTTAGGCACGTTAATTGCTAGTCTCCAAGCGCTCCTATCCATAGCTAAATCCTTAGAGATATTCCACTCTTTAAGGTCTCTCTTAACCGACTCGTTCCAAGTCAGTTTAGGTCGACCTCTACCCCTCTTTACATTATCGATCCGCTTTAGAACCCCACTACGCACCGGCGCCTCAGGAGGCCTCCGTTGGACATGGCCAAACCATCTCAACCGGTGTTGAATCAATTTTTCCTCGATTGGTGCCACCCCAACCCTATCCCGAATATCGTTGTTCCGGACTCTATCCCTCCTTGTGTGCCCACAACACCACCGTAACATACGCATCTCTGCTACACTCAATTGCTGGATATGTCGCCTTTTTGTAGGCCAACATTTCGCACCGTATAACATCGCCGGACGAATCGCTGTCCTATAAAACTTACCTTTTAACTTCTGAGGCACCCTTCTGTCACAGAGGACGCTTGAAGCTTGACGCCATTTCAACCAACCGGCTGAAATTCTATGCCTAACATCTTCATCAATGTCGCCATCCTTTTGTAGCATCGATCCTAAATACCGAAAAGTATCCTTCTTGGCCACCACTTGCCCATCGAGGCTAACGACTCCCTCCTCATTCCTAGTCGCGCTGAAATCGCACCTCATGTACTCGGTCTTGGTCCTACTAAGTCTAAACCCTTTCGACTCTAACGTGTCAGCATATTCAATATTATTAGTGGCTTGCTGGACTGATTTGGCTAAGTGCTCTTCCTTTCTTTTGTATCCTTCATGCCACTTACCCTTGGACTTTAGCTTAAAATCCTACTGAACTGTTGCTATATTCAACTTTGTGACCTTTTAAAACTGTTACATCTGCAAGACTTTTGTGATGTTGCAAGACATCCTGGCCAAAGCTTTCCATGACCCTTATGATTTATCCACCAGGCATTCTATTTGGGAAGACTACCATAAAACATATGTTTGCTAGCTGATAAGATGCTCTAAGATCAAAGGATGTGATTATTTTCTTATAATCAATAAACACATGAGCTATTGGTTTTGGGTCAACATCTTCATGTGTTTTGTTTTGTTAAACTTCGATGAATAAGTTCCTTCTATGATACCTTTTTTTATTTTAATATTTCCGTCTCTTGTCAAACTTGGATGGATAAAGCTTGATCTGTTTATGTAAGCTATGAGATATCTTCTTATATGCACGGTTTTGGGAATTATTCCATTCGAAATTATAAGTCTTTCCAAGAATCTTGGAGAGTTAATGCATCTCAAGTTTGACCAAAACTATAGAAAGAGTTTACAAAGATTTGCCCATCAAATAAGTATACTATGAAAATATAATTAATGAAAAACCTAATGATACCTTGTTGGCATCCTAAATGTTATTATCTTATCTTATAAATTTGGTGAAACCTAATATGCTGTGGCTCTCCAAGATTCTTGGAATGACTTATAAAGGGTGGAGGGAGTAGGATTTAGTGCTGCTCCTTCAGTTTGCATGAGTTAGAGCCTTGGAGAAAGGGGATGAGTCTTTTTATGCATGCTAACATATTCAAATCAGTTAACCGTTTATGATTTTTTTTCACTCTTCGTAAATCCAAGCTTGCACTCAAAATGTCTGTACTCCATAGTTCGAATTCTATGTTTATTTTCCTGATTTTTAATGTTGTTTTGGTTTCAGAGAGTTATTAAAAGAGAAAAACAGCGATCAACACGTGCAAAGTTATCCCGAGTGAAAATTCTTCATGAGTGTCGACTGCTGCGTGAGCGTCTACAGGAATGCAGTGCTAAATTTCTAGCAGAAGAACAAGATAACTTTACTATTGATCCATCATCCTTGCCTGATGCATTAGATCTTCTAGCAACATCAGACAATAGAATACGCCTACTCGTTGCTAAGGTAAGCTTAAAATATTATGGTAAAATAATATTATTTATTTTCCAACAGCGCCTGCTTGGCCAAACTCTAGTTTTTATATTCTTAGAGAGCAGCCAAAGTCGAGCACACCTACAACTCTAATACATTTGGAGTTTGAGCAATTGATTTGTTTTGGAAATAAGTGCTCCATCTTTTCTTGGAAATGCAAAAAATAAGATATTTTTGTCCTATGGATAATGTAGAATGCTATGCAAGAACATGAAATTTGTGATGTCGGTTTATCCTAACACGATAACATTGAGAGAATACTTCCTCTGGATACTCCAACAGCATGTTAAAATACTCATTGTCCTGGTCAGGAAGATCAACCAATCCTGACTGGTGGGGAGTATTATCTAGTTCAGTTTTTGTTGTTAGTTGGAAGTATATTACCTACTTTTACATTAGAAGCCCCTGAATTCTTCTTCTCAATCCATCATTTTTATCTTGGATCTGGAGCTGGAGCAGCCTTGTAATATCATTGTTTCAGCATTCTCTTGTTGAACCTAGACAGTTTTTTAGTGTTGTAAACTGGTTGTATCTAAGGGAGGTGGGAGAAAACTACCCTATCAAGGTCTCAAACTTCAGAATTATTAAGGTTTATGATGTATGACAAGTTCACAACACTTAGTTCTGTAGCATGCACGTTGTGTTGGTGGCTCCTGTTTACAACACTTAGTTCTGTATCCTAAGCCTCCTATCGATCGCTTTTTTGTAGAAGTAGCAGATAAGTTTTTTTTTCTTTGGGTTCAGCTAGAGTTTGGAGTTTGAGTCACATATCATTTTCCCTTGGTAGGTACAGTGCATCATTTATTTTGGTTTACTGAGGAAAAATATTGTTCGCACTGAGGAACACAATTTTCATGGATTTTATACTCTACTTCAGTTTTAAATATACTTTCTATTAATTCTACTAGTACCTCCGTTCCAAATTGTAGTTCACTTTGATTTTTTTTTGGTACATGTATTTTGCTACGTACCTAGATAAATAATATGTCTATATATAGCAAAATGCATGCACCAAAAAAAATCAAAGTGAACTACAATTTGGAATGGAGGGAGTACTTTTAAATGTGGACATCTCTACTAAATCTATGCTCTGCATTGGTCTCTCCAGGCTCAACTTCTAGCACGAGATGATGAACAAGGCTCTTCTGATGATGGTGACAATTCTGATAGTAGATCCTCATTAACCATGAGCAGTGAAGATGCAAAAGTTAGTGAGGAAGATACAACAAAATTGCTTTCTGATCTGCTCATTGACAATGCGCAGCTTAGGCTACGCCTCAATGCTGTCATCCGCAACGCTGTAAATACTGCCGTGAAGCCAGAGAAAGAAGCTAGTGGTGAGGTTCTCCCAAAAAAGACAGTCCTTAACTGGTTGTTAGACAGATGAGAAAACACCAATGTATATTCCTGTGAATTAGATCTTCAAACTTACCCGGCTTGATCAAAATTATATGATTAGCATACCTATAGTGCCAGAGTAGCCTCAGGAAAAACATCCCCACCATGAGGGAGGGAGAGCCTGGAAGCGTGCGTGTGCTGCTGTTGTACGGTGTTTATTTATACATGAAAGTCATGGAGGATAGTACATTTAGTGGGGCTGTCACATTGCATTACAGTGGCGAGGGCAGTCAAAGCTTTTGCTGAACCTTTGCTACTCGCAATTGGGGTTAAGACTGATGGAGAGCACAGTAGCCCCCGGTTTTGCATGATATATGTAATTATTAGAACCTGGTGGGATACCTATATATATGTAGAGATTTTTCTGGCTCTCAGCCGGTGAATCGCTATCATGACTGTACACAGTGACCCAATCTTCTCCCTTGGACAGTTCTGGTGCCAATTCTATACTTTTTTTTTTTAGTTTCAAGGAGTGTTACACATTTAGAATTGTGCTCTTCTTGGAGTATTCCACTGTCCTCGTCTGGGAAGGTGAAAATTTCCCATATTCCTGTGAAATTCATTCTGTTCAAATTCTGTACTTATATATTTGCATTGAAATTCGTGCGTCCATAGCTCCAAGATCCATATGGGACCTCGAGTCCTCTTATCGCGTACGTCACGTTGTAGCCTCAGAACGTGGTCGCTACCAGGAAGATGAAGTCGTTTTTTCGTATCTTATATCCGTGGTCCTTGAAACGAATCATGCAGAAAATCGGCACGGATCACACAATCATATATGGCTTGATGAGCCAAATGGCTTTGATTTTGGCGAGGGAGGGAACTCATTAACATCACAATTTTCTGGACCATTTTTACATGTCGCAGATTTATTTATTTTTTCACGAAAAAGCACGCGAGTGGGACCCCCGGTAGTAATGCAAAAAGTCCAATACGGGTCCACCTGTCGGCCAAACAGCGCTAGCAAAAGCTGCGGTGTGGACGCGGGAACTCACGTTCCCGTTTCCGCCGCCCAAAAAGGACGCGCACATCACACGCAGCGAGACGCCAACGGGAACACGTAAAAATCCATCCATCCAACGTTAACAAGGAGAGGCGGAGAAGGGCAAGTGCGAGATAAATACGCCCCCTTCTGCGAGGACGAAGGCGTCAGGAACCCAACAACCAAACCCATCAGCCCGTCCGTCAGGGCCCGGACCAGAGACCAATCAGGGGGACCCATCAGCACCGGCGCGGCGGCGACGACCAGGGCGCGGGGGACCGTGCTGCGCATCGCGTGGGGGAGGGGGGAGGAAGAGCGCGTGCCGGATGTCCCGCGGCGGCGGGGAATAGAACAGGGCGACGGCGGCGGCGGGGATCGGCGGCTGCGGCGGCGCGACGCGGCGCGGGAGGGCGGCGGCGGCGGCACCATGTCTGCGGTAGTCTGTGGCAAGAGGTCCTCCTCCATCTTCGCCGACGAGCTCCTCCCGCCGTCCCCTCCGTCCCCTCACTCCTCCCACCAGCCGGCGGCCAAGCGGTCCCGCCGCTTGTCCCCCTCGCACCGCGGCGGCGACGGACGCCGACGGGAGGCGCTCTTCCACCATCTACTTGCAGTCTTCCCCGGCATGGATCCACAGGTCTGCTGCCTCCACCGCCGCCTCACTTTATCCTCTCTTCCCCCTCCCATTTCCCCCCATGGGTGGTGGTAAATCATAAGATGTGGTTTTTGCCTCCCTCTACGATTTACCATTTAATATGTATCCCGATTTAATTTCCAATCTGTCCTTCGTTGAATTAGTTTCATTTACTGGCACACTTGAATATGAATCTAGATGTCCCTTAGTTGTCGTTGTATTATCCTACCATGCTTATATGCTTAGATGCTTGTGGCACTGTGAATGTTGAATTGTATTGTAGCATAGACTACCTCTTTTACATTTGATTTGATTTCGAGCATATTGGCACTGTGGAATGGTTTGTTTCGTAGGATTTTATTTACTGTTAACCGGTATCTGTTTTATTAACTATTCAAAGGATGGCTGGGTGAGAGAGGGATGTGTTGTAGTTTCTGTGGCTCCTTTCTTCGATAGCTATGCAAGTTGTGTATTGTAGCCAGTCCGAGCCTGTGATGTGCCCAGTAAGTACACAAAATGAATTTATTCAGTATATGAGGTTTCCTTCATAGATGGAAATTTACCCTCCTGCTGGATCCTGATAGATTGAATTACTTATATGTAGTATGAGCTAGTTCTGGTTTGTACCAAATTTACTCATTGACTTTACTTTCGAGTATCAGTGTATCACAGATGCAACACAGCTGACTATGCTTGTTCTAAATAATTGTAGTGGATTGAAAAAGCTCTGGAAGCATCTGGAGATGACTTGGATTCTGCAATAAAGAGTTTGAATTTGCTGCGCTTAGAGTCAGCAGAGGCAATGTCATCTACTGGTTTCAAACCCGAAAATGGCCAGCACACAGCAATTCAGCCTTCCGTTGAGGGTTAGTTTTCTACCAGAGACTACTGTTTTTCCATTCATATAGCAACAGTTGTACATCCTCATCCATGTAATTTTATTACTTAATAATAGTCACCTGTAAATGATTCAATGGGAGTGGTTCTCGGTACCCCAACTGATTTTGCCCTCCAATTTAATTTGGAACTATATTATTTCACTATTTCAGGTTTGCTTAATTTGTAAATTTGTTACATATGCTGTTCAATTTCAACACATGTTTATATGCGATTTTTAGCCTACCCCAACTTGCTTGGGACAAAAGGCTATGTTGTTGTTGTTTATATCCGATTTTTGTATTATATGTAGACATGGGTCATCACTTGGAGGAATTTGGCATATCTTAATCAAACCCTTTGCACGGGCTCGCTTTGCATTTGTATGGTCTGGCAAGCTTACTTGTCTTGTAGTTTTGGTGCTTTTTCTGGTTTTGGTTTTAATAATAGATATGTCAAAAGCAGGTCTGGTTACACCTAATCCTAAATGGAATGTAAGGACATAGGGATTTCTATGTAGACAATGTATCCTATTTCTAGAGGCTCAAATAACCCCTTCTCACAATAAAAAATATCCTATGTTGTCTCTGCCTTTACTTATAACATCTTCCTGATAATGACATCAAGCCTGCATTGTATATTTGGTGGTAATTGTAAATTATGTCAGCTAGGGTGGTGTTACTACCATAGTAAATGAATTGATTGCATCACACTTATTTCCTAATGTGTTATTTATTTTTACTCGAAAGCAATGAAGCAGTTTCCAAATTGTATTGCTGACAGTAGCATCATTTTTTTGCATTCCTTGCAGGTATTCCTAATGGTGGGGTGGATGCGGTTACAGAACATCCGCCTACTGTAGATAATTACCAGACAAGTAATAATGGCTCCGGATGGGTTGAACTATTTGTCACAGAGATGAGAAATGCTTCTGGAATAGATGATGCACGGGCTCGTGCGTCAAGAGCTTTGGAGGCTTTGGAGAAATCGATTGTAGAGCGTGCAGGAGCTGAAGCTACACAGAACCTGCATAAGGTGCCCATGTGTCACTACAACTTTTGATTCCATGTAGTATTGACTAATTTGCAGAACAATAATAGTGATTGATTTTCCTTTGTGGTATAGGAAAACATGATGCTCAAGGAGCAACTAACTGTTGTTCTGCGAGAGAATGCTGTGCTGAAGCGGGCAGTTGCCATTCAACACGAGCGCCAAAAGGAGTTCGACGAGAGGTCTCACGAGGTCCAGAGCTTGAAGCAACTTGTTTTGCAGTACCAGGAGCAAGTTAGGACTCTAGAGGTGATATTCCTAGTCCTGTTTTCAACTATGCTTCTTTTCCTGTTCTGATATATCAACTGAAAAAACGTTTGGGGTTTGTGACCCTACATTTGCAGATAAACAATTATGCGCTCACAATGCACCTCAAGCAGGCTCAGCAGAACAGCTCCATACCTGGGCGTTTCAACCCGGATGTTTTCTAAGCATAGCTGCTCAATGGCCTGCCCGAGATTAATAGCCTATGAAGATATTCTGTTTTATCAACTGCCCCTGAAACGGGGATACGCTGATACAGGATAGGTGGATTCACCGCCCA
Source organism: Bothriochloa decipiens (assembly GCA_023333625.1). Taxonomy (NCBI): domain Eukaryota; kingdom Viridiplantae; phylum Streptophyta; class Magnoliopsida; order Poales; family Poaceae; genus Bothriochloa; species Bothriochloa decipiens. The sequence continues at coordinate 32,306,683 of CM041644.1, read as the reverse complement.
TGGCCATGGGTCCAAAATTTTCAAGTTATGGTTTTGTTTTAAACATGTTGCTTTCATGCAATTGGCTACCAAATATATTGTGTGTTTCCATTTTTCTTGGTATGGTTTACTTAATCCATGGCTAACATATTTGTCACTAAAAGATTACTGTATCTCGTTGTAGGCCGTTTTTTTTTTAAGAAATAAAAGAATGGAAAAAAAGTTTGGTCCCAACGACCGCACTTAGCCAAGTTACAAAGCTAAATTGGCACGATATTTTTTTAATTAGCTAGTTAAAACGAACCACGATTTTCTTGGATTATAGTCTCACGAGCGGTGGTAGCATATTCTCATTTAATCTTAGCTGGTTCAATGTCACACATCATTTCAACTCATGATCCAAGGGTTATCAGGGTTCATAGGGTTCAACTCATATCAGGGTTCATGCTATTATTACGTGTTCCTTTCTTGAAACTAAGATATTTTGGTACGATTTATACCGGCAAACATCCCACCCTATACAAGCTAGGTTTTATGGTATGTGGTATGTGGCATGCAAAGGTTCAACCTATCATTTGCATTTGGCTTTGAGTTTAATCTTTAACAAGCGAGCGAGTAGTAAAATTATGGTCATATCCCATCTGCACTCATACATCAAACTCTAAAGATGACGAGGAAAGCATGTACACGAGCGTGCTAAATCTATCAGTGAGTGCCTAAGTGGGTATGACAAAGTGATAGGTTACATGATTACGACAATATGCTTGAGTCCTTTGTCTTGTCGTAATAAATGTGGTAAGTAAAGAGCAAGAGTTAGAGAGGGTAAACTTTGAAGATAAGGTGATCTATCTCTAGTCCATGTTGGAGCTCAAACAAGTTGCTGACAACAAGCCCTCCAAACATGTTAGACTCATCACCAAGTCTCCAACCAACTACGCGTTATAAGCCACCTTGGCTCACGACTAACACCCCACTGTTTCAGTTACCTTAGCATCATCTTTTCTATAGATCTTCACTACCAACGCAGGGTCTCCTTGTCACCCCACGCAAGTCGTTGCTGCTCCAAACCAAGCACAGAGGGTCGACACCATTAGGCCACCAAGATCTCGCTAGAAGGTCACAAAGACCTCAAGTGCTCCGACTCATCAAGATGACATAATAGCCAAACATCTCAAGGCTCTCAAGCTGTAAGGCCTAAACAAGCACTAGTCACTCTAATTGCTCTAACGATGCCTTTTATATGATCACTAAGCTCTCATATGAGGTTGCAACTATAGCATACTCCTTTAGCTTCTATAGTCTCCCACCGTTTGAAACACCGATTGGAGGGATATAAATAGCTCTAGGAAGCCTACAAGATGTTGCTTGAACGATCATATTTGGATTATCTGAAAGCATTTTCAAATGTGTAGAGTTTGGCATCCTTGCTTTGAATTTGGTTTTAGCTTGTAGAGTTTTGTGATATATAAACCTAAGGAGAATGCAAAAAATAATCTCATAGCCACCTTCATTTAGACATGATCTGATATGACACGGTCTCTTAAATCAAAGTTTAACTATTTATTTTTTATTTTATTTTATTTTATATTTTCAATGATTATACACTTATGATCTCAAAATTCAGACCCTTGGTCTGTTTCACACAGCTCCTCTAAAAACACCGAGCCAATCAACTGCACGTACTAATGCTGAAAATAACACATTGCCGCCGCCAGTAAACCCTTACATGAGTACATCGCTGTTTCATTGATCTGCTCATCTGCGGTGTCCCTGCAGAAATGCTAACAAGCAACGGCCCAAGCCCAACAAGGTGCTCATCATGCCGCCGCGACGGCCCAACGGCAGAAGCCAAGGCCTATTCGCCAGCTAGCCACGCCGGGCTGGCCGCCTAGTTTCCGGGCCCAGATGTGGTCCCACATGTCGGTGAAAGGAGCCACGAGCGCGAGCGCAAGCGCAAGCGCAACCGACCTGCGCCGGCCGCCGACACGCCTTGAACTTGAAATACCAGCCAAAACCAAAACCGAAACCAAAACCAAAACGTAACCGCCCCGTCCGTCCCAACGAACGCCTGCTCTGCTCTGCTCTCGCCTCGCCCCTCCCCAATCCTCCCCGCTCCCAATCCCCTCCGAAAATGGAGCTCTTCGGCGGTGGTCGGCGCTGGCACCACCCCGGCCTGACGGGAGTCTCCGCGAGGGGCCTCTTCCCGGACGTGTCCTTCGTGCGGCTACAGAACCGCGCGCAGCAGAAGTACCTCGCCGCCGACGACGACGGGGAAGGGGTCTCCCTGCGCCCGCTCGGCCGCATCTTCTCCTTGGACGCGGTGTGGCGGGTGTACCACTTCGAGACCTTCGTGCTCCTCCAGGGCGCCGCCTACGGCCGCTACCTCGCGACCGTACCCGGCATCCGGGCGCCGTCGGGCTGCCGCGGCCCCGCGCCGTCCAGCGCGACTACGACGGCGGGAGAGGGACCAACGTCGTCAAACTAATGTGGAGGCCCTTCTGGATGGTCGACGACGACAGATACATCGTCCTGCGCCACGCCGGGAGTTTCGACCGCAACCTCCGCGCCAACGGCAGGTACCGCTTCTGGCACACCGCCGTCACAGCCGATTTCAGCCAAGCCAGGTGGAGCACGATGATGCAGTGGACGGTCGGCAGGTTCGAGCTGGCGCCGGGGCTGCCACCCCTTCCACCTCCGACCGCGGTGAGTTCGCTATCCTTTCCCCTCGCCTCCTTGCCTTGGATTCCGTGAACGGGTTTCTTCGTGGCGTCGATTTTCGTGACAACTTCACAATCTGATTGTTGTGTTCTCCTGGGCGAAATCCTTGCGTTTATTTTGACCAAAGTCAGCATCTGGAACTGTCAACTTCTTTCACAAGAAGCCTGAACCTGTTAATCACTTAATTTTGCCTGACGAGTTCACGGTGATGGTTTGCTGTCAGTCCCCGAAAGTTCGATCTGATTCTGTAGCCCACACTCCTAGGGAGCAAATTCGCTTTAGGGAGCCCCTCTGCATTTGGTTTGCTTTAGAGAGATGTTGTTTTTACCATATTACTCCTGTTCGGCTTCCTGTTTGCAGCCTGTTAATCTGTTATCCAGAAACTATCGTCTATTCTAGATTGTGGTTGCTTTACCATTTTCTCTGTCATTCGTCGACCTGGATCTGATCATGATATCTGGAAAGTCTAGTCAAGGTCACCATTGGAGTTCTTTGTCATGCCGTGTACTTGAATGATTTGAGCGCTTTGGAGGGAGGCCATTTCTTGCCAGATCACATGAATTGGGGGTTATTTTGATTTCTGAACATTTCGTTCTGTTATTTGGCATCTGAACATTTCATTCTAATTGTGGATTCAGACTCGTTCATTCAGTTACCAGCAACGCTCTTGTGTAGCTGGTTGATTTTTTTATTTGAGCTCTTTCGTGGAGGCTATTTCTTGCCAGATCACAGGAATTGGGGGTTACTTTGATTTCTGAACATTCCCTTCTGTTATTTGGCATCTGAACATTTCATTCTAATTGTGCATTCAGACTTGTTCATTCAGTTTCCAGCACCGCTCTTGTCTAGCTGTTTGATTTTTTCCTAAACACAAAGTGTAACGTTTCTACAGAATCCAGGAGGCCTCAGGGGCCTCTTCCGACGAAGACCCGAGGAGGATGAGCAGCGGACGATCCGGTACGTGTGGGCGAACGACGAAGGGGGCTTCGACCAGAACTCCGATAGCTGGCCCATATTCATATTCTCCGGCTGCTCCGTGTTCAACCTGATGACCCAGGTGGTGGGGCTCTGTCAGCCCGATGGTGGGGAAGTCTGGGTCGACATCACACTGGTCGTGCGGCCCGGCTTCCAAGGGCGGCTAACCCCTCTGGTCACCGACCTGCCTCACAGCGTAGATGCTATAGACATCGTCGTCTTCAGGACCGGATCACAAGGTGAGAAACTCTGCAGTTCTCTCAGTGGTCTGTGCGGCACTTGTTATCTGTTGATCTTACCATTTCAGCTTGTGCCATACTGCCATGTTTAAAGTTATCAGCAAGCTAAGTAATGGCAGTGTGACATCTACAGTTTGTACATTGTCTGTAGCTCACGGTAGTTCTGTAATCAGTTCAGAATTTGCTATGCAAACAGATCAGTAAAAGTATCTGCCTGATATATGTTGAGTAGGTCGTAAAATCCATCTGAGAACAGGAAATGTAACATGCCTGTTAGTTCCATATCCCAGATGTTCAGAGAAATTCTTAGGTTTTGAATAGTTGGTGCATTTAGTATAATCTTCTTGCCTTTTTGGCCTTTTTGCATTGCCTACATGTGCTTCAGGTGATGGTTTACTTATTTTGTCTTGGATTAATCTAATTATCTAAAGCATGTTGTAGACAAGCCGATGCATTCTAGTGAAACAGTCTCAGACTCTCAGGTCTGTAATGTTCAAAGTGATATGAAGGACTTAGGAATCATTTGACAGAAACTTAATTTGATTCGGTTCTTATACAATTGTAGGATTTCATTTTTCAGGTCAATAGTATTCATAGTGCCACTTAGGACTTATGAGTCCTTTGACAGATGCTTAACCCTGTTCAGACGATTCAGTCATTCCACTTGTTTGCCAATAGTGTTATCTATTGATCTTGGAACCTATTGTCTACTGTTTTTTTGTTCATTGTTGATTACTCCTCTCTGATGGAACACCGATGACATGCTGCCAAATTATCTCATTATTTTTCTTGTTCCCTTGGTATTCAGGTGCTAAGAATTTAGTGTACCCAGATCTACATTGATGCAGCGTGGAGGACTATGAGAGCAGAAATTCTGACAACTTCGCAAATCCATCTCTTCGGCAATCAAAAGCATTTAAGCATTGGTGTCCCCGAGACAGTGACACGAGAATTGGCTGTCGTCTTTTGTTAAGACAGTTTCTGAAAATTCAGCAACTATTCTGTAACGGTGGTTAGATTTTGATGTGTTCTACTGCCTGGGAGTAGTTTGAATTGACCTCTCAAGTTCAGTACTTTAAAACTGTCAAAAGCGTTATATGGAAGTACATGATGAATGGTTCTGCGAAGTAATATTGATTGTAGTTACCACCATCTTCGTCTCTGTTGGGTGATGGACTGGTGGCAAGAATAGAGGCTCCTGATTTTGTCTGTACTTTGCTCCTGAGTATGCACACATGTCTGTCGTTCCTTTGGTCCGGCGTGATGACAGCCAGGGGCCTTCAGTCACCACCACGCCCACCCATGAACTGGAACTGCTCGTCAAGTTGTCCTCAGAAGTTGTCTGTCTGCATGTCCCTGTACTACGTCAACTTGCTGGCTGCCTTGTGCTGCGCCATCATGCTAGCAGGCATCGCTTCTCAGCTTCATTGCAACTGGATCTGGATGGTTGTCACAGTTATATCTGTTCGCCCAATCGGAGGATGCCCGAAAGGTGCAATCGACTTTTTCGTCTATGCTTCTTTCTGGAAGTTCACCGCAGGTTCCGTCCCCTCCTTGCTGGTGCCTGCATTTTTCAACCAAGGGCTGCAATACTGCTTTTATGGAGCAAAATTTCTGCCAACTGCTCAATTGGAATGTTAAAGGGCTGAACGACGGCGCGCGTCAGGATTCTGTCAATGAGTTGGTGACATCTACAGGCGCCACAATTATATGTTTACAGGAAACAAAGCTGCAAACCGTCGATCAAAGCATCGTCTCCCGCACCATAGGCCCCAATTTCACCAGCTCATTCGATGTGCTGCCTGACATACAGACAAGAGGTGGCGTCCTTCTTGCATCTTCACTTTAACAGGTTGAATCTTTTATCAGGAACTTTTACAACATGAAACCTTCACCTCTACTCCCAAATCCCAAGCCTTCAGAAAAATCTACACATTAGGAACATGAATGCGTATGGTGGCTTGCAGCCACAGGTCGTTCTTCCTCCTCGCCGTGATCCCGAGCCCTTCGGCCATGTCCAGCTCCTCCGGCGCAGCGCCACCGGGGAGCGCCCAGTCGAAGTGGAAGAGGAGGCTAGCGAGACCGAGCTCCATGACGGCGAGTCCGAGCGCTATGCCGGGGCAGATCCTGCGTCCGGCGCCGAACGGCACGAACTCGAAGTCCGTGCCCCTGAAGTCCACCTCCGCCCTGGCACCGCCGTCGTCGAACCTCTCCGGCCTGAACTCCTCGGCGTCGGGGCCCCAGCTCGCGGCGTCCCGGCCGATACCCCAAGCGTTGACCAGCACCATGGCACCCCTGTGCACGTCGTGCCCGAGGACGCCACGCGTCTCCTCCTGGCACTCGCGCGGCAGGAGTAGCGGCACGGCGGCGTGCAGACGCAGAGTCTCCTTGATGACCAGCTGCAGGTAATGCATCTTTGGCAGGGCGTCCTCCGGCACACAGTTTTGGCCGGCTAGCACGCGACGCACTTCGGCCTGCGCCTTGCACAGCGCCGCCGGGTGCCGCATCAGCTCCGCCATGGCCCACTGTAGCGTCGTCTCGCTTCCCGCGCCGAAAAGATCCTAGGTGCAAGTCCGAGCGCTATGCCGGGGCAGATCCTGCGTCCGCCGCGCCAGGTCACGCATGGCACGGTGAGGGAGCGCGCCCACGAGGTGGTGCAGGCTGCCGATCACCGGGAGCTGCCATGGGCCGGGAGGTGGTTTACGGCCGTGGTTGCGATGCCGAAGCTTGACGGCGAGGACCGGCCGGCAGCAGCAGGATCGCCGCCAAGAAGAGGTAATGGTAGGATGATTGGATTTCTTGGTCCATCATTTCGATTGCACCTCTGGTTGTTCGTGTTCTTGAAGGTCTAGTAGTACTAGTGTACTACAGTACAGTTCGTTCAAGTGTAGTGAATAGACGATACAAAATTCTACGCTGCGTGGACCAGAATCTTTTAAGGAGCAGGTGAATGGCGAGCGAATTATAATATGGAGATTTGCATTCAGATCTACAAGCAATGTCCACGGAGACGATAGAACAGTGTATAACAAAAATACATACAGATTGTTTTTTTTTTTTTTTTGGCTGCAATACATACAGATTGTTTATTATGTGGTCCAATGTTATAAGTGCATAGTTGTTTGCTAAATGCGATTCGAAGCCCATAAACACCCATCAAAACATCTCAACTGGTGCTGGCAGTACCAATTCTCAACAAATCATATTTGGAACTGGGAGCAAATCCTTTCTCAGTACGGGAGCTTTGACGGGGATCAGTCTCAATTCGATCGATAAATTAAAACTAATGGTACATGAATATTGGACCTCCGTCAAATTTTGCTCACTTACATCGAGAGCAACTATAATCTAAAGAGAATCCAGACTACCACAAATTAATTGCAATAACACATGAACATGTCATTTCTTTATTGACCTCCCCTACAGACAATCCAGACTAACATAAACTAATTGCAACACCACATGGACATGTCCTTTCTCTGACCCATCTTTGTCCGCAGCTGGAAGAGAGAAAGATATTTTGCAGTTTCAGGATCTTGTGGAGTAACCTCCAAGCTTGACTCGTAAGCTGTAGCAGCAGTATGCAGTGATTAGAGGACATGTCCTATCTGACAACCGTATCTATTAGAAGACATCTGGATTCCGATGCCAATATGTGTTTCTGCATCGGTTCACATTTTGAAGATGGAATGACAAGGCATTGTTCTTCTCCTGGATGGGTAAGGATGCGAAGGTTAGTACTAGTAGGTAGATAATATACAGTTTAAGCATTATAGCAACAAATTTCACAGAACCTACCTCTAACGCCTTTATCTGCTCCTGGTACTTCTCGAGAATTTGGTGGAATTGAGATCGCTCCTGCACCATCTCTTGATACTCCTTGAGTCGGTTGTGCTGTATGAGGAATGCACGCTTCAGAACGCCATTCTGGTGAAGCAGGGATCCCAGCATCTGCTTCACTATCTTGTGCTCCTGGATAGCCAAGAAAAATTCAGGTCAGTTTGGGAGGAAAGAAGAACTAATCATAATTAAGCATGGTTCATATGATATAATAATAACAATAATAAAAAGTAAGTATTTAACTTTTAGACAATCATGATACCTTGTTCATTTGTCTCTTTTCATCTGGACTACTCCTGGCAGCAGATTTTTCCAACAAGTTGAGTATCTTGAAGGCACGATTCTTGGCATCAGTCAAATCCGGAGCAGAGAACATCTCCTTGACAATGAGCTCTGCCCATCCAGAGCAATTGGTGGGAATGGCTTCCGCTGTCATGTTAACTGCAATAGCCATTGATTCAGTAAGGTTTTAGTTAATGGTCGCTGATTCATGAAAATATACTAAGATGTTAACTAAACATGACATCAGTGTGAATTTTTTATTCTCCTAATTGTGGTGGAAATATATGCAGATAATAATCAATGATTTTGGCTGGAATGTATGCAGATGCTGCATACCTTCAGATTCAGATAGGATGGTATCGCCTTCCTCGTTGTCAGATGGAACATGGTTTATGGCAGAAGCAGAGTCTGTGCTTCTTTCTGCCAAGTAGTCTTTGTATGCTCTGATTGCAGCATCCAAGACATTTCCTGACGCTTGTAGATAGTTTTGTAGAACCTGTAGATTCAGGGGAGAAATGATTTTAGGTGCACAAATCCTAACCAGTAACAGTTTGTGTAGGATAAGAAAAACATATGACTGAACCACTGAAGATATTCATTGGTACAGTACTACAGTACCAATTAGTAAGGACTCCGATTTATGTTCGATGCAACGTTTGAAATCCAAAAGAGAGAGAACTTTCGAAGTCAAGTTTGTTATACAGTATATACAAATTGTAACGATGTCAAGGTAGCTAATTGCCTCGTTTGGCTTGACTTGTGGCCTATCGGCGTGCTCTAATTAAGCCTGTTCGCCGTGATTGATTATTATATAGGACTAATAATACAGCATCCATGTATTATCAAATAAACTTAATCGTTAAACGCACACTTAATACGTACGTGGACGCACCTGCAGATCCTCGGCGGGGAAGATGAGCTGGAGCGCCTCGACGGGGTCAAACTCGAGCGGGAAGCTGATGCCGAGGTCCGCCGCGGCGACAACCGACGACGAGCACCGGCCGCGCTTGGTCTGCAGGAGCGGCAGGTCGGCGGCGGCGGGGAACGAGAAGGGGTCGTCGAGGAAGGCCGCAGCCGTCCCCCGCTTCCGGTTCCGGCTAGCCACGGCCGTCGCCGCCATGTATGAGGGGTGTATGTGCGTGTGGAGGTAGAAGAAGAGGTAGGTTTCCGCCCGCCGGCGAGCTCGGATCGAATTGAATTGGAGGCGAAGAGCAAGTTATGGAGTGGTTTCACACGGCCACGGGTGGGTGGCGTGGATATAAAGCGGTCGGGTAGCGCGGAAGCCGGAGTCTTGGAGGACACGGCCCGCCCGGGTTGCCGACTCGCCGTGCGATGGGACTTCGACTCCATCGCGACCGTCCGTGGGTCCCACCAGCTCGGACTTCTCGTGCATCGTGTCAGACTTCTGTCCGGCTGTGCTTAGTTTCGCGAATTTTAAAAAGAAAATGTCACTTCGTGTTATTTCACCGTAGTATTTTATTTGTATTTGGTAAAAATATTTAAACTTTGAGTAACTAGACTCAAAATATTCGTTTCGTAAAGTACAATAAAACCGTGCAATTAGTTTTTGATTTTATCTACATTTAGTACTCCATGCATGTACCGGCATTTTGATGTGACGGGTGATAGGAATTCTGTATAGTAAATTTTAGGATGATTTCTGGATAACTAAACACAGCCTTCTTTTTTAGAACGTGTAGATGGGATGGGAGTTCCTTTTTTCCTAAATAAGGCCTTGTTTAGATCGTGGGAAAAAATGAACCCGATGAATAGTACCACTTTCGTCTTATTTGATAAATATTGTCCGATCGTGGACCAACTAGGCTCAAAAGATTCATCTCGTGATTTTCAACTAAACTGTGTAATTAGTTATTTTTTACCTACATTTAATATTCCATGCAAGCAGCTAAATATTGATGTGATGGAGAAAGAGTGAAAAAATTGTAACTTTTAGAGGGATCTAAACATGGCCTAAATTAGAGGCGTCCAAAGTTAAGAAAACTTTATGACGTCAGCCTTTCTTCTCTCTCTTCCTTGTAGCCGACCAGCGAAGGCACGGCGGCCACCGTCCCGCCCGCCACGGCGTCGCCGACTAGCGAATCACACGGGTGCGCCGCAAACTGCGGACTGTGCCCTGGCATGCGGGCACCAAATTCTGGTCCAGCCCAAGTAGAGGCCCAGTTAGCAAATAGCAACAATAACACATTGGGCTCGGCAAGAACTAACCGAAATGCGCGAGGTCATCAGCACCAGTGCTCTTCTAAGTCCACACCCACGTCCCGGAACAAGTCGCATACAGCGTGTCCACACTGATTACCGTTTTAGTAAAAAAAAATGTTGGTGTCGAGAAGTTAGTTAATGGTCGACCGCTAAACTGAAGGGTGCTCATAAACCGACTAAACACACTATTTGCACTGACTGCTCGATCGCTTGGACGCTTGACCGTATCGTTAAAAGTACACACACGAAGGGTTCTATGAACCGACCAATTTATTAGAGCGTAATTCGTCATTAAAAAATAAATTTACATGATTGAGACCTAATAAATCCGATAGTCATACCAAAATCTCGAAGGATTTCAAATTTTTTCGGCACGATCAAGATCGTAATGAGTTTAGCGTTTACCATTCACAACGTACTTAGTTCACACATAGTTTTACACCAGAGTACGAATAAAATTATTACAAATCAAGTTTAAATTTCAAATAAAACAGAAGCGATTTAGTTCAAATCCACACACACACTTAGTTCAAATACAGTGCCAGGTTCTTGATCAACATCCAACAAAAGCATTAAGTAGAGAAGAGTGACCATGCCCAAAGTCTAGTCATCTCCCAAGGCGGGATAGAAGCAGTGCTGACAATAGCCATAAAACATCTCACCATCTGTAACAACATGAGAAATAAAACCCTGAGTACGAGAATGTACTCAGCTAGACTTACCCGTCATAAACTAAAAATAAATTGACTCCAAGGAGCATGCAAAGCTATATAAGAGGGATAGCTGACTCATTTAATTATGAAAAAACTGGCATTAAAAAAATAATTAATAAGAACCTTCTAGCAATGTATTTTAATCTGATTAAACTCATCATGCTACATTAGCACCTGTACTAAACAAGCATGGTAATAATTATTCAACAGAAAAAGTAACCAATTCCGGTTGAGTATCTTTCAATCTCAACAGTTCAACCATCTCATCTCTTGTTCAAGTTCTTACTACGATGCCGCTGCTCAAGTCAAGTATTCACTGTCCAGGAACGATGGCGATTATAATCAATTACTAACCAGCTGGCGGGTATTCCTCACACAAACCACGCTCACCTGCTAAGGTGAGCTATAGATCACCGAAAATTCAATTCGAGAAAAGTTGCGGGATCAACAGGTACCATCGTATCTAGGAACCGTCCGGCTGCCTTATTCAGGGCGACCCTGACCTCGGACTTACTCTCCGCGTAACCCGTGGTCCCTCATCTTCACCAATACGATGCGTACAGCAGGTCGACTCCCGTCCCAAACCAAATCCAGGCTTCGCGGTCGGAACAACTTATCCTTCCAGCTAAATGTGAGGCATAAATTCAATATGACTTGAGGACGTACAACGGACGGGGTCCTAGTTCGACACAGACGGGATAACCACACCGAACCTTCAGTTCAGTCTCAACACCAATCCCGTCCGGTCTCGATTTATTATCTCCACATGGTTATCCAAGATAACAATGTATTCAAACATTCTGAGTCACCACCTATAACTCGTGGATGACAGGAAATCACCCGACTTCTACCGATCTAGTTAAAGCAGGGCTAAGCAAATAATCATACCTGAACCTAACAGGGTTGAAGTATAAGCAGTGGCAAGGAATATAAGTAATGCAGCAATGGTATAAAACAACGTCTATAACTTAATGCATCAAACAAGTAAAGGACTCAAGTTAGATATTTTGCAAACCATAGGGAGAATGCTCCGGGGCTTGCCTTTCAGGAAAGAGCTTGGCTGGTGGTCAGGACACTCGGGAAGATCAGCTTCGGGAACCTCTTCTGCTGCTATCTCCCGCACCAGAGCTTCCTGCTGGCCTTCCTCTTCTGGTGCTCCGGGAACTATCGTTTCGAGCTCTGACGATCCTGTATGATGCATAGTACGTATGAATACCATGTATACATAGAAATGCAATGCTAATGCTGATGGTGAATGAATGCTCAGCTAAGATAAATGATATGATTTTGAAAAAATGTAAGATAAGCACATGTCATCTGCATTCTCTTCTACCGACAAATCTTAAACAAGCCTCGCATTATAATTTACTCGCATGCTATAAGAAATTATAAATAACCATTGTTTTGCATACTACCCTCTACTGAACCAAAACCAATAACAGATCACACACATCACAAGTATCATAAAAAATATTTTTACACACATGAAATGATAGCTTTAAAGCATTATTACTTATTAAAAGAAATCAGGGTAGAACTGCAACATGACTTCAGACTACTTAAAAAATTCTGTAAAAATTACAGGAGCTTAAACATATCTAATATGGACTACCATATAAATTTTAGGTCAAAACAGTAAGTACTTTATCCTACACAAAAATGCCAAGACAGCACAATTCACTGGGCATAAAATACTTTGTACATAGAAAAATTTCAAACCATAGATCTCAGACTACTCTTCGCTTTAGATTGATATAAAAACATCCTCCAAAAAGTTTCATGCGTAAATCACTTATATATTATTTATTATGAATTATTTATCATCTAATGGAAGGAGGCACTATAACTAGACAGAGCAAACTTTCTATAGGACATAGCCTTACAATATTTTTCACAGATAGAGCATGACATAAGAAGACAAACAAACTTGGTCTCATATTTTTTTGAGCAACAGAGAATTACTTATGCATTTTCTAAGATAAAAGCAATTAATAGAGATAAATAAATCTATACAGAAAAGTATCACAAATTTCACATTTCATATTTTTCATGCATAGATCTTCTCATAAAAAAATATTGCAAGTTGAACCAACTCATTTGGATAAAAAATGAAGAAGTTATGATTTTTCAAAGATTTAACAAAAATCTAGAATCAGATTCTTTAAAAGAAAAAGGAAAACGCTTTTGCACCGAAGACCCTGAGTTTACCAGAAATCCACTAAGCCCGATAAAGAAATTCCCTGTGTCTGGCAGATATGCACGAAGCACCCTAGCTTTTGTCGTATTCAAGGACGAGGTCCTTGCACAGGGGAGGGGCAAATCGTCGGTGTCAGCGCGGCGTCGCCGTTGCCGTGGCTCCCCGACCAAATTGAACCGAGGGATAGCACGAGCGGGTCTAGGTGCATCGATTCGAGGTCCTAGCGTGGTCGGAGCGGGGCCGTGGCGGTTCGGCCGCATGCGCAGGGCGGGCGGCGGCTTCCCGACCGACGGCGCGGTCGAAATCCGGCGAGGAACGACCCGCACTGGCTTCATGGACTAGGGTTACGGCTTCTACACGGCAAGGTGCAGCTACTGCTCGAGACAGGAGGGAAGATGACGGCCGAATCGACCAGAATGCGGCGGCGGCGGTCACCGGTTCGCCGGCCGCGGAGAAGAAGGGTCGATTGGGGGTCTTACCCTCGGCGAGAACGGCTGCTAGGGGGCGCACGAGCAAGCGCACGTCGAGGCGAGTCTAGCGGCACACTCGGGGAAGAAAATGAGCGGCAGCGATGGCTTGGCGACGGCAGCGCGTTCGGCGGCGGCCACGGCGAGCTCGCGGAGCGGGGGAAGGAGGCAGGGAGAGCAGAGAATGAGAGGGGGACAGAAAGGAGGGAGCGGCCCGCACTAGCTTTAACGCGGTCGGGACGGTCGTGGCCACCCTGGATCGCCATTGTCCGCTCGCCACGCGGAGCGCGTGGGCTGGGTGCGATGGGCGGTGGCCGGACATTTCCCTGACGGCTTGGACTAACCGTCACTGAAAAGCTATTCCCATGACCTTTGGTACAAACTTTTCTGCCCTATAGCTCCCAAACCAAGCTGAATTAGCCAAAACTTATATTGAATAAAATATAGCTCTAGAAGACTAGAACATTTCATCTATACAAAGTATGGCCAGATTCTACATAGATTTTGAAATACAAAAATCTAAATGAAAATGCCTTTAAAATCCCCTAAAATGGAAAAACAGCCCCAAATCTGCCTTTTTCAACATTTTTAACATCTTCCAAGCATTTTCATGAAAAGTGGTAATAATAACTTTTGTTCCTTATGAAATTATCTACAAACTTTATTTAGGGTGTACACACATGCAAACAATCTAGCTACCATTTTCAAATCAGTCAAACAAAACCACTTTCATGGTCCACCTCGGTCAACCATGACATCAAAGCTTAATTAACCAAAACCATGAACATAAACTTAGGTTCATTTGGTGTCCTAATCATGTCTAGGTTACTTTAGAGGTCATCAAATACCAAACACTCATACTACTTATCCAAGTCATGTGAAATGCAACCATAATTTGAATAATTCAAGCATCCACATAAAATAACAATTGCTCTTTTCATCAATGCTATGCATAATGATGCTTATGCTTAAGAATGCAAGTGATTATGCATGCTTAACACTAGAGTGTTATAGGTTTATTTTTCTGATCCTACTTAGAAACACACCATGAGCTTGTTTTTATTTGGTCAAGTGCTCACAGACCGAGTAAATTAATGCCAAAATTTAACCATGACCATCGATCAGTGACATGCACACTCTTAACTGACACACCTATAAAGCCATTTATTGGATTATAATTAATTTAAACAGGTGTCGCTGTGGAACGTGAAAAACACAATAAAAGTGTTGGTGGACGAATTTGGAGCCCTTGTTTAGAAGAGAGTGGAGCAAGGACTTGAATGACGTGATAAGGTCATTAAGGTTGAGCTAGGGCTACGGTTCCAAGTCTCTAGGTGGGTAAAGCTCAGGTTCAAAAGGTGTGATGAGAAAGGTCTCAGGGCTTGGGCCAAGGCTCGAGGACGGTTTGATTTTTTTAGTGGATTGAGGACGGTTCTGATGAGTGTCTTATGGTTTGAGGGATGCATTTGAAAAGTTCAATTGGAAGTACAAGTACTGGTAGAGAAAACCTTGGCTGGAACAACCGTTAGGGCGTGACAATCGTCGTGCCCGTGAGCTTTGGGCTTTGCTTGGACATGGCACATCCAAGGATCATGCAAAGGTTCCGGTGGATCCAGTGTACACAGGGGGTCATTAAGCTCAAGGATGTTGTGTCGAGTGTACGCCGTTGCAATGACGTTTTGGCTGGCACGAGGCAACTTGAGGACGCCTTGGGCCCGTTAATGATGTCGTCATTTGATCTAGTGAGGTCGGTTTGTTCTCACTCAAGTCAGACCTATTCAACATTGAGGTTGCCTTGTTCTCGCTTGAGTCAGGCCTATTCAACATTGAGGCCAACGCTCATAGCCTTGATACGCCATGCACACTGAGGTCATGCATATCATGCTCCTAAATCCTAATAAGGTTTCTTTTTTCAAAAGAGGCAAGCCTCGACTTTTAAGAAAACCAAAAGTACGATACAAGTTGGGGATACTAGTTCACAGTGTTAAGCCAAAAAAAACAACAACAAAGAGAGCCTACTACATCCACTAGATCTCGTAGACATCGGTGGACACCAGAGTAGTAGCTTCAAAAGTCTTCATCCATCTTGTTATAGCATCTTTAAGGTCGATGAAGCGCTGGCGATCATCATCTTTCAGTAGTATGCTCCACTTCTGCATAAACGATATTGCAATATGCAGAATGTCAGAGGGATCTTTTGGGAACACATGTTGGATTGCCATTTTATTCATGTTGTTCCACAGCGCCCAAGCAAACCCTGCAAACCTGAAAATATCTGGTTGATTTGGGCCAAATGTCCCAGTCAAAAATATCCCTCAAAAAGCCTCGAACCATTCTTGCAAGATGGCTTTTGAAAAAAAAAATGATTTACATCTTCCCACCCATCCCCCAGGCAACAGTCTTTCCCTCCCTTCCAACCCCTTTTCACCAAGCTTACAGCACACTGTAGCTTGTTGTTGAATACTTGCCAATGAAAGAACTCGATTTTTAGAGGGACTCGACATTTCCAAATGTGACCAGCTAGTCTACCAGGCATGCCCCCATATTGTATGAAATTGTACAGATTTAGTGGAGAACACACCCTTGTTCTCTAATTCCTAGCTCACTTCATCAGTCTCTTCAGATAAAGCGGTTTGTTCTAGGTCCTTTTTGAGCTGTTCCCATCTTTCAAATTCTTGGATTGTGAAGGATATCTTAAAGTCGATCAACCACTCATCTTCTTCCCAACAGTCTGCTACTACATAGTTAGTGTCTCTAGTGAGTTTGGATAGGTCATCATATTCTAGTTTTAGAGGGACCTTTTTGAGCTAGCAGTCAATCCAGAACCTGCAATTTAAACCATTCTCAACTCTAAAAATTGCTCCCCATTGAAATAAATGTTTGATCTTATGGAGCCCTCTCCAGAACTGGGAGCTATCTCTGCATGGGGCAGAGAAAAAAATTGCATCCCACCATATATTTTGCCTTAATGAGTTAAAACCAGAGAGAGTCCGGTTCTTGTAGGATTTTCCATATCCTTAATAAGGTTTCTTTAGCGACGTGTCTTACATATCACCCTTATCACTAGAGATACCTTGTGAAGTGTTCATGTGCGAATGTGCTATCTGAACGTTCTAGCTCTTTTCTGTTCTGTGACTTAATTAGCGTCGACAAGTTTATAAATAGCTAAGTTTTAAGAGTTAAATAAAATGGTAGTTGATGGCACACTATCTATCCATACGTGTTACACTCATTGGTCGCACCGATTTCATCTTGTGATTTTTGTTATTTAACTGATGAAATTCATTGGTCGCACCGATCTCATTGGTCGCACAGGTCATGACGAGATGAAATTCCATTTTGCTAGGGCGAAGAATAAAGAAGTATCATGTTTGCGTCGGACATAAAGTCAGAGTCTGAACGACACAGAGGTTTTATTTTCCCATTGACGGCGCAAAGAAGACGATCCATCATATGAAGATTTCATTGGATAATAGAGAACTACCCAAAGCAGGGTTGAAACTCCACCGGAGGAGTTGAGAGTAAGTACATCTAAAAAAGGCTCAGATACTCCGATCGATCACAGAATGATTCTAGGTAGATTCCTATACGAGTCGCCACAAAATTGGTACAAGTAGCACTCTCCTAGTCTTGTTCACGTACAGCTGTGCGCCTGTTCCCTATGCTCTCTTTTTTTTTTATCACGGTGCCCTATGCATTCTATTTCTTAATTATTTCTTTTAAGATTTCATATTTGGACACTAAAAGTGTACAATTGCTCTCTAAAATTTATTATAAAAACACATGCAATGTAAGTTTCTACACCATAAAACACTACTAATAAAAACTATCGGTCCCAATTACAATAAAGACTATCGGTCCCAATTACAATAATCTTTTAGCATCTAGACAAAAAGCAGACCAATGGGAGCTTGTGTGCGGGTGAATGCCCTGTGGCTTGGTCACGCAAGCTCCCATTGGTGGCTACGCGAGGTTTCTCAGCAGCGTGCGATGGCGGCTGAGCACACTGCCCTCTCCGCCTCCGAGCTCCCACACGCTGTCGCATTCGTCGCTCGTGAAGCACCGAACGTCAATCATCGACAGGAGCTCTCGAGGCTAGCTCCATGGCAGCATGCAAGCAGGTCCTATTTTAGGTGGTGGGCGCCCGAGCAGAGTGTGCCCTAGTCGCTGGCGGAGGCGACACGCAAGGTCCCGGCCACAGATCCAACGTGCAAACTGCAAGGTCCCGTAGGCGGTCGCAAGGGCGAGGATCCGTGGCAGCACATGTGGTCACTTCATAGAATCAGCAAAAAATCACTGTTCTCTTAAAATCACGATTCAGAATCATTTTTTATAATTAGGAGAAGCTATTTTTTTTTAGCTTTCAGAATAAAAAACTGTTTGACAGAGCTCCTATTGGATTTAGCATAGAATTAGCTTTAGGAGCTCGCTCTGTGATACAGGCTTCGTGAAGCTAAAATAAACGATAGTTTTAGAACAGAGAGAGAGAGTAGAATCCGCAGACAGCAGCATGGCACAACATCGAATATCTGTCATTTATTGGTTGAATCGCCCCAACGAGGAGAGCTTATCTGCTAACGATTTTATTAGGATAAGCAGCGGCATTAACATTAACCAAAACTTGCGTGATACTAGGTATGTCTACGTAGCCACTAGCAAGTCAACATCAATCATATATTTTGTATACATCTCCCTGCGTCAGCTTGCACGCATCTATCGCCACGCATGCAGTATTCTCGCTTATTGTTTTCTTTGTACCTTATACTTCTCTCTATATATGGACACGCCTGGCTAGGAGCTCGCACACGCAGCTCGCAGAAGTCGCGCGCCTCTACAGCTGCCGGCAACTATATCTTCCTTAGGTGAGAGCGATCGAGCATGGCTGGTGTGCCTTCGCTTACCACTACCACCACCTTCCCCGTCCGGCGAGGCGAGCGGCAGCTTGTGTCGCCGGCGAGGCCGACGCCGTACGAGTTCAAGCCTCTCTCCGACATCGACGACCAGGACGTCCTCCGTTTCTACCGCTCCGGCGCCTTCTTCTACCGCAGCAACGCCTCCAAGGCCGGGCTCGACCCCGTGCAGGTCATCAGGTCCGCGCTCTCGGAGGCGCTCGTGCACTTCTACCCGCTCGCCGGCCGGTTCCGCGAGCTCCAGCCCACGAAGAAGCTCGTCGTGGAGTGCACCGGCGAGGGCGTCGTGTTTGTCGAGGCCGACGCCGACGTCCGGATGGATGAACTCGGTGACTCCCTTGCGCCGCCCGTGCCGTGCTACGACAAGTTGTTGTGCGAACCCGAGGCTCCCACGGCCGATGTCATCGACCGTCCCCTGCTCTATGTTCAGGTCGACACGTAGTCACGTACATACATATATACACACATATATAAATAAATTTCTACGAACTTCCTGCTAGCTAATTAATCAAAATGTAACTATGTAAGTACAGGTGACGCGGCTGAGGTGTGGTGGCTTCATCTTCGCCTTCCAGATATGCCACTGCATGGCCGACGGCACCGGGATCGTTCAGTTCCTGACAGCACTCACCGAGTTCGCACGGGGCGTCCCCGGCGCGCCCACGGTCCGCCCAGTGTGGTCACGCGAGCTTTTCATGGCGGGCTGGCCGCCGGCGATCAGCCACGACCACCAGGAGTACGCGCCGCTTCCCGACCCCGCCACGGGCAAGGACGTCGTCGACAGGGTGAACCCCAGCGACGTGTTCGATCACCACGCCTTCTTCTTCGGGCCGACCGAGATCGCGGCGATCCGGGCGCAGGCCCCGCCCGCGCTGCGCTCCGCCGTGTCGCGGTTCGACCTCGTCGGCGCCTTCATGTGGCGCTGCCGCACCGCCGCGCTGCAGTTCGACGCCGCCGACGCCGTCCGCCTGCACATATTCGTGAACGCGCGTGTCAGGAACCGGAGCCGCCGGCCGGTGCCGTTGGGCTACTACGGCAACGCGTTCGCGTTCGCGGCGGCGTCGGCACCGGCCGGGGAGCTCTGCCGAAGGCCGTTCGGCCACGCGCTGCAGCTGCTGGTGGAGGCCAAGGCGCGGGCGTCGCGGGAGGGCTACGTGCAGTCGTTGGCCGCCTTCAACGCTGCGCGCCGGAGGCCGCCGTTCCCCAAGGCGCGGACGTTCCTCATCTCCGACCTCACTCAGGCGGGGCTGCTGGCGGTGGACTTCGGCTGGGGAAAGCCGGTGTACGGAGGCCCGGCCACCATAATGCTGGCCTCGTTCCACCAGGAGGGGAGGAACCAAGCTGGCGAGCCGGGCATCCTCGTGCCGATACGGCTGCCGGCTCCGGCCATGGAGAGGCTGAAGCAAAACGTCACGAAGGAGCTGGGTGCACAATATGTTGACGTAGACGAGACAAACTCAAATATGCACGGTGGCGCTCCTGTTTTAGCGAAACTGTAGTTGTGCATGCTTCATGCTTGTTATTATATCCTGAATCCTGATGATGGGCAAAAGAGGCCAAAAAAACATGCAACACACTGAAATGTGGCTACTCGACTACCCATCAGAGGACGAATAAGTTTTTTTTTTTAAAACAGTTCATTCAAGGCTCTACCGTTCGTCTTGTGGGCTGTACTTTCAGTGAAGTTTTTTTCGAGACCGTGATTTAACATATTTTTCATTGAGCAGAATAAAAGAGTTATGTTACAAACCATTGTATAGTTAGGGTAATCCAAAGGTTACCCGATACTTTCATATTTGAGATTGTTTCACCATAAGCCTCGTTCCGATTGAAATAGGGGGAGTTCATATAAAGTGTCAATGTATTCAATTTCAAAGGAAAATATTTTGTTGCGTGTAAGGTACCTTGATTACTAAGTAAAACATTGTAGGAATTCCTAGTTGACCGAGCCTAGTTTTATTTTGTGCTCAGGACAGACAAATGTCTAAACTTCAGGGAGGAGTTTGTTGATGATCATTACCATGATTAATCCTCCAACCGTTAAACATATCACTAATAAGAAAGAGCTATAGCATTTCTCATACATATATTGCTTTAAATAAAGTAGTCACCTAAGTTTTGGAGAGAAATAGCATGCAGATGTCAAATAAACTATAATTTAGAACAGAGAGAGTCGAATCCACTACATTCATTGGTTGAATCGCCCTAACGAGGAGAGCTTATCTGCTAGATAAGCAACGGCATTTACATTAACCAAAACTTGCTTGGTACTAGGTATGTCTACGTAGTATGTGCATGTCTAAGGCGTCAGCTTGCACGCATCGCTTTCATTATGTTGCCGTAGTAGCTTGCACGCATCGTCGGGCTACTACGGCAACGCGTTCGCGTTCGCGGCGGCGTCGACACCGGCCGGGGAGCTCTGCCGGAGGCCGTTCGGCCACGCGCTGCAGCTGCTGGTGGAGGCCAAGGCGCGGGCGTCGCGGGAGGGCTACGTGCAGTCGGTGGCCGCCTTCAACGCGGCGCGCCGGAGGCCGCCGTTCCCCAAGGCGCGGACGTTCCTCATCTCCGACCTCACTCAGGCGGGGCTGCTGGCGGTGGACTTCGTCTGGGGAAAGCCGGTGTACGGAGGCCCGGCAACCATAATGCTGGCCTCGTTCCACCAGGAAGGGAGGAACGAAGCCGGCGAGCCGGGTATCCTCATGCCGATACGGCTGCCGGCTCCGGCCATGGAGAGGATTAAGGAAAACGTCAGCAAGCAGCTGGGTGCACAATATGTTGACGTAGAAACGACGACTTCGGACGAGACAACCACAAACATGCATGGTGGCGCGCATGTTTTGGCAAAACTGTAAACTGTTTATCTTTGTGCTCATGATGCATAGGCAAAAGAGGCCAAAATAAAATCTTGCAATAACGAGATATATTTCATACATGTTCAACTTCCAAAGTCGATTCCAACTCCTGATGGTTAAGGCCAGTCTCAATAAAGAGTTTAATCTTACAGTTTACAACACGTGAGACTTGATATAAAACGGGTCTCATCCACAATGCAAAGTTTCGTGGCGCTATTTCATGGCTTGTTTTACTATTCGCGGGTCTCACTTGTCCCTGCCGTCCCTCTCTTCCCCGCATCATTCTCATCACGGCGTTGGATGCAGCTGGCGCTCGCGGCTAGACGGACTCGCCACGGATGCGGCTCGCAGCGGCGGGAGGGCAGAGCCCTTGCAGTCAAGCGGAGGCGGAGAGCCCGCGCGTCTGGTGGCGGTGAGACAGAGGACCTCGCGGCGGCAGAGGAGTTGCAGCTGCTCGCAATGACGGAGGACTTCGCGACGGCAGGGACAGTCT
This sequence comes from Bothriochloa decipiens, assembly GCA_023333625.1. Lineage (NCBI taxonomy): Eukaryota > Viridiplantae > Streptophyta > Magnoliopsida > Poales > Poaceae > Bothriochloa > Bothriochloa decipiens. The sequence continues at coordinate 32,284,798 of CM041644.1, read as the reverse complement.
CGCTCGCGAAGGCGGCGGAGGTGGCCTCGCTCTCAACGCGGCTGCTCACACGGCGGAGGGGCTCGTTCGCACGGCGAAGGCGGAGCCCGGATGGCCGGTGGCGACGAGGCGGCAGACCTTGCAACGGCGGAGGCGACCTCGTGGCCGGCGCCCGGCCAGCATCCCCCTCGCCTCCACTCGCGCACCACAGCGGCGACGCCCGCGACGGAGGCCGCAGTTGGCTTCTCCTCCCGCGGCCGGCTCCCGCGACGAAGGTCCACTGGCCAGCAATGCACGCTCGAACCAAGAAGAAGAAGCTGCAGACCCTATGAAACAGAAGAAGCCTCTGAGTGGGAGTTTCGTTGCATTTCATGGCCTTGTTCGTGTCGTGGGGATGAAACGACTATCTTCTCTCTCCTCTTCGTTTCATGTAAAAAATGTAAATGTGCTGATATGTCACCTTATTAAATATACATGACACTTCTCATGAAACCTCATCGAGACTGGTCTAATAACATTTTCCCGCCGCATGCCCAAACACGCGATGGATGATGGACGAACTACCGCCGTGGGCGCGTGGCCATTGCTAACGCTCGACCTACTCCTCGAGATCTTCCACCGTCATACACTGCTCGAGCGTCCGCAAGGCATGGCGTTGCGCCCTCGTCAGCAACAGCTCGTTCTTCCGGCCTCGCTGGATTGCTTCGTTCCCAACCTGCTCCTCAGCGTCTTCCACGGCTACGTGACTACAACCACCTGCACGTGTGCCTCCGCCTCCTGGTACTGCGATCGTTATATAATCCAAAACATATTGTATAACAAGTAAAGGGCAAGGCCCATACAGAGAGCCCAGGAAGCCGCCTCCCGCCCGCGCGCCAACGCCATGGCCCAAGCGCCGCCGCCGTGCGCCGCCGTCGCCGTCACGTACATTAGGGTTTAGATCGCTTTGAGGCTAAAAAATCTCTGGCCTATAAATACAAAGGGTATCCATCCAGATCAAGTAAAGAATAGGGGTCAAACCCTTTTACCCGGCTCTCCAATTCTCTAGCTCTCTTCCTCCCCCGAAACCCTCGCCGCCGATCACCCTCAAATTCACTAAAAATACCGCTCAATTGTGGCCTAGCGTTACATTTGTATATATTGAATAAAATTCAATACTATATGTGAATGGGTTGTGGGCGAGACTCTAATGAGCACAGGTGATGAGTCTGGGCACCGTACTGTTTTTTTTTTAATAACAAAACAACGTCAGCCAAAAAAATCATCAGCCGAGCAACCTTAACGACGGTACTGCAAACAAGTTAAGCGTTTTTAACCCGTTAGCTCCGCTAACTGGCCGGTCGGCTCTTGTGTGTATGCCTAGGAGGGAGACACCTAAAGAATAGGAAATAATTTCCCATATATTTTCGTATAAATTTGCTTACATTCTAAGAGGCAGATTTAGCACATGACTGCTGCTTCGGGAGCGGCCCAAAATTTCTAGAAATAGATCTTTGTATCAGCCCATCTAACACCCTGTAGCCCAGTCCAACTCCACGCCTCTCCTCGATGGACACGGAAAAGTGCCCGATGGCCATCATCGACTTGCCGTCTTCTCGCCTTCTCTTGGTCGCGTTTGGCGTCCGCTGTCCACGCCGGACGGAGCAGCCGGCCCCTTGTGGCCTCGCCCCTTGGTGGCTTAGCGTGCCGACAACCAGCAGGTGCAGTCGAGCTCGCGCAGACCCTACCGCGCGCTCGGGCGCACGGCGCCGTCGATCACCACCGACCGCGCCAGCCGAAAGACGCAGGCATCGACTAGCGTGCAGTTGAGACTGCCCGAGGCGAGCACCGCGGCTGGGACTGGCTGCCTGGCTGGACGCCCGCCTCCGCCTGCCCCTAGCCTCCGGCTCCGGCCCGCCCGGGTGCCGCCGGACAGCACAGGCCAACAGCAACACCGCAACCTGTTGGAATTATGTGTGTATAGGTAATCAATGTTAATTTCCCTAATAAAAGTATTATAAGTGTTAATGACTACGTACTCTCTCCGTTTCAAATTTTAAATTTCAAGCAACAGTCAAAACATCTTAAGTTTATTGAAATAGAGAGAGTAGAATATAATGAATGCATTGCAGTTTGAATTGCTAATGAAATGAGTCACAATTATATCAATAGTACCGTGATATTCTATATCGAGAGAGATTTACCTACATTGGTTGAAAATGAAAATTTTTAAAATGCTTTCGAAGCTTAAAAATAATCGTTTGACAAATTTGCCTCGTGAGGGTCAAGAAATAAACAGTGTGTATTGTGTATTAGTTTGATTTTAATCCATAATGGTAGTCTTTTTAAGAACTAAGGACATCTTAAAATTCTTATGTGGAATTGAAGAGGATTGTAATCAAACTGTCAAAGTGTGTGAACTTAAAACAACATGTATGACCTTTTGGTTATCAAAAGCGCTAGGATGGAGGTAAAAATAAAAGCCCCTCGCTGACCCTATGTGCCAAAGCACTAATGTTAACAGCCCATTTTCAGCATGTGGCAATGGTAACCCGGGCTATGGAGACCCGGCCTGCGGGCAACAGTGTCCTAGCCGGTGGACCGGCCTAGATGACAGTCCCCACGGTAACTTGTTCGCAGTGTTGGGGCAGGGCTAGGGTTCCGGTGTTCTCTCGGTCGGGGAACTGAGAAGTTTCTTCTTATGTGAAAACCGTGGGGGCGTCACCGGCCGAGTTATTTTTTGTCTTGTTTCTCGATTCACCAATGTTTCTATATTATTTCACTTAGCAATGTTCTAAAAATTAGAAGGTTGTGTTTAGAACACGGTTAGTAGTATGGTGCACCAACCACACAATTTTTTCTGCAAGGATTCAATTTGTCGTAATTTTAGAGGAATATACAAACATCAGTGACCTTTGCGTGTCATAAATCTCGTTGCTCTTTTCTACAAATTAATACACTTATTCAAAGTTTTTTTAACCTGGGAGATGAATTACACATTAGCTGATAACTCGTCAACAACAATTAAACTAGTGTGATCAGGGAGAGAACTTAAAATTTCCCCAAGCCCTTCCACTGTTCCACACACTCATACGTGTACTAGCGGCAATTTCATGAGCCAAGTACCCATATCCATCGTCCCTTCTGAGTTCTGACAATAGAGTTGCATTGGTTTATGTGGCACAATATAAAAGCGACTTGCATTGCCGCCCAAATATGTTAGCAAGTTGTCATGTTGGCAAGCTGCCAAGCTGTCCCCAGCTTCGTCTTCAGTCTTCACACAGCCTCGTGCCCTCCTCCCGGAGTATTTGATTAACTCATCCAGCCGTTGTTCACCGCTTCGCAAGTTCACACAGCCTTGTGCCCTCCGCCCGTCTCCCTCTTCATTTTCTTCAGTCGTGCATATCACGAGGAGGCAGATGGAAGGAGAAATTGGGTTGGTCCCCTAGGCTGCCGTCGCGATGCCCCAATCCTCCACCACGGCCCTATTGCCCACCGGTGACCGGTCGGCTTCACCATCCACGCGTCACCAGCACCCTCGATCACTGTGAGTGCTGAGTATCAATTGCTTTCTTTTCCTTTACAAAAAAATAAATAAAAATCGATCGATTGGGGCGCTCTTCCATGGTCGAGCAACTTCAATCGATATCGATACTAATCGAGTTCGCTGTAGTGTAGGGTTGTGAAATTTTCAGGGGACGCACACAGAGCCTTGTGAAGGTGGTCTGTCACCTTGTCTTCTCCGTTGTTATCTCTTGGCCTGTTCCTCACCCAGCCAGCCGGCCTGGTTGGCAGGTTTCGGCTTCGGCCCTTTCTGCCATGGTCGGGGTCGGCGAGTTGCTCGCCTCGGCGGCGTTGAAGCAGGTCGCCGGCATGCTAGGCACCGCCATCTGGGGGTGCGGGGGGGGGGGGGGGGGGGGGCGCCATCGCTTCGCAGCTGAAGCTCGGTGATGAGCTGAAAGCCCTCAAGGATACTCTGGATAGCATCCATGAAGGCGTGGTTAAGTCGGAGAAGATGCTGGCGAAAGATGGTGACGTCCGCGTATTGATGACGAATCTCAAGGCAGTAGCGTATGACATGGAAGATATGATAATGGAAGTTGAAGGTGATATTCTAAAAAATAGATATGGCTCCCAGAGTAAAATTATTACAACGGTAGGTTTGCAGTTTGCAGCGCTTTTAATTTGTTGATGCCCATATAAATTTTCATATACGATTTCTTTCTCTTTTCTAATCTAATTGGCCATATATATGATGAATTCGCAGGAGATCTCCATTCCAATGAAGCTGCGAATGACCATGCCGGCAAGTTGAAGGACATGAAACGAAGATTGCTAAACATAGAAAGACTGTGGAGGTTAAGCCTGAGGAGGTTGGCCTTGATGGTGGACACAAGCTCTGACGACCAGAACGTGATTCAGATGTGGGCTACATTCCCCTGCCTCGAAGAAGGTATCATTGGGAGGCACAAAGAAAAGGCGGAGTTGATCAAGCTGCTGCGGGAAGATCGCAAGCACAACATCATCCCTATCTATGGCTTTGGTGGTTTGGGTAAAACCACTCTAGCCCAAATGATGTCTCCAGAAAATTTAGCACTGAAAAGATTGGTCGATCAATTATCTCCTACTTAGATGGGCAGAGCAACCAGTATGACTTGCCCTCCGTGCAGAAGCGTGTGGCAATGATCCTAGATGGTAAGAAGTATCTCGTTGTTTTGGATGATTTATGGGAACAAAACACAAGCAATTTGGACAAGTTAAAAGCGATGCTGAAAGGTGGCGCACTAGGAAGTAAGATAATTGTGACTACTCGAAGCGAACAGGTTGCTAAGCGGATGAATCGAGAGTTGCCGTTCAAGTTGGATGCTTTACCATATGATGGCTGCTTGAAGTTATTCAAATCTAAAGCGTTCTCAATCATCAACTCTAAAGAATCTGATGAATTCATAAAGGTTGGCGAGAAAACAGTAAAGAAGTGCGATGGAATACCTTTGGCAGTCAAATCCCTTGGGGACCGTCTGCTAGATATGCCGTTGCACAAGTGGGAAGAAACTCTGAATTGTGAGCTGTGAGAAAGCGAACATGATCCAACGACCACGACAGCGTCGACTGCAGTGCTGCCATCCTTGAAGATTAGTTACTACTACATGCCTTACTATCTGAGGCCTTGTTTTGTATACATTTCTGCCTTCCCAAAAGGTTTTGTCATAGAGAAAAGAGACCTCATTCACAGGTGGATTGCACTGGGATATGTTTCAACCACACGTCGTGCTAAGGAATACCTGCAAGAACTTCGTCAGATGTCATTCCTGGAGGCTACAAGTGCCTCTACCTCGGTAAGTTATATCATATATACCCAGGCTTAGCACAGTTACTCTTTTCCTTGTATCATACTGTTGCTATCATTTCATATATATGATTTTTTAGTATTTCAATCTTATTTCAGAACTTATAGTGCTCTACAGCTAATTTAATCTAGTGTTTGGTTTGAGGAATAAGATAGTGATAGATCATTTAGTTGTAGTTTTATACCATCACATTTCTCTAAAGCATGTCAATTATGGTGTAGAATTCATGAAATGGTCCTATGAAAAATTATTCGAACATGTATGGCTGATTCCTCAGTTTTCTAACGTCTTTATAAATGTTAGAAACGGCCACCATGCTAATTTATACACGTCATGCCCTGTGGACTTAACATGATCCAGCCAAAATCTCATCGACTTTGTCCAGTCACTCTTTGTGATGGCAAAGAGGTCCAATGGACACGGCAAACATAAGCTAGAAATTACAAAGCCAAATGAACTTTTTCAGCAAGTGCGGATTACCTGTGCAAATGTGCAGATTACCCACAAATCTATGAATTATCCGCAATTTGCGGAGATCTTATGTGGATATTCAAAATCGCCCACCCAAACAAAGCTGTAGACATTGACCTTTCATGCCACAAATTTAGTGTCACTCTTACACAAGTTACTTGAAACAACTTGCTTATTGTACATAATTCAATCAAAAATCAAAGAACGCAAGCATCTAATCATGCCAACTCAAATACTTAAACACCACTTGAAATATGACTATAGCAAGTAAATTGGTGACAAAACAAGCGAATATGGCAAGGAGAATACAGAATCAAGAGCCAAGACAGATGATTTACGTGGAAACCCCCTTATGGGGAAACTACAGGCGATATCGATCAAGCCTTTGAGATGAAGCAATAGGTGTGAACCAACAAAATGAGTAGACGCTATAAAACCTCCATTAATCTCTCACTTTCTATCGTGGATCAGACGTCACACTTAATAACCGTATGGTCAGGATGGGGTTCCTGATCTTCCGTTAGGTTTATGATAACTATCGATTTGGTCGAAGAGCGACACACTGATCCAGCTTTAAATTATAAAGACCCGAACCCTCCAATCTTAGCACCATGTCTCCTTTGGTTATCAACTGTGTCATAATCCGGTTGACCTCACCATAGAATCTAATCCCTGCTACGAATCGAAGAACACAAGCAAAAACATGATAAAATGCAACTCAATTGAAGTGACAAATATGGATATATATTAAGCTCACGAATGTGGGGTTTTATAAATCGATGAATGGCGAATCTGTTAAGACACAGAATAATCTAAAGAAAAAAGGCGGTTTCTAAAAGTGTACGTGACGATGGCTATTTAAGAAGACCCTAGGTCCCCTAGGCATGCAGCGGCAGAACACGTTCCATCTAAGGAGTTATTTGTGTGTCATCTGAGGAGTATTTGCGTGCACTCTTGAGTTATTTCGTCCGTGCATTGGATGTAGGCAATTTGGACGCAGCCGCAGCTGGCACTCCTACCAAGTCGACAAGTCATTTTCGCAGGAGATAGATTCCAAATTTAGCTTGCATGTAATTCCTTTCCAAGCTTCATGACCTGTATTGTGGGGTGCATGCTCATTGTCTAAAATATATGACAAGAAGCAGATAGAAAATTTCTTCATCTCTTTCTCCAAGTTCTTCGCTCTTCATGATGCGTCGTGGGTGCTCTCCAAGCTCTTCGCTCTTCGTTACCCATGGTGCATGTAGGTGACAACACCAGTGATGCTTCCATGATATGATAACTATCATTTTTGGTGGTGGCCAAGGTGGAGGACGTCTAAGGGCTTTCTTGGTTTGTTCTCCATCTTCTTGGGGTGTGCTTCCAGTTGGGCCAAGGTCCCAAAGATAAATAAAAAGCCCATGACAATGATGTAACTCCCAATGAAGCACTATCGTGATGGCGACGAGCTGAAAGTTCAACTTGAATGGAGTTATACTTTGGGACACATTTGTACCTACAAGCAAATAATGACAGATACATGTGGAACCAAGTGAGTTATACCAAAAGTCAATATACAAATGCATAAACGAGCTCACCTTATAATCAATGATCGTATCCGCAGGTGCCATGTCCTCATTACCGTAGCTCTCTTTCATTTCTTTGCTCAAGAACCAAATGACCTCACCCATGAGGAGGGGAATTCATATGACCCTTTGGGGTTGGTGTGGGAACCTTTAAAGAGCCCACAAAATGTAATGTTAAAAATGAGCCCATAGACCACACATTAAGCCATGAAGTTTCATAGTTCAACTCTTAATAGTACCATGTTTCATCCAGTCTTCGACAATCTTTAATAGGGGCTGCAATATCATAATTGTACAGCTTAGCAACAATTAAGCCATGAAGCAAATACATCAAAACGCCAAATCTTTGAATGCTTCTACTTGTGTGAACAAATCAACAAGTAACATAACTCATCATGCGCTCTTAATAGTGGCACTAGATAACCATATTAGTTTTATAGTTTAACTCTTAATAGTACAATTATATATTCTAAACCGGCCATGTACTCTATTGGACCCTGTCTGTCAAAAGCAAAAGCCTATCATATACCTTTGCCTTCATGCCTTTGGTTCCAACTCCTTTTAGCTTCTTGAAATTGCTTGCAACTCCATGTGAGCACTTGCATCTTATGGCTATCTCCATCTCCATCATGCTCCTAGCCTTACTCAACATTCTTTTGTGGACCAACCTAGCTCATCAACTCAAGTAAGACAGTACTCCACTAGCTGTCACTCAATTATTAAAACCAAACTAGGGTCTCAACCTTCCCACTAAAATCATCAACAAATGTTAGTAATTATTTTTCCACCTCAAATATGTATCACTAGCGCCTCACCCCACAAATCATTGTACACATGAAGTGAGTTGCTAGCTTCCAGCCCTAACACACAATGCTCGCATAATTGTAAACTATCTATGTTCGAATTGTTAAATGATGACTCTAACTTTGACACACCACTGTAATCATGGTTTCATCATCAACCTACGAACAAGAAACCACTAAAGCTGATGATGTAAGCAAATTGCCATGTAAGAAATGCAAGTCATTTGTATCTGGAGTAATAAGAGCCTTCGTCAACATAAGGGTGCCCTTAACACTATGATATGATTGCTATAAGTCACAAACTTGTATCCCTTCTGATGATCATTAAATGAGATCAAATTATTGTTTAGCACAACCATATGGCCAATATTTGTCAGCATATGAATAATACCATCAAATATCTTGAATTTGATTATGCCAATACAACAACTCTACACTTTATATTGTTGTCGATAGAAACCAAAACACTATAACTCTCTGCACTTGGTGAATTGCATGGCAACATTAAATCGTACAATGGTGAAATAGTTGTCTAGTAGTCCTATTTTTTTGGCTTATGAGGTGATTGCTTCATGAAACAACATCTTTCTCTCACGTTCCTCTCTTTCCTCCATGTCACCAGAAATCATGTTGGCATTGCATGATACAACCTGAGACTATTGACACGTAGCAATGTACCTACCCCAAGGGCATGACAGTGTCTTTTCCCGTCTGCATCAGCAACCTATTCATTCTAATTTCTTCTATCCTTTTGTTTTGCACATAAAAATCAAATAAATAAATATAATATTATGTGCCTTTGAACCATTGATCCCTTCTTTAAGAAATAAAGATTTTCACCACGAAATTGTTAACAGTTTTGAATAGGAACAAAACTTATGTTATTATAATTTAGTTGAGCTTGGTGCAACTAATAAAATTGTGAACTAAAATTTGAGCTGTTTGTTGTCCAATACAATCTTCGGCATAACCATTTTTATCCATAAATATCAAAAACAAATAATAAATGTAATATATTATGGGCCTTTTGAATCCTTGACCCTTAACAAAGAACATTTTCACCACCATATTGTTTTTTTGAGCTTATATAGCACAAACGTCCAACATGCACGCACACTCATCCTTATGAACACACATATGTGAACCCTACCCCTAGCTATAAGCACCTTCAAAGGACTGACTGAGCCAATAGACTTAGAGATTTCCGAAATCACCACTGGCGCCTCGTTGTTGACGGGATGTCACTTACCACTTAAAGCATAACATTGAAAAATCCTAAAATAAATCCAAAAAATGCAATCACCAATGCCAAACGAGGACTTGATCTTTGGTGGGCAGGTTCCACCATAAGAAACCCAACTAGCTGATCTATGGTGAGTTCTTCACCACCAAATTATCGGTGCAGTTGATGGTACAACTAATCAAACCGTGAACTAAACTTTTGAGCGGTTTGTAGCTAGTCCAGTCTAGTATATATAAATGTGTCTCAATGTCTCCAAATTGTATGCATGTATCAGTACAGTCCCCGACAAGGGCTACCTGTGAAAAATCAAGACATGTCTACTGCCATAATCATCAGTGGATAGACCAATCTTAAGACGTCATCATCTATCTCCTTGTCATCTTTAATCAAAGATTAGAGTTCTAATTTAATGGATCCATAAAGGAAATCCCAAGACTCGATATTTAACTCTATCAATGAATGTATATTATAAACTTAAAGTTATTGTATATCGACTTGTCATTATTTTTGTGCTTTGCAATGGGAGAAAAAATCTACCAAGATTGTATTTTAAATTTGATATGAGCTTAGTAGGATACTACCATATTATTGCTAGCTTATATTATGAATGTCATAATCATCATGAATTAAACTATAACTTTAAAATTTCATAGGAATGGATAAAACATAAATAGATATGTCTGTCATTCCGATCCTCGTTTATCATGAACGTTTTATAGTTTTTTCTCTCATCGACACACAAATGTTTGCAGTTTTTTTTCTCGTCGACGTACACGGGCGTGTTTCTAGTTATCTCCTAATAGTAGAACCACCCATTCCATTGTGTATAGCAGATGTGCAATATTTTTTTATACAAAATATGATTTTATAGAGAAGGTGATAATATACATACGAAGTTTTAACTTGATTCCATTAATAAGATGTGAAATTGGCATGCTCTTATTTTATTTTTATTTTCCTACCATTGTACCTTGGAAATAAAAACTATCTATTGCGTCACTAATCGAGCGGCAAATTTGCATTTCAGAATTCTGCAGGATACTCCAAGCTCAACAACCCTCATGACTTATTATTCAAAATGCACGATTTAGTCCATGAACTTGCAAGGTCAGTTGCTGTTGAGGAAGTAGCATTTGTGATGCCAATCGTGGAAGCTCCGGTGCTAAAAAGGACATATGTAGGTACATGTTGTTCTCAAATTTCAAAGATGGATACCTAAAATGCAAAGATATGCCTTTGAAGGCAAGAGCTATTCATTTTAATAACTGCACAGGATGTGAGCCTTCAAGATATGCCTTCTCAGAAAGTAAATGGTTGCGTGTCTTGGACTTGCCAAGCATTCGAACTGTGGAGCTACCCAGCTCTATGAGAAACCTGCACCACCTGCAAGTATTAAATCTTTCAGAAAACACCAGTCTTTTAAAGCTCCATAGCTCGTTTGGAAAAGCAAAGCTCAATAGTCCTACTTCCATCTGTGACTTTCAGAAGCTACGCTATTTGGATATACATGGCTGCTCGAATCTTAGGGAGCTACCAGATAACATTCACATACTTCAAGATCTGGAGCACCTTGATCTATGAGGATGTACCAGCCTACAGAAGCTACCTTCACGATTTGGTGAGCTGCAAATGCTTTCATTCCTGAACTTATCATATTCACAGCTTGAGATGCTACCAGGCACTTTCAGTCAACTGGAAAATTTGGAATATCTGAATCTATCCTTTTGCTCCAAGCTTAAGCAACTTCATACTCTGTCAATCAAGAGAATGAAGAGGCTTCTTTATCTTAATATGTCTAGTTGTACCTGGCTTGAGTCACTCCCCGAGTTTTATGGTGGCAACGATGGCTGCCAGAAACTGGAGATTTTGGATTTATCTGACTGTGATAGGCTTATTAACCTTTCTGAATCTTTTGCCAGACTAAATAATGTTCGGTTCCTGAGCTTATCTGGCTGTTCTCGCAGAGGACTTGAGCCTGAACATGCTCAATGAGATAATTAAAAGAATGCCTCGTCTTGAGTATCTGTCGGCAGGAGGGCTGTCACTGTTCTCGAAAGAAGGCATTCCAGACCTCCTAACCTTGCCGGATTTTGTTGTCTCAACAAGAAGCGGTGGCAATTCCAGCAATATTAGCCTTCTTCAGAACATCCTCGATCCTACACACCGTGAACTTAATATCAGATGCCTTGAGGCTGTGATATCTGCGGAAGAAGCGGCGATGATCGAACTGGGCAGGAAACATCGGCTTGCTTCTTTGAGTCTGGAGTGGTCCTCAACAGAATGGTATACAACAAATGAACTTACTGTGAAGACAATGGCTGTTCTCGAACACCTGCAGCCTTATCGAAATCTAAAGCATCTCACTATAAAGGGCTACAACCACAGTAAGGTTCCTCGTTGGATTACAGAGATACGTGATACACTGCCAAATCTGGTGAAACTTGTGTTGTCTGATCTTGTATGGTGTGACCATCTTCCTGATCCAGCAAATCTATCAAACATAGAAGAGCTTGAAATTCGAAATATGCCCCTACTTAAGAAAGCATGTTTGTCACCAACCAAAAATCTAAAACAACTGTCGCTGGTTGCACTAGCAAGTGGGTTCACCTTGAAATTTATTCAGGAGACAAGCAGAGATTGTCAGGGGATACATGACATCGAATTAGATCATGCAGAACAATCTGAGGCCCCAGAGGTAGCTAGGACAGAGTCTGTTGATCCTTCTCAAGAGAATAGAGAAGCAGAGCAGGCGATAGTGAAAGGGGATATGAGGAAAAATGCAGGTGTAAGATTTTTACCAACCATAGGCTTTAAAAGGAAAGCAAATACGTTAGATTTGCCTGTATCTTCGCCCGCACCCTCTGCAACGAAAGAAACAGTCCCTAACCTTTGCTGCCTGAAGATAGAATACTGCCAAGCTCTGAAGCTGTATCCGAGCATCAACTGTGACGAATACTTCATCAACGAGAGTAAAGTTGACTTCATCACAGACACGGGGTCATCAGCTCCTATATTGGCACGCAAGATGCATTTCAAAAACTGTTCACATCATACTGCTAGTTTGTTACAGGACGTACATATTAGGACCGATGAACTAGTCATTGATGGGTGTATCAACCAATTTTTGAATCACATGGCCATTAAATTCGACGGAGGCTATGACGGCTTTGATCTTTGTGACTAGGAATCTTTTAACTTTGGCATCCAGAAACTGAACATAACAAACTCTGAGGATTTTGATCTTGAATATGTGCCGTGTATTCCATCACTACAGTAGCTTCAAATTGATTGCATCAAAGTGATTGGTATTGATTCTTTTGGTTATTTATGGGGTAAACTGAAAAATCTAAAAAAAATGGATAAATTGGAGAAAATTACTTTATCGTCACAGGCGAGTTGCTTGTACACAGACATGGGGAAAGGTCTATTATTGGCTATTCCTCACCTTCAATGTGTCAAGATTAATTAGGTAATTTCTATTGGCCATGCTTTGGTTTTTTTTTTAAAAAAAGATTGAAAAGTAGTTGCAGGTGCATACCCAAGTACGTAAATTCTCTATTTTTGGTCATGTATATGTAAACACACCCACCCCCTATAAACACACATGCATACCATATCTCTCACTACTACAAAACACCTCATATTAATTCGCCTCTTGCTTGAGAAATTGCATGATGTTTTATGTGTGCTTGGTTCTTATTTAATTTCCTTCAAGTGTTATCCATGGGCACGGATACCTCCAGGATTATTCTTTGGCACATTTGAGAATTGAAAAGTTCTATAAAGAATACACAACTTGACATTGTGTACGCAAGCAAGATAGAATGTATATATCTTATTCTTCGTCGCTGTTTGCTTTTATACAATAGTTGAGTAGTCCTTATAATTTTTTTTTTGAGGACTCGGTGGGGGAAACCCCCCCACCTATCTTTTTGTATTGAAATAAGAGTACAAAATGAAGGTACAGGAGCATGAGTAGTGCAAAATTTTGGAGCTTGCAAAACTCAAAAAGAAAAACAAGGCCTTAAGCTATATTCTCTAACCAATTTTTCAAAACGCCCACAAGGCTGGGTTTGGCCTTGATGCAAATCAAGCCAATCTCCTTTCTAAAGAAGGCCATCCATCCAACCAATGAGCAACTCTGACCATAAAAAATAATACCATTTCTCATACACCAAATCGACCAGCAGGTTGTGATAACCATCTCTCTGAAAATTGCTCTTCCAAAGTTCATTCTTGCTTGGATCATCATGTCAAGAGGGGTAGAGACAAATCCCATAGAATTCCAAGTTTGTTCCAACAGGCAGTGCTAAAAGGGCAATCAAAGAATAAATGCATACTGCTCTCATCCATGTTCAAGTTGCTCAGGACACAAAGTGTGGTCATTGAGGTGCTCCTTCTAAGAAATTCCCCGGTATTCAACCTATCTTTCAAGAGTAGCCAGAAAAAGAATTTGTGCTTCCTCAGTGTGCCTGCTACCTACAACCAAGAGAAAAGAGGAGAAGTCTCTTGAGTTCCTTGAAGAGCATTATAAGCCCTTTTCAAAGAGAAAAGCTTGGAGCCCTAATTGTAGAACCATTCATTAGGGGAGTTCTGGTCCCAGTCATGAAGACCTATTAGCATGTTGAGATTTTCTAATTCTTCAACTGCTTCTGCTAAAAGGGGAAGGGAAAAGTTCCTATTAAGCTCACTGTTGAGGAAGTATCTGACCGAGCAATTCTTTTTGAAATAGAGAATAGAGATGTGGGAACAGGTCTTTCAAACATCCATCACTCTAGACATCTCCCTAAAATAAAATGGAGTTGCCACAGTTGGGGATGCAAAAAGACATACTTGAATTTAGGATGCAGCTTCAGGATGTCCCTACACCAAAAGGATCCAATTGCATTCTTGGCATAAGGAGGGGTACTGATATTGATATAGCTTATTGGTTTGAAAAGTGCAATTTGTTCTAAATGCCTAACAATTAGAAATCACAAAACGACCTCATTGTAGCAATGACATGCATCCTACATGGAAATTGGATTTTTTTAAAAAAATCAATATATGGGACTTAGTCTTGTGCACTAAGATGTAATATTTACACTATGAACAACACACCTGGTGAGTTCCGTGGAATTTAGACTCCAATTGCTAATTTATTTAGAGGGTAGGAAACAAGATTGATTGTTACGGGATGATTGTGTTCTCCTTTTTGGTGTTGGCAATTTCTTGGCCATGAAAGAAATCGGTAATCCTCTTCTCCCAGCTGATGATCTAGGTGCTCTTGTCGTCCTGTCCTAGAGCTGATTGCAGTCTCCTTGGTGTTGGTGTTCATGATGGTGGCCATGGATGTTTGAGGATCAGATTGTTCTCTAATACCAATTGTCAGTGTTTTAGATCAGGGGCCTGACGTGGCATCAACTAGAAGATGGGGCGATGGGGTAGGGCGGTGGCCCAGTGAAGGAGGAGGTGGTGGTAGCGGCGAGGCCGTGGTGTGCAAATAGACAGCGTGGACGACGCGTGCACTAGGGTTCGAGTAGAGAGAGCTTGAGAGCTAGAGAGCTTTAGGGTAAAAGTCATTTGACTATTCCTTTCTTACAAGATCCCTTATAGTCTCGGGAAGACTTAGCCCCTAAGCAGTCCAAAACTAACTTAGCGCGGAGGCGACGACAGCGGCGACGATGCCCTCCTGGCTGCTTGGCCTCTTTTTTGGCAGCCGCATGGGTCTTGGGCCTCAGTCGTGTGACCCAGGAAAAATAGGACGCAAGCGTTGATGTCATTGGAAGAGGGTGACCCTCCTAGCAAGATTATCTTTAGGTGGCAGGCGATGTTGTGCATGTTGTTGATGTCGCGATTTGTTAGCCCCTGATGTCAAGAGGATGTTGATATCAGTGTTGTCGATGCGGTGAATAGTCATGCAAGGTCATCGAAGAAGATGGAACATCACGTGCTCCATAGGCATCCCATGACGATGTGTGTTGGCATCCCAAACTTATGCTGTGGAGTTGGTGCAACATAGATACCCACTGCCAAAAGGTCGATGCTGGTGGGGCTACCTCTATGGAGTAGCTATAGGAGTCGGGGAAGAAGAGTCAATGTTTCTTGGAGGAAGAAGCGTCCATCAAAGAAGGCAAGGTTGTTATTGAGAGACCAGTTCTGGCCTTGTCCATCCGTGATTGCCATGGCTATGGCGGGAAGTTCTAGCTCCTCCGTGTTGGCTTGCCAGAGAGCGTTGAAGATAACGTTGTTGGAGTTGAAGAAGTCATCAAGAGTGTTGGGTGGTTGTTCTAGGTGCACCCTGTTGGTTGTCGAATGTAGAGATAGGGAGGAGTTCCTTTGAGACGTACCATTAGTGGCAGTGCTGAAAGGTCAAGCACCATGGTTTGCGTATGGTTTTGGCGGCAGGTGACAAAGATATACGAGCGTTTGTTTTTGCAAAACTAGAGTGACATGTTGGTGAATTCCCAAGTGACACGGCCAAGACCTGCTAGCCATGGTGTTCCCTATATGATGTCAACGTCGCCGAAGTCGAGGAGGTTATTGTCAATGTCGAAGATCTCCGCGTCCATCCGAAGAAGTGTAGCAGGTATTGTTAGAAAATAATGTGGATAAATATAAGAATCAAACGTGAGGCAATCTTTTTTAACAAGGTTCAGCATACCTACATCCTTGAGGCATGATTACAGGCGCTCCTCCCCAACGGCTAAAATAGTTGTTCTGTCGTCTTATGGTTACAAACGGGTTAGGGATATATTTATATCCCATAGGATTGTCTCAACACCGTTAATTTCCAATACAACACCAATCATATTCTTGCCCTTTAACAAAACTCTAGTCCTAGCGTACCCATATAGTACACATATTCGACACAACTAGTATCGTAACTTGGCGAGGTGCTTCATTGCCACCCTCCACGATGATGGTGATATTGATACCGTCCTCTTTGTTGGCAAGCACTTCATTGCCAAGGCCGAGGATGGCGGTGTCGTAGGTTGTGAGCTTGTTATAGATGGTGTAGAAATCAAGTTTTTGTCATTCATTCAGCGGATCTTTATGGGTTGACCAGCCAAATGAGTCAATGGTGTAGTGGCTAGCTTGCTCCATGTCGATTGTTGGTTTGGTTCCTGACAGATTCATGTACTCTAGTTGGTCACTATTTAGTAGATTAAAAATTGTGTACCCAATTTTCATTTCGTTGGGTCCATATTGCCCTTGAAGAACATGTAGTAGTTGAGCCATGACCGTGGATCTGTGCTGCAAGTCCTCATCGATGTTGCATCACTGTCTTGTTGAGCTCCATGGTTGGGGTTGGCTCACGCTACAATTGTCGTAGCCTCCTGGTGAGGCGTGCTGGCAATACCAATTTGTAGCATGTAAATGTTGAAGTTGTTGGCGTAGTCGTGTACAGCGCCATATTGCCTAGGAGTTATGGGGTCACCAATGAAGAGTCGTGTGGATGCTGTCCAGTTTGGTGTTGGCACCTCCTGTATGTTTTGGGTGGACCAGAGCTTTATAGCATTTATTAGAGAAAAAATTGCAAAGCTAACCTAATCATCTGCTAGTGTGCTAGGCAACTAGATGGCCTGCTGCCTGTGGGATGAACATGTTAATGTTGAGAGTCTCCTGCGGCGGTTGTCGTTATCCTTAATCTCGGCAATGAGGTTGCTGTGATGATGGCCTATGGTGATGAGGTTGGCCACATCATGGCTACAGGGCGCAGCCGGTAGCGAGGGTTTGGCATTGTCCAACAGCAGGCTGTTGTTGGCAGGGGTCGGCTCGAAGATGATGACCGGAGGATAATTATTATCGTCGATCTGTTATACCCGTTGATCTATTGTACCTCTACAACAGGGTCGTTGATGGCGTCGTGTAAATCTGATTTTGCCTGGGCGACGTTGATTGTGGCGTCGGTTATAGTCGTGGCTGGTGTAGTTGATGACGATGTGGTCATGGCTTCCGTGGATGAGGGCAGACGCTCCATCCCTAGGGCTGACACCAGAGCTCGGCAGCGATCTTTGTAGTGCTAAATGAAAGGCATACAAGCATAGATGTGGAAAGAGGAATTTCATTGGTAGTGATTTTGACCTATTGTGTCTACGCGATGTCGGGATTAGCAATTTTATCATCCAATTGAGGTGGATCTGCCTATTAAGAACAACTATCGCTACGAGCAAAGAGCTCTGCTAACTTCTTGTAATTGTCAATGATCTTGTAGACATCATTGATGCCCTCCTTGATGTCGTTTAGGTCATTGGAGAGCTCCTTCCTAATGTCATCGGTCATGGTGGTTGGGAAGAACACAATCTCCTTTTTGGTGTTGGTGATTTCTTGGTCATGAAGGAAATTGGCAATCCTCTTCTCCTAGTCGACGATCTAGGTGCTCTTGTCCTTTTGTCCTCCCTGGAGCTGATCGCAGTCTCCTTGATGTCGATGTTCATTATGATGGCCATGGATGTCGAGGATCATATCAGTCTCTAATACATATTGTCAAGGTTTTAGGTCAGTGTCCTGATGTGGAGCTGATGTAGATGATGGGGGCAACAACGTAGGGTTGTGGCCCAGTGGAGGAGGTGGTGGCTAGGGTTTGGGGCGAGAGTTACGTGGCCAGCAGCGAGGCCACGGCATGCAGTTAGGCGACGTGGGCGGCGCAGGCACAGGCGCAGGACAGGGCGGCGGCGGCGTGTGCACTAGGGTTTGGGGAGAGAGAGCTTGAGAGCTAAAGAGCTTTAGGGTTAAAGTCTTTGACTATTCCTTTCTTAAAGATTCAATTGTTATGTCGTGGGGCAGCCGGGACTAGCTGCATGCACCAGGTTTTTGGTCAATAGCAATTAGTAGATGGTTTGGGACTAGTAGTTGTGGTTGCAGCAATAGATGTGCATGTAGCTGCTAACAGGAGCCCAAGGAGGCCTACGGGCTGTGGTTAAAAGAATTTAGGAGTCGGTTGGGAATTTGGAGAGTAATTGTTGGGCTAGAATCAAGGAGACAAGGGGCTGGGCGCCAGCCAGAGGCTTGGGGCCTCTATTTATATACTGTAATCTGTTTTGAATGGGCAAGCAAGAAGAACAAAGTTATCTCTAAACCCTCCTTTATGCTGCTCTTAATCTCATTGAATACTGATCTGTAGCCAGCCAAAAACCCTGGCACCATTACCCAGCCTACCTTGACAATAGTTATCCTCTCTACACCCCATATCAACCAACAACCATAACATCTGGTATCAGATAGCTTTAGTTTGATCCATTTCCATGGCTTCTGTTGTCGATGATGCCTTAAGTGCCCTTGCTGAGGGGCTCCAGCAGGCATCCACAACACTGTAGCACATCCTAGCGCTGCTCAAGGCAAGGGCGGCACATGAAGACATGGCGACAACATGCCTACAGGCAGCTGCTCGTGGATTGCTGGCATGCCGGCAGGTGCAGTCTCTCCATAGGGTGCAACATCTAGCTATTATCTCTCCAGTCATCACATTGCCATCATCGAAGGAGCGAGTAGCAGTGCACCTGCAAGCAGCAGGGCAAGGTTTCCTTCCTAGGTGGATGGTGCAGAAGATGCGCATGTTGCTCAACATGTTGCTCAACATGTCACTGCAGCAAATCGCAAGCTGCACGTTCAGCCACACAGGCTCAGAAATACATCCAGTAGCTCCAACCAAAGAAGAGTTATAGGTATGCGGTCTCTTGGTGATGCAAACAACCAACACAACTCGACAACAAGCTTTGATGGCACTGGCACCCACCTTGGTGTCGCTGGACATGCCCAGTGTACTGCTAAAGCTAGTTGATGGGCTCTTCCCATGGGATCCAGGACGATGTCAGCAACTTCCTCAACCGTTATCCAGCATGTAGCTCGAGGACGAGATGGTCCTCAAGGGAGGGGGAGATGTCATGTGGGGCAGCCGGGACTGACTGCATACACCAAGGTTTTGGTCAATAGCAATTAGTAGATGGTTGGGGATTAGTAGTTATGGCTACAATAATAGATGTGCATGCAGCTGCTGCTAGGAGCCCGAGGAGGCCTAGGGAGCTGTAGTCAAAAGCATTTGGGAATTAGGAGAGTAATGGATGGGTTAGAATCAAGGAGCCAAGGGGGTGGACGCCATCCAGAGGCTTGGGGCCTCTATTTATATCATGTTATCTGTTTTGAATGGGCAAGCAAGATAAACAAAGTTATCTCTAAACCCTACCTTGTGCTTCTCTTAATTTCATCTCCTGTTGCTCGGTAACCAGGCAAAAACCCTCGCACCATTACCCACCTACCTTGGCAATAGTTATCCTCTCTACACCGCATATGAACCAATAGCCATAATAGGTTATAAGACCCCTTGTATTTATAGTCCCGGGAAGATTTAGCCCCTAAGGCAATATAAACCTAACTTAGCGCGAAGGCGACTGCGCCCTCTTGGCCGCTTGGCATCTTCTTTGGTAGCCGCATGGGCCTTGGGTCTCAGGCGTGTGACATAGACATAGGTAACTCATATGTAAATTTAATCTTTGTAATGATGAAAATGGATTGCAGAATATTTTTACTTTAGATCATTTTCCATAATGGCACAAGAATACGATTAGGGGGTTACTATAGATTAGTTAACAATAGTTGAGGCTGATTATTTAAAATAGGTTAATATGGTTATTTTAGAATATTTTCATAACACTAGAGGTGGATAATTTCTTAGAAAATAGATAGAACTAACTGCAATTATTGATACGCTGCCGAACTAAATAATAGAATGTTTCTATCTTTTGTGAGATGTTTAAGGATTTTTTTCCTTGTTTGCCTCGTAGAGAGTAAGGCCCCATTTGAATCCTGCGGATTTGAGAATCCAGATGGGAAAAAAAATCTCACAATCCTAGCATCTCATCCAAACGGCCTAGACTTTAGAGGAATTTTACTCACCGATTTTTAGAATATCGAAATCCAATAAAACTTTTAGTATTCTTTTTATCCGGATTCTCATAACCTCTTGAGATTCAAACAACATCTAATTTGATGTTCCGCAAGAACCTCCACTTAGATGTCGTTTTTAGATGTAGTTTGTAGATTAAATTTGTGTGTGTGTGGTGTGTGGGGGGGGGGGCGTGTACATACATTAGCAAACATTTCCCTGCATTGCTTCTGGAACCCAATACGTACAGGAATCAGAATCTATATCACCACTAGTACTGGTTATTCTGACTCGTATGAGTATGTGTCATAAGTCTGGGTCACATATAAGATAAGGAGAGCATGACCCAATATGTTTTGACAACCGAACTCTCCCTCGATAATTGCTAGATGCGAGTTGTTCTAATTTATATGATCATGGGTTATGAGTATGGGTCATAAGTGTGGGTCACATACAAGGTAAGGAGAGCATGACCCAATATGTTTTGAGAACCGAACTCTCCCTTGATAATTGCTAGATGCGAGTTGTTCTAATTTATATGATCATGGGTTATGAGTCCAAGTCACATATGAGACACGGATGGCGTGAGTGCATTTTGAGGACTAAAAGAAGGGAGGGCGTGAGTGCAATTTGAGGACTAAAAGAAGTGGGGACGGAAGAAACTTTGCATATATCCGAGTATTTAGGGGAAGATGAACAAAAATGAAATTTTGCTCTTTAAAAAATATTAGAAGTATATAAATACAAATATAGATACATATACATGTGTGTGTGTCTAGCTGCGTATCTTATTCATTCACAGGCAGTGTATCAAGAGACATTGGATTCACGGAGCTATGTCTTTCAGACCTTCATCTTGTGAAGGAAGCCAATGAAGTTGACCCTGGAAAGTTGGGCAGATATGACCAGCTCCGCAGGTTGAGTTTGAGATGGTCCGGCAGACGACCTAATAAGGCTAATACTAGTGATGATTCTGCAGTTCTCCAAAGACTCCAACCTCATGTGAACCTTTCAACACTTGAGATAAGAGGTTATCAGGGTGCCACATTTTGTGCATGGATGAGGAATGCCAATCTCTCGGTTCCAAATCTTGTGAAGATTGAGCTGGTTAGTATGCCAAGATGTGAACGTCTCCCATCACTAGGTCAGCTAGCAAATCTGGAAGAACTGCACATTTCAGATATGCCCAATATCTGAGGGGTGGATACTAGTTTTTATGGAGGCAAGAACCCATTCAAAAAGTTAAGGAAACTTCACGTTCATGGGATGGGAAATTTGGAGGTGTGTTCCACGAACTTGGAGCCATCTGCTGGAGAGAATTCTGGAATGACGATGAACAGCAGTTGCAACGAGACGAAATATTTCCTTCCCTTAAACACCTCATCATAAAGGGATGCCCAAGGTTGATGCTTGACTCATCAGGTTTTCGAGGACCCATAAAGCGTATAATTGAATCGTGCAGTAAGCTAGCAGTATCATTTGAAGAAATTACTGCATATTCACAGGATAGTGCCGTACTCCAAGTGGAATAAAAAATCCAAGGCATCTCTGAAGAACTTCTCCAATACCTGATAGTTGATGGTTCCACATTAGGTGCACAGATGAGCATTGCCAATCTTTATCTTCCAAATCTTGTGAAGATTCAGCTGGTTGACCTTACAACATATGAGCGTCTCCCGTCACTAGGACAGCTACCAAATCTAGAAGAACTGCACATTTCAGATATGCCTAATATCCAAAAAGTGGATACTGGTTTTTATGGAGGCAAGGACCCATTCAGGAAACTAAGGGAACTTCATATTGATTGTGTGGAAAATTTGGAGATGTGGTCCACGAACATGGAACCATCTGCTGGACAGATGCCTCAGAATGACGGTGAACAGAAGTTGCAAGGAGCGAAATATTTCCTTGCCTTAAAGACCTCAAGATAAAGGAATGCCCAAGGTTAACGCTTGACTCAGGTTTTCAAGGATGCATAAGGCGTATAATTGGATCATGCAGTGAGGTAGAACTATCACCCGGAATATTTATTGGGTCTTCACGGTTTTCAAGACTTGAAGCGGAAACAAATATATTTGGCTTGTCTGGTGGTTTAGAGCTTCTCCGATACAGCAGCATCAACCTGAATAATTTGACTATTAAATCCAACAGCGATCTGATCACCTTGCCAGGGACCATAAAGAACTGCCAGACCCTTAGGAGCTTGCAGATACTGGACTGTTGGAATTTTTCTGTGCTTCCCGATTGGTTAGGGGATCTGACATCTCTCGAGGAGCTAGAAGTTCATGCTCCCAAACTGCAGTGCTTGCCTCGTGCCATCAAGGGTCTGACTTCGTTGAAGACACTGACCCTTAAGAAATGCAATTACAAATTGCTTGAGTGATGCAGCATTTCAAGAGAGGACTACGACAACATTGAACACATCAAATATCATGTACAGGTAATATGCCCTGTTTTTAGTTACCAGTTACTACTATTTCCTCAACACATGCTATCGCACAATAAACCAGTGGCTTAAATAAAGAGATATAAGAATTGAAAAGCTATAATAATTTATGAGGGACAGAAAAGATGACTAGAATTGATGAATGGGAGACAATAAAACTGTTCGCACGAACTTAGGCCTATACCACAATTACTACCAAGCATATACATCTTTTTAATTGTCAAAGTTGTTACATGTGTCAACTTGTCACAATGTTAACTATATGTTGGAAATTGGAATAAAACATTCTGGAAACAAGACACATATACTACTTGTCTGTATTTTGTACCATCGGCAAGTAAAACTCATGTCACGCACAACACATGAGAGACATGAGTGAGAAGGGGGACTTCGAAGTGTTGAGAATTCAAACAGGGGATATGTTACAAAGAGTTGGAAGTGGTGACAGCGAAGTTGTCTTGCTAAGTTAGGTCTTGTTTGACTTGTCACGGTTGGATTCGAGGGGACAGTGATGATGTCCCCAACTATACTGAGCATGTGGGAATAGCGCCGTCCCATTCCGGTTAGGTGGAATCACAACGTGCAGACGTGCTGATGCGTTGCCCACTTCGTGTCGTTTGGCGCTGTGCCTGAGGTGTGCCGCACAAATCTGGGAGTAGGGAGCACCCACCCTCAGTTTGACCTCTAGACTCTGGAGAGCTGGTCGTTAACCCTATGCACAACATTGGGACAGGATTCGTTTTCTCAGTCGAACTGCCATCAGACTGCTACTCGGGAGCCCCTCAACTCCCAAGTAGAGGCCACCTACAGAGCCCCATAGTGAGGGTCTTTGCCTGGGCCCTGGGCCAGATCCCAAGCTAGCCGGTCTGACCCGTTCTATTTTTAGAAAGATGGCGAAAAGCTTTTATCATATTTTTATTAGACGAGTAAAAAAACAAGAATACAAGAACCAAAATCGTTAAGTAATTACAACTCGATGTACCCCTACTCTACTGTCCCAAGCTGGCCAAACGACGAGACGACAACTCCTGCAACTAAGTGAAATAAGAAATCTAAGAAAACCACTATTAGACATCAACATTTGCACGCTTAGCCCACTGGTATTGATCAAACTCCTCTTTGCATAGGAAGCCACCTCCCTTGGTTGTAGACTTTTATTTTGAAAAGTTCTTCTATTCCTCTTCTTCCAAATGTTTGGCCCGTTGTGTGCTTAAGTGGTTCTTTCACTTCTTTGGGTCAGTTTGGTACAGGTCCCCTTCGCAATTCTTGAGATGGATTGATGTTGGTGGGAGAGGTGAGAATCAATTCTGAAGTGATTCTAGTGGCGATTGAACGGGGAGTATTAGGAAGCAGTGCAGAGCAGTTTTTTTCTAACTCTCTTGCTTGTGGTGTAAATGGAGAAGTGATTTTCACCAACTTACCAGTATTCAGTTGTCTTTTTAAGTGTTTGGTGGTAGAGATCCATAAAATCTGCTTTTTGGTAATTATAACTGGATAGCCGTGGTACAACTGCTCGTCACTAATTGTTGCTTATTGTTTCATGTGCTACTAGCCCGGCATCGATTTCCCATTGGTTTACATCATCAAAGCTGCATTTGCACCTAGAGATGGGCATGTTATGCACCCCGGCTTGACAATTGTAGCATGTTTCACTTATTTTTGGCTTTGTTTAACTGAAATAGGAGGGCCTAGAGACTTCCATCGATTCCGATTCATCAAGTGACCTCTACCTTTTAGAAAAAACTACAAGTCACCAGCTTATTGAATTAAACATTAAGGATCTTCAGCATCTATCAAGCTCGGAAGCAAAGAAAATGTGTTGTCGTCAATAACGTCACGATAGAACAGCTCCAACCTCATCAAAACCTTAGAAGGCTTTTCATAAAGAACTACCCCATCAATGCTGGTTTTCCTCATTGGATGCAGTCGCTCGCAAATTTTGTGAGCATGGAGCTTTCAAATGTTCAAGCGAGACATCTCCATCTAGATCATTTACAAAATGCGAATACATGGTTTTTACATAACCATTGTGGAGCACCCTTATTGTTGTGATGAGCGATTGTCAACAAGCCAATACTTTGGTGTGTGGTTGGTTCGGTGGTTCTTCTGATCCCCTGACAGAGTTATGTGTCAAAACGTATCTCTTGGCTCGTGATGTGCAGGTGTGGAGTCCGGAGGCGGTGGCAGCGGTCGGGAGAAGGTCAAATAGGGTGTGCCGTGCTGACGGACCGGATGCGGTGAAGGACGGACGCTAGGCTTAGATTGACGGACCAGACGGCCGGGTGGCCAGCCGCGGTGGCTGACACTTGGGACATCGACAAGCGTAAGAGTACATGGCGGAGGACGCGTACGCGGTACGCTACTCGCGGGCGGTTTGGTGGTTTGTCCTCAAAACTATCGGCGACGGTTTGGTGGTATTGCCTCAAGACCACCGGCGGCGGGTTTCGCGGGTTTGCGCCTCAAAACCCGGGCGGAGGTTCCGATACGGACGGACAACACGTGGCGGCATCGGGAGATTGCGTCGAAACAAGGCTACCGGTGAGAAGACGCGATGGCCATCGGATTAAAAAAAAACCTAAAGTTAGACTACAACGCCCTCTGGTGCAGTGGTTTGCTCAAAATACCTAGGGGCATTTTGGGCTGTAAAATTTCGAATTTAAATAGGAGAGGCTGCCCTCAAGCAAACTTATATAACTTCAGTCAGCTATTTTTGTTTTTCTCCTTGTTAGGGTTCTTTCTCCGTGTTTCTAACGAATTTGTTCTGTGTTCAGAGATTTTACTAAGTAGGAATGAAGGCCTTTACCTCCTGTTGCCCTCTGGTCTTTTGATTTTTGAGTTCCTGTTCCTGAGTCATGAAGGTCTCATTCGTTGCTTTTCTCCCTCTTCCCTTCGTGCTTCATCTGTTTGAGACTGAGATGGTCTGGAGAGTTTTTGATTGATCTATGTCGAGCTAGGACATGTGCTGAACAAATCCTTTTAGAGATTCGAACCAATTTTGCACGAGCTCATAGATCGATCTGTTTTACGTGATGGGGAAAAAACGTGTTCTTGGGTACATTCTGAATTTTTCCCGGAGTTTGGATTTTCCTCAGGCAGTGATTTTTGGGAGATAGGATCGTGCCAAGTTAAATTTCATCTGTGCAAATTCTGGAAACAAAGTATGAAATTTTGGTCAGGTTTTGAGTGATTCTGCAGCTCGCTCTTTTTCTGTTCCATTTCGTCAGTTTTCTGTTCTTAGCGTTCACCGTCAGCAGCCAGCGTCGTACATCTAGCCTCTGCGCACGTGCACGCCAGGCCAAGCGCACCAGCAGCGCTCAGCGCTGTTGGCTCAAGACGCCCCGCTCGTCGATCCTTGGTTGCCCAGGTCATTCAGGAAGCCATGATTGTTGCATCCGTGAATTATAAATGCTATCATTGAATATCCACTAAAGTATTTTAGATTACTTCATTTTACTTGAGGTATTGTATTCACGGTTGAGAGATTGCTATCCAGTGCTCGATCTGTTGATCAGAGTGTAGACTCTCTCTTGCTCTCTTGCCTGAACTACTTTGCTGTCAAAAGTGCAGGTCCATGCTATGACCGAGAGCAAGTAGCTGCTCTTTGCTTGGTGAATTTTCTACAGCAACGTGATTTGTTTTCCAATCTTGAGATATCACTTTCTTTCTACAGGGAAACGTTCATGGCATATTCATTATTTCAAATGATGTGCGTGCATTTGTTTTGGGCTCCAGTGAGCGATAGCTCGGCCTAGGTGTAGTGCTTGCCTCTTTTTGCAGTAAAGATTAAATGTTCAGTTTCTTCCACGATTTAGTCATTTGAGCTCCGTTTTGATTCTTGTCTGTTGCATTAACTTTGTGATGTCTCGCTGTATTTTTAGGAACATTCACTCTCTCTTTAGGGTCGTGGGCATCACCGTGTTTGGATTGCTTTTTTGGGTTTGAATTTGAGACAGTGGTCAAATATTTTAAGAGAAATTTTAAGGGTTCCATTCACCCCTCCTCTGGTCGTCAGTTCCGGTCCTTCACAAAATCTCGAAGATCTGCACGTTTCGTCATTCTCTACTTGTTTAGAGCTTCGTGCATCACCATTCAATACTTTGAACGGACGTATTAGAAGTCAGGGATTCGACTATGCCAGACCATTGTTACGCATCTCTATCACGCAAGTGCATAAAAAACTCAGAAGAGTGACCATGGCAAGGGCAGGGAGGTTAGTGTGGGTATCCTCCTGCCTGCCCTCTGACAATCTATTTCCTGGACTTGAATATTTGGAGATGGACTATTGTTTGGACGTGAAATTCGAGCCATCAGTTCCAGGAGCACCAGGTATATAAATAATAATATCAGGAAGTGAGAATATCCCCATGGGTATTTAGGGGCCCATCATTCAAGCAAGAAATAGGCCTATCGACTTCTGCTTCGTCATCCAAGATGGGAATTAAGTACAGTGAAGAACTATCTGAAAAAAAATATTATCTTCTGGACTATTGGATTCTCTTCGACATCTTGACAGTGAAGAATTAACTGTTGACACCTGCACTGGACTGATCCTGTCCGGCTACCAGAGAGCAACCGGGCTGGAAGTCCCTCCTGAAGTTAGAGATATTGAACTGTGACAACATCGAGAAACTTCCAGAATGGTTAGGATACATGGCCTCTCTCCGTGAGCTCAAAGGAGGGACATACTGCATGAGAACTTTGCCCCCGTGCATTCGAGAGGCTTACTTTTTTTCAGACCTTGGCACTATTTAAATGCACAAAGAGTTTTAAGCAAAGATGTAAGTAAGGAAGGAGATGATTGGAGAACAAGATCAAGCACATTAAGGATCCACTCATAGAAGATATGTATCCATTAAAATTATTGGCATTGCTTGCTGCGCTCTAAGATTGTTGAGGAAGACGAAGCACACTGAGAATCTAGGCATAGAAGAGATGAAACCATGAAAATTTTCAGCGTCACTGCGTTCTAAGATTGTTAAGGAAGTCTACAGGAAATTTAACCCTATCACTGGGAGGACACCGTCAAGCGTGACTATGTGACGTGGGTCAAAATCTCCACTGATGCTGATGCATACATCAGGGAGATGATATGCTCTGCTCTGGTGCCCTTGTGATGCTCAGACGGTCAGACCTCTCTGGAGTCCTTCCTCGTGCAGTGATGCTTATTCTTCGGGTCTGTACATTCTATTTTCCGTTACAATCTTGGTAATAATTTCTCGACATGATTTCGTTTCTAACTATGTCTTTTATGTTCAGACTGTCATCTCTGCATCCAAAACTGGAGGTGCCTGGAACAACGTGAGAAACACATTTACACATTTGAGTCTGAAGACAGTAGCTGCTTATTGCCTTGTATTCCTCTGTAACGTTTATGTAAGGAAAAGTTTTAGCATCTAGTATATCTTATAGAGAAGTATTACTTGAGCAATTATGTGCCCTCCTTTGTTCTCAGTTTGTTGTTACTGTACTGCAATGCTATTGTGCTTATACGCATCAGCATGCTATCGCCTAGCCTCCTAGACATTTTTGTGGTTGGCGTAGCAGCCTAATCGGAATAGGTATTTGCTATTCTACAGGCTTGAAGTTTGGACAAGGGTTGTTCTACATCAGTTGCCAATTCTTGACTATATGATCTCTGTCATCTTCACTCCTTGCGTGCAAGGATCGGAGATGTTGCTTACCCCCAGGCCGATCCATCCAGATGAACAAAAATGTCCCCTGCTTGCACCATTGATTGTACCTACGTATAGAGCAAGTTAATGAACTAGTATCGCATACGCTGCTACACCAGCATGGCTTTCAAGGTCACCGCTGACCGGTCTGTGTCTGTACAATACAACGAGAGACCGGAGACCAGCACAGCATTAAGAGGATGAGCGAGAGAACCAGATTCTGATTTATTTATTTAAGCATGTGCTAGTCTGTATCATTATCAAGATTTAAATTTAAATTTGTATCAATTTGATCTTACACCGTTGTCTAATTTTTTTTTTTATAGTGTTGATCAGTCACATTTTGTTCGTGTTGAATAATCATGATTTCAACATCATTTACATGGTTGACACAACTTATAGCAAATATATATAGCGACGATTTATGTCTGCTGAACACAGCGTATGGTTGTCATCAACTATGACACAACGCTAAGTATCACAGTACCAACACCGGACCAAACAAGGGTGTTTTATCATCAGAGTTCACAGGCCCTGCTGGCGCGGTAGGGCCGTCCGCCACCTCCTCTTCCGACGGGACGTCGAAGGTGACGTTCGCCGTGGGCGACGAGGCCACGACCACCGCCGGTAGGTTCACGTCCTCCTCTGTCTTCAAGGGGCGAGTACCCTGCGCCGACGGGATGGACGCCACGGCCACAGCGATCAGGAGGACAACGACCATGAAGGTGGTGAGCTTGGCCATTGTTGTTGTTTCTCCAGAGCCGTGAGGGTGTTATAAGAGTTCTTGGCGTACAATTGTGTTGGAGTTGAGTCATGGGTGGGGTGGGTTTTATATGAGAAAAAGTTTTCAGTAACTGTACAATAGTTAATGGTGTTTAACTCTACTAGTGGCATGAGTTATAGTTCAAGTTCAATCTTCTCTGTCCCATATAAATTATTAATCCGTGAGTTGATGTTACTACGTACTAGGGTACTACACGATGTAACATACATTATTTTATTATTACTCCTTTTTATTTTAATGGAAATAAGAGTAAACTCTGCGACTGTTATTAGTAGTAGACACAATTATACGTGTGAGTTTATGTTTCATATATTTATTAATTAAAAATAAAAAGAAAGAAAAGAACAAAAAAAAGGTATCGCACTGTATGTATTTGACATGCTCAGCTCGGCCCAGGTGGAGGTTGGAGCGGCGCCATCGGCCCAGTCTGGACCACGCAAGGAGTTCTCGCTCCTCCTTTTTTTTTTTTTTTTTTTTGTGAAATACTAGGAGTTCTCACTCCTCTGCCTCTGCTGATGTCTTGAAAAAAAATCTCATTTAGGATTTGGCGTTCACGTGAAGCAAGGACATGAGCGGAGCTAGGAAATAACCATGATCGTGCCAAGTACTAAGTGATGAGTTATTGTTGTGATAACAAATTGGTGGAGCACACCTTGAGTGATCCAATACACTATGGAGCTGGTGGAGTTAAATTAAAGGTGCTTGGCTAAAACAATTGGATCTGGACCTAATTTTAATGGGTCTAGAGCTGGTGTAGTTGTCTTAAACAAACCCTTTAGTGACAGAGATTTACTGTAAGTTGAACCTGAATGCATTGACCAATTATTAACATTAGTAGTTTTGTCATGAGAAAAGGTAATAAGTTTTATTATCCATATAGAGGGACAAAAAGGCCAAAAAAAAGAACGCAATGATCTTTGTTGAACACTTCTAAATTTCACCCCTCCAGTTGCAACTCGCAAATATAAGTAGAGATGCATAAAAACTAGCTAGAGGGATAAATTTATCCTACTTCTACAGTTAAATGGTTAAAGATATCTTTTTTTAAAAAAAAACTTGGTGTCCAAATCATATTCCGGTGATATTCGGTGCTCAAAATTGGACTTCTTCCTTCGAAGAGATATGGAGTTAGACCTAATTGTGACAGTGATGACTCAGATATATTATGTGAACAATCAACGCAATGCTTTGCATGCTTAAATATATTATAATTATAATAATTATATAAGTGCCATTGGAACTTACTGTCTTTGTCTCCCGAAAAGAGCATCTGTTTGGTCCACGCCATTGTGTACAATCATGTCAATATAATGCTCAAACATACTGTTTTGATGTTCACTCTGTAAAACGACAGTGTGAGGAGCAGTAAGTATGCACCCTCGATTCTCAAATAAATCAATGTCTAAAATCTGTGACAGTCAAACTCTTTTTAGGTTTGACAAACTTTATAAAAAGAGTAATAACATATATAATTTAAAATGGGCACATCGTGAAAATATGTTCTATGGTAAACTATAAATTTTGATGTTTTTTTTTCTAAAATTCGGTCAAAGTTTAGAACATTTAATTTTAAGATAACTTTAGCAATCTATTTATCTAGGGATAGAGGGAGTATAATTTAGCTTAGCTCAAGGCCTTGTAATCTCTAAAGAACATTTCTTACCATATTCGTAGGTCGTAAACATGGAGAGCTCCTAAAATTCGAGTGCCTCTATTTTGGATTCTTTCCAGACAGTTATTGCATAAAATTGCAGATTTTGTTTATTATAATTTTTGTTGATGCAATCTGCAATTTTCAGTACCAAAAATAAACAATCCGTTAGACAAAACCACAAACTCGATATATAAAATCTAATTTTGTGTCGACACAAATACATTAAATATATATAATTTATATAGATACAGCAAGAGCTTCTTCCCGCGCGCGCACGCCAATGGGTGGCCACTACTATGTCTACCTTGGATTGGCTGTGGTATCCTTGCTCGTCGTGCTCGCGAAGAGCCGGCGCGGCCTGGCGGATGGCCATGGCTTGCGGCTTCCGCCGAGGCAGTGGCAGCTGCCGGTCATCGGCAGCATGCACCACCTCGCGGGCCAGCTCCCGGACCGCGCGATGCGTGACCTGGCGCGGCGCCACGGCCCGATGATGCTACTACGCGTCGGCGAGGTGCCCACGCTAGTGATCTCGTCCCGGGAGGCGGCGCGCGAGGTGATGAAGACGCACGACACCTCGTTTTCGTCGCGGCCGCTGCGCGCCACGGTCCGCGTGCTCACCAACAACGGCCGGGACATAGCCTGGGGGCCCTACGGGGAGCACTGGCGCCAGCTCCGCAAGCTCGCCATCACGGAGCTCCTGAGCGCGCGCCGGGTGCTCTCCTTCCGCGCCATCCGCGAGGAGGAGGTCGCGGCGGTGCGCACGCGGCTGTCGGCCCTCGTGGCCGACTCCACGGTGCGCGCCGTGATGGGCGACCGGTGTGGGGACCACGATGTGTTCCTGCGGGAGCTCGACCGCTCCATCGGGCTCTCGGTGAGTTCAACCCGGCGGACCTGTGGCCGTCCTCCCGCCTCGTCGGTCAGCTGAGCGGCGCCGTGCGGCGCGTGGAGGAGTGCCTTGACACGGTGTTCGGGATGCTCGACGGCATCATCAAGGAGCACCTGCAGAGGATGGACAGCGACGGCGCCGGAGGACCTTCTCGACGCACTGCTCAAGATACACAAGGATGGCAGCCTCCAAATCCCGCTCGACATGGACGTGCTTAAAGCCGTCATCTTTGTAAGTTCTCTTTTGCTTACTACCTTTTGATTGTTCTCATTACTTCAATCATGGACGTGTGTGTGTCGACATGTCGTACTCCTTTGCTGACTACCAACCTCTGTGTGTCTCTGTGCAGGACATCTTCGGCGCCGGCAGCGAGATGTGGGTGACCATGCTGGAGTGGGCCATGGCGGAGAAGATCCGGAACCCCAAGGCAATGCAGCCGGGCGACGGCCGAGGTGCGCGAGGCCTTCGGCGCGCGCGGCGCGGTGGCGGAGCACGAGCTGGGGGAGCTCCGGTACCTGCACCTGGTCATCCGGGAGACGTTCCGACTGCACACGCCGCTGCCGCTGCTGCTGCCGCGGTAGTCCCAGGAGCCGTGCCGCGTACTGGGCTACGACGTGGCGGAGGGCACCACCGTGCTGGTCAACGTCTGGGCGCTGGGCCGCGACGCCAGCTACTGGCCCGGCGACCCCGAGGAGTTCCGCCCCGAGCGGTTCGACGCCGAGGCCAGCGCCGTGGAGTTCAAGGGCGCCGACTTCGATTTCCTGCCGTTCGGCGCCGGCCGGAGGATGTTCCCGGGCATGTCCTTCGGCCTCGCCAACGTCGAGCTCGCGCTCGCCAGCCTGCTGTTCCACTTCGACTGGGAGGCGCCCGGCGTGTCCGACCCCGCTCAGTTCGACATGACCGAGGCGTTCGGCATCACCGCGCGACGGAAGGCCAACCTCCTCCTCCGCCCCATCCTCCGCGTGCCCCTTCCCGCCGGTGTCTAGCCCTCGCCGTGCCGCTAATGGTTTGCTTGTTACATTTGTCAGTGTGCACTCACGTGAGAAACTGCTCTGTCCGAGGGTTTGGCCACCGGCAGCGGCGGCCATGGTCTGTCACTCCTCTGTCTAGAGGCAAAGAGCGGTTTTCTGTATCTTCGTGTTTTTTCTCCTGGGCCCTATTACATAACCTATTAGTTCAAGAACGATAGCTCTTGAATGGTTTGCTCGTTACTTTGTGTCAATGTGCATCCGCGTGATCGATAAACTGGTCTAGCCGAGGGTTTGGCCACCGGCGGCGGCCAGGGACCATGGTCTGTCGCTCTGTCTAGAGGCAAGGAACGGGGTTTTGTTTTTTTTTCAGCAGAGCAAGGAGCGGTTTTCTGTATCTTGTGTTTTCTCCTGGGCCCTACTATAACATTCAAGAAGATAGCTCCAAGCCCATCTATATTATGGGCCTACTTGTTTGATATGGGATTTCACGGAAGGATAAAAGGATAATTTGAAAATTCGCATTATAAATTTGCTAAATTGGAGATTTGTCATCCTACTAGAGATTTGTCATCCTACCTTCACTTCATAAATCAGCGCCATTGTATTCATGCACACACACATTCTGCCTGATCCATAGCCACATTCTAAGAACTAAGTCGGTAGATCTCGGTATTATCACAAACATCTTGCTATAAATGAGTAGTTTATTATTAAAGTAATAGTGTCATTAAATATTAAAATAAAGTTAGAAAAATATAAAAGCACTCATGTTTAGAACTCGGGTAGAGGCAAATTTCACAGCAAGAAACCTACAAGTAGGGCCCAAATTTAACACATGAACCAAAACGGTATCAAGAAAAATTACCCATCACTAGTAGTGGTCTCTTCAGGCACATATCTACTATACACTGATCATAAGAATCTAAGAAGTATACAAGTTTTCCAGATTCCGCTGCTGCACGGACCTTACCTTAGGTCATGGGCACCGGCACTCGAACGAAGGGAACAAGCAAGAGGTCATAGAGCCGTCGAGCCGTGACCCCCATTTCTTCCGTCATGTCTATATCCGTGGCCGTCGTCCCAGGCGGCAGCTCCCAGTCGAAATGGTACAGTAGGCTAGCGAGTGCAAGCTCCATGGTCACAAGCCCAAACGCCATGCCCGGGCACATCCTTCGTCCAGCCCCGAACGGAATGTACTCAAAGTCCGCCCCCTTGAAATCGACGCTGCTGGCTTCAAATCTTTCAGGCACAAACTCCTCGGGCTTGTCCCAGGAGCTGGGGTCCCTCGCGATCGCCCAGGCGTTCACGAACACGACTGTGCCCGCCGGCACGTCGAATCCTAGCACCTGGCATGAGCTCCGGCACTCTCGTGGGAGCAGAAGCGGCAACGGTGGGTGCAGCCGGAGAGCCTCCTTGATGACCAGGTGCATGTAACGCAGATTGCTCAGGTCGTCCTCTGTTACTCTCTGCCGGCCGGCACCGGCGAGCGCTTGCCGGACCTCGTCTTGTACCTTCCTCATCACTCTTGGGTACCTCATGAGCTCCGCCATGATCCACTGCAGCGTCGTCGCAGCCGTCTCGCTGCCTCCGGCGAACATGTCCTGCACAGCACATGTATAACCGATATGATTTGTTTGTCAAAGAACAGAGACAACTGGCATTTGATTCCTTTGTCGATCTGGAATCGGGTGTGCGGTGCTTACTCCGATCACGGACTTGATGTTGTCGGAGGTGAGCGGAAACTGCAGGTCACCTTCCCTCTGAATCCGCAGAAGCACGTCGAGCAGGTCCTCCTTGTCGTCTTCGTCGTCGTCGTCAGGTGCTCTGCTCTCCCCGTGCTCCCGGACCATGGCGTCCATGAACACAACCACTTCCTGCCGGTGCCGCTTCATCCGGCCGGGCATCCGGCTGACAAGCATGGCGAGGCGTGAAGCCGGGTAGAGGTCCGGCAAGCTCAGGTTGGCGAACAGCTTGAGCCCGCGCTCCAGCAAGGCCAGGAATGTGTCCCGGTCCTTGAACCGGCTCCCGATTATGGCGCGCACCGAGGAGTCGGCGGCGTACACGGCCAGCAGCTCGGTCAGGTTCACCGCCGGCGC
Organism: Bothriochloa decipiens; assembly: GCA_023333625.1. Classification (NCBI taxonomy): domain Eukaryota; kingdom Viridiplantae; phylum Streptophyta; class Magnoliopsida; order Poales; family Poaceae; genus Bothriochloa; species Bothriochloa decipiens. Next base: position 32,250,037 of record CM041644.1, on the reverse strand, counting down.
CGCCGACGACGCCACGGCCCGGAGGAGCCGCGTGGCCTCCTCCTCGCGGACGGGGCGGAAGGACTGTACGCGCCGGGCGCTGAGCAGCTCCACGGTACAGATCTTGCGGGTCTGCCTCCACCCGTCGCCGTAGGGAGCGAATATGATCCCCTCGGCGCCCTCGGGGATGGCCAGCCGCACCATCCGCGTCACAGGGCGCGCCGCGAACTCGATGTCCCTCGCCTTCATCACCTCGCGGGCGGCCTCCGCGGAGGAGGCCACCACGACGGGGAGCCCGCCGAGGCGGAGCAGCATCACCGGGCCGTGGCGCGCCGCCAGGTCACGCATGGCGCGGTGCGGGAGCGCGCCCGCGAGGTGGTGCAGGTGGCCGATCACCGGGAGCGCCCACGGCGACGGGGGCAGCCGCGGGCCGCCTCCTCGATGGCCCAAAGCTGCACGCCTGAGACAGAGGAATGAGACGATGGCCAGGAGGGGGAGGAGCAGGAGTAGGTGGACTGGAAGCGCCGCCAAATCCATGGCGGCTTGGTGCTCGATCGAACTGCGAGTGGCTGGGAGGAAGGAGCACCTCAGTCGCTCAAGACTCCAGTAGTCTTAGTGCAGCTTTTGACTATTCGTCTATTTTACCATATCCCAACATCCCAAGAGACAAAAATTGTCGCCCCACCTTCGACCTTTGTGAGGTATCAAATGAAAGCTATTTCTAGTCTGATGTACATGACATTTTTCCTTTGTCACTAGGACAGTTCTCTGATATTGATATTTTCTATTCTATACTCGGATATACTAGCCATAAGTTCAATGCCTTTGGGAAAAAAAAACATAATAAGCAGGGGATTTTTTGGGTATTTTGGCTGGTCTCATTTGGAGTGAGTCCATATGACATCTCCCTTCAGAGGACTATATAAGTCCAATTTTGAGCACGAAATATCACCAGAGTATGATTTGGACATCCAAGTTTTTAAAAAATCATGTTCGTTTGAGGACATCCAAGTTTTAAAAAAAAAATCATGTTCATGTGAACTTATCAGTCGTGGTACAGTGTAAAGATAAATTTAGCCATCTAAGTAGTTTTAAAGATGCGTCTCTACTTAGAAATATATTTGTGAGTTGCAATTCGAGGAGAAATATTAAACAAAGTTTATTGTGCATTAATTTTAGTTATTGTTTCCTTTTTGTCCCTCTATATGGAACTTCATTGGTCAATACATCTGAGGTTCAACTTAGCGAAATTCGTAAATCTCTATCACTAAGGGCTTGTTTAGGGCAGCTTCTCACCAGCTCCAAATTTAGATTCAATTTTTTTAGCCAAACATTTCTAGCTCCATCCGCTCCACTGACCACTCGTGGATCTGCCCCTTATTTTCCAAATTTGTGGAGGGGGTGGTCCACCAATTTGTCCTTCCAAGTTCCAATAATTCATTGGTTAGTACTTAGTCGTCCTGTGGCCCTATGGGGTAGTTCCTACCAAACATGGTTTTATCCTTCTTTAATTTTTTTTTTTGAGGAAATCCTTCTTTGATTGATTGAAATCCCATATCAAACAAGTAGGCCCATAATGTAGATGGGCTTGGAGCTATCGTTTTTGAACTAATAGGTTATGTAATAGGGCCCAGGAGAAAAAAACACGAAGATGCAGAAAACCGCTCTTTGCCTCTAGACAGAGGAGTGACAGACCATGGCCGCTGCCGCCGGTGGCCAAACCGTCGGCCAGAGCAGTTTCTCACTTGAATGCACACCGCGACACAAATAAATGAGCAATCCATTAGCGCCACAGCGAGGACGGCGATTAGACACCGGCGGGAAGGGGCACGCGGAGGATGGGGCGGAGGAGGAGGTTGGCCTTCCGCCTCGCGGTGATGCCGAACGCTTCGGTCATGTCGAACTGGGCGGGGTCGAACACGCCGGGCGCCTCCCAGTCGAAGTGGAACAGCAGGCTGGCGAGCGCGAGCTCGACGTTGGCGAGGCCAAACGACATGCCGGGGCACATCCTGCGGCCGGCGCCGAACGGCAGGAGCTCGAAGTCGGCGCCCTTGAACTCCACGGCGCTGGCCTCGGCCTCGAACCGCTCGGGCCGGAACTCCTCGGGGTCGCCTGGCCAGTAGTTGCCGTCGCGGCCCAGCGCCCAGACGTTGACCAGCACGGTGGTGCCCTCCGGCACGTCGTAGCCGAGCACGCGGCAGGGCTCCTGGGACTGCCGCGGCAGCAGCAGCGGCAGCGGCGTGTGCAGCCGGAACGTCTCCCTGATGACGAGGTGCAGGTACCGGAGCTCGCCCAGCGCGTGCTCGGACACCGCGCCGCGCGCGCCGAAGGCCTCGCGCACCTCGGCCGTCGCGCGCTGCATCGCCTTGGGGTTCCGGATCAGCTCCGCGATGGCCCATTCCAGCGTCGTCGCCGACGTCTCGCTACCAGCGCCGAAGATGTCCTGCACGGAGACAGGCAGAGGCTCTGGTTGTCAGCAATTGCACGGAGACAGGCAATTGCAAGATAAGATGTGAACATCTCAGCATTAATTCCTGTCACAAACGATGTGCATACTATCATGGCTGTGTCAAACTCAATATTCTTGCGGTTTTGCCGTGTGGTGTCTTGTACTAGTATGATTGAAGTGAATAATTAAAAGGAGTAAGCAAAAGAAATAACTTACAAAGATGACGGCTTTAAGCACGTCCATGTCGAGCGGGACTGGGAGGCTGTCATCCTTGTGTATCTTGAGCAGCACGTCGAGAAGGTCCTCAGCGGCCTCGCCGGCGCCACCGTCGTCCATCCTCTGCAGGTGCTCCTTGATGATTCCATCAAGGATCCCGTACACTATGTCGCGGCACTCCTCCGCTCGCCGCACGGCGCCGCTGAGCTGGCCGACGAGGCGGGACGACGGCCACAGGTCCGCCGGGTTGAACCCCGCCGAGAGCCCGATGGAGCGGTCAAGCTCCCGCACGAACACGTCGCGGTCCCTGCACCGGTCGCCCATCACGGCGCGCACCGTGGCGTCGGCCACCAGCGCCGACAGCCGCGCGCGCATCTCCACGGGGCGCGACTCCGCGGCCGCGGCGGCGCACGCGCGCAGCATCGCCGCGACCTCCTCCTCGCGGATGGCGCGGAAGGACAGCACCCGGCGCACGCTCAGGAGCTCCGTGATGGCGAGCTTCCGGAGCTGGCGCCAGTGCTCACCGTAGGGCGCGAAGATGATGTCCCGGCCGTTGTTGGTGAGCACGCGCACGGTGGCGCTCAGCGGCCGCGACGCGAACGAGGTATCGTGCGTCTTCATCACCTCGCGCGCCGCCTCCCGGGACGAGACCACCAGCGTGGGAACCTCGCCGATGCGGAGCAGCATCACCGGCCCGTGGCGGCGCGCCAGGTCACGCATGGCGCGGTGCGGGAGCTGGCCCGCGAGGTGGTGCATGCTACCGATGACCGGCAGCTGCCATGGCCCAGGCGGAAGACGCAGGCCATGGCCGTCCGCGGGGCCGCCGCGCCGGCGCTTCGTCGCGAGCACGACGAGCAGCGACACCAGGGCCAGTCCGAGGTAGACATAGTAGTGGTCATCCATTGGAGTGTGCGCACGGGACGATGCTTTGCTTCCAACCACAACGACAACGTTGCTACTAGCATATGTTTATAGCTTACGAGGATGGCAAGAAATGTTCTTCACAAGCCTGTAAGACACTGGCATGGCTAAATTATTGCTCCTCGCAATCCAAGTGTCGTTTTGTAGAGTGACCGTCAGAAAAATTTGGGCCATGCTCAGATGCCGCGGGGAACAAGACAAGACTTGCACACGTTTATGTATTTGATGAGATTTGACGAGATGACGCTGTCAGCCGTTCTCTTTTATAAGCGCACAAGTATATGACATTTAAGCTGTGGAATCTTTGACTAATACTAACTTTTGTTATAATACAAAATCGATATGTTTAGATTTATAATCAAATATATTATTAACCTGTCATAACTTATAAACACTGGTAATATAATTTAGAAATAAATAAATGGCCAATATTCAATTTGAGAGCATTCATGTAAGTCGTCTCTTATAGAAAGAGAACAGAGGTAGCCACTTTTAAGAAAAGAAATAATGATGCTTCATCCTGTAAAAGGACTATGCTTTCAACATTCAACCTTCTATTGTCTTCGATGGGGGTTACTAATGACAGTTTCTCCATTTTTTTTGGCAAATTATAATATGTAGACATTCATACTATCGGTATATCCAAAAGTCTAAACCAATAGATCTTAAGATTGACAAAGTTATTATACACGTGTCAATTTGGACACGAAAAACCGATACCCGAGAACCAAACCGAAATACCCAAAACTGAAACCGAACTAACCGAACCGATCGGTTTCGGTTCCATGTTCAGTTCCAGCATGTCAGGAGCCGAATTTAATATAGGTAATTCGGTTTCAATGCTTGGTTAACCGAAATAACCGAATCTTTGATTAAAAGGCCCATAAGATAGAGATACGGCCCAGCCCAATACATAGATAACCCTACATCTAAATCTACGTCGTGTCCCAACCCAGCCGTCAGGTCCCGATGTCGCAACTCGCGACCCCCATCCCGTCGCCCCTGCTTCCCTCTCCGTCGCCCCTACTCCCTTCTCCGCCGCCCCACTCCTATCCAGCACCGGCCTGGAGTCTTCACCACGGCCCCACGGAGGATGAGCCAGATAGCCACTCCTGTTCCTCCGCTTGCTCCTTCCTGCTTTCCTAGAAACCGAGCCCTCTTCCTCCCGTGCTGCATGTGCCTGTTTGGTGGCCTCTCTGCCACCGGCGCCGCTTGCCTTGAGTCTGGCACTGGCACCGGCGCCGCCGCCCTGTTGTCCTCTCCGGCGCCGCTGGCCTAGAGCCTGCCTGCATCTGTGGCCAGTTCGTTGAGGACAATCAGATCTAGAGTGATTTTTTGCATTCTTTTCTGCAAACCGTGTTCATGATTTTTTGGTTTTTTCATTTGTTTTGTCACGGAAATCTTTGGTTCAGTTAGTTCGGTTAGAACCGAAACCGAAATGAACTAACCGAGACCAAAATTCCTCGGTTCCTACTTTTCTGAGGAACCGATCGGTTCTGATTTCCAGGTGACCGAACTAACCGACTACTCGAGGAACCGAACCGATCGGTTTCGGGTAACCGAACGCCCAGAGTGATACACGTGTTGCATCGAGTATACGTCGCAATTTGCAACCTACTGAAAAACAACGTCGTTCAATCTTTTATAAATTTATGATATGAGCGATTTAATCATAGTTTTTTTATCAAAGTATGTTAATAAAATCTAATAAATTTATATAGACCTATTATAAAAGCACTTTCCAAGCTAAAAACTACCAATGTGAAATTCTGTTGTTCCCAAACTACTTGATATTTAGAATTTATATAGCGATGGTTAAAGTTTTAAACTAAAATTTTGAGCTACTAACGTCAAGAGAATCTTGTCGTCAAGGCGAAAGTTGTGGGTGCCCCGAGAGATGAAGAAGCCTTCGTGACTATGGGTCCCCTTCATGCAGTCCCCATTCCCCCCAGCCCCACGCTGGAATGGAGCGTTCATGTCTGGCTCTTCAAGCTCCACCCCCTGCCACGGGTGGTGATGGTAACAACAGTGCTAACAGATGGGTGCAGCAGATGGCGTCGATGGCACCGATGGATGATGACCCTGTCAACATGCAGATGAACAGAGGAAAAGAGGTTGCCTTTCAGTCTGATGCTCACTTGGGTCAGTCCAGTTTCGAGCCTACAACAGAGAAGTTCCAAGTTTTCAAGCCCACCACTGCTCCACCAAGGCTCAAGTTTGTTGTCATTGGCCCTTCAGCTCCAAGTGGCTCCAAGGATCCCTTGATTCCTGTGGTGCCTTCTCTCATCAGACAGGTATCCTCATTTATAAGCATAGCTCCATCTAATGCATTTCTTAGAGGATGTGCTCATTCCATCTTATTTCAATGATAAACGACTTCTCATCCATCTTGCCTTTATCTCCTCCCCACAGCTTGGTGATAATGCACTGGAAAAGCTAGCCCTGCACTACATGGATGAAGATGAGGAGAGGTACAAGAAGAGCAAGGAGATGATGGAGTCTACAAGAACTTTTATGGAGGAATAGAGTGATGATGACCTTATGATCCTGGATGATACCCCAACCATCTTCCAGACCCCCAAGAGGAAGAGCTTTATCAAGGTCAGAGAGAAGATGGATGACAGCTTCTGCAGGAGGAGCAAGAGGCTGGCCAATAAGAGGAAAGGTTTCAAATATGAAGCAAGTGCCAAGAAGTATGATGGACAACAGAGCAGCAAGATCCAGTTAGATAATGAAACTGCAGATGAGGAAGAGGAGGAAACCCCAATGCCACTGGCCATGATCCCACCTGGAAACTTGGAGGGTGAAGCACCTACTATCCTGTCTCCTAAAGTGTTGGGGGGCATGGCCAGGAATTTCCTGTAGATTGCACCTGAACGTGCCTCAGCTGCCATTTTCAAGGATGGCAATATCAATGAATAGAAGACCATGTAGAAGTCTTTGATTGCTGGTCCCCACGACAGCAAAGTTATATTTATCCTTTTGTTTCTCTAGCTCTAGTGTCCAGTATGTGTACTGGCAGAATAAAATGATGAACTCTTGTAATAGGTGTCATAGCACCGGTTGGAGCTTTTTATCTTATATGCTATCTTGTGTTTGTGAACAATTTCCTGTGTTTAATCAAGCAAGCAGTGGTTATGTGTGTTATCACTTGATACCTTTTAATGCTATCAGTTATGTTGAGGTTCATTATCTATCTAACATTTTTTGCCTCTGGGCCTTTGGATCTTGGTTTGACATGTGTATGTTCAAATAGTCTATGTTTCTTTTCTATCAGTTTATTAATGGATAACAAGATCAATTTGAAAATTTTGTGTTGGAACATCAGGGGCATCAACTCCCACAATAAATGGAATGCCTTGAGAAACAAGATACCAGAAAGTGCTTTGTCACATCTTGTGCTTATAGGAAACAAAAAAGGAAATCTTTGACCATTTCTATATTAAGAAGTTTTATCCTAGATAGATTGATCAGTTCGCCTACTCCCCTTCTAATGACGCTTCTGGGGGCTCCTAATTGCTTGGAATAGTAGCATCCTAGATGCTGTGACCTGCCACTCTAACTCATATTCAATTAGTGTGAAATTTAACTGTAGATTGAGTAACTCTTTGTTACATGTTAGTAACATCTATGGGCCTGCACATTCAGAGAAAAAGCAAGGTTTTGTAGATTGGTTAAGGAACTTTGACACCATAGACTTTGATGAGTGGATACTCACAGGAGACTTTAATCTGATCAGGCTCCCTGAAAATAGAAACAAACCAGGGGGGATACAGGTGAGATGATGGTGTTTAATAACCTGATTGCAGATCTAGAACTGGTTGAATTACCATTCAATAGCAAAGAGTTTACCTGGAGTAATATGCAGGATGACCCCTTGTTGGTCAAATTGGATTAGGTCTTTACATCAATGACTTGGACTCTGACATTCCCATCCACATATTTCCAGCCATTTGCAAGACCCATATCTGACCATACACCTTTTATTATACACATTGAAAGCAACATTCCTAGAAGCAATCAGTATAGGTTTGAGAACTTCTGGATTAACCTTCCTGGATTTATAGATATTGTCACCCTACACTGGAATAACTCAATAGTTTATGGTCATGCTGCCAAGAATCTGAACTCCAAGCTCAAGCAAGTCAAACATGGACTAAGAGCATGGAGCAAGAAGGTATCTAACCTGAATAGACTTATCTACAACTTTAATTGGGTAGTCATGCTCATGGATGGTCTAGAGGAACAAAGACCCTTGTCATATTATTGTTGACACCGTTTTTCGGCACATGTCAATAAGGATCAGAAGACTAAACTGAATCGGCAAGTGCGTGGTTTTTCTTCAGCATTGCGTCTGGTGTTGTCGATGAGTAGTTGCCGATGAGGACAGGTTGATCTGGATTATTGCCGATTGGGCTAAAAAGCTGTTAAGGATTGTTGCCGATGAGACGGAAGAGTTGTTGACGACAAGATAGGCTAGAAGACTAGAAGGTTGTTGCCGATGCCAGGGATGTGCCGATGAGGAGATAACTTCATCATGACGGAAGCGGACATAGGATCGGCGACACAAAGCTTATGATTTTTCGTATTATAGTTTAAGTCCAACTCCTATACAAGTTTTATTTCTTTTTCAAGAGATAGAGTTCGTATAAGGAATTAGTTTATTTCTTCTATATTTGAGCTTTGCGTATTAAATTAGGACTCTTTGATTAGCAGAGTATAAATATATGTCGAAGGGCATTGTAATGGATATCCAAGCATCAATAAACAAATCTACTTTTTATTTACCTTTACCAGTACTTTACTTTTCGGCGACTTCGCCAAGTACCTTTTATTTTTCAACGAGTTCTTTCAAGAATCAACGGGTTGCATCAACTTGATCTCCGGCGACCTTGCAGGTTCCGCGTCTACCGAGCACGATTCAGGCTTTGACTTCCGGGCGTATCGCTATCGTCTCGTCTGATCTGTTCAATAGTTATCGAATACCTTCTGAGCTTTGACGTCCGGGCGTATCGCTGTCGTCTCATTCATATTTTATTCAATTTTATCATCCTTGTCAATTAACAGGTCAAATCGACTGGCACGCTTCGGATATCGATTTTGGGTATTAGCCCGGTGTGTTTGCAGATAGAATTTTACATCAACACATCTTTTGGCACGCTCGGTGGTGTAACACCCTGGTGTTAAGCATGCATCCTCTTGCACTTCATGAGCGTAACCATCTCATTTGCATCATTTTTGTTACATGAAATGATAAGGTTTAAATATGTGCTTACCTTGATTTGAACTAGAGCTATGTGATGGGTTGCTTGTTTGAGGTTGAGTGTTTAATGAAGTTTGTAGAGAAAATTATTTGGAGCAAAACTTATTTTGGGGTCATTTCATGAAAAGGCTTGGAAGTGGGTCAAAAATGTCAAAAACAGTTTGTAAAAATGATTTTCTTTTAATTTTTAATCCCTATTTTTGAAATTCAAATTCTAGGCAGAATTAGGTTTTGATGTTTAAAAGTGAAATGTTCTACTCATCAAAAGGAACATTTCATCTTTTATGAGTTTTTCGAAATTCGGATTATTTTGGAAAATATGGGGTTCATCAAGTCTGCACGAATCTTGGCGCAGTGGGACCCACCGAACAGTCTCTTCTTCCTCCTCTCTTCTTCTTCCTCGCGACGCTGTCCGAGCTGACGCCGGCCGTGTGGCGTCCGTACGTCGGGCCGCTGCCGCTGCCCGCTGTTCCGCCCCCGCACCCGAGCGCCGCACACCGATCCCGCGCGCCGCGCTCGCCCGGTCCCACAGCTCGCCCACGCGCCCTCGCTCTGCCCGCATGCTTGCCACGTGCTCGACGAGCTTCGATGCCGCGCTGCCTCGGTCCGAGCCCGAGCGGCCATTTCGAGCCGCCCCAACCGCGTCAGTATCTCCCTCCCTCTCTTCTCTTCCACCAGACGCACTCTTGCCCCTCCTCTTCCACCAGAGCCCGAGCAAGCGGATGCAGAACCGCCATTGCCGCCGCCGAGAGCTTGCACTGCCACCGCACCCCGTAGCCTGAACACTTTTTGCCCTAAACTCGCCAATCGCTCCGCCGAGGTGTGAGGCACACCGTGCGCACCCTCCCCGCCTCGATAACCCTAGATAAAGGTCGAATCGACCGTTTCCCCTCTCGCCGGTCATGGCCGCCCGATCGCCGCGCGGTCCGCCGTGGCCAGCAAGCTCTCCCTCCCTTCTTTATCTTGCGCATCGTGTTCGTCTGCTCGAGTAGGTTCGGCTGGTGTAGTTCATGAGGCCGATTAAGGTTCGAGCCCAGCGAATTTGGCCATTCGCCGTCGCGGATTCGCGCCGCCGCTCGCCGGCGTACCTTGCCGACGTTGCTCCGGCCGTCCATTCGTCACTTGATCTAGTCCATTTAAACCATCTTGGTCTGCTAGCGCTGGTATACTAGTCCGTTTGCCTCGTCGTGGCCCGAGATGGCCGGCGCATCGCCAACCCTCGCCGCCGTCGGCCGCCGTGCGTCGCCGCCGGTCGAGACCGCGATATTTTTCTTGCATTTTGTACACCGTTGAGTCCACGCTGACGAGTTGAGTCGATTGAGTACCGTAGTGTCACCGGAGACCTCGCCGCCGGCGAGATCCCGTCGGCCGACGACTGGTGTTTCGCGACGTTTCACTGACGTGTGGGACCCACGGTGATGTCAGCATGACATCAGCACTGACGTCAGCACAGGTTCGGTCTGGGTACACAGAGTCGGGTGTCCGTAGCGAAGTTCAGTCGCTGGGTACACTCCGGGTACGCGTAGTGTTTTCGGTTCGATTAATTTTCAAGAATGAATTTTACAGATTTCTGTTAAAACCTTTGAAAAATCATAACTTGCTCATTTTTCATCCAAATGAGTTGGTTCAACTTGCAGTATTTTTCTTATGAGATGATCTATGCATGAAAAATATGAAATATGGAATTTGTGATACTTTTCTGTATAGCTTTATTTATCTCTATTAATTGCTTTTATCTTAGGAAATGCATAAGTAATTCTCTGTTGCTCAGAAAAATGTGAGACCAAGTTTGTTAGTCTTCTTATGTCATGCTGTATCTGTAAAAAATGTTATGAGGTTATGTCATGTGGAAAGTTTGATCTATCTAGTTATGGTGTCTATTTTCATGTGATGATAAATAATTCATAATAAATAATATATAAGGAATTTGTGCATGAAACTTTGCGGAGAATGTTTTTATGTCAATCTAGAGCTAATTATGTTCTGAGATCTATTGTTTGATATACTTTATGTACAAAGTATTTTAGGCCTATTAAATTGTGCTGCCTTGTCATTTTTGTGTAGGATAAAGTACTTACTGTTTTGACTTGAAATTTTTATGATAGTCTTTATTTGGTATGATTAAGCTCCTGTAATTTTTACAGAATTTTATAAGTAGTATAAAGTCATGTTGTAGTTATACTCTGATTTCTTTTAATTATAAATAATGCTTTAGAGTTATCATTTCATGTGTGTAAAAATGCTTTTTATGCTATTTGTGATATGTGTGATCTACTATTGGTTTTGATTCAGTAGAGTGTAGTGTGCGAAACAATGGTTGTATATAATTCCTTATAGTGTGCGAGTAAATTGTAATACGAGGCCTATTTGAAGAGTTATCGGTAGAAGAGAATGCAGATGACATGTGCTTATCATACATATTTTCAAATATCATATCATTCATCTTAAGCTGAGCATTCGTTCACCATCACCATCAGCATTGTATTTATATTTATGCACGGTATTCATACGCACTATGCATCATACAGGATCGTCAGAGCTCGAAATGGTAGTTCCCGGAGCACAAGGAGAGGAAGGCCAGCAGGAAGCTTTGGTGCGTGAAATTGGAGCAGAAGAGGATCCCGAAGTTGATCTTCCGGAGTGTCCCGACCACCAGCCAAGCTCTTTCCTGAAAGGCAAGCCCCGGAGCATTCTCCCTGTGGTTTGCAAAATATTTAACTTGAGTCCTTTACTTGTTTGCTGCATTAAGTTATAGGCGTTGTTTTATACCGTTGCTGCATTACTTATATTCCTTGCCACTGTTTATACTTCAACCCTGTTAGGTTCAGGTACGATGATTTTCTTAGCCCTGCTTAACTAGATCGGTAGAAGTCGGGTGCTTTCCTGTCATCCGCGAGTTATAGGTGGTGACTTGGAATGGTTGAATACATTGTTATCTTGGATAACCATGTGGAGATAATAAATCAAGACCGGACGGGATTGGTGTTGAGACTGAACTGGAGGTTTGGTGTGGTTATCCCATCTGTGTCGAACTAGGACCCCGTCCGTTGTACGTCCTCAAGTCATATTGAATTTATGCCTCACATTTAGCTGAAAGGATAAGTCGTTCCGACCGTGAAGCCTAATTTTGATTTGGGCCGGGAGTCGACTTGCTGTACGCATCGTATTGGTGAAGATGGGGGACCACAGGTTACGCGGAGAGTAAGTCCGAGGTCAGGGTTGCCCTGAATAAGGCAGCCGGGCGGTTCCTGGATACGATGGTACCTGTTGATCCCGCGCTTTTCCTGAATTGAATGTCGATGATCTGTAGCTCACCTTAGCGAGTGAGTGTGGTTTGTGTGAGAAATACCCGCCAGCTGGTTAGTAATCGATTATAATCGCCATCGTTCCTGGACAGTGAACACTTGACTTGAGCAGCGGCATCGTAGTAAGAACTTAAACAAGAGATGAGATGATTGAGCTGTTGAGATTGAAGATACTCAACCAGAAATGGTTACTTTCTTGTTGAATAATTATTACCATGCTTGTTTAGTACAGGTGCTAATGTAGCATGACAAGGTTAACCAGATTAAAATACATTGCTAGAGGGTTCTTATTAATTGTTTTTTAATGCAAGCTTTTCTACGATTAAATGAGTCAGCTATCCTACTTATACAGCCTTGCATACTCCTTGGAGTCGCTTTATTTTAGTTTATGATGGGTAAGTCTAGCTGAGTATATTCTCGTACTCAGGGTTTTATTTCCCATGTTTTTGCAGATGGTGAGATGTTTTATGGCTATTGTCAGAACTGCTTCTATCCCGCTTTGGGAGATGACTAGACCTTGGGCACGGTCACTCTTCTCTACTTAATGCTTTTGCTGGATGTTGATCAAGGACCTGGCACTGTATTTGAACTAAGTGCGTGTGTGAATTTGAACTAAATTGCTTCCGCTTTATTTTGAAATTTGAACTTGGGTTGTAATAACTTTATTTACTCTGATGATTTAAACTATGTGCGAACTATGTACTTGTGAATGGAAACGCTAAACTATTATGATCTTGGTCGTGCCGAAAAAGTTTGAAATCCTTCGAGATTTCGGTATGACTACCGGGTTTATTAGGTCTCAATCATGTAGTTTGCCGTCCTAATGGTGAATTATGTGCTTGTGCTCTAATAAATTGGTCGGTTCTGTCACAGCTGACATCGGAGCAAGGTTTAGCGTGTTACTGTTCACAAGTATTTAAAATAAAAGAGTTTTTGGTTTGTGAAAAGTATTTACAAAAAGTATAGGTGTATATAGGCGTTCAAATCTATGGTTTTGAAAACTAGAGTGTGCCAGTGGTCATATCCTTTATGCCCAATAGGATTCAGGTGGCTTAATTAAGTACTGACTTGGGGGAAATTGCATCATATTTGTTATTTTGCCGTTGCCCATACAATGGCGGATTCGTATGGGTGCCATTCTTTTGAATGGTAATGTATGGATCAAATTGCCTCTACGCCCTGGTAAGTGTGAGTTGTGAGAGCATGATTGGATGCAATGCTAGTCTAGGGGAGTGCTTATTGATGCCGGATTATTCACATGTTGCACACATGTTTATATGAAGGTATCCCATGTTGGGACCGTCTTCTGGCGGTGTCGTCTTCTGCACGACTGTTGGGGTAGTAAGTAATCGGTGTTTTCACCTTGTTCGGAAGGTGCGTGAATTTTTACATCGAATTGCATTCATATGGGATATGGGCTGAAATGAATTTTCTGCAGGTACACTAACCGCGAATGGTAGAACGAAGTAGTTACGTATAAGTGAGAGAACGATGTATGCCACCACATAGAGCGTTAGATTATTAGTTCGTGAGGACGTATGTACGTGCATGCATCATGGTTAAAATTGCTCATTCATACATTCATGGTTCCTTCCCTTATAAATAAATTGTCTCATTTCTTTAAAATTATAACTCATGGGATATACAACTTTTGAACAGATGGCAAGAACCAAGCAGACTGCTCGTAAGTCCACTGGAGGAAGAGTGCCCCGTGGTCCTTTGGCTGTCCGTGAGTCGGCACCAAGGGAGGTGGACACTTTTCTTGAGGAGCACGCCATGCCGAGCCTTCTTTGGAGGATTCTCTCCAACGCTGGGTACACGGTGGGCATGGAGCCTCACTACTATTGGGACAAGGATGATTTGGAGAACTATGGAGAGGCTCGTGTGGAGGTAGTAGTCCCACCTTTGGACGATGACCCCCACTGGGTTGGGTGGCGCTGTTTTGGTGCGGGCAGGACTGCCAAGACAGGTGCCACGTTTGCAGCTTTTGACGTGGTGGAGCACCTGATGGAGGAGATACCTCACCAGCTTGTCGAGGTTTTTCCTGGAGTGTTCCCCATTGCTCACCGCCTTTCTAGGTGGCCACATGCTGAGGGAAACCCACTGGAGGCAGGTCCTGAGGAGGCGCAGGGTAGCAGCACGCCTGCCATGAGTGCTATGTTTGCAGTGATGAGGGCCTATGTCAACATGGAGACTAAGGCACTTCGTCTAAATGAGGAGTTCAAGGAGGCTCGAGCTGATGCACGCAAGGAGAAGCGTGAGTTGACACGTGAGCTTCAGCGCTCATGAGAGGAGGTAGCCCGTGTGTCTCAGCATCGAGACCAGGTGGTGCTGGAGAGCCAGAAGATGGCTCAGGCTAGGGATGAGGCCTGGTCCGAGTTCCGTCGTCTTAGCATCCGCCAGCAGCAGGTGCTAGAGGACATGGAGGAGGTTCGTGCTTACAATGCTAGTCTTCACGAGGAGGTGCACAGAAAGCAAGAGGAGATCCGTCAGCTGAGAGCAGCCTTAGTAGCAGCTAGGAGGGCTATGAACAATACTTCTAGTGAGAGTAGCAACAATGGAGAGTAGCCTTGCTGAGGATCGTTAGTCTCTAGTTGTTCTTTTGCGTTCCTGTTAGGTGGTCATGTAACCCTTTTGCTCGCTATCGAGACTTTGATGCAATGTTGGAACATGGGTTCGATGTGGGGATATCCGTACAACTTTTAAAAGTCCAGTGTATGTATGCTGGCAAAAATTATGGATGTTGTAAGACGCTTTGCGATGGTTCGCAGTAATATTATTAGTGATGTTGTGATGTGAAAAATTGGAATTATTGTGCCTCTATTTATTCTGCGAATTTATTTCCCTCGATAAATTCAGTTTGGCATGATTTTTACATTCACCTCTCATTATGACAACATTCACCTGATACATACTTATTGCTGAAATATGCAGATGCCAGTTACCCGTAGTGGTTCGGGTGCTAATGGCAATGTGGATCTAAAGAGGGTGCTGATAACACTGCACGTGGTGTGCCACCCCCACCTCTGACCAATGCGGAGCAGCTGTTTGCTCAATTCTTGGGCACCCAGCGCAATGTGGAGCAGCTTCTTCGCGAGAGCTTGGCCCGTGATGTTCGTCAGGGTCCTCAGCAAAATCAATACAGTAGCTTCAAGGAGTTTCAGGACACTAAACCTCCTGTGTTTAAGGATGCTCCTGAGCCACTCGAAGCAGATGAATGGCTCAACACCATGGAAGATAAATTTTGTCTTCTAAGGTTGACAGAAGAGCTGAAAGCGGAGTATGCAGCCCATCAACTTGAGGGACAAGCAGGGACGTGGTGGAAGCAACATCGCACCACCTTTTCGCCGGGTGTTCCTATTACTTGGGACCGCTTTGCACATGCTTTTCGGGGGAATTTCATTCCTCCCAGTCTGATGGCGATGAAGAAGACTGAGTTTCTATCGCTCACTATGGGAACTCGCAATGTGAAGGAGTATCTGCACGCCTTCAATACTTTGAGTCGCTATGCTCCTGAGTTTGTCAACACTGATGAGAACAAGATAGCTAGTTTCAAGAGAGGCTTGAGTTCCAAGTTGATGAAGACCATGAGCACTTCTGCCCGTGTTACTTTTAATGATTTCTTGAATGATTGTATTATTCAAGAAAATAGTAACAATGTTCATGCTGCCGCCAAGAATCGTAAGAGAGCTCATGATGGAGGTGGTTCTTCTCAGTCAAGAGCCCCAACTGCTTTTCATACACCGTTTCATCCACCGATATCTGGTGCGAGATTCAGGCCCCCGTAGCAGAAAAGGCATAATAATTATCCAGCTCAGAATCCGCAGAAGCATCACAGAGCATTCAAAGTTCCTGCTCCATAGGGGAAACCAGTACAGAGCAGCTTGACCGGTGCTAACAAGACACCTGTCAATGGACCTTGCTTCAACTGCAACCAGACAGGGCACTTTGCTCGTTATTGCCCTTTTCCCAAGAAGCAGCAGGGCCCATATCAAGCTCGTGTCCACAACACCTCGATTGAGGAGATTCTTGCTGGTGAACCAGTGACTGCGGGTACGTTTTCTGTGAATCAAATCCCTGCCGCTGTTTTGTTTGATTCTGGATCATTGCATTCTTTCATGAGTCAAGCATTTGCACAGAAGCATGACCAAAAGATACTTGAATTGAGTATTGTATTCAAGGTTAGTTCAGCTGGGGCTGATATAACTACTAAGCAGATAGTTCAGGGTGCAACCCTAGACCTAGATAAGTGGAGGTTTCGGTTGAACTTGATAGTTCTACCTGGCTTAGGAGTGGATGTCATCGTGGGAATGAGTTGGATGAAATTCTGGGGTGCTGTGATCGATACAGGTAATAGGATGCTATCTATCAGAAATCCTCTTGGGGAGGGTACTTTTCAAGTGCCATTACCCCGAAAGTTTAAGCTAGAGAGTGTGTCCTATTCTACTCATGTGACCCCTCTTCCTGAAATTCCTGTCGTGTGTGAATTTTCGGATGTTTTTCTTGAAGAGCTTCCGGGTCTTCCACCCGATAGAGATGTTGAGTTTTGCATTTAGTTATTACCTGGCACTGCCCCAATTTCTAGGAGACCATATCGGATGCCGCCAAATGAATTGGCAGAGCTCAAAAATCAGTTGAAGGAATTGTTGGACAAGGGTCTTATTCGCCCTAGTGTGTCTGAATGGGGTTGTCCTGCTATCTTTGTGAAGAAGAAGGACAAATCTCTATGGATATGCATGGATTATCGTCCACTCAATGCTGTCACCGTTAAGAACAAGTATCCATTACCCCGAATTGACATTCTTTTTGACCAGTTATCCAAGGCGACAGTGTTTTCCAAGATTGATCTTAGGTCTGGCTACCATCAGATCAAGATTAGACCAGAAGATGTGCCTAAGACCGCTTTTTCTACCAGATATGGATTGTATGAGTATCTTGTTATGTCCTTTGGCTTAACAAATGCTCCTGCATACTTCATGTATCTGATGAATTCGGTCTTCATGCCCGAATTAGACAAGTTTATGGTGGTGTTTATTGATGACATCTTGGTGTACTCAGAAAATGAAGAAGATCATGCCGAGCATCTGAGGATTGTTTTAGAAAGGCTTAGGGAACATAAGCTGTATGCTAAGTTTAGCAAGTGTGAGTTTTGGCTCAAGAAAGTTCAATTCCTTGGCCATGTCCTATCTGATGAGGGAATCTCAGTAGATCCGAGCAAAGTACAAGAGGTTATGAACTGGGAAGCACCAACTTCTGTGCATGAAGTTCGGAGTTTTCTTGGTCTAGTCGGGTATTATCATCGTTTCATTCTGGATTTCTTGAAGATTGCCAAACCTATGACAAATCTGTTGTAGAAAGAGAAGAAGTTTGTCTGGGCAGAGGAGTGTGAAACAGCTTTCCGTACCTTGCGGGAATTGTTGACCACTGCTCCTGTTCTTGCGCAACCAGATTTGGGGAAACCTTTTGATGTATATTGTGATGCATCAAAAACAGGATTAGGATGTGTGCTTATGCAAGAAGGAAGAGTCATAGCTTATGCCTCACGGCAGTTAAAGAAGCATGAAGTGAATTATCCAACCCATGATTTGGAGCTAGCAGCTGTTGTGCATGCTCTAAAAATCTGGAGGCATTACTTGTTGGTAACTTCTGTAAAGTCTATACTGATCACAAAAGTCTGAAGTATATCTTCACTCAACTCGAGTTGAACATGAGACAACATCGATGGATGGAGTTTATTAAGGACTTTAATATGGAGATCTTGTATCATCCAGGCAAGGCAAACGTAGTCGCAGATGCGCTGAGTCGAAAATCACATTGTCATGCTATTCAACCTTTGTTAGCAGATGGTTTTAGCCTCATGCATCCTGTTGTGCTGCGTAACATCCAACTTAGTTGCTCGCTTGAAAGTAAGATCATCGAAGGTCAGAAAACTGACAAGGGTATAGGTCATATCATGGAGAAAATGTTAAAACAGCCGCTCAAGCATTTCAAAGTGGATGAGAAGGGAATCTTATGGTTTGATGATCGTCTGGTCGTACCAAAAGATAGAGAACTCAGAAATCAAATCATGGATGAAGCTCACTTATCAAAGTTATCTATTCATCCTGGCGGTAGTAAGATGTTTCATGATTTGAAGGTTCGCTATTGGTGGACCAAAATGAGAAAGGAGATTACAGCTTATGTTGCACGTTGTGACATCTGTTGTCGCATAAAGGCTGTTCATCTGAAGCCAGCCGGAATGCATCAACCGTTGTCGATTCCTGAATGGAAATGGGAAGATATCAGTATGGATTTCATTATCGGACTTCCCACCACTCAAAAAGGGCATGACTCTATTTGGGTAATCGTTGATCAACTTACCAAGAGTGCGCACTTTATTCCAGTTCATACAGATTATCGACCGCCTCAATATGCTGATATTTACCTCAGGGAGATTATCCGTTTGCATGGAATTCCCAAGACAATTGTATCTGATCGAGGATCTCAGTTTACTGCTCATTTCTAGGAACACTTGCAGAAGGATTTGGGGACAAAGCTGAATCATAGTACAACTTATCATCCTCAAACCTCAGGCCAAACAGAAAGGGTGAATCAAGTTCTTGAGGATCTTCTGAGAGCTTGTGTTTTATCATCCAATGGTTCATGGGAGAAGTGGTTACCTTTGGCAGAATTCTCTTATAACAATAGTGTCGGCATTAGGAACCCGGGGGCGTCCTAAGCCAACGAGTAATCGTATGTGTGTGTAACCCGTCTGGATGGGTGATGCAAGAAGAACACAGCGATTTATCCTGGTTCGGGCAAAGAAGGGCCCTACGTCCAGCGGGGGGAGAAAATTTGTATTATCTTGCACCTAAGTGCTTGTACAGGGGCGGATACAAGCGAAGAAGAGGACTCGAGGGGGGGTCGAGTACAGAGCGAAGGAGTTATTCGGAGTCTAGGAGTCTGCCTAGGCGTATGTTTGGTTGTCGTGAGATCATTGTCTGGAGTCGTTCTCCTCTGAGTTGTCCCCATTGGGTCTCCTGGCGTCCCCTTTTATAGGCCAAGGGGAGGCACAGGGATACAGATGTCCTGGCTCGATGACGCGGTGGTGACGTCACGGGTCGTGGTGGTCAACTCGAAGCCTCTGCAAGGACGTGCGCTGAGCATGGTTCGTTCTGTAGCGACATGGCTCGGAGTTGACAGCCGTCCTTCAGAGTCATGGTTGCTGACCGGCGAAAGAGGTGATCCCTGTAGAGGACGTGCGAGTTCCTGTTGGGGTCGTATCGGGAGTTGTTGGCGCAGCTTTCGAAGTCGATGAAGGTTGACCGGAGGGCGTCGATGCGTAATCAAGGCCCGGTCGAGGGGTAGCCTCGAGCGTAGTGGTTGAGCGGATAAGATCGAATTGAGGGAATTCGACGTCGGTCGTTTGTCGCGTAGCGTGTCGAAGGGGGCCTCGAGCTGTCTAACAGCGCTGGGTATGGTGTAATAGTGCCATGCAGACCAATGCATGTCCTCAGTATGGGCAGTAAAGCGGGATTCGACCGTCGTTCGGACCACTGTGCGAACACTGTGGCCATATGATTTGACGAGGTTAGGTAGTTTTGTATTAAATGCGCTACCGGACGCATCGGGAGTGGGTCGATCGAGGGGGGGCTCGATCCTCGAAGTACCGAGACGCCCGTCCCGTCGGGGGCCTCGACACTTAACGCGGGATGCTCCCGTCTTGAGCGATCATCTGCCGGTGACGTCAGCGTCTTGTCGAGGGTCAGATGGTGACGCCAGTGATTCTGTCGAGGGTTGTGGCTATACTCTGTTGTGGGCCGGCCCAGTGTATATTTGCCAATGGGCCCGGTGGGTCGAGGGGGTACGGCCTGGTCGCGTGAGATTAATCTGAGGGCAAGCTCGGGGTCCAACCGAAAACAAGGAAGGTTTAGGGTATCCCTTCTCTCGATAACCGACAGTAGCCCCCGAGGCTTCGTGTAAGTGTTGATACTTACGCGGAGCCTCAATCAAATGGACTCGGAGTGTTGGTCGTTTTCCGAACGGTGCGCGCGAGCGCACCCTTCGGGTGTAGCCCCCGAGGCCTCGGGTGAGTAGAATACTCGCCCGAGGTCTTTTTTATTTTTGCGTTTGGTCGATGTGTACTCGAATGATCGAGCCCCCGGGTGGCTGGACCCACTTTCGTCGAGGCCACCCGGTTGCGAGCCCGCTCCTTAGCTTCTTTCGTCGAAGCCAATCAGGTGCGAACTCGACTTTTTCGTTCGACCCTCACGAACCCTTTCGATCGGGTAGAGGGAGGAGAAGCGTTGTGCTACCCATGCTCGAGCGAGCATCAACGTCTCAGGTGAGCTACTATCGGGAAATTCAAGTAAGAGCTCATGCCCTGTTCGATAGGGGTCGACTAGTGGCCCTGAGGCGCTCTTATTCGAGCAAAACAGTGGGTCCCGCGGATGCCAGACCCTTTCGATCGGGTCTGGTGGCTCGATGCCTCCCCTCGAGGGGATTCCATCGTGGTCCCTTAGTTTTGCCTTGAATGTGTCCGAGGGGGCCTCGAGAATTCGTTTCTCGAGCAAGGGACTCGCGTCGGCCCCCCTCAGACACCCCTAACTCCGGTACTCGAGGGCGGCTGTCGAACCCTTTCTGAGGGCCAGCCTTCGCTCCCTGGAGATTTCGAGGGCCTGGGCCCGTATCCCGTGTCGTGGGAAGATCCGTCTGTGGATAACTCCTCCTGTCCATCACGCGTGCCTTTTTGCGCAGAAGCCAGAGCAGCGCGGTAGTGGGTGAGTCCTATACTTGAAGCGTATTTCAAGGAGGATAATTGTCAGCTCTCGTTTTTCAAGAAAAGATTCGAAGCGGCGTGGCCGTAATATCACGGGAGTCGGAACGGTGCGGTCGTGGTGGGGCCGGCCTGACGCCTGATTCGCGGACGCTTGACGTGTGTCCATGGTTGACGGGAGTCGAAGGGGTGAATGCGAAACGGCCCCATGATGCACAGGAATCGAGAGGAGAGTGCTTTGGGTGCATTTAATGCGGGGACTTACCGGTCGGGTAAGCGTCGGCCGTCCGTCAGTCTTCTGCCCCAATAAAAGGAGGCACCCTTCGTAGCGTTGCTCTTCACTTGCTTTCCTGCCGTTTTCGCGTTCGCTTTCCTGCGCTTGTTCGCTTTCCTTGTGCTCGCCTCCCTGCGCTTTCCTTCCTCGCGTTGACCTCCCAGCGGAGATAGGAAATCTTTCGGGCCGCCCGTCCAGCGAAGAGCTCCGTGCCCTTGCCATGGCGCTGCCGGAGATTCTTCAGCCCGCGACGTGGGTTCCCTCGGAAGTGACGAGGAAGGAGCTAGAGGGGTTGGTGGCGGAGGGGCTTCTTCGCCCCATCACCAACAGGGATGAGCCTGAGTGGCTCGTTCCGCCGAAGGAGGACCACGAGCCGAACCCACCGGAGGGCTACGTGGTCAGCTTCGTCAAGTTCCACCGGCTGGGCTTCGGCACCCCGTCGAGCCGGTTCATCCGCGCTCTCACTCACCACTACAGGATCGAGCTTCAGCATCTTTCCCCCAACGCGATCTCCTACGCCGCCATCTTCACCACAGTCTACGAGGGTTACCTCAGGGTGGAGGCGCACTGGGAGCTCTGGCTCCACCTCTTTCGGGCGGAGTACTTCTCCAAGAGCGCGTCGGCGGGGGGTGCGGAGGCTGGTGCGGGCTGGATGCTGCAACTTCGTCATGAGGAAGGCCGACGACTTCATCCCCATTGGCCTGACTTTGAGCCACGGCCCTTGGCCCTCGAAGTGGTTCTACATCAGGAATGATGAGGGGCTGCTTCCTCAGTACACGGGGCGCGTCATCGAGTCGCGTCTCCACAACTGGGGCGCCCCAGCGCGGGACCACCAAGGGAGGCTCGAAGATCTCCTCGACGCCCTGGCGACCCTTCGAGGGCAGGGGTTAACTGCCGGGGTCGTTGTCTCGGCCTTCCACCATCGACGGGTGCTCCCCCTGATGCGGCGCTCACTTCGCATGAGTCAGATGTTCGTTGGAGCGGAACTCAGGGGGAGCCGCATGGTTGCCGGGGCTATTACGCCGGAGAGCGTCACCAAGAGGGTTCGAGGCACGGTGTCGGGCCCCTTCACGGCGCAGGACGTCAATCACATCCCGATGCGACCGGATCCCGGTTACCCCGAACTGGTGAGTGTATTGCTTCGTCGAGCCCTTCTTTTTGTTTCTTTTCACCTTACATTTTTGGGGCTTCGCGTGTAGGGGGAGCTCGACTACGAGTTGTCGCTGCCCCCCGTTAGGGAAGATCTCGAGGCTCGTCCGACGGTGCTTCGCGGCGCCTCGTCTGCAAAGAAGACGAAGGAGGAGGAGAGCAAGAAGAGGCGGATGCATAGCCTTGATCTCTCTGCGGGCGAGCAGCGCTCGGCTAAGCAGAGACGAGAGGCGAGGCCCGTCGAAAGGTCCCCCTCTGAGGAATCAGGGGAGGAGTGGAGCGGAGAAGAGGAGCATCTCTCGACCCGGAGGGTCGCGGCTGACGCCCCTTCGACGCAGGGCGCCGCTGGTTCTGAGGGGTCCACAGAGGGGCCCCATGAAAGTCACTTGGCCCTCGAAGCCGGGACGGTGGCGCTGGCCTTGGCTGCATCGGTGGCGGCCTCTGCTCGTGGGGCTGCGGGCCCTCACGGCGTGACACCGCCGGCAGCGACTTCGAGCCTTTCGGGTGCCGGGACGCGGCCGTCGACGGGGGCCTCACGAACACCAGGAAGGTTCCCAGTGGGGTAAGTTCTTTATTCCTAGGTAGTTTTATACTTCGCGTCTCAATTCCACGCGTCTAATTTTTCTTTCCTCACAGGATCAAGCGTGGGCGGACACCAGTGGGGCCCGCTCCGGCCAAGCGCCTTCGGACGGGGGCTGCGACAGAGGCGACGGCGGTCGCGGCGGGTCCCGCCATGGGCCCGGTTCTTTCGGTAACGAGTGCCGCCTCGACTCCCCCATCGATTTTGAACGAGGGGGTCGTCGCTTGGGTCAAGGCCGCACGTGCGGCGTTGGCTCGGGGTGTCGAGTCGGTTATCGGCGAAGCGGCCACCGAGCCTGCGGTGGTTGTGGCATCGAGCCCCCAAGCCGGGATGGCCGTCGACGCGCCGGGCAGTATGCCGGAGCACCCCTCGGATGACTCGCGGCCGGGGTTTTCGCAGGCGGCGCCCATCGTCCTTGAGGCCGAGGAGGGCGAGGCCTCTGTCGACGAAGGAAAGGAGAAGGACGCCGCGCCCCCCCTGTCGCCACCGAGCTCGGGGGTCGTCGAGCCCGAGGGTGCCGAGGCGGCCCCGTCAGGCGGGGAGGCGAGTGTCGCCGTGCCTGCCCTAGCGGGTCCTTTTGTCGAGCGGGAGGAGACGTAGGCCGGTTTGCTGGCTCTCGTGCCGTGGCAGGGTCCGTCTCGCCCCACGGTTCTCGAACACCGTCCTGCGGTGGGCACGGCCATCGATGCGGAGGGTGCCGGAGCCGAGGCGGCGCAGCGGTACTCCGAGGCGGAGACTTCGAGATGGGGCTCGGAGCCTATCCGCGTCCATGACCTCATGAGTCACGACGCTCCCTCGCGGGAGGTGGATGACCCCGCCGAGCTCGAGTGCTGGAGGGCCATCGAAGAGGAGTGTTCTTGCCTTCAGAGCTCGCTGAAGGCAATGTTTGGTCTTGTCAGCAACAACCTCCACCAGCGCCTCGGGGTAAGCGTCCTTCGAAGTTATGGAACTCGGGGTGCGTTTTCTTTATCGATGATGTGCTTTGTCCTTCTTGCTCTTAGGATCTGAGAAGGCGCTCGAGCATCAAGTCCCATCTTATCCACAGCGCCAAGGATAAGTGGAACTAGATCCCCGAGCTCGAAGCAACACTCAAGTCCGCTCGGAGTGAGCTTGAGAAGGCAAAGTCCGAGACCGCCTCGGCCCGACAAGTGGCCGCCTAAGCCAAGGAGGCCGAGGCCAAGGCAAAGGAGGAAGCGGGGAGGGCCCTTGAACGGGCGAGGTCCGAGGCCAGCGACGAGCTGGCAAGGGTTAGTGCGGCCCTCGAGGCGGTGCGGAAGGAGCTCGAGGTCTCGGTCTCTGAAAATGCCAGGATTGCCGAATCCTGGCGAGAACAAAGGCGGAATGCCATTTCGGCAGGCGAGGCCCTCGAAAAGCTCAAGGAGGAGAACGCGTCGATGGTCCGGGCTAGTGAGGCGTTTGCGAACGAGTATCTCGCTCTGCAAGACACCCACACGAAGCTCGAGACCCACGTCGTCGGTGAGTCTTCCTTCTTCTCTCGAGGGGTTTTTTGCCTTAGCCCTCTTTCTTAAGCGTTACTGACTCCGTTTGTTTGTTTTCAGCCTTGGAGGAGGAGCTGGATCAGGCTCATCACGACCTCGGCCTGCTTCAAAAGTCGTACACGGCTGAGGTGAAGCTGACCGGCGAGCTCGGCGGTATGCTCGACATGGTCTGTGATAGCCTCGACGTCCCTCGTCCCGAATCGGCCACGGACGACGTCCATGGGGCCCCTCTCCTTGACCGGCTGTTCGAGCTCGGCCGCGTGGTTAAGGAGAAGGTGCGGAGCGCCCTTCATGTCGGTGTGAAGCGAGCGATGGCAGTCATCGGCTCCGGCTACATCTACGACATGGAGGTCGTATCCCACGGCTTCGTCAGCGACCCTTCAAATACTGACGAGGAGAACAAGGCCGTCTTCATGGGGTTGGTCGAGGCTGCCGAGGAGCCTGGCGGTCGCCTTGCGAGCCTCTTCGAGCATGAGGTCCTTCCACCTCCTGAGGATGATGGCCTGTGAGCCAAATCTGGGCAAAGAGGCCTTTGTAAGAAATTTTGTGAACTTTTGTTTTCGAGGTCGCGATGCCTCGATCCAATGTACATTTATATTCGTTCGTATATGTCTAAGTGTGCTCTAAGTCTTTTCTGTCTCCACTGCCTGATCGGGTCTTTACTTTTATCGATTTCATCACACGCTCGCGCCCTTCGAAGGGGGGAGTGAGTGGAGGTGCCGTAGCCCTGGGGCGTTGGCGGTCTCCCGACCCGACATGCCTCGACCTTTCGGACCATCTCGTGTCGTCTTCGACCTAGTATTAACCTATGTCGATGCATATCGAGGCAGAGTGGACCTCGAGACTTTAAGTCCTTTTATTTCTCGCGTTCCTGATGACGTTTCTTACTTAGTGAATTCGACGCATGTTCGTGCCCCCCGTCGGGGAGCGAGTGGAGGTACCGTAGCCCTGGGGCGTAGGTCGTCTCCTGGCTCGACATCCCTTGACGCTTAGGACATTCGCATGGCATTTTTGACTAAGTATTAGAACGTATCGAGGTGCGTGGGAGAAAATAGACTTTTTGAGTTTTGAAAAATCGAGTTTTTTGGGGACTCCGGGGGGTTCCCCCCTTTATAGCCCCCGAGGGAGGTTCGACTCTGAGGAAGCAGAGTCGAGGCTACCTCTTGCATGTATAAGGAAATTAAGCTTGTGATCGAAAGCATTTTGTTATGCGAAAATGTAAGGAGAAGGCATCGACTAGGGATAGAAGCGACGTAGCTGGTCGATGTTCCATGCGTCGGTGAGGATTTTGCCTTTGTCGTTAGCGAGCTTGTACATCCCGGGCTTTAGCACCTCAGCTACGGCGTATGGACCTTCCCATGGCGGCGTCAGCTTGTGACGTCCTTTGTTGCTCTGTCGTCGACGTAGGACGAGGTCTCCAACTTGGAGGTCCCTCGGGCGCACGTGCTTGTCGTGGTAGCGTCGAAGTTTTTGCTGATACCTCGCGGAGCGAAGCAACGCCATGTCTCGAGCCTCGTCGACCTGGTCGACGGTGTTTGCGAGGGCTTCTTTGTTGGTTTGCTTGTTGTACGCCTTTAGTCGAGGGGAACCATACTCGAGGTCAGTGGGGAGGACGGCCTCGGACCCATAGACCAAGAAGAATGGGGTGAACCCCGTGGCTCGACTAGGTGTTGTCCTTAAGCTCCATAGGACCGATGGCAACTCTGCGGCCCATTTTTTTCCGTGCTTGCTGAGGCGTTTGAAGATTCTTGGCTTGAGTCCCTGCAAAATCATGCCATTGGCGCGCTCGACCTGGCCGATAGTTCGAGGATGAGCAACCGCGGACCAGTTCACGCGAATGTGATGG
>CM041644.1:32161847-32218801 GCA_023333625.1 Bothriochloa decipiens | reverse complement strand
ATTTTTGAAATTCAAATTCTAGGCAGAATTAGGTTTTGATGTTTAAAAGTGAAATGTTCTACTCATCAAAAGGAACATTTCATATTTTATGAGTTTTCCAAAATTCGGATTATTTTGGAAAATATGGGGTTCATCAAGTCTGCATGAATCTTGGCGCAGTGGGACCCACCGAACAGTCTCTTCTTCCTCCTCTCTTCTTCTTCCTCGCGACGCTGTCCGAGCTGACGCCGGCCGCGTGGAGTCCGTACGCCGGGCCGCTGCCGCTGCACGCTGTTCCGCCCCCGCACCCGAGCGCCGCACACCGATCCCGCGCGCCGCGCTCGCCCGGTCCCACAGCTCGCCCACGCGCCCTCGCTCTGCCCGCATGCTTGCCACGTGCTCGACGAGCTCCGATGCCGCGCTGCCTCGGTCCAAGCCCGAGCGGCCATTTCGAGCCGCCCCAACCACGTCAGTCTCTCCCTCCCTCTCTTCTCTTCCACCAGACGCACTCTTGCCCCTCCTCTTCCACCAGAGCCCGAGCAAGCGGACGCAGAACCGCCATTGCCGCCGCTGAGAGCTTGCACTGCCGCCGCACCCCGTAGCCTGAACACTTTTTGCCCTAAACTCGCCAATCGCTCCGCCGAGGTGTGAGGCACACCGTGCGCACCCTCCCCGCCTCGATAACCCTAGGTAAAGGTCGAATCGACCGTTTCCCCTCTCGCCGGTCATGGCCGCCCGACCGCCGCGCGGTCCGCCGTGGCCAGCAACCTCTCCCTCCCTTCTTTATCTTGTGCATCGTGTTCGTCTGCTCGAGTAGGTTCGGCTGGTGTAGTTCATGAGGCCGATTAAGGTTCGGGCCCAGCGAATTTGGCCATCCGCCGTCGCGGATTCGCGCCGCCTCTCGCCGGCGTACCTTGCCGACGTTGCTCCGGCCGTCCATTCGTCACTTGATCTAGTCCATTTAAACCATCTTGGTCTGCTAGCGCTGGTAGACTAGTCCGTTTGCCCCGCCGTGGCCCGAGATGGCCGGCGCATCGCCAACCCTCGCCGTCGTCCGCCGCCGTGCGTCGCCGCCGGTCGAGACCGCGATATTTTTCTTGCATTTTGTACACCGTTGAGTCCGCGCTGACGAGTTGAGTCGATTGAGTACCGTAGTGTCACCGGAGACCTCGCCGCCGGCGAGATCCCATCGGCCGGCGACCGGTGTTTCGCGACGTTTCACTGACGTGTGGGACCCACGGTGATGTCAGCATGACATCAGCACTGACGTCAGCACAGGATCGGTCTGGGTACACAGAGTCGGGTGTCCGTAGCGAAGTTCAGTCGCTGGGTACACTCCGGGTACGCGTAGTGTTTTCGGTTTGATTAATTTTCAAGAATAAATTTTACAGATTTCTGTTAAAACCTTTGAAAAATCATAACTTGCTCATTTTTCATTCAAATGAGTTGGTTCAACTTGCAGTATTTTTCTTATGAGATGATCTATGCATAAAAAATATGAAATGTAGAATTTGTGATACTTTTCTGTATAGCTTTATTTATCTCTATTAATTGCTTTTATCTTAGGAAATGCATAAGTAATTCTCTGTTGCTCAGAAAAATGTGAGACCAAGTTTGTTAGTCTTCTTATGTCATGCTCTATCTGTGAAAAATGTTATGAGATTATGTCATGTGGAAAGTTTGATCTGTCTAGTTATGGTGTCTATTTTCATGTGATGATAAATAATTCATAATAAATAATATATAAGGAATTTGTGCATGAAACTTTTCGGAGAATGTTTTTATGTCAATCTAGAGCTAATTATGTTCTGAGATCTATTGTTTGATATACTTTATGTACAAAGTATTTTAGGCCTATTAAATTGTGCTGCCTTGTCATTTTTGTGTAGGATAAAGTACTTACTATTTTGACTTGAAATTTTTATGGTAGTCTTTATTTGGTATGATTAAGCTCCTATAATTTTTACAAAATTTTATAAGTAGTATAAAGTCATGTTGTAGTTATACTCTGATTTCTTTTAATTATAAATAATGCTTTAGAGTTATCATTTCATGTGTGTAAAAATGCTTTTTATGCTATTTGTGATATGTGTGATCTACTATTGGTTTTGATTCAGTAGAGTGTAGTGTGCGAAACAATGGTTGTTTATAATTCCTTATAGTGTGAGAGTAAATTGTAATACGAGGCCTATTTGAAGAGTTGTCGGTAGAAGAGAATGCAGATGACATGTGCTTATCATACATGTTTTCAAATATCATATCATTCATCTTAAGCTGAGCATTCATTCACCATCAGCATTGTATTTATATTTATGCACGGTATTCATACGCACTATGCATCATACAGGATCGTCAGAGCTCGAAATGGTAGTTCCCGGAGCACAAGGAGAGGAAGGCCAGCAGGAAGCTTTGGTGCGTGAAATTGGAGCAGAAGAGGATCCCGAAGTTGATCTTTCGGAGTGTCCCGACCACCAGCCAAGCTCTTTCCTGAAAGGCAAGCCCCGGAGCATTCTCTCTGTGGTTTGCAAAATATCTAACTTGAGTCCTTTACTTGTTTGCTGCATTAAGTTATAGGCGTTGTTTTATACCGTTGCTGCATTACTTATATTCCTTGCCACTGTTTATACTTCAACCCTGTTAGGTTCAGGTACGATGATTTTCTTAGCCCTTCTTAACTAGATCGGTAGAAGTCGGGTGCTTTCCTGTCATCCGCGAGTTATAGGTGGTGACTTGGAATGGTTGAATACATTGTTATCTTGGATAACCATGTGGAGATAATAAATCGAGACCGGACGGGATTGGTGTTGAGACTGAACTGGAGGTTTGGTGTGGTTATCCCATCTGTGTCGAACTAGGACCCCGTCCGTTGTACGTCCTCAAGTAATATTGAATTTATGCCTCACATTTAGATGGAAGGATAAGTCGTTCCGACCGTGAAGCCTAATTTTGATTTGGGCCGGGAGTCGACTTGCTGTACGCATCGTATTGGTGAAGATGGGGGACCACAGGTTACGCGGAGAGTAAGTCCGAGGTCAGGGTTGCCCTGAATAAGGCAGCCGGGCGGTTCCTGGATACGATGGTACCTGTTGATCCCGCGCTTTTCCTGAATTGAATGTCGATGATCTGTAGCTCACCTTAGCAGGTGAGTGTGGTTTGTGTGAGGAATACCCGCCAGCTGGTTAGTAATCGATTATAATCGCCATCGTTCCTAGACAGTGAACACTTGACTTGAGCAGCGGCATCATAGTAAGAACTTGAACAAGAGATGAGATGATTGAGCTGTTGAGATTGAAGATACTCAACCAGAAATGGTTACTTTCTTGTTGAATAATTATTACCATGCTTGTTTAGTACAGGTGCTAATGTAGCATGACAAGGTTAACCAGATTAAAATACATTGCTAGAGGGTTCTTATTAATTGTTTCTTAATGCAAGCTTTTTCGCAATTAAATGAGTCAGCTATCCTACTTATACAGCCTTGCATACTCCTTGGAGTCGCTTTATTTTAGTTTATGACAGGTAAGTCTAGCTGAGTACATTCTCGTACTCAGGGTTTTATTTCTCATGTTTTTGTAGATGGTGAGATGTTTTATGGCTATTGTCAGAACTGCTTCTATCCCGCTTTGGGAGATGACTAGACCTTGGGCACGGTCACTCTTCTCTACTTAATGCTTTTGCTAGATGTTAATCAAGGACCTGCACTGTATTTGAACTAAGTGAGTGTGTGGATTTGAACTAAATTGCTTCCGCTTTATTTTGAAATTTGAACTTGGGTTGTAATAACTTTATTTACTCCGATGATTTAAACTATGTGCGAACTATGTACTTGTGAATGGGAACGCTAAACTATTACGATCTTGGTCGTGCCAAAAAAGTTTGAAATCCTTCGAGATTTCGGTATGACTACCGGGTTTATTAGGTCTCAATCATGTAGTTTGCCGTCCTAATGGTGAATTATGTGCTTGTGCTCTAATAAATTGGTCGGTTCTGTCACAGGTGGGACCAAGTCAACAGATTTATCATGAAGAATCCTACTGATATCAATCCAGAGAACATCATCGAGATATCAGAGTCATATCTCAAGGAGGATCACAAGCTATCCATGAAAAAAGCTATGGAGGATTACAGGCAGCTCTGCTTGAAGTCTTTCAGCAAGAATAGGGGCGGAGAAGTCATCTAGAAGCAAGATCTGTCGTTGCCTTGGCAGGTAACCTTTGACTCCAACCCTGGTAAATTACAGGAGATGGTTAATTCTGCATTAAATCAAGCTTTGATCAACCACTCCACCATGCTGTCCAATACTGTTTACAATGCTGTTGTGCAAACATTAAGAGAAGGACAAGCACTAGGTAATGTCGGGCCGGCATATCATCAGCCAGGATCGGCATCTATCAGTACTCCATCGGCAACTCCAGCCATTGAGAGTATGGAAGCGCCTACTCCTCCAGTTATATCAGGACCATCTATCATTGAAGCCACACCGATAGGATCAGATCTAACATCTCAGGAGAGGCCTAGTACTCAGTTGAGCACAGATCTATCGGCATCGGCAATATCAGATCCTTCAGGCCAACACAGTCAAGTTGCTGCTAATTGGTGGGGATACGGGATGCCTCCAGGTCCATCTACTGCCAACTCTGGACTGCCTCAAATGCATGATGTAGCAGGGAAGGGTCCAATGACATCGGCTACTCTAATTCGGCCGATGGCTCAAGTGTCACATTACTCTACTGCACCTCCTGCTATACAGCCATTGTCAATGGGATTCTACGCGCCTCCACAACAGATATCTTATGCGAATCCATTGACTAATCCTCCACCAGTTCAATAGAGAGCTTCCACTGTAGAACAGCCCATAGTGCCATTCGTATCTCAATCTGGGTTATCTGCAATTCAGGGCAATTATGCTGGCTATCATCCACCTATACAAGAGCATCAATTGTCCGCAAGCTATCAGCCATCGGCAAGTCAGGTGCCGATGAGTTATAATCTCTATTGGTCAGGGCAAGCGCCAGTTCAGCAATCTGCTACTCAATCAAGTTACCAGGCAATGGGGACTCAGCAATATAGTCCACAGGCAGCTTTCCAAGATCAAACATCGGCAAAACAGTCGATGAATTTTACTCCATAGATTGGTACCGTGAATATGCCGATTCCTCCAAGCCAAGTGCCACAAGGGTATATAGAAGCATATCAACCAATGCCTCTAGTGGAGATTCAGCCAGTGCATCGGCAAGATCAGGATGCACTCTTAACCGATAAGATCGCAGAAGTGATGAAAGAGAAATTTGGGATTCTACCCAAGATCAATACTTGCTCTTATCGGACTCCGTACCCTTCAGCTTATGACTCAGTTCCTTTCCCAAATCGGTACAAGGTGCCGGATTTCACTAAGTTTTCTAGGCAAGATGATACGTCGACGATGGAGCACATCAACCGATTCATCATCCGGTGCGGGGAAGCAGCGAACAAGGATGAGCTGAGGATCCATTTATTCTCGTCCTCTTTGTTTGGATCGGCATTCACGTGGTTTATCTCATTACCACCAAACTCTATTCTTACTTGGGCCAATCTAGAAAGACAATTCCATAAATACTTCTTTGCTGGTGTCCATGAGAAGAAGCTTACCGATTTGATGAAATTGAGACAGTGAAGCGATGAATCGGTGGAGAGTTTTGTGCAAAGAGTTCGAGATATGAAGAACAGGTGCTACAGCTTAGTGCTTGATGATCGCCAATTAGCTGGTTTGGCTTTCCAGGGTCTGTTGTCGCATCTCAGGGACAAATACGATTCTCAGGAGTTTGAAAGTTTAAGCCATATTGTGCAGAGGATTTCTGATCAAAGTGCTCAAGCTCCAGAACATAGGAAGAGCTGGAACAAGAAGGTGTCCTTTGTAGAAGAGGCAGAGGAATCAGACTCAGATGAAGAACCAACTATCGGCCTGGCTGAATGGGTAAAGGGAAAGAAGCCTATATCTTGTCCTTTTGGTCAGAAAGAGCCAGAGAAATTCACGTTTGACATCACGACGGCCGATAAAATATTTGATCTGTTGCTTCAAGAAGGCCAAATCAAGCTATCACCCAATCATGTGATTCCATCGGCAGATGAGCTGAAGAAGATGAGGTACTGTAAATTTCATAATGCAACTTCGCACAGTACCAATGACTGTAAGGTGTTCAGACAGTAGTTGCAGTTGGCAATTGAATCTGGGAGAATCAAATTTGATAACTATAAAGCTCAGAGGCCGATGAAGATTGATCAGCATCCTTTCCCTACAAACATACTGGATGCCGTAAGCAAGACCAAAGTATTGACATCGGCAGGCGCTAAAAAGAGAGCATCGGTGGATCTTAGAAATCAAGCAACTGCCGATGATTTGAAGGGAAAAGAGATAGTTGAAGAAAGCAGTAGTTCCAGAAGACCTCCTAGACCAGCTCCGTACAGAATTTCAGGTGACCGCTATCGACATCGGCAAGAGGAGTTACGTCGGGAAAAATGGCGTCGGCATAAAAATCATTGGAGATGCCTATTCTTCATCTACTGCTGGGAAGAAGGCATTAAATTGCCTACTGTTGATGGCTGCCCCGAGTGCAATGGTTATGATCGAGCCGATCGGACAGAAAGAAGATTGCATCATGGTAATCGGAACGAATACATTAATAAGCCGATCAGAGAGAGAGCATCGGTACATGATCAGCTGGGGGCAGAACCAGTGTACATGAAAGGCTGGGCAGACATGATGACTGTTTGCCGATGAACCGAGAGGAGCTCGAGGAGATGGCCAATGCATGAGTCCCTGATGAGGCAGTACTCTGTAGAGATCCCAATATAGATTGCCTAGGTTCGGGTACGAAACTGTATCAGCCCGTTTGGAAAATGAAGCTTCCTCAGTGGTGCCCTAAGGTCTAACGAAGACTCAGAAGAGGAAGATGCAACGGGAGCGCAAAGAAGAAAACTCCCGTGGGGAAAAAACTTAAGTATGGCGGTCGAAGCGCAAAAATGAAAACCCATCAGCAGACATCAACATGGTTTTCATATTGCCGATGAAATTTCGAACACTTGCTTATAAAGAAAACAGATAGAGTACTTGTTCAAAAAGAGTGTATCGGCACTATATTAATGTGAAGTTTTATAAATTGCCGATGCATTACTTTGCCGATGAGGAAGAAGGTTTACAAGTTCAACAATGAGCGGATGGTTGATATCGCACACAGGGGAATTTGGTCAGCTTCCCCCAGTATCTTTGTGTCTTCATCGGCATTGCCTTCAACTGACTTGATTTTCTTCTTAAGCGCCAGCGTCTTGAGGACTTGGTTGTCCCTTTCTTGCTGAAGAGTTTTGATAGCTTCGGGCATTTGGGCCTTTTCCTGATTTGCTACGTCCAAGGATTCTTTGATCTGTCTTAGCTCCGCTAGCAGGGCTTCTCTTCTTGCCGATAGTTGAGCAATCGTTTCTTCCAGATCTACACGGGAGGCTTCTAGTTTACCGATGTCTTTGTGTTTCTCATCGGCAAATTGCTTGTGCTTCATCGTGTCCTCCTGGAGTTTTGCCTGAGTGGCTCTATCGGCAATTCACTGGGCAGCCCTCTGATACTGCAACTGTCGACTCTCCAGATGTGCAGCTTGGAAGAGTGCTTCCTCAACATCGGCAGGAATATGGCCTCGAATTTCTCTGAAGGTTGCTCTTGCGGAATCAGAGTCCTGGATCAGCAAAGAGGTCTTCTATTGTAGTAAGGATAATAGCGTCTCTAGCTTTGACTTAGTTTTAGATGATAGAGCTCCAAGGGCTGGAGCAGAGCTTTCTTTAGGCTCTTCATCATCGGGAACAATCCCACTGATAGAAAAGGAGAACAGACTGTCAGGGGAATCTTGCTCCTAAAAAGGAAAAAGTGACATCAGCAGAAGAACCCAAGTGTTAAAGGTTATCTAAGGGAGTTAACTTACTTGTTTCAAGGCAATCTCTCACCTTTGGCTTGAAGAAGCAACCTCAGGTACAATTACCGATGGCGTTTCCTGTATTGGTACCTCGATCGGCTGCCGCTGCGATACCGGTGCCGATGAAGATTCTTGTACGAGTACAATTGCCGATGGAAGAGCATTTGCTGATGGAGAAGTTTGCACAGGTACATCAGGCGATATCGGGCGAGGCGAGGATGCTGATGGTGAAATTGGAGATTGTGTAAGTCTCGCCCGCTTTGATTGTGATTCTTCGCCCGATGAAGCCTTACGCTTGTGCTAGGAAACATCGGCATCGGATGGCTGGGAGGCATCGGCAATGGATGGTTGGAGTGTCTGCACACTCAGAGCAGTTGCCGATGCGACTACTTGGTGCTGTGAAAGAAACAGATGAGTAAAAGTGCCAATCTAACAATCAAGGTTTAAATAAAGAATACCTCTGGAGAATCATCAAGGATGACAAGGCGTGGTGATGAAGGTGCTGTAGGTGGAGACGAAGGGCGAGTTACCGATGAAGATTCGATTGGTGTAGAACTCGCGCCCTGAAATATAAGATCGGTAAATTACAGCAATCGGCATCTGCAAAAGAAAGTAAGGTGATTACCTGAGATGTTTGTGCCAAGAATACGGCCGATTTGGTGCTCTTCTTGGAACGACCACGGCCCGTCAGAGCATCTAGCGAAGGAGCTTTATGGCCGATGATGGATACTGGGGAGATCGGCTGCAGCTGTATGACCTTGCCACTCTTACTTAGTGTTGGAACTAGGTCATCGACCTGTTAAAAAAAAGGGTTAGTTGCCGATGGATTAAAGGGAAGTTGAAGTGCAGATTGGTCAGACTTACCGCATCGGCAGGAATGGCGTGATCAAGATCAATGAGATTCTAGTAAAGGTGAGGAGATGCAAAGAATAGCTGCTCTTTCCATTCTTGCCACCATAATTTGAAGGACTCGGTGACGAAGGAAGCCGGTGCCCAATCGGTTAGATCAACATTAGAGGTATCGATATCAGGAAGGAGAGTAACAATCTTGTGCCAATCCATGCGGTTCGCAATGATCTCTCTTGGTTTAATCACATCAGCAAAGCAGAGGTTGATGGGCAGTTGTCCAAAGGCTAATTGTCTTGCTGCTGCCGATGGATAATAGAACTCATATGTGGGGTTGATGTTCTTTTCACTTTCAAATATGTTGACCGGGATGGCACGAGAGATGATTATTGCACTAAGAATATCGGAATCTTTATTCAAATCCTCATCGATAAGGTTAAAGGAAAGAGGGAATCTTGCTTCTTCATCAACATACGGGACCCAGGCCCGAAGCTCAGAAGGGATGCCTATGTAGAGTCTATGGAAGAGATTACCGATCTGAGCTCTGTTTGCTTCCGCCCCTGGTAATACTGCCAGTGCTTCTCCAAAGTTGATAGGGGGCGTGTTGCCGATTCTTCTTCCCCGAGTTGATAGTTTTCAGGAAGATTTCGAGGAAATCGCTGGGCAAACGGATCAATGTGGAAATACTTGTGCATATGGGTGTTTAGCCACATATTGATAAACCACCAAGGGCCTCCCAGATTGCCGATGGATTTGCCTTATAGCATCCTTTGTGATACTTGGTGAAGAAGATGGTAAACTGAGCTAAGGAGATATCGGCCCAGTGGGAGTCTGACGCCGTTAGCCAACATCTCTGCTACAGGAAGGTGCATATTGGTCGGTCCAACTGTTCTACTGCAGAAGATAAATTTCTCAAGCCACATGTTCAAAAAAGCTGAGTGTTCCCTGTGATTAACTGATCCGGATTTCTTATACTCACTGATATAACCAGTCCAGCCACCGATGTTCCTGGTAGTCAGCCGATGCTCAGATTTTCTCTGGAACAGAGTGTTGTCATTGGCAGATGAGATGTCCAAGCCAGTAAGCATATACACATCGAAAAGGGTTGGAGAAGCTGGTCCATGTCTGAAGATGAAGGCATTCATAGTATCAGACCAGAAATAGGAGGCGGTGATTAACAGTGGCTCATTCCTCTCCATATCGGCAATAGATAGTCTGATGCACTGTTCTAATCTACGTTCTGCCCAATACAGCTCCATTGGCCTGGCGACCCTCAAATACCAGTCTTCCATCCCTTAGTGGTTTTTGGCCAGGATCGAAAGGTATCAGTCCAGAATCCCAAATCAAAATTCTGAGCTCTAAAGGGGATTCGATTGGTTTCTGCGTTTATAATGTCGATTGGGTCTGGATTTCCCATTGGGCCTAGGCAGACAAATTGATTTTGATGCGTTGGGATAAGAAGATTATTGTAAAGTTTCTAAGATTAAAGATTGAAATGAGGAGGAGTCATGAACTGCGTGAAAAAGGAGAAAAGAACTATCAAAAGACGGGTAAAGAAGAAGATTAACCTTGGGGACATCGAAGGGGATAGCCATGACCGTGATGAAGATGAAGAAAATGAAGAATGCTAATGGAGGCTAAGAATCACCGTTAAGAGTGGCGCCAATTGAGTTCGTCGGAGGATCGCCTGTTGATGTCGCCGCTGGAGAGAGAAAAGCTAGGGTTTGAATCACAGACGAAAAATGGGATGCAGCGGAGGAAGCATTATATGGGCCCGTTGGTACAGGATTTCCACTACAGCGCGCGCAACCCTCGAGGAGAAGTTAAAGCGGCTTGGGTAATCATGACCTAGAAGAAATTTCGGTGCATAAGGTATTTTATACTCCGAAATTGGGGGGCATGTGTTGACACCATTTTTTGGCACGTGTCAATAAGGATCGGAAGACTAAACTGAATTGGCAAGTGGGTGGTTTTTCTTCAGCATTGCATCTGGTGTTGTCAATGAGTAGTTGCCGATGAGGACAGGTTGATCTGGATTATTGCCGATTGGGCTGAAAAGCTGTTAAGGATCGTTGCTGATGAGACGGAAGAGTTGTTGCCGACAAGATAGGCAGGAAGACTAGAAGATTGTTGCCGATGCCAGGGATGTGCCAATGAGGAGATAACTTCATCATGACGGAAGCGGACATAGGATCGGCGACACAAAGTTTATGATTTTTCGTATTATAGTTTAAGTCCAACTCCTATACAAGTTTTATTTCTTTTTTAAGAGATAGAGTTCGTATAAGGAATTAGTTTATTTCTTCTATATTTGAGCTTTGCGTATTAAATTAGGACTCTTTGATTAGTAGAGTATAAATATATGCTGAAGGGCATTGTAATGGATATCCAAGCATCAATAAACAAATCTACTTTTTATTTACCTTTACCAGTACTTTACTTTTTGGCGACTTCGCCAAGTACCTTTTCTTTTTCAACGAGTTCTTTCAAGAATCGACGGGCTGCATCAACTTGATCTCCGGTGACCTTGCAGGTTCCACGTCTACCGAGCATGATTCAGGCTTTGACTTCCGGGCGTATCGCTGTCGTCTCGTCTGATCTGTTCAACAATTATCGAATGCCTTCTGAGCTTTGACGTCCGGGCGTATCGCTGTCGTCTTGTTCGGATTTTATTCAATTTTATCATCCTTGTCGATTAACAGGTTAAATCGACTGGCACGCTTCGGATATCGATTTTGGGTATTAGCCCGGTGTGTTTACAGATAGAATTTTGCATCAACAATTATGAAAATAACTTTAAAGCTTTAGTCAAAGAACACCTGCAATCCCTATTAGAAGCAAAAAGAGTCTACTGGCA
The DNA here is from genome assembly GCA_023333625.1 of Bothriochloa decipiens. Classification (NCBI taxonomy): domain Eukaryota; kingdom Viridiplantae; phylum Streptophyta; class Magnoliopsida; order Poales; family Poaceae; genus Bothriochloa; species Bothriochloa decipiens. The sequence goes on along the minus strand of CM041644.1, from coordinate 32,207,185 downwards.
GCAAAGGAACACCATCAGATGGGTGACACTTGGTGAAGAAAACTCAAGTTTCTTTCACACCATGGCTACCATATCCCACAAAAGAAACTTTATTGTCTCCCTCATAAATAATGATGGCACAATAACTACAGATCATGAGCAGAAGGCTGAGCTACTATGGAATTCCTTCAGACAGAGACTAGGGTGCTCTGAATATCAAGAAATGGTATATGATCTCAGTACCCTTATCACTCAACACAACCTGGAGCCCATTGAGGGGGATTTCAGTCAGGCAGAAATTGATCAAATCATCAAGGGCCTTCCTAATAGTCATGCACCAGGTCCAGATGGCTTCAATGGTTTATTCATCAAGAAATGCTGGAGCATTGTAAAAAATGATTTTACCAGGCTTCTACAAGACTTTAGCCAGCTTAATGTAGACCTCACCAGCATCAATAGCTCCCTGATTTCTTTAATTCCTAAGAAGAACAATCTAGAATCAGTGGATGACTACAGAACTATTTTCTTGTTGAACTACTCACTAAAATGCATAACCAAGATTTTATCTAGTAGACTTCAAACTGTTATTTTTAAATCTGGTACACACAAATCAGTATGGGTTCATTAAGGGGAGAACCATACAAGATTGTCTTGCTTGGGCTTTCCAGTTCCTACATCTCTGTCATAAATCAAGAAAAGAAGTGGTTATCCTTAAACTTGATTTTGAGAAGGCCTTTGATAAACTAGAGCATAACACAATTACTGAGATTCCGAAGGCCAAGGGATTTTCAACACAATGGATTAACTGGGTACATAACATTCTTAGTTCTGGGAGCTCATCTATCCTCCTAAATGGAATAGCAGGCAAATCATTCAAGTGCTTGGGAGGGGTAAGACAAGGGGATCCACTCTCTCCTCTTCTCTTTGTGTTGGCTGCTAACCTCCTACAGTTAATTGTCAATAAAGCATGGCAATAAGGGACCATCAAACATTCACTATGTGAAAATTTTGGTGAAGATTACCCTATAGTGTAGTATGCTGATGATATACTACTGATCCTCCCAGGAGATGCAATTACACTCTTCAATTTAAAGGGACTACTCAGACCTTTCTCAGACTCTACTGGGCTGAAGGTAAACTTTGACAAATCCTTCTTAGTGCCAATCAATATGATTGATGAAAGAGCTCTTCACCTAGCTAGAACTTTTAGATGCAATGTGGGACAAATGCCTTTTACCTACCTAGGTTTGCCTTTGGGGACTACAAAGCCTAGTATCAATGACTTCTCTCCACTCATGAATAAAATTGAAAGAAGGTTGGCTGGGGTTAGTAAATTCCTGTCTTATCATGGAAGGTTTATCTTAGTCAATTCAGTTTTCTTTGCCTTGCCTACCTTTTATAAGTACAGCCTGAAATTGCCCCCTCAGGTCATCAAGCAAATAATGTCTATAGAAAACATTGCCTCTGGAGCAAAGGTGCCATCAATAGGAGAGGAACCTGCCTTGTTGCTTGGGAGTCAGCTTGCAAATCCAAAGAATAGGGTGGACTTGGAATCATTGAACACCAAAAGTTCTTGTGGCTTCTCCTGAGGGATAGATTAAACACTAGAAATTTGTTGAAAAGGAAAAATATGCACTTGAATGACTATTCTTGTGTTTTGTGCAATACTGGCCAAGAGGAATTCTGCTTCCATCTCTTTTTTGAATGTCCTTTTAGTCAATCATGCTGGAATTACTTGTCCATCACTTGGGACACCAATCTGCAGCCATTGTACATGGTCATCGAAGCTAGAACAGCGTTGGGAAGAAGCTTTTTCAGAGAGATCTTCATAGTAGGTTGCTGGGTTATTTGGCTTACCAGGAACAGCATCATTTTTTATCAGGGTCAAGCCTCCCTTGGTGCGTGGAAAGAAAGATTCAGACAGGTATTTGGACTTGCTTGTGCCAAGACCAAACCAGCCAAGAGATTGCTCCTTTGTAATTGGGTAGATAGCACTTTGTGATCCTTCTGTTTCTTCTTCGGTTGGGCTTGTTAGCCTTGTAATTTTTTTCCTTTTTTTTGGCTTTTAGTCTCTAGCTTGTTTTTTATGCTTTCTATGTACATATACTTCCATTCTTTCATTTAATTGAAAAGGAAAAAAATAAAGGCAGGGGAGATTCCTCAAAAACGTCAAGAGAATCAAATATTTTATGATTACATGGTGCATGTAGGAATTATTGAATATAATATAGTGTCCTTTTCCCTTATTTGCTTCTGATATTTTAGCTGTGTTAGGGAAAGGCGACCTTGTCCAGGAACCAAACAGATAAATTTCGTGGACACAGTCAAATACTCGTTACAGGACAAATGGAGTTGTCTAAGCACGACAGGGTTGGGACGCGATAGTGTACCAAACAGATGCTGTTTCCGGGCGTTAAGCATGCAGAACATTGCCTTGATTGTTCACTTATTAATAGGTCATCAGTCACCACTGTCACAATTAGGTGTAATATTTTGTTCACTCGGTTTCTTTCTGATGGTGTCGTTTTGTCGCGATCCATGCAGAGAAGATGCCCAACTGCGATTCTTCGAGACCACACGAATCTTGCTCAATCCAAGCGGCTGCTTTCATTTTTCATTTTGGTGAAGAAAGAGTATGGATGTCTGTGGGACGGGGTCACGTCTTACTAACTGAATTCGTTTTTTTATATATAAAATCGATACAGACAACCCACAAATATTCATATATGCTGACCCTATCTACTAGGATGAAAATCATTCCTTTATAAACCACCAAACTTAGCTAAATTTATTATTTACAATCTAAAGCTAGCTGACGTGGTTCTTTACCTGCACCGATTTTTTTTCCTTCTTTGTTTGCCATCGTGTTGAACCTCCATCCCGCCACTCCATTTAGTTTATCTACTTCCATTATCAATATAGGAATGTTAAGCTCACTCATTTTAAATTATAATTTTTTAGAGCATAGGATTTTGGAAACACAAAAAATAGGAAATTAGTAGGAATATCTACATCTTAATCCTATTTCTATAGAGTAAAAAACACAGGAACTATATGGTTGAACATTTGGATAGAGTATGGAGAAAACACAGGAATTATGAGAGGGTGATGTAAAGAAAACTCTCCATGAGCTTCAACTCTTGGTAGAAATTTCTCCAAAATTTCTATATAAAACAAATCTTTCCATAGGAATTTTATAAGATTTGTAAGAACCCATTCAGTGTTCTGAAATGAAATCTTCCTATAGAATTTCAACCACTATAATTCTTCAGATTTTCGTTTAGTTTGCTCCAAAGAGGGCCAAGTGGTTTGAATTTTGTCCTAAGTTAAATGTCTTCATGTTTGACTAAGTTTATAAAAATATATATTGATATACTTTAAAAAACTTGTCATTGTAGACTAAATTAAACTAATTGGGTCTTGTAATTATTGTCCCATTTTTAAATGTATTTTTGGTAGTTAGAGAAATTTAAATTAGGACAACGCCAAAAGAATCATAATTGAAAATGAAGTGAGTTTTTTTCTTATTGATAGCCACATGGCCTGTGACTCTTCAAACCAATTAATCTGGTGCCTGTGCTCTTTCTACTATTTTCTTTCATTAGTAGAAAATGTAATTCAGTTGCTCATACTTTAGCAAAACAGGTTTCGAGGGAGACACGATCCGGGTGGTGGCAAATTACCCCGGCATGCGTGTCTTGGCTCCTAATCTCCAATTGTAATCCTGATTCAGTAATGAATGAAAACAGAGCCGCCACAAATCGTCAAATCCGGGCACAGCGAGCGCTGCCACTCCAAAGTCCAAACGGGCTTATTGTATAAATGGGCTTGGCCCAAAACTAACGTATTGCTTCCGGCCCTACACGTCTATCGCAAATAGGGCCCAGGGACGACAAAGAAGAGACGAAAAAGAAACCGAAGCCTCCTCTCCTAGGAACCATCATCCCCACCGCCGCCACCATCATGGCCGCCGCCGGTGGTCGAACCCTCGGCCGGAGCAGCTTCTCCCGCGCCACATACAACCCGTTGACCTCCGCATCCGGCGCCGCCGGTGTTAAGATTGGCCCGAACGGTGCTGCTTTCATCTCTTCGGGCATCCCCGACCTCGACAGTAAGCAGCTTCTCATGTCCCGAGTGATTTTAAGTGAGGAACTATCAGTATTTCGGTATCGACGATGTTTGGGCATGTATGTTTGATCTGTCCTTTTTGACATGAACGATACAACTGGAAATTGGGGCGTTTAGTGACCTGTATTTGCAGAAGATTTTATTTGCTTATTACATCTACTATGTGGAAGTAGTGCACGGGCATGAATCCTGGTTAGAGTATGCTTAGCAATCAAATACGCGTGGAAATTAGTTCATGTGATGAAGGGCACATAAAAACCAAACTTTGTAAATTGAAAAAAAAGGAAATTATGCTTTTATTGAAGAGAAAAATGATGCGCGTTGGTAGTTACTGGATCACTGTTATTTGGCGCTCTCTGGCAGGGATTTTGGGTGGTGGATTCCTTCTCGGCTCAGTTGTAATGATCATGGAGGATGCTGATGCGCCACACCACCTCCTGCTTCTTCGGTGCTTCATGTCTCAGGGTGTTGTGCACAAACAGCCCCTGCTCTTTTCCGGAGCTATGAAGGAGCCGCGGTTGTTCCTTGGTACACTACCTGCTCCAGTTTCATCTTCAAAGGAGGATGGACGACACAGAGCAATGGGGGCTGCAGCAAGTAGTGATGGACGAGCAAATGTAGGTCCCAGAATAATTGTATTACTATACTTATAGTCGCCAAGAAGCAATCTTCTTTTCATATTGCCCTGAAATTTTCATTATACAGGATGAGGGTTTGAGGATAGCTTGGCAGTACAAGAAATACTTTGGGGATGACTCTCGTGCTGAACATAAAGGTGGGTCCTTCACTCCATCTCTTAATCTTGTCTGTTCAGTTTTTGTTGATTTTTTGTGGAACCATGCTTTTCGTGTGAGTTTTCTTGATTATGATATGGTATGCAGTATTATTATTTAAAAAGAAGAGATATATTAATCATTAGCAAGCTGATCATTTCTTGTTCTTTGCCTTTGTTATCAACTCATTCCAAAAAGAATCATTCATTGCAACCTGATGTTGACAATACAAACAGCTAATCTTTGCAAGACATTAGTTTCCCTTGTATAAGCATGATTTCTAGTACTATATTATCCAGGGCTACTGATATTATCTAACTTAAACTTGCTTCTACTCCCACATGATGTCCCTGACAAGTCTTGACTCAATGATTCGTTTAGCATTATTATTGCAGACAATAAGCAGGAATTTAGCAATGATTTTGATTTGAGGAAGCCCTTGGAAAGGCATTTACTTAATGGGCAGAATATCGAATGTATAAGCATTCAAGATGTTGACACTCTCAGCGGCCTCCAGGATTGTTGTTCTGCTTTCTTATCCAAGCTTCCAAGGTGAGGTCAGGTCTTGATCCAATGTTCAAAAATTGCTTTAGCTGAGGAATATCACAGCATAGTTGCAGAACCCTTTCATCACCGAGTAATGCATCTATTGTCCAATAATTGTAAAATTGGTTATGCTAACCATGCACTGTGCCTACTAATTTTGAACACCTCTTTTTTTATTCCACATTCAGAAAAGAAGGTGGGAGTTTAACTGCTGGGAGAATTGCTATACAGTCACTGTGTGCACCTCAGTGTAGATACTTTGATAAGGTTAGCATTTAATTCTACGATATTCATTGGCTGGTGACTGTAGTGTGCTCTAACTAAATTATGTTTCTTATTTTCTATCAAGTTTGGATGTAGTTGCAACTGAAAAAATCACTTAATTTACGCATTACAGGACTGGGACATGGTCTCATTTATCAGATCACTGAAGGCCATGGTGCGCTCATCTAACTCTGTTGCTGTTATAACACTTCCGAGTACAGTTCTGTCAAATTCGTTCTGTAAGAGATGGCAGCACCTGGCAGATACACTTCTGTCCATCAAAGCAATTCCAGGCAAGCTTGGACGTTGAAATTTATTTTCAGTAACCATTTGTATCACCTACATTACTCTGTCTTTTAGTTGCCCGTTTACTTGGTTACAGATGAGGACAAAGACTTGGCAAAATTGCTCACAGGATATCAAGATATGGTTGGCTTTTTGCATGTCCACAAGGTGGCGCAAACCAATAGTCAGGTACCGAAATATTCACAATCACAGCTTCCTTAAAAAAAACACTAAGTCTTCATTTGTTTTGATGCCTTTTATGTTGACAATCAGGTCCCTGTGATCTTAGAGGCATCCACACTTTCTCTGAAGCTACGAAAGAGGAGGTCGCTGATGCTGGAACGGTTGAACCAGGCTCCAGTTGATGGTTCAAGCGGGCCTTCATCTGCTGCATCAAGTAGTTGCTCGTCACAAGGTTCACAGCTTGATTTTTAATTCATATTCAGATGTTATGGCTAGTTTTAGTTGAGAGGACAGTTTGGAGACTGGCAGTGTTGTGTACTTCTGGCAGCAGAATTAACTTTTGGAGGTTTAGGTTTTAGATAGGGAGGCAGTTTGATGGTTCACCCTTAACCATCCTCCCTCGTGTATCTATCAGCTTGTTGTACACCCCTTTCAATAGTATTTGAATTGGCTGAAAGGATATTGCAATCTGCCAACAGCAGTTAATTGTCCAAGTTTGACGAACTGACTTGAACATGTTACAAAATGGTGGATTTTCTCAATTTTTTTTTCTGTTCCAAAGGTCTATACTTAGAGTGGAAATGATTGTGTTGCTGATGTACCTAAAGAATTATTGGTCTCCACATGATTAGATCTACACGATGAACATATAATACGATATGTTTTAGTATAAAGCTTTTTCCTGTAGAATTACATCTATGCTTCTGTAATTAATTAGAATAAACTTTTATACTGAAACATACCATATTATATATTCAATGTGTAGATCTAATCATACGGAGTCCAAAAAAGTTAGATTTTCAATTTTTTTTGTTTTTATGTAATTTACTATGATTTTTAGAAGATTCAACAAAAATAAATAAAAAAGACAATCATAGTCACTGTAGCAAAACCACCGTCCAAAACTGTCTAGAGGGTTATTTGACCTGTTTTGAATAGTTCACAGGGTAAAAATCTAATTTTACATCTCAGAGGGTGAAGTAGTCCACCATCAATAATTGAGGGGTTATGTAGACTTTTACCGCCTTTTTTTTTGTTCCAAGAGTCTATAGTTCAAGGGTCCTTGTTAGAATTGCATTATTAGGTAAAGTGAAACTACATAATATGGCCAAGAGTATCGAGAAGCAAGTATAAGACACATTAACATCGGGCGGTTTGCTTTCGTGCAAGGCCCCCACTGCCAGACACAGGCGGTTATCATTTTCAAGTAAACACCCCACCCTAGAAGGATGCCCTCGCTCTATTGGCAAAACGCTTCGAAAGAAGAACGTATCGCCAAGGCCCCGACTCAGCGTACAGATCACGTACACTGCGACCTAAATTGCTATTTTCCATCCCGTGAGCATTAACCTCCTGGAGGATGCTGGTAAAGCTTATACTGTGACATGTACCATGAACTAGAACAAATTGAAGACCTTGATTCGGGTTATGTTAAGCTCAGAAAGCAGATCAGTTATTATGCCGATCAGTTGCCCTTGGACCTCCCTGTAATGAAGATGAATTGGCTGCTGGCTGGGCTGCAGCTTACACAGTTGCATCCGAGCTCATGAGATACTGGAGGGACGACAATGTTGCATCTTGTCAAGTTTACCAATGTATGTGGTTAATCAAGAGTTTGTCAAGTTTACCAAGGGAAACTAAGGCCATGTTTGGATATACATGACTAGTTATAGGTTGGAGCTAATGGTTGGCTAACAAATTTCACACAAATCCAACCCCAACAACACACATGGATTGAGGTGGATATATGGGCACCGAACAAGATTTTAAGGGAAAAGGGAAGAGATGCTCTAATAGCCACTAGTTCATTTTAGCTTTCTTGCTAATTAGTGAATTAATTGTTAGTTGAGATGGACTAAAGTTTAATCCACTTGTTTAGATGTACTAGGATTTCATGCGATCTCATACGAGGATCCTGGAAGGAGTTCGTGTAAAAACCCACCTTGGAAGCTTACGCACAAAAAAATGAAAGAAGAGCCAACAACAAAAACATACACAAAATTGGCTGGGAGACATCGTTGGATATATTAAGAGAACAAATACTTTTTAACAAATAAAAAGCAAAAAAAAAAAGGCAACTACCGCAAGAAACACAATACCATTGATTTAAGGCCGCCGATCCTGTTGGTTGTTGAGATCTCAGATATTATTGCTGTGATCTCAGATAATGCTGAGCTGCATTTATTGTTTGGGTTGCAACAGTCAACTATTTTGAGAGTTAAGTAAAAATAAAATGCAACGAACAGTTTTAGGATTTCAACTAATAGGCAACTAGAATCATCATACACAAACACAATCACAAGCACAGAAAAGATGAGATCTCAGGACATAAGACAGGGATGCTATACATAGTCCACCAAACAAGAAATAGTTTCACATAGTTGTATGCTTAAGACGATAATTCTGGAGTTTATGTACAGAAATTGTGCTGCAGAGTTGCTGAAGACAGAGAGATTCACAAATGCTTAGATAAAATATTCAGGCCTAAATATTGACGACTAGGAACCATAATTCCCGATACTATTTTTTAGCAAACCTCCATCTTCGCATGGATCTTTTATGATTTCTTATCCAGAAGTCCCAACAACATCTCCAAAAAGCATGTTTGCCACTGGCGGAGGAAGCCACGCCCCATTAGCACTGTTTTGCACCTGCTGTTGTTGCTGGTAATCACCGCTCTGATCGGAGATGCTGGCCACCTTCCGACTCCTTGGCCTCGCAATGCTCTTCCCAACAAATACACCCAGCTTGAGAGCGGTGAAGAAACCAATAGCAATGAACAGGGGCCTCACTGCCCAATGGAAGTCCTCGAGATGCTCATACTTCTTCACAATCCCCTCACACTTGTCAAAGCTCACCACCTCCACCTCATAGGGGTCTGCCAAGCAACTGCACACTTCACCAAGATTAAATTTGCCAGGAAATTTCACGACGAGACACCCATTCGGATGTATGTGTGAAATTCGGCCTGTGGCTAATCCTCCACCCTTCTTTCGCTGCCATTCGAACCTTGGGCTTGAAATATTGGCCTTTAGGCGCACAAACTGTCCAACACAGTAGGCTTCAGCCATTTGGAGATCTGAATAATTACCCTTCCAAAGGGTATCCATTCCTATCAGACCAACAGTCACTGCACCGTCACGGCCAATGCTATGAAGAATGCCAACCTGAGAGCGCTTCTTGTCCTCCTCACTCAGCCGGACCCAATCTCCAGCAGCAAAACCATATGTTACCCTCTCCACTGTTGAAGAGCGAACCTTTAAAGGGCCATGTAGCCCATGGACTCGTACAAGAATGTAAGGATCACGCTCTCCATCATCCTCAATGCCAACTATGGTTCCATCAGGGATTTCCATAGTTTCAGGACTGCAAGAGTTTTTAAGCTTTCTTGAACGGACTTTGTCACCCACTTGAAGCTTGTCCTTAAAATGAAACCAATTAATGCGGTCCGCCATGGCTTGCCTATCTACCATTACATTTTCAGAGTTGCCCCAACCAATGTTGTCATGATCTACATCTTTAGCACTAAAAGATGAAAAACAGAAAACTAAGTTAGGTCAACAGGTGCTCTAACATTTTGCTCAACATCAGAGGTCAACCAATGTTGTCATGGTATTGGGAAAATATTACAGCAGAACAACCAAAGCATATCAACAGATTCCTATGCTTTGATAGGACACAAGAGAATAAAGTAGAACCTAGCAGTCTTAGATGTAATAATTGCAGATGTTATAATAAACCATGTAAAATTACTCTTCTAGTGGAAATTCAAAAATTACTCATCTAGAGCAAATTCAAACAAAATCTGCAGATAATGAGAGACCATGATACTTATCATGTTACCTCTCAAATGCATGCAAAATATCTTTCATCAAGGGCCGTTTTCTGAAGTCATATTCAAAGCATCCAGAAAGCACATTTTCAATGTCTGGAGGCAGACTGTATGGGAATATTGGCTTTTCTTTCTTCAAGACAACCAACTGATAAATCTCATCTGCTGATTTTCCACGCCATGGCTGAATGCCACTCAACATCTCAAGGATGCTGCATGCAAAACCCCATGAATCAGTTTCATAACTAATCGGACCTCTGATGTTTGGTTGCCATTGTTCTGGAGCCATGTAATTTGGAGTTCCAAGCCTCTGGATAAGGTCCGGATTAGGTAATGAAAGGCCAAACAGCAGGGATGGAATCCCAAAATCCCCCAGCACAGCACGGTCACTTTCATCTATGAGAAAATTGCAAGGTTTCAGATTTAGGATCAATATCCCCCTTGTGTGTAGGTCTAGTACACCGCGTGCCAAATCAGCCCCATATCTGTAAAATTTTAAATTTGTCATGAAAAAATATTCAAGAAAGTAAGCATACAAGACACATCTGAATAATACCATAATAAAGAGTACCAAAGCGAAAGAATGAATTCAAATTTATATAAGGATATAGGTGACAGTAAGACAGGACATGAGTTTTGGATACCAGACCATTGTACTGTACAGTTTTTTCTCAAACTATTGTAAGTTAGAGTATAAATGTCCTGCTAATCCTTTTTTTAGCCATATTAAATCAACAATATTACTAATGAAGGTAATTTACAATAATTTTAGTCTGAGTAAGATTGTTCACGGAGAAAAAAAAAACTCTAGAACATTTCCGCATAAATACTACTTGCTCAAATGCAGAATTTTTTATCCCGTATGTTGATCTGAATGGTTGCCATGGTGCAACAGATGCATATATAAAAATCTTTAGGCATTTTCACCATACCTTAAAACTTCTGACAAAGGGAGCTTTCCACCTTTAAGCCGAGCCATCTTGTCTCCGATGGATCCTTCATAGAACTTCATAGCTATACAAATCTGAAAATTCATGAAGCCAAATACACTATGGATTAACATTAATCACCAACAGACCTAGCCTTAGGAGGCAATAAAGATCAACATGCCACAACCAGTCCAAGACCAACATACCCTCCCATTCTGTGTCGAGATGCCATGCAAGAAACAAACATTGCCAAGACCTTGACATTTGCTGAAGATCTCATCAAACCTCGCTGAGAAGAACTGCAGCTGGTCCTCTTTAATTGGATGCAGCATCTTCACCGCGACTTCATGGTACCGATCATAATCCTCCGTCCTCTGATGATGAGTTGCTATCCAGACATCCCCGAATGAACCTCTCCCTATCCGGTGCTTCAGGTTTAGCACACTCGGGTCAATCCATGGGCTTATCTGGCTCGGGCCAGAGAAGACCGTCCGGAAGAGATCAGGGTCCTTGTCAAGCAGCATGTACTCCTCGAACTCATCGGTGGGATTTGATTCGGAGCTTTGTCCTGCCATTCCTGCAGAGCAAATCTCACCATTATACAGACCCCAATACATTATTCCGCAGAAAAGTGTCAAGACTCCACAGCATTCTAAGCATGTTCTTGGTGTTTTATCGAATCGCCGAAATTCTTTTATTCACAATTTCAATGCATCTACCGAACAGAGAAGAGCCGAACTTTTCTTGCTTATTTCAGTTGAACTACCATTGGAAGCAAGCAGACAGATAGAGCTGAGGCTCCCAACCTCCCAGTGAATCTAGTACTGGAAAGAGCTATACTGGAATGCGAACTACGGATAAGCACCGAAGTGACCAGTGCGAAAGCGAAAATCGATGGGCAAGAAAAGGGTAAACATGGATAGGAACAAAATCAAGAATTCCCCACTCCACTAGAGCAGGAATCACGCAATCTAATCGGTAAGAATCACTGCAATGACCGGTATAAAATTGAAACCTAGACGGGGAACCAAAAAAGGTACTAGGAATTTGGATCAGCAACACATCAAGAATCCAGAAAACAAGCAGATTCTCACCTGTCTCTTCTTCTTTTCCTGCCTCTGCTTTCCCCTTCCTAAGTACTAGTGATGTCGACGAATTGGTTTTGATAGATCTAGTAAACTAACAAAGGCAACAAAGCTAACCAAGAAATAAACTGTCTCTACGGCTACTGGAGAAATCTGCGGACGAATGGATTGGAAGCAACTGCTACTAGAAGTCGGCCGTGCCGCCGTCTAGGCTGGTTGGGGATGGCGTGCAGAGGTGGAAGGGGAAGAAGGGAAGCGTCCGCACGGGAAGTTGAGCGGTGGAGAGCGGTTATATACGCGGGCGGATTTTCTGCGCTGATTGCTTCTTCTGTCTTCCGTCATGTCCTTGTTTTCCTTCCCCGTTTGTCCTTTTCTTTTCCTCTTTTTCCGCAATGTAGTTTTCATCTAATAATTACTTATTTATTTATACACAGTATTTGCATTTTTATGATCAACTTGCAGTATTTAATAAGAGCATCTCCAATATTTCATCAATGAGTTTTCCATGTGACTAAATAAAGTTGGAAGCAGATTTAGTGGACATTTTGTAAATCTCTTTCCTAAAATATAGAAGTTAATTTTGCATCAGAATTCTAATTATTTTCAAATGACACCAACTATTTTTATATTTTCTTTCTCTCTTGTTGTAGTGTTGTCCTCCTCCTTATTCTTCTTCATTCATGTCCTGTGACTGTTAGACTTGCGTATATTTTGCATCTGAATTCTAATTATTTTCAAATGACACCAATTACATTTTGAGAATAACTACATTTATATTTTCTTCCTCTCTTGTTGTACTGTTGTTCTCCTCATTCTTCTTCGCTTCCTATGCGATTGATAGACTTGCGTATATTTTCATGTGGTTGCATTAATTTTTCCAAGTGCAGAAACAATGGCAGACGATCTAGAGAGTCGTCCGAGAGCATTTTTTTCAATCTTGCCAAAAATCAAGATTGCGAGTGAATTTTAGAAACTCTTGAGATCGTATAAGTTAGTTGAATTTTCTTCAGGCTAAAAATTATTTTCCTTGCATTCTATGGCATATAAACCTAGGCATCAGTTTTTTTTATATACTAAGTGAAGTCACCACATATATTTTGAGTCTATTACTCTCTTCCCTTCATTTTAAACTATAATATACTTTTACTTTTTTATACATCGAGTTTGCTATGTATATAGACTTAACAATGTTGATGTAGATACATGACAAATTCAATCTACCCAAAAAGTGAAAACGACTTATAAGTTCGAACAGGGTGAGTATTAAGAAAATTTGACTTTAAATGCTTCAATTGTAGATATCTAGAATCAAATTCAATATAGAATTTGGAATAGAATCCACTAGAAAAAAATCCATTGTAAGTTAGAGAAATAAAATAAAGTTGAGGCTAACTTTATTCACTTTATTCTATCTATGTGCGTACTATGTAACTCAAAAAAACAGAATGAATAACAATTTAAGACAGAGACAGAACTATCATGTTCTTACATATTAAAGTTATAGCCTTGTATTTTGTAGCTAAAACATATATTATATTATCGCTTTGGCTTTGTACGTAAACACATAGTACGAGGGGGATGTTAGAAAATCAGTCTAAATCGTACTAGTAGTACGTTCCTATGAATTTCCTGGAATACCTCGACTTTCCAATCTTCATTGATTTACCCGAGATGTTACCTTGGGAAAAAAAATACTAGATTAATCATAAAATAAACATGCAGAGAGACAGGCAGACAGACTGCCTTGTAAACAACTACTGAAGTCCATCAAAACATTAATTTTTCTATAATGTGCAAATCTGATTAAAAATCATTGCCTGCCCTACCACGTGTCCAGTGTCCTGAACAGATGCAATGCGCTTTTCTTGTCCTTTTGTTTTGGACAACTGATGCAGTGCACTATGGTCTTTTGAGTTTGGAGCACTTCTAGGTCGGTGCAGTATATGGTGCACGCCGAAATCTAGTGCTGACAACTTTCTTTTCAGCCTGATATCATCATTCTGGGTGCCCAAGTTGCAACAGAGATTCGAACGAAAGCTCCAATGCCCAAGCTTGTCTGGGGGCGTCACATTATTGCTTCCAGGGAGGCCGAGCACAATGGTAATCCCTTTGTCCAACAGAGAATATAACTCTCGTTTTCAAAAAGCCAAAAAATATGATCTTTGATTAGACTTATATATTTAAAAAATACTACTAACATTGATAAGTATTATTAAATTAGTCATAGAATATGATTTCATAACAAATTTATTTATAAATATAAATATTAACACCATTTAGTATATACGTGGTCAAACTTGACTAAGTTTGACTGATACAGTATCGTATAATTGCAATTTTTTTGGCGGACCTTGAGACCAACTATGGAATTGGTCAAGATGGCATGGTCTTTGCACTAGAGAAAGGAATCCATAGACTTGTTATCGAGACGACAACCAAAATCTCGTGAAGCTTTGGGAGGCAAGCCCAAATCAAAGATCGAGTGTGGCGGCAATCATCAAGGAATGCTGGGATCTTAGTATCTGTTATTTCTGGTTTTACTTTAATGTATTTATGTTCATCTCGATCATGGAATCGTGTAGCTGATTTGCTGGGAAAGCAGCTGTGTGGCACTCGACTGCGGCATGTGTAGCTAACTTGATAATCGATGATTGTGACCTTGTTGCCCCGTGTAATGAAATCAATGAGTCAGTAAAAAAAAGTGAAAAAAGTACTCTACTTCCTCTTTCCCAACAAAACGTGCAATTCAGACTATGAACCTGGACATAGCGCGCTTCCATTTTCATAGTTTGTATTGCCTTTTTTTTATTAGAACGGACGGAGTAGTTCTTCGGACTCTAAGAACCTCTTTTGGGTGTAAAAATTTCACACAAAGACGCAAGAAGAGTTCCAAACAAGTCCTAATCCTGTGTACTCGCGTCACTCGATGATGTGACATCTAACTGTTCCAACGCCTCCTATTGCCGTTGCCGTACCTATTCTTTTCCTGCCTTTATTCTCTGACGATGAAAAAGCCGTATAAGCAGCCAAAATCAAAGGAGATTAATAATTCGCAATATTTTCTAACTTGGTTATATTTTCTTAATCTATCTATGATTACGACCATTCTTCGTGTGGCTTTTGGTTAATTCTGGTTCAAAAATATCGATCTAGTCATACTTTATTGCGTTTGGAGAGAGGATTAAAGCCTGCGACTGACAAGAAAGGAATCGTTTGGCTCCTAACCCGGGACTGAGTGAGACAAATAATAGTGTAGGCTAGCTGTGCCGGGACTCCTGAAACCACTTGGCCGATCAGCCCCGTTTTCCCGGTGTGGAGAGGACAACGCAGCATGTGCGGCTGGCAATGCCACCAGATGCTGCACTATTTGGCAACAGGTTCTTTGCCTCGGCACTCCACTGGTAGAGTGGTAGTGGTAGCCCGTCCTCGTACGCCATGGAGGCATGGACCAGGACTCGGCGAGTGCAGAAGACCAAGCTCTGAAACCGAGAGATTGCTTATATGAAAATGCACGCCAGTTAATAGATTAGAAAGAGGGAAAATAGAGCAGGGAATGCTGTGCCTGTACTACGTGATCGATCTGTTGACATGAGCACGTGGAAGGAATCATGGAAAAGGCCTCAAATGAAATCAACAAACAGGGTGGCAAATCTTGAACACACACAGAGTCGATCGCCAAGAAAGTAGTAGCAAATCTTGAACACTGAGCAATGATCCCCACTTCCTCCAGTGGATGAGCAAAGCATGCAGTGCTGCAACTAGCATCTGGGGCTGTTGGGCCGTGGCATGGCATCATGTATGTAGACCTTCTTTTTCAATCTTTTCAGAAGAATAAAGCACCAAAGGTATGTTCAGTTATCCGTGCATGTTCATTGTGAAAGGAGCAGGTCACCAGTCACCAGTCAGGCATCACCAGTAGGAATAATAGGATATTAGCGGACCCTTCATATATTTAATTAGCAAAAATGGTAATGATGACGTTGACCCATCATTCGTCATTATGCATCTGCGCATGAAAAAAAAAATCTAAACGCAACTGTGGAGTCTGGATGGCGAATCTCCAGCTCAGGGTCAGGGACATGTACATTGCGTCTGAACCCAGCCTATTACGAGTATGATCACAGCAGGACACAGTAGTCACACAGCGCATTGCATCCACAAAGACTACCAGACAAGCCAAGTGTTGACAGATGAAACTGATAGATTATTGTAATCGTTCTAGGTGTGGATCGATGGGTGGTTTCATTTGTAATTGGGATAAATCAGGTAGAACATCATTGTGCATCATCATGATGCATGAATCAGAGGGAGAGGAAGAGAGATCGATTAGATAGACATACCATAGGACTCGATGTAGTTGTTCGTCTTGACATCACTCCTCTGCGCTAGGGCAGCGACGGTTGAGGAAGATGCGGTGCAGCGCCGACGCCGGTGGGACTTTTCGTCGCTGGCAGTGCTTCCCCGATCCGTGGGTTCTTCGGTGGGGTGCCGGCGGCTACAGTAAACATCGTGTCTTAAGCCTCTGGCCCCCACCATCTCTTTATATGCACTGTGCGACGGGGGGCCACCAACCTATGTTGGGTTTGTGCGCCCCGATCAGGGCGCAAGATCAAGGCCCAAATGGCCGTTGGGCCTAAATGGTGGGAGATCAACCTAACATTCTTCCCTTGATCTCTCATCATTCTTTAATTCCTTACTTCAACCTTCAATTCTAATCTTTCTTACTTCTATCTCATTCCATTACGGATTAGTGCATAGAGCATACTCCATCGTCACGGTCAATCGCCGATAGATTTAGCAACTACAATACACCTCTCTGTTTTTGAAATTGATTCTTTATTCATTCTGGGCCCTCTATTGTCCGGAAATCACAGGCTATACCATAAACCCATGTCGACTGTGTATCCTCTAAATACACTGGGTTGTAAGCCTTTAAAACGATTCCGCAAATTCTTTCTTATTACTTATATGTTCAATTTCTTTAAAACGATTCCGGACTTTCTCCTTTACAACGAATACATTCATGTCAATATGTTTGGCAGCACACTTGACCTGTTGTCATAGGAGTAAAAATACTTAAATGGTTTTGCTATTGTCAACCATTATCAACTCCGGGTTATCTTAACCATTTCGCCTATCCTCTAAGCCTCATAACATGCCATTGCATGACTTTGTTTCATTCATCATATCATAATTATTTCTTGGAGCTTTTCCACAATAAAGCTCGAACAATGAGTGTTAGTGATTGTGGATTTCACTACACATCTCGCTGAACTTTTATCTTTGTACCCACAACTATTTGAGAGTACTTGATCTTCATTATTCTACACGAGGCTATCAATCTTTTCAAGATATTCTTTATTCCAATCCAGTGATCTATATCTGGACTCGACTTCTGCCAAAACATCCCGGATACATAAACTATGTCAGGGTAAGTTCTTATTCAATTCATCAAGCTTCCAACAGCTGAAGCATATAGGACGTCCATTTGATCGATCTCATTTCGATTCTTCAAAATATTTCAAGTTCTCAAATCTATTACCCTTGACTATAAGAACGGGCATAGGTCTTTCTCGCATGCATACTTTATTCCTTCAGAGTATTTTCTAAGTATGTCTTTATGATAGTTCTAATACCCCTCTTCTTCTCTTTCAATGAGTTTCAACTCAAATGATTCTTTACTGAGATTCTTCTTATTCAAACTTGAGGACAAAACTTCTTTTCTCTCCAATAGTAGATTGACATCACTACTAGCAAGTAAGCTGTCATCCACATATAGGATTAGGAAATGAATTTTCCATTCATAAACTTTGCATAAATGCAATTGTCCTCTACATTCTCTTCAAAAATCCAAACTTTCTTTTGATTAATAAACCTTTTATCTATTTTTCTAGAGACTTGCTCTAATCTTTAAATGATTTCTTCAGGCAACATTCGTATGTTTGTTTCCTTCCATGACAAAAGTCCTTTAGGCTATGCCATGTAGATTATTTATATAAATCCTCACTAAGGAATGTCATCTTTACATCTATCTGATGTGACTTTAAATCATAATATGCCACTAACATTCATTATAATAGAATCATTCTCTTCGTGTGAATCTTTCATTACAAGTTGCGCTATATATCTTTCATCGTTCCCTCCAGAGCCACGTTACGTCTTGTAGACCCATTACAGCCTACTGTGTTGGCTCTATTAGGAATTTCTTCTAAATCCTGAACGTCATTAGTATTTATCGATTTCATTTTATCTACCTTTATTTCTTGCCATTTGGACAAGTGAACGTCTCTCATGGCTTCTACAAAAAAGATGGGATCATCTTTCATTTGAATTTTTTTATCAACAATGACTTCATAGTCACCAAAACAATTATTTTTCTCATTCTTTGAGACCTACTAGAGCCTCGTGGCACTTCTTTCATATGGGGCTGTTATTGCTCTTCATTGCCAAGAGGCAAATATCGCAAGATCCTTGTTTACTTTTCATCTTCATAAAGAGCAAACAACAGGTGTTGTATGTGTCATACAACATCAACAGGGATTGAGCAATTTATCGCTTTCAAAACATATTAGTGGGCATTCAATCCCACTTCTATTCAATTCTTTAGGTATCTACATATCATGCTCCCCCAGATTACTCCATCCTTTGTAAGGATGGTGCACCTTTAAATTTCTTATTTGGGTTTAATCTATCATAACTTCTTATGACGCTTTGAGCACCATTTTAGTATCTCTCACTGTGCTATCTTCCTATTGGAACCATAAAAGATTTAGGAATCTAGCTATTTCTTTACTTAGGGGTATTATTATTGTGACTGTTGTACTCCCTCAACGATCACATTCATCTTTTATAGATCACTCTTCTTCATATCATATTCATCTTTATATCACATTTATCTCTTGTTCATAATATACATCATGCATCACATTGTCAAAAAAAATATGGGGAAGTATCTTTCTTGATTTTCTGTTTCTTTCTTGATTTTCTGTTTCTTAATTGATCTCATAAATCTCCCCCTTGAAATGTGGCAAGAACTTTTCTGCCATAATTTCGAAACTATTCAAAATTCTTGTAAATGAGAAAACTTTCATTACTTACTTCATAAATCTTTTGGGAGTACACTTTTTCATCCCGCTTCAGAGTCATTCAGTACTTCTGCAAGTCACACTTGCATGTTATTCTTGTCATTTGGTTCATATACAACTTTCTTCTCCTGCATGTAGGATAAGTTTTGTCAAAATCTTTCCCCACCATGCGGGAGAATTCCCCATAAAAGGGATATCAAAGCCAGAATTGGCTCTCAGGCATATTCAATTATTAAATTCAGAAATAAATTCAAATACTCTTTAATCATGCTTAATCTGACGTTAGTCAAATTAAATATGTGTATAACTCATTACATTTCATATCATGACGATTAAAATTAAAAGTTACATGACATATTACATCTCTTATCATGGTTCATAGAAGGAGTACATAAAATACATTTATTAAACTACACTCTTATTGTTCATAAAAGTCATTTCTTAAACTAAACTCTCATTGTTCTATCTTCTTTTCCTAGATCAATGCATCATCCTTTAAAGAGAACATTGTCTCTTATATGATGGTTTTCTTTAATGCAAAACTTACACTTTTCATCTCTTGAGTTATAAGTACCCAGCTTATTCTCTTTTCTTCCTTCAAAGGCAATAAGTTCTTTATCTGAAAACATTCAACAATAATCATCGATAATGCTCATTAAACTTTAGAATCTTTGTGTTGTATTCTACATCACCGTTGGGCAGAAATAGAATAAAATAACATTCTTCTATATTAATTCCACATCACCGTTGGGCAAAAATGAAATCAACATATGAAATTCAATTATCTTAGTAAAATATATCTCCTCAAAATTAAATTCTCCAGTTGGTTCAAATTTAATTAGATGATAATCATCATTGTTACAGCGGAAACACGAAATACATTCTTTTATTTCTTGAGCATTTCTTTATCTTTAAAAATCTCTCTGAAGAAATTGGTCATTGTGATGTAAAATTGATCAGAGATTCAAACTTTAAATTCAAACTTATAATATTTTCTCTTTCATATTCTAAATCACCGTTGGGCAGAAATAGAATAAAACATCTTTCTTCTACATCAATTCTAAATCACCGTTGGACAGAAATAGAACCAATGCATATGAATCATAAATCATATCATGATATTGCTATCAAATAACTTTGCTTAGAAAATAACAATATCACAACTCACTGAATTCTAGTAACTTTTCTTTAAGTCAAATTCTCTCATTGGTTCGAATTCAGTTAGAAGAATCATCATTATTGCAGCGAAAACATAAAAAAATATCTTTCTAGTTCATTAGCATTTCTTGATCATTGCCATTTCTTTGAGATTCTTCGAAGATCTGAACTTCAAAATTCAAAACTCATAAATGAGCTTACAATATTGTTATCATCAACGTTGGTTAGAAAATAACAATATCATAATTTCTCTAAAACAAAAAACTGACTATTTTTCCAATTTAAAATAATTCCATTGATTTCAATTTTAATGAACTTTTTATTATTCACTCAATAACTTCAACTGATCTCCAAATTAAATTCTCCCGTTGGTTTGAATTTAATGAGAAGGCAATAATTCTTTTCTTTGCAGTGAAAAAATGAATAAAATTTAATAATTCAATGTTTCAGAAATATTAATTCAATATTGTTCTCTGAACAAAAATTATCGTTGTATAAAATTTGCATAGAAAAAAATTCGCATCGAAATTCGATTTGAATTCATTCAAAAATTCATTTTAAATTAATTTCTGAAAATTCATAAGGCTTACTATTTATTTTGGGCCAAAGTCTGACTTTCCGGCCTATTAGCCGAAACGGCCCACGGCCCATGGTGGCAAGCACGCCCACGGCGCTGCCCAGGTAGGCCCATGGCTTGTTTTTTATGGTTTCGGTCGGGATTTTCGAAATTGAAAACCGTCACTATGCCATCATGGGCCGCGGCGGACCATTCGGCCCACTGGCCGAAACCAACCCACGGCGGCCACGCGATCAACCCGCCTAGGCCAAAAGTGGCCCAGTTGCGACAGGTGATGGTGGCCGTTGGTCAGTGTCGGAGACGATCGGACGGTCAGGCGCTGAGTTCGGAGGGTAAAAACCCGTTCCCATCACTGGCCGTTGGAAAACCCTAGCTCCATTCCTGCCCTGCCTCTCTCTGTCTTCTTTCTCTGCGTTGCCAGAGGCAGCAGCAGCCGTGATGGAGGTTGCCGGCGTCGAATCCCGCCAGCGGCTCCCCTTCCCGGCCTCTTTCCATTCTTTCCTTTTTCACTCGCCGGCGCCTGAAGAAGACGGATCGGCGGTGGCTCAAAACAGGCCGAGGAGGTGGCGGCGCCGCCGCGAGAGCCCTCGACGGTGCGCGCACTCCCCGTTGGGTGAACACGCCGCCGTCGAGTGTTCTCGTGTCGGTGCCCTAATCCCACCCGCGCGCGCACGACGAGACAGTACGAGTCGACGGCGGCGAGCGGCGGCTGGGTTCCTTCCGCGCGTACCGGCAACAGCGGCTGGCGGCTTGTCTTCTTCCCGCACGCGACGGCGGTGGGACGGCGGCCTGGAAGCCCTGGTGAGCCCCCTTGCCGACTGTTCTTTCTTCTCGATTCTTTTAGGGTTAGGGTTTTGGTGTTCTTTCTCGTTTCTTCCCGCAGTGCGGTGAGCCGACGACGGCATGGATCCGGTGAGGAAACCAGTAGCAGTCCTCCCTGCCCCTTGGCACCGGATTATTTCTTGCTCGGTTAGGGTTTTGATCCAAACCGAAGTTCATTTCTTCTTTCTTTTCTTTCTTGTCTTTTTCATCCTGACTGGATCCACACACACTAGAACCAACCTGGCTCTGATGCCATTGATAGATTATTGTAATCGTTCTAGGTGTGGATCGATGGGTGGTTTTATTTGCAATTGGGATAAATCGGGTAGAACATCATAGTGCATCATCATGATGCATGAATCAGAGGGAGAGGAAGAGAGATCGATTTGATAGACATACCATAGGACTCGATGTAGTTGTTCGTCTTGACATCACTCCTCTGCGCTAGGGCAGCTACGGTTGAGGAAGACGCGGTGCAGCGCCGACGCCGGTGGGACTTCCCGTCGCTGGCAGTGCTTCCCCGATACGTGGGTTCTTCGGTAGGGTGCCGGCAGCTACAGTAAACCTCGTGTCTTAAGCCTCTGGCCCCCACCATCTCTTTATATGCACTGTGCGACGGGGCCCCACCAACCTATGTTGAGTTTGTGCGCCCCCGATCAAAGCGCAAGATCAAGACCCCAATGGCTGTTGGGCCTAAACGGTGGGAGATCAACTTAACAGAAACTAGCTAAGCCAGCAGTGAATTTGCGTGCAAAAACTTGATTTCTCCGGAAGGCACGTATGCTTCAAAGGCTGAATCGACGATGTACCTGCTCACAGCCGTTGAAAAACTCCAAAAATTTTCGTCAAGGAGCTTGACAGGATTAGAAGGCGATTTCTCTGGGCTGGGCAGGTGGCATCGAGCCAACGACCTGGAATAATGCCATTGCCGGTCAATGATACAGACACAACTGCCTTGCGACCTTGGGAAATGGCAAGAGGGCATCCTTGCAGACATGTTCCCAGCTACTGTGTATCTAATACGAGCACAACAAGAGAAGGAATAGGACCGTGACAGAGACGCGTTGGCTTGCTGACGTTGACGATGAACTGACACTATAATCAAATCAAGCACAAGATGTCGAGGATTCTATTACTTGGAGTGGACGCGCACGACGAACGCTCGGTACGATCGGCGTCGAGTGCATTGCAATTTGAAGGGGCAACAAGATATGCTCTTCACACGGCTAATGCAGTCATGATTGAATCAGGAGTTCTGGACCACTGCAACTGCAAGACCATTATGTAACTCTCTGGCGGTAGTGTGAGTGGGGACGGGGAGAGCCGTTTGGTCAGAAAGAACAGAGAACTCTGCACAACGACTTGGAGAAGCGATCTACAAAATTGTAAGATTGGTTCTTAAAATTAGCTGACTGATAGTACTCTATATTTGTAGGCCCATTCTTGGTTTAAACAAAGATTTTGCTAGTTTTCGTAAAAAAATAAAAATCTTGTAAGTTTTTTTAGTGGAAAAGATTTATCTATTTTTAGGAAAAAAATAAAGAAATGCATGACTGACGCCCAGGAGAAGGCCCGTGCGGGTGTGCTCCCACTGGGCCGGATGGGCCGTACAACCCCATACTGAGCTCGGCCGTCCGCGGTCCGCCGCATTAGTTCGCTTCACCACGCGTGTGCTCTTTCTCGTCTCTCGCGCCTCTGCCTGCGATGCGACGACGGGGTTGCCTACCGCCGCCGCCCGACGCCAGGTGCCGAGGCCGTGTCGACCTCCTCGCCAGCGACGCGCACCCACCAGGTATTCCTGCCCCCTCTCTTCCCTTCTCGCTGCGCGGAACCCAGAGCAGTCAAACCCTAACGTCGTCTTTCTAATTACTGGGTTCGAACCCTAATTGTACCGTACCGGGAGTTTAATTAGAAGAAGGCCAGGATATTAAACGGGATTAGGCGCACTCCAATGCCTCCACGGGCAGATACACGGCTGTCAGCTGCGAAAGATGCCTTAGTGCACACCGAAAAGAGGCCTCCGAACCCAATCCGTGGCCTTGGGCCTGGGCCACGGATGATAAGAAAAAATATAATGCAGTGAAAAGATTTTCTCCGAGAGTGAGATGCACAGTCGTAATAAAAAAAAGATTGAAAGAGCGCGCCTCACAATTGAGAGCGCAACTGTATCTCCCGTGGTGGCGTGCGCTAGGCATTATAGCGCGCTTAGCTTTTTGCCTTTCTGTTATCTGTTCGTGATTTATTTATACCAACCAAAATGTAAATGTGATATTTTCTCATAATTAGAATTAGAACAAACCAAATTCAAAATGTCAGAGGCAGTTGCACCTAGCACTTCCTCTAATCCACATGAACCACATAAATGCTGTTGTTAGTTTTTTTTTTGCCTTTTCTGTTATTTATATACCAAACTAAATTTGAATGTGATGTTTTATCATAATTAGACCAAACACAATTAAAATATGTGAGAGACAAGTGGACCTAACACTTTCTCTAATCCCCCGAACCACATACATGTTTTAGTCTGCATGATCTGTATTTTACCAGCTTTCTGTATGTTCATTGATCTTTTTAAATAAATTACAATTGGTAACAATGAAAATACCACTTTAGTCAACTGCACAAATATCGTTGTGTCGTGTTGCTCATTGTCTTATCTGCAAACAAAGAATTCCAGCCAGCTTTGTCTTATCTGCAAACAAAGAATTCCAGCCAGCTTTGTGCAGGGGCTGCCAAAATGGTCACAGAAGTCGTACTGCAGTACTGCAAATATTATTGTTGCCATCCACTATCCATTCTCTTATCATTAAGTAAAAAAATACATTATAATTGATTCATGGTGTCCTCTGGTTTTTTGCAGAAGTGCTGATAATCTTCTAGGGAAAACGGAACTTAAGGGAAGGGTAAATGAGGAAGAACAAAAAAAAAATTTATCTTTCACTTTGTTCACCTCATATGAATCATACTGTGTATTCAGATTCATCTTATTGATGAGAATATGAGATAGATTATGTAACAATCAGTTTACTACAACATTTGAATTAATTTGGTTATTACTGTGATTTAGTAACTAATGAAAACTTTAAAAGAAACTACATGCTATAGGTTTTGCATGTGGTATGTACTGCTATGGACTTTTAGGTTTCATTTAAGATGACTATTACTGATATACATTTTCCAACAATACTAGAAACACAGGCATGGCCTCCTACCATGTTGGTATGGTAGATGGATAGGGACTTAGGGAGCTACTTGTGGATGCAAATCATGGGCGTGCAGGAAGTAGGTGTTCCCTCTGTCCCATAGAGACGAGGTATATACTGATGCCCTAGTATGTATAACCTATTTATGGCAGACTATACATATACATATGAACGCAGATCACCTCAGTATCGGTGGACCACCCACTGAAGCTTGGCTGGAGTATTGGGCCTCCTGACGTCTGAGATGGATCTGTAGCTATAAGCTACCTTGAAGAAGACAACTGCTAGCTCCAAGCTGCTGCCATTGGGGTGAACTTTGTCGGTTGAATTGCCGTGTGCAGAGTCAGTTGTAGTAATCAGCTGTGGAGCTGTGATCCTTTAGGTTCTTTGAGGGAGGGATAAATATGAACTTTTGTTGGTTGAAGAACCTGTAATGATAATGATGTTTCAAGGGACAATTTCTTGGTCCATTGATTGTGCAAGAGCTCTCAGTTTTGATTGACTTTAGAGCTACTGACCAATCAACCTGCATACTAGTATGGAGGAACTAATATATACAGCAGAAGTAAGTTTGTATGTACAGTTGTTTTTGTCCAATAGCATGAATTGCAGATTGTGTCAGTAGTAATCTTTTGTGATATATATATGGCCTAATGGTTTATAAATAAAAAAACTGGATCCCAATAAGGGAACATGTATATATCTTTGTCTTGTGCAAATATAAGCTGTGCCATTGGACTCTGATATATTTCAGGAAACGCCATGCGTGAGTTCTATTCCATGCTAACAGATAAACTAGAGTACATGTAGCTACTCTGTTTTGGCTACCGATGAACTGAATACATAACTGCTGGTCGGAGACGGAGGTGGACATGATGTCCTGTCTCTATCCTGAGCCCCCAACTCTTGTTCCCCGGGATTCCCCAATTATTCCCAAATCCCGTCTTGCTATCGCTCTATCCAGTTCGTGATCATGGTTCATAACAGATACCTTGACCTTATCATTCCTTCGTGTTCTCTCAAAAGCTTAGTCACATCCGCCCTGCCCATTAGCAACTGCTCCCTTCCACGATGTTTGCCATCTTCCCTTCTGCTTCAACTCTCAATGTCATCTCCGTGTGGCAATCGACGATGATATTTGTAACAGAGTTTCACAAAAAAAAAAAGTAGAAACAGAACAGCATGACGGACGGCCCAAGAGAAGGCCCGTTTTGGTGCGGTCCCACTGGGCCCAATGAGCTGAATAACCCCAGCCTGAGCTGAACGCCGTCCACTGCATTAGTTATTTCGCCACGTGTGATCTATCTCTCGTTTCTCCCTTCTCTCTACCTGCGGCGCGATGGTTACCGTCGCGCCGCCGCCGCCCGAAGGCAGGTGCCGGAGTCCTTGCCGGTCTCCTCACCGGCGATGAGCACGCACCAGGTATTCCTACCCCTTCTTCTCCCTTCCCTTCTCTTCTCTTCCCGCTGCGCGAAACCGCGAGCACCCACCCAAACCCTAACGTCATCTTTTTAATTACCGGGTTCGCCCCCTGAATGTATTGTACCGTACCGAGAGTTTAATTAGAAGGAGGCCAGGGTATTAAGCGGGATTAGGCGCACTCCAATGCCTACACGGGCAGATACACGGCTATCAGCTGCGAAAGATGCCTTATGTGCACACCAAAAATAGGCCTCCGAGCCCAATCCGTGGCCTGTGCCCGGGCCACGGATGGAAACAAAATAGCAGTGAAAAGATCTTCTCCACAGTCGCAATTGTATCTCCCGTGGTGGCGTGCGCTAGACACTAGCGCACCTAGCATTTTGCCTTTCCTGTTATTTATTAATGTGCTATTTTCTCATAATTAGAACAAACCAAATTAAAAAAATGTAAGAGGCAGTTGCACCTAGCACTTTCTTTAATCCCCTAATCACGTGCTCCCTCCGTCTCGTTTTAAGTGTCGCCGAGAGGAGGGCACACGAATTAAGACGAAGAGCCATTCCTAGGGACAAGACTGACGGTTCTGACTAAAGGTTCTGCAGCTGGTCCGTGTGGTTGAGGATGAAGTCTGGGAATTTTCTTTCTAAGGCCCCCTTTGGCTCATAGGTGAAACACAGGATAGGAATAGGAGAAACACAGGAATTGAAGTGCACTTCATCTCCAATCCAAAGGAATTATAAACATAGGAACGTGACCTTGACAACCTTTTGGTAAAAGCTCCGGAAAACCAAAGGAATTGTACAGTACGGGTGCTCCCATTTTGAATCAAAACTGACCCGTTCTCAATTTGACTGGCCCATTCATAACGCGCAGCCCAGAGCCAAATGCATTAGGTCTTAGGGAAGGCAGACTACTAGAGCCGCCGCCGCCGCACTCCAGCTCTCGCACAGCGACTCCGCCCCACGTGCCGACGCTGCTCGACCGCTCGGTTGATCGCCGCTCGATCCCTCCATTGCTCCACGCTGGCGACGCAGCGATCCGCTGGGTCCATTCCTGCCTCCGTGCCCGCGGCGCTCCGCGGACCGCGCCGGGACCGGGAATCGGTTGAAGTCCGGACGTCGGTCGTGCCCTGCGCCCCTGCCGCTGCACGCCTGGGCCGGTGGCTCCTACTGCAGATAGGCAAGTGCGTCTATATGCACCCATGCGCATAAATCACAGCCTATTCATCTCCAAGCGCACAGTTCTTCTCCAAACACAACCAGCTCACCACCAAACTCTTCAACAGCTCTGATCAGATACTTGATACGGTGAGTCATGGATCTCATAATTTTGTTTTTCTGTTGTACACACAAATCTTGGTAGTGACATTTATTTGTTATTTGACATCTTGAATATCAGGTGGTAGCCATCCGTTCATAGTGAACCTGCAACATATTTGAGTATCCCTAGTAGATTTTCTACCGTGTTAGTCATGGATTCAAACTATCGACGACGATCACAAAATGAAGATGAATTCATGTTATTTGTTCTGCCTACCATACAAGATTCATCACAGCCATCATCTAGAAGAAAACCCATACATACATCAAAACCGTCAGGAGCAGAGCGTGTTCAAGAAATCTTAACAGGCCATGAGAGCCTAAGTAAAAGGAACTTCAGAATGGGAGTTGGTGTTTTCCAAGCTTTGGTCAATAAGTTGCGTGAGAAGCAACTACTTGATGATTCAAGGATCTCAGTAGAAGAGAAGGTTGGTATATTCTTATATGCACTAGCGAAAAATGCAAGTAATAAGACCTTGCAATTTGAGTTTCAGCACAGTGGAGAAACAATTAGTCGCCATTTTGGAGCAGTGCTTGATGCAATTACACAACTTACATGTGTATATATACGCCCACCTTCGCTATAGCCACAACAGATTTTGCGAAAACCAAAATTCCACCCCTTCTTTAAGGTATGAACAAATTCACAATTTGATTGTTGCTTACTTAAATTTCATACAGCCAAACAAACTACTTAAAGACAATATACCATATAAACAATGCTATTTTTTTATTGCTGTAGGATTGTGTTGGCATTATTGATGGGACTCATGTACCAATGATACTTCCACTAGATGAGTATGAGCCATATCGAAATAGAAAGCAAACAATATCTCAGAATGTTATAGTAGCATGTGACTTCGATCTGAAATTTGTGCATGTACATGCCGGCTGGGAGGGTTCAGCTTCAGATGCAAGAGTTCTACACGATGCACTTAACCATGGCTTTGAAGTGCTTCCTGGTAAATTTTTTCTAGTAGATGCAGGTTATGCAAACACAACACAATTTCTTGCGCCATATCGTGGAACAAGATATCATTTAAAGGAACAAGGAAGAGCTAAGCAAAAGCCTCGAAATTACAAAGAATTGTTCAATCTTCGACATGCACAGCTAAGGAACCATATTGAGCGAACAGTCGGCATAGTAAAAATGAGGTTTCCTATTCTGAAAACTGGTGCACACTACCCAACTGATAAACAAGTGGACATACCAGTTGCTTGTTGTGTTTTACACAACTTCATACGCCTACAAAATGGAGATATGTCGTGGCCATGTAACTCCAATGTTGAAATTGATCCAAACCAGGTTGTTGACGTGCCAGATGGAGATGAACTATAATGGTGATATACAAGCATTCAATAACGCTAGACAAGCTGGGAATCAGATGCGAGATGACATAGCACGAAGGATGTGGGATCGTTACATAGCACGACGGTCTTAGAAACATTGTATTTAGTGATATTAAATTCAGGGTCATTGCAGCCCTTGTACTCCTAATTAGCAACCTAATATATTGTACTTGCATCTCTCTAAATAACATCCATGAGGTAGCAATCTACTTTTTTACACCTTGCTGTCATGGAATATGCCCAAAGAGTGTAATTAGCTACAAGCCTACAACCAAGTTTACCAAAAGCATCTAGCACCTTGTTACCAAATCCTCAGTCTACTGCAAAAGTACTTCCTGGCATCTCTCTAACCCTGAAACAAATTCTGAAGGTTTGTTTGTGCACGCCCAATTTCCCTTTTAATCCAGGCCAACCGTAATTCATCACTAGAAAACGATAAGAATATTTCCCTGTTGTCCTTGCATTTGAAGATGTCGGCTGCCACCAATATGTCTCCCATCTGTAGACCGTGTAAACGTTCAACCATATTGACACACTCTAATGCTGTATGGATCCTCCAGTTTCTTCTCCTCAATAGCAGCAAATCGATCTCTCTCTTCCTTCTTCAATTTTAGGTATCTCTCATGAAATCCGTCATCCGAGCGAGGCACTTTGCTCTTTTGTTTCTTACTACTACGTAGAGAATCAGTTGCATCTGTATGCATGTGTGTGGAGGTATGTCCAGCTTTTGGCTGATGGGCATGATTAGATGAAAGCTGAGAAAAATCCAAATTTGCCGCCTCAGTCTCATCATCAAATTGAAACTGCAGATCTGATTCACCTGGAACATTTAACGTTGGAGATGGTGAGTTATATGTGTCAGGCACTTGTGTTGTTTGTGTCGATGGAACAAACACATTCTTTGCTTTGCTTGCATAATGGTCCATGCCTTGACGGGTTCTCCCTTCGGCATGACGACCTGCAGAATAACGGACAACAAAAAAATGATTACCAAATTTAAGAAATCAAAGAGGAATGCAAATAAAAATGTCGTGAATATATAAGCCTCGCCATCATAGAGTGAACATAAAGCATCATAGTATGGGAAAGACCTATCTTGCCCATGGAGAGCATCCTTATTGTTCTTGCGAGCAGTAAAACTAGCCCAAACACTTGCAGGTGCAGTCACCATCATTCGCTCATTATCCCATCCAAATCCACTTTCAGCCAGCAAATCTTTAACACTACGGTATGCTTTCTTCAAGTCTTGCTCCTGCTGTTTGACCTGGCCAACAGAATATGATGTACCAAACTTTGCATTCACGCGACGAGCAATGTTTGTCCATGCGTCCTTACTCCAAGCATTATGTGTTCTAAAACCCGGCACATCGTGTTCTTTTAAAGGATCAATAAGGAATAGTTTAATTTGGAGACTCCATCTGGCTCTCTTTGTGGTCCCTAAATTCACTGCAGTTCAGAAGATTACATAGAATCTGTTTCATCAGGAATATGCAACTACAAATTATAGGCAGGGTACTGGTGCATCTGAAATGAGAAGAAGCATCACCTAGTTCCTGGATATTTTCTGTAGACCAGTGCTCATCATCAGCAAAATCATGAGACCATTGTGATTGGGAGTGGTGGTGTTGATTGTCAGACAAAGTGTGTTGATCAAACACATTAATCTGATTGGATCCTTTCCATGGCATCGCTACCTTTGCAATAAAATAGAGTATATTAGATGAAGAGAATTTTTACTGTGCTTGGGTGGAACCACGGGTTCCTCCCGTTAATCTCCTTATCAGCCGGTTCCTCCTCCTTAATCATAATTAGGGGTGATTTAGTCCTTTCTTCTGTCGCACAACTTCTCAGCTCCTAATCCCGCTCCACGCACGGCTCGAAGCAATAGAACTGCTCGCCTCCGGAACAAGGGTTCCGCCGCCGCGAGCCTTGCGTCGTGCCCCCGATCCATCGCCGCCCTTCCCCATCGCTGCCCTGCCCCATCGCTGCGTCGTCGTCTCTCTGCCGCCGCGAGCCCGATGTGAGCCGCGCCGCCGTTCCTTCTCCTCCTCCCCCATCGCGCCCTTCCCCACCCGCCGCCCTTCCCCATCGCGCCCTTCATCGCTCCCAGATTGCCGCCCTCACCTGTGTGTGTTACCGCCTGCTGCAGCAGAGAGATTGAGACAGGATTGGTGGCAGGTGGCCTGCCCTTGCGCGCCTGGCCTTCTCACGGAGGAGGGAGTGGTGAGCGCTTGCAGTTGTTCATCATCCTACAGGTATGATATCTCTGCATTTGCCCGCTCCTCATGTACAGCTTTGTGAATCACTGGATTCATCTTCCATCATTTTGGCCAAAGGTAGAAGTGTCGAAAAGTGTCAATTTCATGGATCTTAAATCCTTTGCTTTATTAAATTATCTGTTTGTGACTGAATCGTTACTAGATGTAGTTGATGCAAATTCAATAGAGGAGGACATTGACAGAGAATATGAGTGCTCCCTGATGCATAATGATTTATTTATCTATGAATTTACTAAAGTAGCACAAAAATTACAAAGACACCTGGACACTTGTGTTGAGTTGTGATCATGGATCATATTTTTATTGAAGTGAATGCAATAGGCCCGGGTGATTCTTGTATCATTCAGATCTCTCTTGAGCTGAAGCTATACGGTTTTTGCTGCAATATAATTTAATTTCCCATTAGGATCTGTCATCTATTCACAGTCATGTTGATTTGTCATGTGTTTTATTTATAGTTCAGTACGCTAGTATTATTAACATTGATTCAGTGTAGATTTGTATATTCCATTTGTATATTCCATAGAATCATAATATCTATTAGGATGCAGAAGTGTTGTATGCGTGACCTGTTGCTGTGGCGGAAGCGACATGTAGCAAATTTGTTGAATAACTGAATATTGTATTAATGCTTTTAACTGCTACACTTATCGAAACCACATGTATGATGCAGGAAAAAATGGTTGATCTGAGTGAAGAGGCTCTATTGGATTATCATGAAATGGTCAACAAGACGTTCCGCAGTGAGGAAGAAGGCTATGGGTTCTACAACAGATACGCATTTGATAGAGGGTTTTCCGTGAGGAGATGCTATGTGGAAAGAGACACAACAACTAAGGAAATATGTCTAAGGAAATTTTTGTGCAGTCACCAGGGGTTCCGTGATGCTAAGCACATGAATAAAGCGATTAAGAAGAGGAAGCCACGGAATTCGAGTCGCTGTGGGTGTGCCGCCAAAATGGTGATTAAACTCAACAAGGAGACAGGACAGTGGTATGTCAAGGATTTCATAAATGAACACAACCATCCTTTGGCCTCACCAGATTTAGTTTGTCTTTTGTGGTCTCACAGAGGAATTAGTAATGAGCAGAAAGCAGAGATCATTGAGATGGAAATCACAAGAGTCCGTAAACACCAAATCATGAATATACTGGAAATGCAATATGGTGGATATGATAAGGTGGGATGCACATCAAGGGATCTATATAACTTTTGCTATCGATACAAGATAAAAGCAATAGAAAGAGGCGATGCTGAAACAGTTATTCGTCACTTCAAGCATAGGCGTGAGAGCAATCTTGACTTTTTATTTAGATATGTTCTTGATGAGGAGGGGCATCTAAAGCACTTGTTCTGGTCTGATACTCAGTCTCGTCTTGACTATGAAACATTTGGTGATGTCCTTGTTTTTGACAGCACATACCAGACAAATCGATACAATTTGCCTTTCGTGCCTTTTGTTGGGTTGAACCACCATCGGAGCACAGTTATATTTGGTTGTGGCCTCATATCCCATGAAACAAGTGAGTCGTATGAGTGGCTATTGCAAACATTCCTCACTGCCATGGCTCAGAAGCATCCAATATCCGTGATCACAGATGGTGACCTTGCAATGCAGAAAGCTATCAGGACAATCTTGCCTCATTCCAACCATCGACTGTGCACATGGCATATTGAGCAGAATATACTGCGCAATTTGCACAATTCTAAGATCAGTGAAGAGTTCAGAAAATTTCTGTACGATCGGTGTTCCATACAAGAGGTTGAGAGGAAATGGGCTAAATTTTTGGATAGGAACAAAATATCAAGTAAGCCAGATGAGGAACCTATGGTGTGCTGCGTATCAGGTGGGCCGATGTTTCTTAGGCCTAAGGAGCAACCAACGCAGTGAGAGCCTTAACTCCAAACTGCATAGTAATCTGGGTAGGAAGATGACGCTATTTGATATGTATGAGCACTATGAGCATTGCTTGGCCAATCTGCGTCGAAATGAGGCGTATCTAGATGCTCTGGCGACTCAATCTAATTCATTCACGGAGAAGCTAGCTGATCCTACGGAGAAACATGCTGCTAGTGTTTTTACACCTAAAGTTTTTGAATTGGTGAAGGAAAAAATGGATTCTACTGGTAAGTATGTTATCTGGCAAGTTGAAGATGGATGTGATATCACGACATATGACATTAGTGTGAAGAACAGAAGGGAGTGAAAGTTCAAGGTTGATGTTGAGAGCGACGATGAGTCCATAATAAGTATGATTCGGTGCTCTTGTTGTAAGATGGAACGCGATGGCATACCTTGTGGTCACATATTCTGTGTCTTGAAGGTATTGCGTGCAGAAACTGTTCCAAGTTGTGTGCCCAGTAGGTGGTGCATGACACCAAAAGCTGGATTTCCTCCGATAAGGAAAAGCAGCATGTACGATACTTCTCGAAGCCTAGAGAAGCATCGTGAGCTTCGCAATTTGAGTCGTGAGGCATCTTTCAAAGCATCCTTGTTAGATGAAAGTGTATTTTTGTACATGAAGAGTGTTCTCTGTGAAATAATTGGTAGCGCCGATGCTTCTAATGCCCAAGTAAACAATGTGAGTTGTGGCCCAGTGTTAGCGCAGACTTCGCATGTTGAATTACCTAATGAGGACATGGTTGTAGATCCTGTGGTCGTGAAGTCTAAAGGTGCGCCTAAGCTGGACAAACGAGTTGAGGCATTCCACAAAAAACAACGAGAAGTGACTTGTAGCCAGTGTAAGAAGAAGGGTCACAATAGGCGTACATGCTCCGAGTTAAAAGAACTGGTACATATATACATATCCAAAGTTAACCTATTTGTTTTGTGTCTGCTTTCCTTGTGAATCCAATGTGAAAGTTCATTTTTGGTTTGATATAATGATTTGTAGGAAATGAACGATCAGATGCTGGTATGAGGTAGCACATAAAGTGGAGATCAGTAACACGTTAATGGTGTGTACAGGCTTAATCA
The DNA here is from genome assembly GCA_023333625.1 of Bothriochloa decipiens. Classification (NCBI taxonomy): domain Eukaryota; kingdom Viridiplantae; phylum Streptophyta; class Magnoliopsida; order Poales; family Poaceae; genus Bothriochloa; species Bothriochloa decipiens. The sequence goes on along the minus strand of CM041644.1, from coordinate 32,172,992 downwards.
TTCTTTATGGTACTGCATTGTACAACAAGTTAGGTTCTTAATCCTATTTAGGTTGTGTTGTGGGTGTATTCCAAATTGATTCTTCCTGTCTGATAACTTGCACACATCGATCTTATGCTTTATCCTTACTGTGTGCTCTAGATATCATGAATGCCAGCATCCTCATGCTTTAGCTCATGTCTGAAAACTTGCTACTACTTTGTACTACACATTGTGCAACAGCAATAGAACAACAGTAACTGACTTTGTTCAAATTCTGCTTTTGTTTAAAAAAAACATGCAGCTTCCTTCTTCGATTGTGAGAGCAACTACAAGAAGATCGTGCACCCACCTATGACAATTTTCTTGGTTGCCGGGATTTCAAAGAGGACGAAGTGAATTTGTGTGTCAGTAATTTCCCAGAGCCTGTGGATAGTGTTCAGTGTGATCCCTTGGTCACTGAGAGTGGCTGGGAACTTGACTGTACAAGCACCTCTATGCTTAATTTTCACCGGAAACCAGTAGCTTTTGTACTACGGTTTAGTGGAGTTGGATCCTTTGTTGCACCTGCAATATATAAACTCAAACGTCATCCCAGAATAGCTGAGGAAGTTCACTGTTATGTAGATTATTCACATTCATATGCATACGTACTATAGATATCCATTCGAAATGGCTACTGTTATTTCGACTGTTTGTGGTATGTAGGTAGGCTCCGTGGTTTACAATTTTGTGTGTTTTTTCCCAGTGTCTCGTGCAGAGTAGGGTGACATTTCGTGGCCTAAGCTAGCTGCTGAATTTTGTAATGGAGCTTTCGTGGCTTCAGAAAGGTACTTGTTTAAAGAATGTCCAGGAACTGAAGAACAACCAACGAGCGGGCCGGCCCATGTGCTTTGCGGGGCGGGGCAGAAAATCAACCAACGAGCTGGCCGGCCCATGTGCGGATTGCGGAGCTCAGGCATGATGCATGCCTTTCTCAAAAAAAAGGCATGATGCATGCTACTAAGAACTTAGTACCACCTCGCTTAACTTGAAGAAGGAAACTCATCTTAAATTGCCGAATACCACTCCCGCTTCGAACTTTGAACCTACACTACTATGTCACACTTGTGCTTGCAACGCTCGTTGGACCTGGCAGGGCGGAACTTTTGAGGTTGAACTGTGCTAGACATTTGTAATTTTGTCAAACTCTTTTTATTTTTATCTTGTCAAACTCTCACATTCACAATTCTTTTCCTTTGTAAAATCCTATAGGATTTTTTTCTCCAAATTAACGTTTGTAATTCCCTTTGTATTTTGAAACTATATGATTCTGTTTCATAGTTTTTCATGTTGATTTGAAATCATTTTTGAATTTTTCATATATGCAAATTCATATGTAATATTATCTTCAATTCCCTAGAAAATGTACAAGATTGTGGGATGACATGATGTTGATAGGAAATCATTGCGTAAAAAATTCAAATGATGTTTCTACTTGTGAATGGGTGTATAGTCCCACTTTATTGAAATCACTTGAAATTTTTATGGTACGCTTATGGACCAAAAATATGTTGTTGTGTCAATTTGTGGATTTTTCTGATCAAATTTAGTTATTAATAGAACTATCTATTGAATTAACATGTAATAAATGTAATAATATCTAGAATTCATTAGAAAAATCTAAAAATTTGACTGACAACATGATTTTGGTGTACAATTGTTGCAAAAAAAAGCAAGTGGTTTAGGCATATTAGTGTTGCACATTGTTCACAGATGCACATATTGGACACATAGTTCTATGATGACTGTGAGAGACGTTTCTATTTGTGAATGGGTTTATAGTCCCACTTTATTGAAATTGCTTGAAAATTTTATGGTACGCTTATGGACCAAAAGTATGTTGTTGTGCCAATTTTTGGAATTTTCTGACCAACTTTGGTTATTATTAGAATTATCTATTGAATTAACATGTAATAAATGTAATACTATCTAGAATTCGTTCGAAAAATCTATAAACTTGACCGACAACATGACTTTGGTGTACAAACAACATTAGAAACAAAAATTCAAGTGCTTTCGGCAAAGTAGTGCTGCACATTGGTCACGTCTGCACATATTGTACACATAGTTCTATGACTATGTGAGAGATGTTTCTATTTGTGAATGGGTTTATAGTCCCCTTTTATTCGAATCGCTTGAAATTTTTATGGTATGCTTATGGACCAAAATTATGTTGTTGTGTCAATTTAAGGAATTTTCTGATAAAATTTGGTTATTATTAGAATTATCTGTTGAATTAACATGTAATAACTTGACACTTGTGTCTTAATGATTTCATGAGATAAAAAAGTAATTTGAAAACGGCAGAGCAACCTCCTTGGGCTAGATACGTATGGTTCGTATCCAGCATCGGAGGCCCACTAAGCAAGAAGTGAATAGTTGGTTATCAGCCCATTCTTCAGTTCTACATTCATCCGCACCGAGTTGCCCACGTTCTCCACGACAGCGGCTCGCCCACGCACGGCATCTGCTAATTCTCAAAAAAAAAAAAAAAAAAAAAAACGCACGGCATCTGCTTAATAGACTCCTCTCCGCAGGCCAGCTGCCATATACGTAACTTCTCTAGTCCTGCGGTGCTTCAGCTTCTACTATCACCACCAGCAACCTGCGTATGTAACTTCTCCGGTTCTTCATTTTACTACATAACTGTCTTCCACGAGTTTGTGCGATCGGGGAGTTTTGTCTATGGGGTTCTTTCAGTTTCAATAATTGCAGTGTGATTTAGCTATGAATGCGGTCATCCCTGAAGGAACTGTTGCTTACTGTCATGGTTTATTTACAACCACTAGATGATCCGTACTGGAATAGGATGAGTTCATTTGCTATACAAAACACCCTACAGTACACTACATGCCCGATCTGCACAAACTTTCTTCCTTGCTCCAGAGATTTCTACAGATTTCGTAATCATCACCGAAAACAAGTTCTTCTTCGGCCCTTGTATTCATTCCCAGAACAACCACACATTACCACCACCCGCCGAGAATCCACGGCAACTACAGCTGCTGCTAGAGGCGTTTGAGCCGAAAGGCTAGTCGAGGCTCAAATAAACGAATTTTCCTTATGATTATTGAATTACTCATCATGTACACTTGTGTTTCATGAATCTGCGGTTCAGTTCAGAACAGCTCGTGCTGCAGGACATCCTTGGGCCGTTGTGCAGGATCTACTTGCATACAAAAGCCAAGCCCCGGGTGAGAATCAGATTACTCTAAAGGCTCTTGAGCAGAGTATTGCTACGTCCAAATACCCTGATGATCACTTCATACGTCAATTTGTTTTGTACACAATTGGACGTATTTTGGCACCTACTGCGAAACCTCATGTTCATTCTAGATATTTGGCACTAGTTGAAAGAGTTACAGACATTCAAAACTTTAACTGGGGCCAGTTCACATTGTGTCATCTATTGAGCTGCTTACAAAGTTTCAAAAACGGAGAGATAAAGAATCTTCAGGGCAATTTGGCTTTCCTTCAAGTAAGTGCTACTTCTCTATGTGAAACCATGTAGACAAATGCTTACAGAGAACAATATATGCAACGCATGTCTCACTATGTCCATCCGTTTCATTGTCAGTACTGGTATTGGGAGCATGTACATACTTTCCTATGCCGCATCCGCTGATGGACCGATGGGATCAGCAAAACACAGATCTTAGAATGGATGCTTATGAGGCTGAAGGTATCGATGGGGGAGTGGTAACCCCATGCACCTATGACTTATGTTTCCATCCATATGTTACTATCACTTATATATGCTTACTAATGCAAGGTTAAGGAGTGTCTTTCTTCACCGATCCCTACTAGACACACTTCAAGTTATGATGCTCCGGTAACAGGACAAGAAGGAATACAGTGTACTAAAAGGGGCGCCCATGTTGAACAAGAAGGAATACAATGTACTAAAAGGGGCGCCCATCTTGATCAAGAAGGAATACAACCTACTGAAAGGGGCGCCCATCTTGATCATTGTCAAGAGTTATATATGAGCAACCAACAAGTAAGAACCAGTCATCTCACCACTTTGTAACACCCAGGTTCTATTAATGCCAATCATAATTCATTTGATAAAAGTCTATATGTCTATCCCAGATGGAAACAATACTTGCAGCCATCACAAAAAATCGGCTGTCGACGGAGCGTTTTGTTATGCAGATGGAAGAAAGAATATGTTCCAAAATTTTCAGTCTGCGAGAAGAGTTGGTGGAAAGGAGATTGGATTCTGGTCTGCATAGTAGGCTCTCTAAAATTGAAGATGAGATTGGACAGATGAGTATGGCTGTGAAGGTATGCATTGTACACATACTAAATTAACAAATTTGCCTATCCAAACTTACCGACACATAATTTTTTGTAGGAACTTCATTATTCATACGCCGAAAAAAATTCAGCAATGAAGGGACATCAATATGAACAGGTGATACTTACATGTCAAATTACCGAGTGCAGCAGCATACTATGTTGACACTTCTGACAATCTGAGGCCACCTTTTTCCATTTTCAGAAATATGCGCATGCAGGCAACACATGCACACCTCTTCAACAACAAAAAGCCTTTACAAATTCCACTAGGATGTTTCCAGCTTCCCCTGATGAAACACAGAACAGCTTCGATGAGTACTATACACCAGTGAAGGATTCTTTGACATCCGACACGTCAAAGAAACACGTACCTGCTCAACAGACAACAACCAAGAATGCAACATTGTCCCAAACATCCAAAAACGTCCAGCCTGAAATTCCAGAATGCAGTAAAATGACAGAAACGTTCAACAAGTTAGAGGCAAATATTGAGGGGATAAATTCTACTGGAGGGAAGTCAATGCTAGCTAGCAAACCACTACTACGCAAGACCGGAGGCCGTGACATCTACGACCGAAGCGCAGCACATTATTTATTTTCAAGTGACAAGGACAAAACTGATTCCACCGATTATCTTGGTAAGGATCTGTTTCATAATCATTTCTATATTGTAACCACACCACAAATTTTAGGAACAAGACTTACTACATCATTCAATATGTTTGACTACCAGGTTTTGACAATGACTACACGCTAACAAAGGATGACGAAGATGCAATACAGTTTATCAACGATAGTTATGAATATGCCGTTGTGGTTGATATTGCGGACATTCTTCTTACTGTTACTTTCTTAAAGCCAAATGTCGCTGATGGATGGCTATTTGACGATGTAAGTATGCTCGATGCCTTCATTTCTCGTGGGTACATTGTTTGCCACCTTGTCACTGATATGATTTCTTATCAATTTTTGCAGGTCATTAATGCTTATGCATACATTGCTAATGTAGAAAATGACAAAACAGCATTCATTTCCACTTTCGAAAGCCAAGAGTTATCAGAAGAAGATGGTGAATTCGATCCTAAAAAAGAAAGGTCGTGGATCACAAGTGTTGGTAAAAGATGTCTAACACGACAAATGGTTAGCATCTAGTGTTTTGTATACATATTTTCTAGTACCATCCAATCCACTCTAAAGTATATGCTTCCAATGATAGATATTTGTACCCATGAATGTTTGGGGATGCCACTGGAGCTTATTAGTGCTGAATAAGGATCGCCAGGAGGTCCAGATTCTCAACTCCTTAGCATCAGTACCTCATTTCACCAACGAGAAAATGGAAAATACTATGGTAACTTGTCTGTACCACTAATACCTCTGTACACAAATATTCTCAATCACCATGGTTTTACTAATTATAAAATATGCAATAGGTAAAGAACCTACAGCAGTGTATTGGCCAGTATATTGAAGAAACTGTTGAGACTGGCTTGGAAAAAATTACAGATTCAGTCAACCTTGCTCTATGGAAGAAACGACACTATCCAAACATTCCCCAACAAACAGACACGTAAGTATAATGCTCTACATATGATTGCTACCTACTCACATGGTGATTCACAAGTCACCTTTACAATGTAGCTCTTCTTGTGGTGCTTTTGTGATAAAATACATGCTGGAGTGGAATGGGCATCAAATGAGGCATAATTTCTCACAGGTGCATGCACAACTACAAATGACAGTTCAATTTTTAAATTTCAGCATGTTTAAAGCTTCATTAAATGTCATGCCTTCGTCTTCAGGGTCAAATTAACACTTTCAAAAAAAAAAAAGATATGCACTAGGTTGTTGCATTCAAAGAGTAACAAAAGTCGAAGACCTTCGTATAAGCAACCCATCACGGTTTGTTTAATTTCCTGGCTACTGTTCTCTTTTATTTCGTTCATATTTCCAGCAACCACATCGTAAAGGTTTCCTATTTCTTTTTTCAGAAGGTAGAATATTTGGCCAACATTACACAAGCACAGTCTGATAATGGAGATGTCGACATAGTTGAATCACAAACTGGTGGAAAGAAACACAAGATTGGAGGAAAGAACACCAGTGGTATCAAAAAAGAATCCGGTCAATCATCTCAAGAGCCAAACAAGCGTGGCCGGCCAAGAAAAGATGCACAAAAAACGATGGCTTCAACAAACAAGAATAACATAGATAATATCAACACAGTTGCTCCCACTATGCATCGCGAAAATCGCAGAGTTTCCATTCCCAGCCAGTTTTACATGAGCCCATTTAGGAAGCCGTAATGGTCAAAGGGTATGCAATTCTTGCTCAGATTTGTTTACTTGAAAGATACTCTTATCTAGGAAGTACAGTTGCATCCACAAATAGTATGTCTCAATTACTTGGATGTCTCGGACATACTGTTAGTTAACCTACTTCAGTTTTCTTTTCAGTTGTACCAACCCTTCTTCCTCTGGATTCCAGGTTATGTGATTCCTGAAGTCATGGAAGACCTGCAGCCCACTGAAGGATGCAACCTTCCTCTATTTGCAAGCCGTGTAAAAAGAAAATCTAGCGATCCTACTATGTACACTTGTTTTTTTGTGTTTCCTCACCATTTATAACTGAGGAGTCATACATAAAATCTGGTGAGACTGGTCTCCTTTCCCTCTACCTCTGTTTCAGTATAGCCTGTACAGCCTGTCAGTCTAGCTTCTCAGTTCTTTAGGTCCTGTTTTGTCTAACCTCTGGTTAGGCGCCCTGTAAGTCCTCTTGTAAACTCTTTGGTTTCTATTTTAATTATATTCCTGCTGCCGGGGGGCTTTGCCCCACGGTTTCTTCTCAAAAAAATCAGGGAACTAAAGTATAAAACAAAGCACAAGCACTCAAGCAGTACCATTTGGATTTTCAGGCTAATATAAGCAGACAACTAACGGTTAAGCATCTCATTTTAAATTGCCAGAAGCAACACAGGTTATCTACAACAAATTAGAAAGCATCTAAAATCAACGAAAGCAGTGCATGTTAGGGCAATGTACGTGTGGGATATAACTTTTCTAGCATTTTTCAGATCGCAAGCGTACAAACTGTCCCTTCTGAAATGAGAATTAGAACTGAACTTGATATGGAAAGAAGACAGACTATCCAGTGGTAACAAATAATTAGCAGCACTACTATGAAATCAGGAGGTCCTCTAGTGGTATAAACTAAGTCGTGTGAAAAAAGATATGCCAAAAATCTTGAACAAGCTGCACTGGAACACATGTTTCTTTCATAGACTCATGAACAGAAGCAAATTTTTCTCACCCTTCTGTCAAGCGAGTAAATCCATAGTAGAATAAAGAACTTGTCTTTGTTGTGAATAACAAAGACATGCTCTATTTGTTGCAATGGGAAAAGGAAGACCAATCAAGCACACTATACAGTATTTTACTATTAGGATTGAAGATTCCAGTTGAGACAGTTATAGTTTAGAACCATACCCAATCAGCCATGAGAAAATGATATCATACAATCCTACAGTGTAGCACATGGCTAGCAATGAAAAACATCTTATCCTTTGCATAAAAATCAGCGGCATGCTTGTTGTCCGCAATATATACAATATCAGACTACTCTTTCCAACGAGCAAGGACTGAAATTTAGTTATGAACAATACACTGCACTACCTAACAGAATTTATATGTTTGACACAATTGAAGATATTATGTCTGACACAAAAAAAAAAGCATCGCCTACACAAGTACGCAGAAAGCAAACACCGCTTTTATACACCTGACCAACTGGTTACTTGTAGATCATGTATATAGATATAGGTGTCTTGATTTGCACGTGTAATTCCAGGGTCTGTAACTGCAGTCAAAATTAATTCTTAGGCCATAACCAGACTGGAGCAAACAGCAGGGCTGCATGTTTTGTGTTTAGTGGATCCAAGGTCATTAAGGGTGCAGGATGCTTGGTGCCATGGAGACGACCAAGGGCTTATTCTCAAACTGAACGGTTGCCATTGTCTCTGTAGTTAAAACATGCCGCCCCGGGGGGTGGGGGGGGGGGGGGGGGGTGCGGTGGCGGCCTCGGCGGAGCCTGCGGTGTGGCGTCCGGCGACGTCGACGAGCGTGTGGCGTACGTCGGCGGCAGCGGAGACCCAGCAGGGGCCGGACCGGCTGCGCCTGCTGCGGCGTCGTTCAGGTGGTGAGAGGTGGCGAGCAGTCAACCGTCCGCACTCAGCCGAACTGCTCTCCACGCCGGAGCCGGAGGACGGCCGTCGGGGAGGCCGGGAGCGCGGGTGTCCAGGAGGTCTCCGCGTCAGCGTAGCGGCGGCGGCGAGGTGCGGCGGATCAATTTTAGGAGGTGGACAAAGGCGTGCGGCCGTGCGGGTACGGCGATGGCCCCTGGAACGCAACGTCCCCGTGCCGTCGCCGCTTCTATGGCCATGGCCATGGCCTCGCCAACGTCGACGAAGGAGGCCGGCAGGCTTCGTCCGTGGTGCTCGAACGGTGGAGGAGACGGGGTGCGCTGGAGAAGAGATGGCGGCGGCGCAGACGGCGTCGTTCGTGAGTGCGTGGCTGTGCCAGGGAGACGGGAGAAGAATGGACTTGGGGACACATTTGATAAGAGTTCAGAGAAGCAACTTCTGCTTTGATTCAGACGAGAATTTTTTATCGATTTAGAAGCTGCTCCTAGGATTTAAAAATACGATGATACCCTTTATAATTAGTACTGTGCCTATATATTTTCTGGTTATGGTCTGGTTCACGTTAATTCCAAACAAAAATCTCATAGATGAATTAGGCATATAAAATATGGTAGAAAAAACTTCTCTGCATCAGTTCATTCAGCTTCTCCATTTCTGCTTCTGGCTGCAGGCTATCGACGCTAGGAACAGCCCGGCCAAGCCCGTGGCCAGCGGCACTTGCTATTGCGCCTCTTGTCTGCTCGCCGCAACCATCCTCCACCCCCAAATCCTCCTCTTCCATGGCTGCTAGCAAGCGGCGCGGGCATGGGGAAGGGCTGGGCGAGCGGCGCGACGGTAGCAGCTGCCACTGGGGCCTCGTTACTCGGGATGCCGTGTGGGCGCATGGGGTGCTCCGCCTCCGACTCGCTTCTGATTGGGAAGAATAACGCACAGCAGGTAGATGGGGAAGAAGGGAAGTACCTGGATGATGGAGGAACATGCAGATGCCCGGTTTCGTACGGCGCTGTCGCTGCGAGTGCCGGACTAGGTGGTCGGAGATGGGTTCCGGCGGATTGGGTAGCCGACGTCGGCGCCGCCCGACTCGATGGTCGGCGATGGGAAGGGCCTCGCGCCGTCTCGTGCAGAGGTGATGGGGCCGCCGACGCATCAACCGGTGATGGGACGGCCATCGCCTGCGGCGACGACGGGTGTCCGTCGGTCGTCCTGGCGGCGTTGATGGGGGCGGGCGTTGTTTTCCCTTGGCCTACGATGGGGATTGCGGAAAGGTTTTGTTTCGACGGGGGCCGAAATTGTTTGAAAACGCAAGCGCGAAGCGAAACCATCGAGCGGGAAACGAGCAAGGCGCGCGCGATTCGCGCCGGAAAACTTTCCATGAGCTCCGACCTCATGCTTCGTTTCCTATAAAATCAGCCGTAGGACTAGAATCCTAAGAAATTATTCCTTTACTTTTTCTGTAAACTGAAGGGCAACGTAGGAATTAATCCTTAGGATCTGAACACTCCAAAATTCCTTTGCCATTTCTTCGAACCAAAGGGGCCTAAAAAAAGATGGGTGCATGGTGCGTAGGGTGGCCTGAGACCTTGATAGGAGAGAAAGGTGTGAGACACATGCTCAGTACAGCAGTGGTGCAGCTAGGCCTACTACTACACGCGGTAGCCGACGACAAATACGGGACACATTACTATAGCTTCCGTGACACATAATGCGGGACTGAGGGAGCAGATGTTGTAGGTTTTTGCCTTTTGTATTATTTATACCAAACAAAATTTAAATGTGCTATTTTCTCATAATTAGAAATCAAAAATGTGAGAGGCAGTTGCACCTAGCACTTTCTCTAATCCCCACATCCAGATAAATGTTGTTGTAGTCTGCACAATCTGTATTTTACCATTATGTTCCCTAATATATCCGTGCTTACAGATTTATAATGTACATTTAGCTCTATGTATGTTCATTTATCCTTTTTCTAAATCCATTACAACTGGTAACAACAAAAACACCGATTTAGCAACTGCACACATATTGTGTTGCTGATTGTCTTATATCTGCACAGAATTCCAACCAGCTTTGCTGCTTTAGTGCTTTGGTGTAGGGGCTGCCAAACTGGTCAGTGGTCACGGAAGTCGGAAGTCGTTCTGCAGTACTAGAAACATTATAGTCCACCATTCATTCTCTTTTCATTAAGGAAAAACATGATCATTGATTCATTGTGTTCTCTGCTTTTCCTAGAAGTGCTGGTAATCTTCTAGGGGAAATGGAACTTCAGAGAAGGGTAAATGTGGAAGAACAAAAAAAGCATCTATGCTTCACTCTACATGCCATAAGTTTTGCATGTGATATGTACTACTAGGGATTTTAAGTTTTATTTAAGATGACTATTACCGATATACCTTTTCCAACAATACTAGAAACATGGGCTTGCTGGCCTATCATGTTGGTATGGTAGATGGAGAGCTACATGTGGAGATAAATCATGGGCGCGCAGGAGGCTGGTGTCCTCTCCCTTTGGTATATCGCTGTCCCACAGACATGAGGTGTATACTGATGACCTAGTATGTAACCTATTTATGGCTGATTATATACATATACATATACATATACATATACATATACATATACATATA
>CM041644.1:32056233-32161837 GCA_023333625.1 Bothriochloa decipiens | reverse complement strand
TACATATACATATACATATACATATACATATACATATACATATACATGTGAACTAGTATGTATAACCTATTTATGGCTGACTCTACATATACATACGAACGCGGATCGCCTCAGTAGAAGTAAATCATCTCACACTGAAGCCTGGATGGAGGAATGGGACCTTGTGACGTCTGAGATGCATCTGTAGCTGTAAGCTACCTGAAGAAGACCAAGAAGACCTGGTGGGTGCTCGTCGATTGAATTGCCGTGGGCGGAGTCAGTTGTAGTAATCAGCTGTGGAGCTCGGATCCTTTAGTTGCTTGGGAGGGATAATTATGAACTTTTTTTTAAACAAATTATGAGCTTTTGTTGGTTGAAGAACCTGTAATGATTATGATGTTTCACTGTTAACTGCTTTAAACCCCTCAGGGTGCTGGGTACATGTTTTATTCCCTCAGTTTCTTGGTCAAACAATGCGTGGCTAACACATGCCACTGACAATGACAACAAACCCATGTCTTCAACCTGAGCTGAATGAAGTTGCAAGTACTTGAAAAGGACGACGTTATGGAAAGCATGACAGTCAAATTTTCTCAACTTAATTAGGTTTGTATAAAATATGTGTAATATTTATATCTTTAAATAAATTTATTAAAAATAAACTTAAAGACCTTTTTGATGATACTGATTACTTAACATAAATATTTTTATATTTTAATATATAATTACCGATAGTTTAAAAATATTGACTTCTCGAAAAAACAAAAATGACATCTATTTTAGGACGCAAGGAGTACTACTTACAAAATAAAGCTAAATAGGAGTATAGTTTTGTTTATTCTGCCACTCTAGGAAGTGTGCATCGAGAGGGGCTTAGCTTGCCGACACTCATGAACGGCAACAAGCGTTCCGTCCCCGTCGATCAGGCCAACAAAAGAGTCGATCACACACTTGAGTTGTCCGCACAGCAGGGTGCAATGACACACTGACACAACACAAACACACAAACATAGCATCAAATTCCAGGGGCACGAGTGGCACACAGATCCTTTGCCCGGCCGTGCCGCGGCCGACGACGCCCATGCATTCGATTACTATTCGTCGGCCCAGGTGACGGCAACCTCGCCGTAGTCGCGAGGGTCATTGAACCCGAGCTCACCCCAGACGTATCCGGTCACGGCGACCACCATGTTATCGCCGTCGACCTCGTCCACGACCGAAGCCCTCACGGTTTTCCCGGTGTGTCCTTGCTCGTGATGTAGATCCCCTTCCAGCACCGGCTCCCGCCGGCCGGCGTACCACTCCGTGGACAGCGCCGCGAGCGGGGCCCCGTCGAAGTGGTATTTCCCGTCGCACGCCGCGGGGCCGTTGCCCTCGTCGAACCTGGTCCACACCATCTTCGCGTCCTGCTGTAACACGGCGCACCACGATGCCTGCAGAAGCAGGACGCCGACGGCCACGAACGCAAGCCGGGTGCTCGCCATTGCCCCAGCTTTTGGCTTGCTTACTAGATTTAGCTAGCCGTGCGCTCAGCTTGCTTCAGCTAGCTATCAGCATGGAGGGGTTTAAATAAGTAGGACTGCGATTCGAATACTTCTCTTACGTAGAGAAGTACAATACTCTTCCGGTCCACTCGATAGCCCGATACCCGGACAAGGGCGCTGTAAAAGCAGCACATGTGCTTGTTGAGGAGCTAGATTTTATGGTGAGCTGTGATCAGAGCTTAAATTTATCTCAGATTCTCTCGGGTTTTCAGGTAGCTCTAGGAAAGTTCAAATGAGCCCGGGATATCGGTGACACCATCTAGGCACAAATGACGACATACATACAGATTTATGTTTTAATCTTTATATATGATGACCCTGACATGATGTTTGCAATATAATTCAACAGTAATGTCTTAAGCCTATTTGAATTACAATATACCCTTGATAGTCATTGCAAAGCATATTGTATTATCCATGTTTTGCTATAACTAAAATACACCTTGATAGTCATCGCAAGGATCCATAATCATTTGTGAATAAGAAAACATATAGAAGAAATGTTAAGTATCTTGCCACGCTAGCGAGGCACTTCAAACAGATAGGCGCTAGCGCTAGTCGCGTATCTCATATTCTCGGGGGTGGCCTCCCACCCGTGCTCCCTCTTGCTACCCTTCTATCCAGTTGGTGATCATGGTTGGCAACTTCAGCAGGTGGAGCCCCAGCCCACTAGGCGCTACAGGGTCCTAGAGACAAAATAACCATATTATAAAGGCAATGCCATAAAACCAAAAATAATATCATTCTCATTTTCAGAAAAATTAAAACATTTTCAGCTTTAACTAGTTATATAAAATATATAATTAGTATCATTAGATAAACTTTGGAACATATTTTTATAATAAATTTATTAGTAATACAAATATAGCTAAAACTACTCAAACTTACAAAAGGTTGACAAGCTCGTATCATGTAACGTTTTTTTAGGCACAAAGAATGAATTAGTGGCTGGAGGGCAACAAAAGGCGAAACTAAATTGTAAGTGTCAACCAAACCACAGTCTTTTAGTTTACTGAATAGGCCATTTAGTTACTATATAACAAATATCCCTGTGTAAAATAGAGAAAATAAAACCTATACCATACAAAAAAAAATAGATGAAACTTGATTTCTTGTAATTTGGATTATGACAAAGTCAGCGTGAGGATTGCAATACCATCCAGATTTTTTCGGAGCTAGCAAAACGGATCCTGACAACCTAGGCCACCGCACGACACAGAGAGACGGTGTTATGGATCGCACGCGTTGCCACTTGCCAGCCCGGCGGTATCCGGTAGGCAGCCTTTTTCTAGGAAGAAGTTTGTAATCATGCACGTTCTACATCAGATCACAGCGAGATGTCCTTGGTGATGAGGTAGAACACAAACAGAAAACACCGCCCTGGGCAGCCTGTGCAGCGGACGGAGCAGAGTCAGAAGGCGGGTGCACCCGGCACACCGCTCGTGCTTTGTGTTAGCTAGTAGCCAAAACGGCGGCGATCAAAGCTGGAGCTGGCCGGGCGATCCTACAGGATCTCCAAGGCCAGCAGCCTGCAGACCGATCGGTAATCGACGATGATATTGTTGTTGGAACCTGCAACTGCAAAATTTACCTCAAACAGGAGGTTTTCCAGAGTCATTTGAGCTTAATGATAATAAGGCAGAATAGCATGTATTGCTCTCTCTTCGTTCCTGCTAGAAGGAAAAGATGATTTTTGTATGGTTACAGCTGTTTCTGGTCCGGACTGTACATGATCTCCCAAATCTCTAAATCCTTGCCCCTCTCATATTCTCTGACGTACTGAGGAGTCTCTGCAGGGTTTATCTGCTTTCCAACAAAACCTGGTCCATATCTATCGCTTTGATCACCGTGCCCTGCGATAATAATCGGGATGAATGGACAATGTTTAGATAACTTGACAGTGCTCGTATTGTTAGCAAAGCAGAGAGATTTTTGCAGGCGATTTACTATCTTGAGCTGTGAAGAAACTTCGGAAGTTTGTGAACCACTGGCCACGACGTCTAGTTCGTCTAGACTGAAGTTGTATCTCTTCTCCAGGGCCAAGTATAGCACCTACAGAATGCAAACAAGAATCTTGACTCTTCGTTTCGGGACGGCACCTTAACTCAAGACTTCAGAGCTGAATACTGGAATGGTAAAAGGTGAGTTTGATGGTACTCCCTCCGTCCCAAAAAGGATGACGTTATGGAAAATGTGTCAGTTAAACTTTCTCAACTTTGACTAAGTTTGTACAAAATACGTGCAACAATTATATCTCTAAATAAATTTATTAAAAAACTAAATTTAAAGATCTTTCCGATGATACTAATTACTTAACATAAATATTTATATATTTTAATATATAATTACCAGTATTTAAAAACATTGATTTTTTAAAAATCGAGAATGATATTTATTTTAAAACGGAGGGAGTACCTTCCCACCGCTTGACATCAATTTCTTCACTGTATCGAAGAACAAATCTGTGAGATCATCACTGTAAATAACATCTGCAGCAAAAAGGACTGTTGCTTTTTCAGCCTCCTCAACTTCACTTGCAGACCATAAATAGCGACTGCACCAGAGAACATGGAATCAGCCTTGTGCCAGAGAAACACTTGAATAAAGCAGAGGCTATCGTTTATACAGGAGTTACAGAACTCCATTAACGTCTCTGCGACAATATTGTAAATTGGGTACTATCAGGTGGACAACCTACGACCTACCCATTGCCCAGCCCTTGCAAAAGAGTTCGACAAATTCAAAAGAATTGCATCAGTTCTCCTTTTGAAGCCAACAAAGGTGCTGATACACCTGAGGCTATGACTAGCTACCATCTTTCAGGAGGATGCTTCTGCCCTTGTTTTAATGTGCACATTGGGGCTTACTCCAGCCACTAATATAGGCAATATAACATATGTAGCAACTCAAGTGCAGGAAGGGCTCCCCCTCCATGGACCATTGATTAAGCAGTGTGCAGGTCAGAAGTAAGGTGCCTTCATTTACAAATGAACTTGCATAAACCACCCATGTCAACTGAGATCAACTTTACATCCTGTAGCTTACACAGTTAAATTCATGTCTTAGGTTCTACCATAAAACAAATGCAATGCAAAGGCACGCTGGTTATTTTGTTTATAAACAGGAAGTTGTAAAGCAACTTATGATCTCATATTCAGTCTCCACTCAAAATATAGTTCTTATGGATCACTGTTTTGTGATGCATGATGAACAATGATGAAAGTGAGATCAACTGGTGCCGAGAAAACCTTGGATCAGAAGGATCATATGTACCCACAGGTGGAGGCCATGATGTTTTCCAGTCCACTTCCCGTACACATACTATTTAGCTTCATCAAACTTTAGCATACCAGAGTTGCTATGGACATTAGCCAAGCAATTATCTAGGATATCAGTGCCTCTATCTGTTCATCCCCATTGGCAAATAAATTCTGTAAGGATTAAAGGTAGCAAAGCGGCTAAACATGAAAAGAAAATTTGAATTCAGGGTATATTTATCATACAATGCACAAGATATTAATGTGAATTATTTTCCATTATAACATGATAAATGTGAATTCATACAGTCATGTCATATAAACCCAGTATAGGGTGTAAGGTCCTAGATGACTATAGGGGGTGAATAGCCTATTAAAATTATATAAAAAGGCAAACTATATTAGTAAAATAAACGGCGTAATTGGAGGTTTTGCCTAGCCTAGATGGTGAGTAAGCCTCCTATTGATAATTCTAGTATATTATGATCTCTATGTCAATCAAAAACTATGTTGCTACTTTTTAAACTAATGAACTATCAAGAACAACTGAAACTGGCACAAGTTCTACACAAGATAAACTAGGAATGTAAGGAAAGAGCTAGAGGTGATCCTTATACCGCCATTGAAGAGTAGATGATCCAATCACCAAGATAGAATTCAACAATTAAAAGATATCAATATGATGACCAATCACCGAGAGACAAGATTGACACAATGATTTGTTCACCGGGGTTCACTTGTGCACCGACAAGCTAGTCTGTGTCAACCAACACCTAGAAGGTTCTTCGGTTTGGCCCTCAACCCAATTGCCCCTCAAGGCACGCCCCCGCAAAGGCACCGCAAGATACTACTCTCAAGTGAGGTAACTCAATTACACGAACAATGTATTAGAGCTGCTTTTGGCGCTCCCGCGAGCAAAGCACAAGAACCTCTTACAAATCAACCGTAGGTGGACAAGAACAATCACCAACTCTTCCCAACGCCTCCAACAACATTCAAGCCGGCTAGGAGACAGTACTCTCTAAGAGTAACAAAAAATTCACCGGCGAATCAACCCACAAGTGCCACTAGATGATCTTCAATCATGCAATGCAATAGGTTCACTCAATAAGAGAGTTTGCAAATGAAAATGTGCAAGAGAGAGAGCATGAGGCTGCCACCAACATATTTATAGATGGGGTGAGGCCTCTCAAATGTGGCCGTTGGCGACCGACGGACGCGCGTCCTCAGACCGTCGGACGGATAACCACTCCGTCCCATGCCTCCATTCGAAGCTGCCGACCAGTCCCGATACGCCACGCGTCCAGCTCAAACGGTCCACTCGACCGTTGGCTCATGTCAGAGATCGTCGGACAGCGGCTGACGCACCGTCGGACGCAGAAATGTCGTTTCGTCCGACGACTGCTGGTGAAGAGGCCAAAGACACCCGAGAGCACCTGACCATCGGACGATGTCCGACGCTGACCGTTGGACGCAGATCCTAGTGTCCAACGCTTACGTATCAAGCTGCCATTGGTCTATTCAAGCACGCGAACGAATTTTTCATTCAAACCCACCGTTTGTCACTTGCAGCTCTATCCGACGACTTCTCCGTCCGAAGCTTTGCCTGCTCCCGTCCAACGCTACACAGAGAGCTCCAGAAAGCAGTTTTCACGTCGGCAAGTGTCCGACGCTGGCCGTTGGACGTTCATCCACCGTCTGACACCACGCGTTGTCCTAACGTTGTCTGGTCCTTCACGCGTGAAGATCTCTGTTCAAATCTGACCGTCGGACGCTCCCACCTGCGTCCGAGCGTTCGCCGCTCCTTTTTAGATAAATCCAAGCGCGATCTTCACCACCTTGCCTTATGTACCAACTCCAAAGTGACTGCATCACTTAAGCTCATGAGTTAGCATTTTACAAACATTTTGCAAGGATTTTGGTTAGCACACTAGGTCCTACATGCATATGCAATCATGATTTCACCTAGTGGCACCCATGAATTGACCAACCAATAAGACTACCCCTCTTAATAGTTCGGCTATCGATCCTAAACCACTCACACCCTCTATGGTGTCTCAAGTGCAAAACAAAATGACCCTATTGCTTTATACCTTTGCTTTGAGCCCATTTTGTTTTTTCAATTCCATCATCCACCAAATCCATGAGCAATTAATCATCTTTTTGGATCATCTCCATCCATCCACCATGATCACCTTGCTCCTTACTTGGCTAGGACCACCTTATCTAAATCATCCACTTAGCATAATTAGTCCTAGGGTTTCATCAATTAGTTAAAACCAAACTAGGGACTTTCACAGGGGATTGACATCTCAACTATACAATTGACCTAAATATTCTTTTTCTAAAAAATACATCATATTAAAATTGAGACATTCAAGCAGCGTGACAGTAATATGCGGATGTGCCTCTGAATTTCATGAAAGCAATCAAGTAATAAGGAAGTAATAAGGATCATGATTGGAATCATACTTCCAGAAGGTACTGAATTTGTGATTCCAGCCAAGTTTTCTTATTTCTAGTTGGGACATCTTAAACATATCTATTTGTAGAACTGAAGAAAAAGGATCAAACTCCTTACATATTAGGTTGACATGGAACATGAAATTTATTCAATGAGTAAAATGCAATGGAAACAATTTTACCAAATTAAACTCCGAAGGTGAGAGAAGAACCTATAACAAAAATCCTTCTAGCAACTCGAGCTAGTGCTAAACCTACCAAACCTGACTGACAAACATTGCTGAGGTAGGAAGAGATAATGTAACGGACTTCTACAGACTACAAAGAGCTTTAGAAAATATCAAACAAAGCAATGAACTATCATTCTAGAAATTCATATCCACTAATTTCATGTCCAACCATCAATCTCAATGGCAGTCAGCTAATAGTAATGCCATTTTCCAAAGTCAGCTAATAGTAATGCCGCTTTCCAAACCTGCACACCAGTAAGAACAGTGAATCATACACGTACATAACAGAAAAGCACCATCAATCTCCTGTCCAGAACGAGATCCCCATCCTCATCCATGGAAACTGAGTCAGGAAAATCACCTCCTTAACAGAGTTAAACACATTACTCCAATGAACAATTGAACACATAACCACCACCTCTACGACAACACAAACTAACGCAAAGAAACATCCATCTACAGTCCCATTCACTTACAAGAACCGCTCGATGCTGCGACTAGCTTGCTCTCGCCGCCGCCACCACCATCATTGTCCCCAAATGGCCCTGAAAACACCAAATCAAAGTTCAGGAGAGTACAAATCATGCCATTTCCCAACAATCTTCTCCTAACGATCAATAGGTAGCAGCAGCTCACGCCATGCGCTCCTTTGCGCTCTTTTCAGGACACAGCCTCTTTGGTGCATGGCATGATTGTCAGTGGAGCACGCCTGTCGTGGCTGCCTAGAACTGGGCATCGCAGGGTCGCACGCCAAACTCATTGAACTTGGCAAGGTCGAAGTATCAGGAGGCAGCCTCCAGCATTGGTGAGGTAGAAAGGCAGCAGCGGCGCCATCCGCCCTGGAAGGTACCCATGGCTGTTCTTCCAGATGGTCTTACGGCTTGGGCCCACTACATAGAGAGAAGAAGAAGCAATAGGATAGGATGAGAGAGGGTATTTTGGACATTTACACTAATCGGACCCACACATCAGGTGTCCCAAATGGCAGATAACAAACTGAGCTCGGATGGAATGGCGTGGATGAAAGAAATTTTTAGACCTAGGGACAAGAATTGTAGAATCCATCTTTTAGGGTTGTTGATGAGTATAGCATCTTTTTAGTGGCATTACAGGTGAACGGCTCATTTTCTTTCCCTACCACTCCCATCACTTTGTTGTCTGTAGTTTCAACGGAGTTGGGTGCCAGCTATGCATGAAATTACCCTTTTTTCCATCACTCTTTCTAATCAATCCCCCACTAGTTCTTCACTTGTTTGTTCTTCATTCTCCACTTGAAGAGCCAAACCCTAGAGGAGAGAAGGAGGGAGCAGGCGATTGGTTGTGGATGACGAGCAGGGGGCGCTTAACCGGCGGGATTGACGTGCGGGGGCATTCCTTGTGCGGGGCAGCTCACGGGGAGCTTCGCGACAGGGGTGGATCGCCTTCCCGGGAGAATTTGCACGTGCGTTGTGGGCACCGCCAACGGACCGTTGGATGCGGGAGAGGCCGCGGGCTTCGCTCGGGTAGAAGCCCACAAAAGTTTTTGATCACGTGCACACATACAAAATGTTGCCATGATTTTTTCATAATGGTGTATGGAAAATGGTGAAGTTTCTTTTCGATCACATGAAGTTACAGTGGCAGATGAGGAAAGAATGAAAGTTTTGATGCATTCTATAACTAAGGGCAAAAGTGTCTTTGCTACTGGACGTTAACTGAAATTACAAGAAAAAATCTCGACAGTGGCACATAGCTAAAATAAACTTTGGACAAGGGCAATGAGAAACATTTCAAAATTTCAATGGCATGTAAGTCATTTCGGTCTTTATAGTGGCGTACAGGCAAAAAGCTCTTAACAAAAGCTAAGACTCTAGCTTCGGTTGGGCCTCTTTTCCGTTGAGCCGGCGTATTTCTCCTCTTTGACTTCCCCGTTTCCTGACCAACGGAAATGGCATTTCCTCCTCCTCATGCCCTCCCACTCGCCGAGCCATCGTCACCCCTCCACAGCCCTCCCTTGTCCTCACCATTCTAGCAACAGAGATGGACGAGGAGACCATTGAAGCCGCTGCTAGCTCCATCTCCTTCTTGGGCAAGGTGGCTCTCTACACCAGCGCTGCCAACTTGGTGACGTGCGCTCGCAGTGTTGCGGTCGTGGCCGAAGGTGCAGCGAACGTCGACTACCAGGTGGAGAGCGAGGAGAGAATGTAGGCCAATCTCCTTAGAGCGACTACCATGCTGGAGGACGTGGATAGCGCGGGGAGGATGCTGGCCGTCTCCGGCCTCCTCGGAGCAGCAACCGCACTCAAGGCTGCTCTACACTTTTGGGATTCCTTCTATTGATACATTCTGTGACATAATTAAACTATCATATACTAATACTCATGCCTATACTAATTTTCCTCTACACAATCATAATGATCATCATACTTTACATTGCAAGTTTGTTTCTTTCAGGACCCTTAAGTCAATAGACCTATATATATTGATATTGGACAAGTGAAATTGACCTTGTCATACTATCAGAGTTTGAGCTAATTGTAGCATCTCAACATGAGAAGGATGTATATATGAATATAAAAGTATAGGAGGCTTGGACATTCGAAAACATGTTGTTTTCATCATAAGTTTCAAATCATCGTAGGCTTACTATCATATTTATCACCCTTCTCACATCTACTATGCTGTTGGATGGATTGACATGGCAAGGAGGGGTGCCTCTATTTATAGGCTATGGGGACTCGTAGGGAGGATGACATATGTCCCCTTTCTATATAATTTCAAATAAACATTTATGTTATACATTATTCTATTTTTTCATGGTGACAATATCTAGTATCATCATGCCAAATATCTAGCATCAAAGAGGTGTAGAAGCTTCGGGATTTGGCAATGATCTTACCACAATAGACTACTTCGACCCAACTGCATCAACAGGAACTTCAGATGCACCAAAAGGCTGATGATATGGATCAGGATGACACACTAAGATAGATTATGTAACTGCAGTTTGATAGTAGTTCTTGAACGGAGAAGAGAAGTCAAGAGTAGTTTAGAGACTGAGCATGCATTTTAGTATGCTCTCACTAACTCGAATGGGTCCAGCGTCATTCCGTGGACGCTTGTCATTCCTTGAAAGTTTTTGGCCTTGCACTACCTTTTAAAAGCTTTGTGAACCCTACACATGGATCCCATGCCAGATTGTTTTCCCAAATTAAAAATTAAAAAAAATATTTGTTCGGAATCATTTATGTTTTCAAGCATGTTCAAACAAATACTCCTCCATCCTAAAAAGAATACAACTATAAAAATCATGGTGGTCAAATTTGCTAAAGTTTGGCCAACTTTGTAATAATCTATAACTCTTATTAAACAAAATCTCACTATCTATTTCTCTTAACATACAAAATGTTCATTGTTGACACCTGGGATGGCACACGGGATTAGTCGCAAGCGGATGGCTGTCAGTGTAGTCTTCACCTTAGAGTATTCCAAGGTTATCGAATCTCGGGGAGCTAGAAATGATTTATATTTCTAGAGGACAGGATTACTACTAGGTAAATAAGTTGCGATAATTAAGATGTCTATTTAGTATGTAATGATAGATCTGGTTCTTGTGTAATGTAAACGTACTTGCTCGGAACACACCACGTCAAATGGTTCCAATACAAAGCACCTAGAGCTCTACTTAGTATAAACCTAACGTGGTGGACTACGTAGAAGACAGGGTTGTCACTACCCGTCCCTACCACACTTCCGGATGTTTAGCAATATTCACAGGCAAGCTATAGCTTAAGCACCTCTTAATCTATATACTCACTACTCTAATTCGGATCCTAGACCTAGAGCACCTTAACCAAGTGGTGAAACAAGCACACAAGAATGAAAAAGTAATACTTAAGTAAACAGGGAACTTCATTACCACAAAGAAGCGCAGAGTTACAAGGTAGAATTTGCCGATAGTCATGGCTCCTTCTCCAGCTCTGAAGTCGCCGACAGACCCAGCTCCTTCTCTAGCTTTCTCTCTTCAACTCAAGAGAAGCACTACTTTACACTGGAGTTGTGATACTCTCTATTCTATTCTCTATTCCTACCCGCTAGAACCAAACCCAAATGGTCGTATTTATAGTGTACAAGACCAAGGGGGTACTTGTAGGCAACCTAGAGT
Organism: Bothriochloa decipiens; assembly: GCA_023333625.1. Taxonomy (NCBI): domain Eukaryota; kingdom Viridiplantae; phylum Streptophyta; class Magnoliopsida; order Poales; family Poaceae; genus Bothriochloa; species Bothriochloa decipiens. Next base: position 32,150,220 of record CM041644.1, on the reverse strand, counting down.
TCAGTGGCCGTGGACCCGAGGGCGAGCGCCGCCAAGGTGAGGGCGGGCGCCGTCCACTTGGCACCGCCTCACGATCCAACGGCGAAGGCTTGCTCCCATAGGTCGGTTACTCAGTAGGTACGTTGGCTTGGAGTCGGTTGGGGTCGGGTTTCCACTAACTTTGACACTCCAAATGAACGACAATGGACCCATGGATCCAAGTCACATCCATCGAGCGCCATCGGATCAAACCGACTTAGGTCAACGGTGTAGAAGTCATGGAGGGTTGATCACGCGGATCCTTGACGTGGCAAAGTCAGTTCTGGAGTCAGACACCGCCAGCACGGGGGTGGGCGCCCTGGCCAGGGCAGGCGCCTTGGCTTCAGGGCGAGCGCCGTAGCTCAGGCCTAGCTGCTGCCCTATCACGTCTCACACTTCTCCTTTGTACCAATTATGACATGTTTAGGTGTTTTTCATGCAATCAAATAGAATTTTCAAGTACAAGTGGAACCAAGTAAAATTCAATAAATAAATATCACTTTTTAGTTGGTTTTGTCACTTTTAGCTTGCTATGTTGATGGCAAATTGCAGTTCATTATGAACTCCACTATCTATTTCTCATGATATGCAAAGCGTACACCTCAACAGTCAACACTCCACTATTAGTCTCACTATCTATTTCTCTAGACATACAAAGAGTTCACATCAACAACAATCTATTAGGTGTTCAGCAGTCCACTATCATTTGTAACTAAAGTTCACTAGCACAAGAATTATACTATCCACGTCATCTCCACGATTGTGCTAATAAATCTATACATATATTATAACATGTTCATGTATTTCTTTTATTGAGAATATACCATGTTCATGTATTACCAACACTCTACATATAGATCACGTAATTCTAGCCGCGACAAAGCGCGGGAAATCATCCTAGTTACTATTAACAGTTATGTCTCAACCAAAATTTATTATAAAAATATATTCCGTCCTTAATCTATTGGTGCTTATATTGTATTGTAAATGTTAGTGTTTTTCTTGAACTTTGGTAAAAGTTGAGATTGACTTCTCGGAAGCGAGAATTGTATTACTTTTTGGACTGAGGGAGTATTTTTATTTTTAGAGAAACAAAATTCTTTGCTAGTTTTTTTTAGAAAAAAATGTTTTGCTTGTTTTTTTAGAAAAAAATATTTTGCTAGAAAGGAAGAAAAAGGAAATTGAAACATAACAGCATGATGGACGGCTGGAGAAGGCCCGTGCGGGTGCGCTCCCACTGGGCCCAATGGGCTGAATAAGAGCAACCCAGTGGGGTCCTTAAATTATACTTTTAAAATTTTATTTACAGGCTGAGCTAAAATAAGTAGGGCTCAAATTAAGACCTAACTCCAGCGAGAAAAAACAGACTAAGTCCCCATCTTCTATGAGACCCACCTGTCGGCGATATGGATGCTTCCTTCCTCTTCCTTCCCATTCAGCCGCAAACTCGCCCCACGACGCCGCGGAGCCGGGGCCCGGGACGGAGACGGAGAAGGGCGGGTGTGGGCAGGGGAGGGAGGAGGAGGCGTGGTGGGAGAAGGGCGCGTGGGATACGGCGGATAGCGCGACGCCGGGTAGGGGTCGCGAGCGCATCGGCGGAAGCGACTGCTCCGAGCCCCTCCTCCCTCTCCCGCATGGCGGACGGGCACGAGGAGCTCCCATGGCAGCGGACGGGCGCGCGGCGCTCCCTCCCCGAACCGGGGGCGACGGAGGCCGCGGCTGCCGCCGTGGCCGTGGCCACGGGCGCGGGCGCCCTCGCGAGGCGGAGGCCGCGGGTCGGAGGCGGTGCGGCGGCCGCACGGCGGAGGGGCACGGGGGCTCGCTGCAGGGGCGGTGATGGCGAGGCGGAGCCTGGCGAGGTCGGCGCGGGCGTGGGGCGCATCCGCGGCGGACAGCCTCTTCCTCCCCACGGGCCCCAACGAGGTTGGGCGGTCCCAACGGCCGCGGCCATCTTCTTCCTCGCCCCTCCACCTCAACCCATCCCCTCCCGGCTCCTCCAACCTCCTCCGCGCCGCCACCGCCTACAAGCCTTTCCTCCGCGCCGCTCGCAGCGAGCCCTTCCTCCGCCGCTACCGCCGCCACCCCTCCTCCTGCTCACACCTCCTCGGCTGCCTCCTCTTCCCCGTCTCCTCCCGTTGGGTAGTCCGGCACGCGAGCCGCGCCACCCACCGTTCTTCCTTTCCTCCCCGGATTTGATTGGTGCTCGCGGCTGCGGCCCGGGGAGTGCAGTTTCTTGATTTGGCGGGGAGCAGAGCACCAACGTCGCCATGGGAGAGGAGCTGTTTCTTGATTCTTGATTCGGCGGGGAGCAGAGCACCGCTGTCTTGATTTGCCGGAGCTCAGAGAGCGGCGGTAGGTCTGAGTCTGACGCTGACCCGTGCCCTCGCCGGAGGAGGGGGGGCGGGCGCGCTCACCGGAGTGGAGGGCCGACTCGCCGGAGGAGCCTCCGTTGCTCCTTCGCTTGGCCGAAGGAAGCACCGGACAAGTATAGGAGCCGCGCACGGCGGAGGGAGACGAGTGAGCTGCGACCACAGGATGTGGTGTGGGACCCACGATGAGAGCGGGACAGGGGATCCTATATCTGGGTGTGAGGTTATAATCGAAGAGGGCATACAAAATGAGGTCCTATTCAGGGATATTTATTAGAATTGGATTTTTCTCAAAAACCCTGTAATTTAAGGTAGAGGTCAAGTAGGGGCTTAGGCTCGAGTTGCTCGAACACCAGACTGAGTTGGACGCCCTCCACCGCATATTACTGTAAACTTGAGCAAGTTAATGTAATATATTTCTCGGTTTTTTAAAAAAAGAAGTTATCTTAGCCATGTGCACGTGCTCTATCTCTCGTCTCTCCCTCTCTGCGAACTTGCGATGCGACGACTGGTTTTGCCTACCGCCACGCTGCCACCGCCGCCCAACGGCAGATGCCGAGGCCTTGTCGGTCTTCATGCCGGCGACGAGCACCCACCAGGTACTCCTACCCCTTCACATCCCTTCCCTCCGCGCTGCGCGGAACCGCGAGCACCCAAACCCTAACGCTATCTTTTTATCACTGGGTTCGCCCCCTAATTGTACCATACCGGGAATTTAATTAGAAGAAGGCCCGGATATTAGACGGGACTAGGCCAACCCCAATGCCTCCACGGGCAGATACATGGCTGTCAGCTGCAAAAGATGCCTTAGTGCACACCGAAAAGAGGCCTCAGAGCCCGATCCATGGTCTAGGCCCGGGCCACGAATGAACAAAATAGCAGTGAAAAGATTTTCTCCGGGAGTGAGATGCACAGTCGTAATAAAAAAAGTTGAGAAAAGCGCGATTTCTGCACAATTGTATCTCCCGTGGAGGCGTGCGCTAGACACTAGCGCACCTAGCATTTTGCCTTTTCTGTTATTTATTAATGTGCTATTTTTTCATAATTAGAACAAACCAAATTCAAAATGTGAGGCAGTTGCACCTAGCACTTTCTCTAACCCCCACAACCACATAAATGTTGTTGTAGTCTGCATGATCTGTATTCTACCATTATATGTTCCCCAATATATCTATGTTTACAGATTTAGAGCGTACATTTAGCTCTATGTATGTTCATTTATCTTTTTTCAAAATCCATTACAATTGGTAACAGCGAAAAACACTGCTTTAGCAACTGCACACATATTGTTGCATCGTGTTGCTGATTGTCTTATATCTGCAAAGAATTCCAGCCAGCTTTGGTGCAGGGGCTGCCAAACTGGTCACAGAAGTCGTTGCGCAGTACTGCAAATATTATAGTTGTCATCCACTATCCATTCTCTTTTTCATTAAGGAAAAACATGATAATTGATTCATTGTGTTCTCTGTTTTTTTTTTGCAGAAGTGCTGATATACTTAAGAAAAGGGTAAATGTGGGACAGTGGAAGAACAAAAAAGCATTTATCTTTCACTTTATTTCCCTCATATGAATCATACTGTGTATTTAGATCCATCTTACTGATGATAATATAAGATAGAGTATGTAACAATCAGTTTACTACAACATTTGAATTGTGGTTATTACTGTGATTTACTAACTAATGAAAATTTTAAAAAGAAATTACATGCTATAGGTTCTGCACGTGGTATGTACTGCTATGGATTTTTAGGTTTCATTTAAGATGACTAATACCGATATACCTTTTCCAACAATACTAGAAACACAGGCTGACAGGCATGCCCGCCTACCATGTTGGTATGGTAGATGGATAGGGAACTACTTGTGGATATAAATCATGGGCGCGCAGGAAGCTGGTGTCCTCTCCCATTAGTATAGCGCTGTCCCATAGACACGAGGTACATACTGATTCCCTAATATGTAACCTATTTATGTCTGGCTATGCATATACATATGAACTAGTATGTAACCAATTTATGGCTGACTATACACATACATATGAATGCAGATCACCTCAGTAGAAGTAAATCATCTCGATGTTTCATACGACCACCCACTGAAGCTTTGGTTGGAGGAATGGGGCCTCGTGACGTCTGATATGCATCTGTAGCTGTAAGCTACCCAAAGAAGACGACTGGTGGCTCCAAGCTGCTGCCGTTGGGGTGAACTTTGTCGATTGAATTGCCGTGGGCAGAGTCAGTTATAATAATCAGTTGTGGAGCTCTGATCCTTTAGTTGTTTGGGAGGGATAATTATGAGCTTTTGTTGGTTGAAGAACCTGTAATGATTATGATGTTTCACTGCTATAACTGCTTTAAACCCCTTAGGGTGCTTGGGATGTTTTATTGCTTGAAACACTAAGAAAAAAATAATCCACGGGATGTTTTCTTTGTCCGTAGATTGTGCAAGAGCTCTCAGTTTTAATTGATTTAAGAGGTGATGATCAATCAACCTGCATAATAGTATGTAGGAACTAATATATGCAGCAGCAGTTTGTTTAGACAGTTGTTTTTGTCCAAGAGCATGAATTGCAGATTGTGTTAATAGCAATCTTTTGTGATATATAAAGCCTAATGGTTTATGGATCCAAAAAAGGGAACATGTGTATATCTTTGTCTTGTGCAAATATAAGGTGTGACCTTGGATTCTGATGTTACGTTTCAGGTAACACAATGCGTGAGTTCTATTCCATGCTAACAGGTGAACTAGAGCTGTAGTAAGGTGTGAGCCCTAGAGGTGTGGGTGGGCAAGAGAGGAGACCTACTCTGTTTTGGCTACCAATGAATTGAATACATAACTGGTCGGAGGTGGACATGATGTCCGGTCTCTACCCTGATCCCCAACTCTTGTTCCCCTGGATTCCCAATTCTTCCCAAATTCCCTCCTTTCTATCCAGTTTGTGATCATGGTTGATAACATAGTCGTGTCCGCTTTGCCCATTGGCAACTGCTCCCTTGCACGATGCTTGCCATCTCTCGCTCGGCTTCATTTCTCTCCATGAAGCACGATGCTTGCCATCTTTCCCTCTGCTTCAACTCTCTCCATGAAGGCTGCTCTTAAAGAGCGTGTTGATCTATCGGCAGGTGGGGCCCCACTGACCCAGCCTACTAGACGCAACAAGGTCCTAGGGACAAAACCATATTATAACGGCAATGCCATAAAACCTGCCTACTTTCTCCGTCCCACCAATAACACCGTTTTCATTTTCTGAAAATTCAAACATTTTCAACTTTAACTAGTTATATAAAATATATAATTGCTAATATATAACTAGTATCATTAGATAAAAAAGTGGAAAATATGTTTATGGTAAATTCATTAGTGACACAAATATTACTAATGTTTTCTATAAAACTAGTCAAATTTTAAAAGTTTGACCAACACGTATCCTGTAACTTCATTTTTTTTTTTTGGCACAAAGGGAGTATAGGGGAAACAGAAGAATGAATTTAGAATGCTGGCTGGAGGGAGCAACAAAGGGCAAAATTAAATTGTCGAGTGTGAACCAAACCACACTTTTCAGTTTACTGAATAAACCATTTAATTATTAAATAATAACAAATATCACTGTGTAAGCAGAGAAAATAAAACTTATACAATACATACAAAAATAAATAGATGAAACTTGATTTCTTATAATTTGGATTATGACAAAGTCAGCGTGAGGTTGTCAGGAGCTAGAGGCCACCACACGACAAAGAGACACGGTGTTATGGATCGCACGCGTTGCCACTTACCAGCCCGGTGGCATCCGGTAGGCAGCCTGTGCAGCGACCGGACCAGGCGCAGAAGGCGGGTGCTCCCGGCACACCGCTCGTGCTTGGTATTAGCCAGTTGCCAAAACGGCGGCGATCAAAGCTCGGCAGCTGGCCGGGCCGTTGCACCTAGCACTCCAATCCCGATCCTACAAGATTTCCAAGGCCAGCAGCCTGCATGCCGATCATTGCCAGACCGATCGACACAGAGCATCTGTCCTCAGAGTGGGGATGCTCCGTTTCTTGTTCTGGGTCACCATCATCCTGGGGATCATGCATTTGTGGCAATCGACGATGACATTGTAGCATGCATTGCTCTCCCTTCGTTCCTGTTGGAAGGAAAAAACGGTTTTTGTAGAGTTACTGTTGTTTCTGGTCTGGACTGTACATGATCTCCCACATCTCTAAATCCTTGCCCCTCTCATATTCTCTGATGTACTGAGGAATCTCTGCAGGGTCTATCTGCTTTCCAACAAAACCTGGTCCATATCCATCGATCGGATCACTGTGCCCTGCGGATAATAATCGGTATGAAAGAAACAAATTTAGATCACTTGACAGTGCTTGTTTTGTTAGCGAAACAGAGAGATCTTTGCAGACAATTTACCATCTTGAGCTGTGAAGAAACTTCGGAAGTGTGCATAACCATTGGCCACAACGTCTAGTTCGTCTAGACTGAAGTTGTATCTCTTCTCCAGTGCCAAGTACAGCACCTACAAATTACAAACAAAAAACTTGACCCTTTGTTTTGGGACGGTGCCTTAGCTCAAGACTTTGGAGCAGAATATTAGAATAGAAAATGGTTAGTTTGATGGTACCTTCTTGGCACCACTTGACATCAATTTCTTTACCGTGTCGAAGAACAAATCTGTGAGATCATCACTGTAAATAACATCTGCAGCAAACAGGACTGTTGCTTTCTCAGCCTCCTCAACTTCACTTGCAGACCATAAATACTGACTGCACCAGAGAACATGGAATTAGCCTTGTGCCAAAGAAACACTTGAGTAAAGAAATGGCTATTATATAGAGGAGTTAGAGAACTCCATTAATGTCTCTGCGAGAATATTGTAAACTGGGTACTATCAGGTGGGCAACCTACGACTAGTTCTCCACTTCTCCTTGCACCTTTGCCCACCCCATGCAAAAGAGTGGGGCAAAGTTCAAAAAGAATTGCATAGTTCTCCTTTTTCTATGACCAGGTACCATCTTTCTGGAGGATGCTTCTCCCCTTCTTTTCATCTGTACACTGGGGCTTTACTCCAGCCACTAATATAGGCAATATAGCATATGTAGCAACTCCACTGCAGGAAGGGCTTCCCTTCCATGGACCATGGCATAGAAGCCCCACTGATTAAGCAGTGTGCAGGTTAGAAGTAAGTGTCTTCATTTACACCTGAACTCACATAAATCCCCCATGTCAACTGCAGTCAATTTTACATCACGTAGCTTACACAGTTAAATTCATGTCTTGGGTTCTACCGTACAACAAATGCAATGCAAAGGCACGCTGGAATGTTTTGTTTATAAACAAGAAGCTGTAAAGCAACTTATCATTTCATATTCAGTCTTCACTTAAAATATACTCCCTAATTCCAAATTATAGAAGTTTTGGCTTTTCTAGATACAATGTTTTTACTATGTATCTAGGCATAGTATATATCTAAGTGCACATCAAAAGTTATGAATCTAGAAAAGTCAAAACGTCTTATAATTAGGCTAGAGGAGTAGTTCTTATGGATCACTGTTTTGTGGTGCATGATGATCAATGATGAAAGTGAGATCAACTTGTGTATAGAAAACCTTGGATCAGAAGGATCAAATGTACCCACAGGTGGGGGCCATGATGTTTTCCAGTCCAGTTCCCGTACACAGACTTTAGCTTCATCAAACTTTAGCGTACCAGAGTTGATATGGACATTAGCCAAGCAATTATCTAGGATATCAGTTCCTCTATCTGTTCATCCCCATTGGCAAATAAATTTTGTAAGGATTGAAGGTAACAAAGTGGCTAAACATATGAAAAGAAAATTTGAACATAAACTGTACTTCAGGGCATATTACAAGATATAAATGTGAATTATTTTCCGCTAAACAAGATAAATGTGAATTCATCTAGTCGTCTCATATAAACCCAGTAACAGGGGATTGACATTTCTACGATACAAATGACCTAAATATTCTTTTTCTAAAAAATAAATCGTATTAAAACTGAGACAATCAGGCAGCTAGACAGTATATGCGGATGTGCCTCTGAATTTTGTGAAAGCAATCAAGTAATAAGGACCATGATTAGAATCACACTTCCACAAGGTATTGATTTTGTGATTCCAGCCAAGTTTTCTTATTTCTAGTTGGGACATCTCAAACAAACCTATTTGTTAAACAAAAGCAAAAGGATCAAACCGCTGTACATATTAGGTTGACATGGACCATGAAATTTATTCAATGAGTAAAATGCGATGCAAACAATTTTATGAAATTAAACTCTGAAGGATAGAAAGTACCTGTAACAAAGATCCTTCTAGCAACTCGAGCTAGTGCTAAACCTACCAAACCTGACTGACAAACATTGCTGAGTTAGGAAGAGATAACATAGGGGACTTGTACGAGTGCTTCAAAAAATAACAAACAAAGGAAGGAACTATCATTCTAGAAACCGATATCCACTAATTTCATGTCAAACCATCAATTATCACCTGTTCCAGCACCTATCTCAATGGCAGTAACACCATCAAAGTTGGACGATGAAAAACTTTTGTGCAAAATAAAGTCAGCTAATGGTAAGGCAGCTTTCCAGACCTGCACACCAGTAAAAACTATGAATCATACACGTACATGACAGAAAAGCACCATCAATCTTTTTACAAACCTGAAGCCCAACGCTCTTAAGCGAGCTAGTAACACAATGCTGAATAGTGAGCAGATGGCAGTCGCTTCTACCTGCAGGAAGAAAGCTTATAAATGAGAAACTCACCAATCGCAACAACACAATATCTAGGCAACCAGCAATTGATATACCATATTTGTTTCTTCTTTTCCTCCGGTCCAGAACGAGATCCCCGTCCTCATCCACAGCGACTGCGTCAGGCGAATCAGAGAAAATCATGTTACTCCAATGAGCAATTCAACACATACCCACCAAACCAACCTCTACGACAACACGAATTAACGCAAAGACACATCGACAGAGACACATCAACAGATCCACAGTCCCATTCACTTACAAGAACCGCTCGTTGCTGCTGCTAGCTCGCGCCCGCCGCCACCACCGCCGTCGTTGTCCCCACATGGCCCTGAAACCACCGAAACAAAATTCAGCATAGTACAAATCATGCCGTGTCCCGACAATCTCTCCTCGGTGAACACCAAGAGCAAGCGCGAGCAAGGTGTATGACGAAAAGCGCGCAAAGGAGCCCGTGGCGTGAGCTGGTGGTACCTAGGGGCCGTGAGGAGAAGCTGAAGCGGGAGATGTGGAGGCCGGAGAAGTGCGGCGGGCAACCCAGGTGCACCTCGCTCATCACATGCTCCTCCGCGCCCTCGGCTCCGCCGCCTCCGGCTTCCATAGTGGTCAGCGGTTGCAGCGCAGCTGGCCCTCTGAGTCGTCTTCCTACGTTGAGAGAAACCAAGAAGTGATGCAGACAGAATGAAAAGATGGGCCAGACAAAGTACGGTTGGGGCATGTTTCTTCATGGGCCCTGCTATGGGCTTTCCTTCTCTGCAAAGAAAAAAAAAGAAGCGTTTTATTTTATTTTATTCTTTTTTCTTTTTCTGGTTTGAAATTGGAACGGTGACCGGCGGTTCTGCCGCGGCCATACTCCGCGATATTCAGCTGGCGTGCTTAGTCCGTCGGGTGAAAAGGTTTGGGTGAGATAGATTTATTTAAATTAATTAATCTATCATAAACAAAAGTTTATTATAGCATAATATTATCAAATTATGGACTAATTAAACTTAAAAGTTCATCTCAAAGGTTATCGCAAACTGTGTAATTTTATTTTTAGTTCAATTTAATAATTTATGCATGTGGCTTCGATGGGCCACATTTCCATCGCTTGAGCGGCTTGATCGTCTGTGCACATTTGTGCGTGAACTATTCCACGATCATTCCAAATTGAATGGTTCAACCCCTTCCATCTGAATCTCCACCCGCAATTCAGCGCTCCCTACATCCCACCCGCCCACCACAACTCCGGCTTGTTGTCCGGGTCCTCGATCCACGACACCCTGTGTCCTCGTCCTCCCTCTATCACAAGCAGCGGGCTCAATTGAGGAGATTGGTGTCCGAGAGCATCGCCAATCTAAGATTTGAACCCATATGTTTTTGGGTAAGACATTACTTGTTAAGAAACATATTTCAACAAAGTCTCCTAAGCTTTGCTTGCTTCATCCCGTGTGGTATGGCTGCAATGCTGATATTCATTGTGGAGAATAGGGCATTCAGGAAGGACGTTGGTAGTCTCCAACATCCTCGGAACGGCGACCGTGCTAGAGGTCATGCTCGGGTCGGCCTCAACAAGCTCAGAGACGCAGCAACCGATTTGGTGCGTGAACGCGGCAAATATCAGGAGGCTATAGTCGCGATGGAGAAGTTGCGCCCCACCAAATGGAAAGTAGAGCCAACAGAATTGAGTCGCTTCTAATGCCATGGACGTAGTGCAGCACGCCGCTAGGGAGCGGGTACGTGCGAGAGAGAGAGCTAGTGCTTGTCTAGAACACACTGTCGTCGCCGTGTGTTCTCCGTTCCTCTACACTTTGGGATCCTTCTGCTCGTAAGTTCTGTAACATAACTACGCTACCGAGAACTGATACTCAAGCCTATAATGGTTTTCCTCTTCACGATCATAATAACCGGCATACTTTACAATGTAGGGCTGCTGCTAGCGAGATCCTTGAGTCATATCAATATTGGATAGGGGGGAGTCTTATCATACTATCATTCAGCTAATTATATCCTAGGTAGGCTAAACACGTGCATAAAATGTGTATATGATTCCTAAAACAGGCATCGAGACCCTTATGATCATGGAAATCTAGCACTTATATAAGAGAAACATTATTTATTACTATGCTAAAGAGTTACACAAGAACACACACCTTAAGTTGCTATCCTAGAATATATCACCCTTCTCACATCTAGCACGCTCTTGGATCGATTGGCTATATGGCAAGGAGGAGTGCCTCTATTTATAGGATATGGGGGCTCATTGGAGGATGGCATGTGTGTCTTCCTTCTCGATAGTTGCAAGATAAATATATGTTCTACTTTCATCAAATTTTCCGTGGTGATAATATCTAGTATCTTCTTGCCAAATATCTGGCATCAAGAGAGTTGTAGAAGCTTCTAGTATCGACAATGGCTCAATAGGTAGAGACTTATCAATAAAGGCAGGTATTGTGTATTTTGGATTAGGTTTGACCTTCCTTGTTGTCCTCCGTAGTTTTTGAATAGGCTCATCATCAATCTTTATTTCTTGTGGTTGAGGATCCTTCGAGGCTTTCTTTTGTGCAAATCAATCTTCCAAGGGCTCTTATCTTTGTTTAATGAACATTTTATGTCTTCTCTTGAAATTAGTGGAGGTAGCTCCTCTTCTCCTTTGATTTCTTTTGGAACCTCCTCCTAGCTATGAGATTCCGATAACCCTACCTTCTCTGGTGACCACCATGTAGAATCTTCATCAAACACCCTATTTCTTAATGTGTGGCATTTTCCTGTGGTTAAATCACAAAATCTCCAACCTTTCTGTGCATTCTTCTCAAATTTGCTCCTTAGATGATGAGGTACAAAGGACACAACAAACACAACCAAATACTTTGAGATGGCTAGCACTTGGATTTTGAGATGGCTAGCACTTGGCTTCACTTTCCATAGTAGCTCATGTAGTGACTTGAATCCTAACTTTGGCTGAGGAAGCCTATTAATTACATAGGTTATTGTCCTCATACACTTGGCTTAGAACCTTCTAGGTACGTTCTTTGCATGGAGCACACTTCGGTAGGTTTCAACAAGATGACGATTCTTTGCACTCTGTGACTCAATTGTGTTGTAGAGTGTTGGGACAAGTTAATTTCCTTCAATGATCTTATTCTATTTGAGATATATGGTGAAATCATTTGATAAATACTCTCTCCCAGCCCCTTGTCAATGTGGAGGCATTAATAAATTTTCATGTTGATTTCACCTTCTACCTTTTTCTTAAATTCTTTGAACTTGGAGAAAGTTTCATACTTCTCTTTCATACCCATACATACCTTGAAAAGTCATCAATAAAAGTCACCATGTACCCCATTCCTCCGCTAGATATTTGCTTGGCTGGACAGAAAGCATCCAAGTGTATGAGCATTAATGGTGTCTCGGAACTATGCTCGAATTCCTCGTATGGTAATTGATGAGCCTTGCCATACTGATAACCAGCACAGACCGTGTTTATTCGGATATCTATCTAGGGGAGTCCCTAGCTTCAATACTTGATTCTTCATCATCTCCTTCAATTTAGTATAGTATAGTTGGCATGTCCAAGGCGAGCATGCCAAAGATCACTATTCTCGTTCTTTTGAGTCTTATAAACATAAGCAAATTCAGTAGGGAGCACATAGACTAATTGTCGCCTTGTTACCTCCATGATATATATGTGTCGATCACCTTCACTTCTCCAAATATTGCCACACCTTCAGGACCAAATAACATATGCTTTCCTTTTGTTGTCAAGTGAGGGACTGAAAGGAGGTTCTTCTTCAAGCTACGAACATGGTATACCTTCTTGAGCTGGAGTTGTTGGGGACCATACACTGGAACGATTACCTTTCCAGCATGAGAGACGGGCAACCTTGAGTTGTCCTCCATCAGCACCACTCTCATTTCCTTGTAGTCAGTCCTATCCTCTAATTTCTTCTCATCGTTGGTCATATGATTTGAGCATCCTGACTCAATGATCCAATCCTCCTTGTAATTGACTCTTGAATTTGTCATCGTTGCACATGCAGGTGCCTCCATGTCCTCCTTTGGATCTTCTTCTTCAACTTCTTGATAAAACCCACTTCAGCATCGATCCCGGTCATCTTCACTAATGCATGCTTCTTTCTTTCTATCATTTGTCATGGTGGACATATTTCCTTAAACACTTCTTTGGTAAGATAAATATCTAGTTCTAAGTTATTCTAATTTTTCATGGTGATAATAGTACTATCTTCATGCCAAATATTAAGCATCAATACAAGTGTAGAAGCTTCGAGTTTGCAATGTAACCTTTAATAGGTACATCCATTTAGCTTTCTCTATGAATGATTTCCTCCTCTTATGCTATGTTATAGGTTCAACTTCCTCTTGGAATAGGTTCTTCTGATTTGGCTACCTTTGTTGTGGTCACTTGTGCTATGCTAATGATGTTGGCATGCATTTGGATGGAAGGATTTTTCAAATTTACTTGAATGTTGGCAAATTGCTTCAAATGAAATGTTGGCATGGATTGGCCGGAAGACATTGCAATTACATGCATGTACTAGAATGTTGGCAAATTGCTACAACTTTTAGTCAATTATTGCTACAACTTTTAGTCAAATTCATTTACAGTATTAGAAATGTGATTGTTACAAATGTTGGCATGCATGCAGACATCAGATTGATCATAGAACATAAACTATGTACATATCTTGCACTGAGATTAACATGGACCAAAATGAACTTCCACTTGACCCACATTATCTAGAAGTACCATTTGGTGCATGAAAAACAATTTACATGCCTGTGGTACATTTGACATAACAGTGCACCTACCTTCCACCGAGATTAACATGGACCGAAATGAGTTCTCACGTGACCTATATATGTTACCTTGGAGTACCACCGGGGCACAAAATGATTTCCATGCACATGGTACTCACCAGTTACGTATACACGTATATATATACTACCTATATTTTATTTTTATAGTATTTAGGTATGGCGGCTGGCACCGGCATAGGGGTGAGGGGCGATGGCGCCAGGAGCAGGGAGAGAGAGGAAGAGATAGATGGGAATTACCCCTTTCTATTATTGAGTAGACCTAATTACAATCGGGGAGTATTTATAGCCTAATTGACCTAACTTAGACTCCAAGCAATTCTAGAGAAATCATGCGGATATTCCCTTTCTTTATTTTACACCCCTTAATTATAGAAAATACTTTATTAATGGAAGGCTGATGTGGCGAGGCGGTGGCGACGACGCCAGGCACATGAGCGCAGAGGCGGCGTCGGTGGATTGTCTCCTGGCCATGACGTCGTCGTCCTCCTCTTAGCCCAAAGTCGGCCCAATTTCTTGGCAAAGTAACTAAGCCGTCGTTATCCTTGTTACACATATATGGATCCAGAAAATAAACTTACATAAAAGGAGTTACATTAAATGCATGCATGCATGTAGATCAAAAACATCCATCCATGAATTCAATAATATGTACGTCATCTGGGTATTACATATACTATTGAGATAATTGAGAGATGAAAGGTGCGTATATATGCTGACAAGCTTTTGGCACCATCATGGTGATTTTTATGGATCTCCAGGGCTATGGTGAGGCATACTCTCCTTCCTCCAACGTGTGTAGGCATCCGCGTGGGTGACGGTGGCGACGCGGATGGCGCTTGTCGACGCACAAAAGATGGGGATGGACTGGAAGGAGGTGTGGTAGACAATGAGGGTGCGCTGGGTGGCCCTGGCAGGATCAGACCCTGTGATGTGAGCCGACAAAAACATCGATCGAAGGATCAAGCATGGCGCGAGGGCAAAATCTTTGCGGGAATTGTTTGCTTGGAACATCGTTTTTGCCAAAGAACAATCATCTTTGTGCAAGCCTCTGAATGAAGTTCAAATATCATTAGCAATGCATTCTATGTATTCCAAGTCATCATGAGTGCAGTATAATTTATAGTAACACACAAGACTTATGATGGAGGTTTATGCATGTGCAGCCTCCTATTGCAGTTAGAGGTTGCACGCTGGGGGCTCGATATCCAGCTCGACCATGGTGGAGGTGCACTTCGGTGAAGAGGTGCAAGTGCATGTCTCACCACCAACCAGGCGACCAACTAGTCCCGACTCCCGAGCACCCTATGGTAGCAGGCGCCCATCTGATAGTTTTAGTGGTAGGTAAGGCAGAGAACGCTATCGTGGCACCTGGCCAAAAAGATTAAATGAGAAGTTGGTCAATATATCACAAGAACACGATATGCAGCAACTAGTGTTTCTTCTTATCCTCCTGTCCAGAATGAGATCCTAATCGTCTCATCCATGGCGACTGCGTCAATCGAACTAACTCTTTCCTCAACAGTAAAACATGCTACCCCAACACATACGCACCAAACTAACCTTACGACAACATGAACTAACGCAAAGACACATCCATTGAATAGTGACCAACACTTCCACTCACTTACAAGAACTACTCGTTGCTGCGACTAGCTCGCTGCAGCCGCCATCGCCCTCATCATTGTCCCCAGATGGGCATGAAAACACCAAATCAAAGTTCAGGAGAGTACAAATCAGGCCATATCCCGACAATCTCTACTCCGTAACTCCATTAGCACTAATAATGTTGACCCTACTATCTGTGGTTCGTCACTTCTCTATACTTTGGGTTCCTTCTACTGGTACATTATGTAACACAATTATGCTACCATATACTAATACTTGTGCCTATACTAGTTTTTCTCTAGGGCAACCTCCATGCTGAGTTTGAGGAACAGAATATTTGCAAATCTCACTAGTCTGACATTGCTGGTGTCTGTAGTGACCAGTGTGGTCGATACGGACAAACTGGACAAGATAATCAAAATAATGATATTTGAGAAGGAACTTCCCTCGTTGTTCTAAGGTAGGGGAAGTGTTGTCATACTATTAAAGTTTCAGCTAATTGTAGCCCAAGCAAGCTCAATCGTGTGGAGTATGTGTAAAGGAATATAAAAGTATAGGAGGCTTAGGCATTTGAAAAATCGTTTCCATCATTTAGAGTCTCAGTTTATCAAAGGCTTATGATGCTAGAATATTTATCACCCTTCTCACATCTACCATGCTCTTGGATGTGTTGGCATGGCAAGGAGGGGGTGCCTCTATTTATAGGATACAGGGACTCATAGGAGGATGAAATGTGTCCCCATTCTAGATAACTATGTGAATTCCCTGCGCTGCCATGAGATTTGGAGTTGAAATTACAATATAGGATAAGTACTACTGAAATAGATTATTTGTCAATCTCTTCTTGATAATGTGAAGTTAAAAAGATGTGTACAAACACATGCATGAAGAAAATTACCGTAGCCTCTTATAGATAGGTTTCTTTTCCTTAGTTCTTAGGCATATACCATTTGCCAATTTCACATAGCGAGACTCAAACATGGATCTATTTAAGTCTGGATCCAAGAAAATAAACATATATATGTCTGTCTTTCATCTTGTTGAATGATTGTTTGGTCAAAATAAAAGGGTTTCAATGGAAACTAATGTGGGAAAAAGGAGATGAAGAGGCAAGTGATGACGATGGGATTCATAGGATGGTGGTGGGGCCTCCTGGATGATGTAACTTCATGAAATCACAGATAATTATGTAGTGCCTTTTTGTTTTATTAGAGTTATAGATTCCAAGATAAATATCTACGTTCTACATTATTCTAATTTTCCATGGTGATAATATCTAAAATCTTCATGCCAATATCTAGCATCAAAGATGTGTAGAAGCTTCTAGAAGCTTGCAATGTAACCTTCAACACTCCCTCTCAATGCAAACTTCCTTCTATTCTATTATAGTCCTGCAAACCATGTTGAGTGCCTCTCATTATTTTTTCAATCTGGCTTTAAGAGTTCTTTCATGAGTATATCAGTAATTTACTCATCAGTCTTAGTGGGTACCATTTCACTCTCTTCCTCAAGAACCTTTTCTCTTACGTAGCGGTAGCGAACTTTAATATGCTTGGTCCTTGCATATGAGATAGAATTTTCTGCTAGACGTATAGAAGATAATTTGTCACAAAAAATCCTTACTTGATAATTGGGTTGATGAAGGCTTTCATTAATTTCTTGAGCCAAGTACGTATTATCTTGTGCTGCCATTGCCCCTGACCGACACTCTACTTTAGTACTGGATAATGTCATGGTAGATATTGTCTCTTGATGCACCATGATATGGCACCTAATCCAGGCTTTTGGATTTCGGTGCAAGAGAAAAATACCAGAGGGGCCGAGGATGATAGACCAATTTTTGTTTGGTTTTTGGCCAAAATTGTAGCTAAAATTTCCAAAATTTGTATAAAATTGGATAAAAAACTTAAAAATCCCAAAATTGGCGAAAACCAGCCCAAAACCGATCAGGACCGGTAGAACTAGTATTGACTGATTTTCACCAAAATTTGGCCAACATCTAGAACACTGACCTAACTAAGACTAAAGAAATATCATGTGGTCGACCCTCATGTGCCACAGTATCCAACATTATCAACATCACAATATCCACTCACCTAATAGTCCCCTGTCTATATAGACCAAATGGTTCCCTTAACTTAGTATCCGCTTCACTACATCAAGGTGAGCCTTCTTTGGATTGCTCATGTATCGACTAATGACAACAACTTAGTAAGCTATATCAGGCCAAGTCAATGTGAGATATAGGAGACTCCCAACAAGCTTCCAATACATAGTTACACCCATCAAGTTTTTTTTTCATACTTTTGCAGCCTCACATTTGGATCCATAGGTGTGGAGATAGGTTTGTAGTCAAGTAGTCCATACCTTTTTAAAAGATCCTTGACATATTTTGTTGTCCCAAAAATAGTCCTTCCTTTGTATGCTCCACCTCCAATCCATGGAAGTGTTGTAGTTCTCTAGGTCTCTTTCATTTGAAACCAGATGGAGTAGTCTCCTATGATGATCAAGTCATCAACACATTCACAATAGATGAGGACTACTACTAGTCTCCCTTCCTTGGTTTTCAAAAATCAGCTAGAATCTAATGGAGTGACCTTAAAACCACTTTGTATGAGAAACTTCTCGATCTTCCCATACCAAGCTCGTGGAGCTTGGTGTAAGCCACAAAGAGCCCTTTTCAATTTACAAACATAATTGACTTAAATTTGCTCTCAAAGCCTCTTGGTTCCTCCATATAGATGTCCTTGTCAAGTTCACCATGAATTTGCATGCGACCATTACAAGCTAGATCTCAACAACTGTGATCTTTGCCACCAGGCTAAATGTTTCTTCATAACCCAACCCATATTGTTCAAAAATCCCCGAGCCACTAATTGAGCCTTATACCCCTCATTTGAGCCATCTGGTCGTGCCTTTATCTTGTATAAACCTATTTGTAGGATATGGGCTTTGCATATTTTGGCCTCGGCACTAAATCCTATGTTCAAATTTTTTGTTAGTGCCTTAATCTCTTCATCCATTGCTTTATGCATTTAGGGCCTTGTGCAGCTTCTCCGTAAGAAGAAGACTCAATAGGTAGAGACTCATCAACAAGGATAGTATTTGCATACTTTGGATTAGGCTTGACCTTGTTGTCTCACGTGGTTCTTGAATAGGCTCATCATTTCCTATTTCTTGTGGTTCTTTTATTAGTAGATTTGGATTTAATTAATCATGTTCCTTTTTTTGAGATTACATGGTACAATGCAGATGCCCATACACTCACCCCTATGGACATACATATGCAAACCCTACCCCTATAAGAACCTCTGAAGGGCTGAGCCGATAGATTTTAAAATTCACAAAGTCATCACGGGCGCTTCGCTGTCGACGGGGACGCCGCCTACCACTTAATGCATAGCATCGTTAAATCCTAGAATAAATTTAGAAAAATGTGAACACCCATGTATAGTCAGAGACTTGAACTCGGGGTGGGGGGTAGGTTCCACCACAAAAAATCTAACCAACTAATCTATGATCAATTTGCAATTAATCATCTTTTAAATTTGCACGATTTCATATTTTTATTGAAAACAAAATTTCTATGTTTTTATAAAATTTAAAACAAACTTTTGTGATTTTTAACATTAAATTAACATTTCAGTATTTTAATTGTACACTTTTTTTAGAAAAATATTTGTACAATTTTTTATAAGGTCTAATGGACCTCACTGAACTATTACAAAAGTTCAATTTACCTCCCTCGTATGTTCATGGCTTACGTGGTGCCACACAGTGACATGGCTTTGGAACCCGCCAAGAAAAAAATGGCCTATTTTTATAGTTCAGGAGCACGTACATCCGGTTTTGTATTTTTTTTACAGCATCCGGTTTTCTAATTGAAGGAAGCCAGGAAGTAAATCACAATAGTTTTTTAGGGAAATCACAATAGTTAAGGGAGGTCGGAAGGACTTTTTCCGCAGGCAGCCTGAAAAGTTTGGCCATACAAATATGGGCCATGTTTCTTCATGGGCCCTGTTATGGGCTTTCCCTCTCTGCGCCGGCAGCGTTTTATTATTCTCTTCTCTTTTCTCATTTGAAAGCTGGAACTCACAGCGATTCTGCGGTTCGGCCACTGCGGCCGCGGCGATATACTCCGGCGATATTCACTTCTAGGTGCCACGGCGGAGTAAGGGCGGCGGAGCCTCGTGATCGCGTGGATGGAGCTCGAGTTGGCTTCTTCCGGCGCAGGTGGGTCACCTCTTCCGTCGCTTGATCGTCCGTCATCCCGTATCTGTGCGCTAACGTTTCGACGAAATATCCTTCTGGATCGAATTAGGTTCAAGCGGACGCTAGATCATCCGTGCTCTTGATTTCGTTAGGGTTTCCGCTGGAATACGGGATGATCTGGTCCTTCAGTCAGACAATCAGTGGTTTGCTTACTCGTTTCGAAGCGGTTGTGATTTGAGCCTTTGAGATGGCTTCCTCTATAATGGTACGTAGTACAAATTCAGGTTCTGAAATTAATAATTCTTGAGTAAATGTGTGCTCTTCGATCCTTGAGAAAATCTAGATCAAAGTTTATTTGAGATATTTTGTATGTGGTTTAGTATCTAGTAAATGCAATGGCGCTAGTTCTGTGATTATTTTATTTGTGCTTAGCAGTTACTACTTCTGAGTTGGATTTTATAGTCTTCTTTGGCCTTGGCTCCTGCCTCCTGTCCTCAGACATAATAAGCACCAAGAGTAAGATACTCAGTCTGATTGTGGATGCTTTTATCTTTCAGAATCTGAGTTTATTGCTGACATAAAAGGGTATGTGATGAGTACAAGCATTTTCACGTCTATGTTTTTGTCAGTCATTCCTGGACATGAGAACTTATTGCCGTTCATCCAATCCAAAAAAGAAAAAACAGGAACATATTCCTACGTACTTTTTAGTACTCCCTAACTGTTGTTAATTGTGCTCTTTGTCACTCCCCCTGGCTGCTGCCCTCTATTGATGCCCTATAGGATGTTGAGGTTCCACGACAAGAGAGGGCCTGAAAAGTTGAAGAAACATGTTTCCATTTGGCATCTTTATTATACTCTGTAAATAGTTCAAAGGGCATAGTACTGCTCCAGTGCAATTTGGTACTTTCCACAAGACATACTGATTGATATGTGCATCATCTTCATTAATGTGTCTATTCCTGCTTGATAGCATGTCAGTATATACAACTGACGGGGTAACGAAAATCTTATTCAGTTAATTTTGACAACAGAACGCCCTGAATTCTTTTTTTGAAGGTCGACGCCCTGAATTCTAGTTCTAGACATCTCATGATCTTATACACACTAAAAGAAATCAAACAAAAAGAAATACACTAGGTGAGTAACTAGGCCAGTCAAACCTTCTCGTTTGAATAGGAGTTTTCAAAAGCATTTAAGGTGTTCTTTTGTTTTCTGTGACAAAATTTGTTTCTCTTCTGTGCAAAACATAGTACCCATGCTGGTGGTTACAAATGTGCGTCAGGCCTCAAACTGTTTTGCTGAAAGATGTTGGCCCAACACACCACGTGGTGACAACTCCAATGAGTGCTGCCCTGGAAAGCGGGAAATGCTGGTTCCAAGATCCAGCAGCAGTCTGAAAGAAAAATGGCAATGGGTGGGCTATGTGTCTCCTTTCATGAAAAAGGATACATCTATCTAAGGGTAGACTAGCAACTGTCATGGTGTGTCATTTTCTGAATCTGATGGTTTGGTTGTAATCTATCGTTTGTTGTCAACTCAATTACAGGAGACAACAATGCAGCCCAGTCACACGGTATTGTGGCGCTTTCCATGGGAACGTCTTCAGTTCCATTGCTCAGTGAGGTATCTCTGAGCATCAAAATATCTAACCATCATTTCCCTTGTGTGCTTAACGTCATTTCAGGCCTACATATCTCCTCTGTTCAAGGTTGTCAAGTGCTGTGGGGGTTGTACAATGTTTCTGACTCGAGACTTTGGATCCATCAAACCTTTGCATCTGCTGAACCAGGTACGTACAAAGCATGCATAGTCCCTAATCCAACTTTGTTCGTTTCAAATGCGCACATGTGGTACATTGGGTTTGGTGGGCAAGCATAAAGGGGGCGCCTCCGTAGTCCGCACTGTTGCGTTGGCTACTTCCGGGGAGCTCCAGAGTCCTCCTTCGCAGCATCTGCATTTGATTCCCGCCTCCCGCGGGCAGGGGCAGCTTTTAAAGGCGCGCTGCTCTTGCCTGCCTCCGCTGGTCCTCTCCACGTTCTGGTTCTGATTGTGATTGGAGCTGGCGTACTCAATGCCGTAGGCTCTTATACTGTGAGGTCTGGGGAAGGAAAAATAGTCAGCAGCCATCCTTATATAAATGTGTAGAGGCTGAGGCTTGATGATAAATCCTTTCATTCATATACTATAAATCAGGCTAACAAATTTTCGTCCTGATGAAAACCTGAGATACAGTTTCCAAGATACGTTGTGAGTTTACATGGAAAAAGATTGTTTCCAAATGGAAATGTCCTCATTGTGAGCATGCAAAACGGATACAAAGCGTAGTTTCAGAGATCCATAATTTTCCTTCTTGTATTTTATATGCATATGTACATGTATGATGAGATTAACAGATTAACAGTATTTTTAAACCGGTAGTAGTTGTACTTTGCAGGTGGCGAGCGAGCAAAGGCGGGGGAACAAGACTGTAAGAGGGGATTGAAGTGACTGTTTCGTCATGCTTTGAAGGAAGAAAGGACCTTGGCGTGATTGATGAGCAGTAAATAAGGGCAGACACATCGAGGAGACAGAGGGAGCATACGCTGTTTAGGCCTTGGTTAGTTTTATGAAAGAGGCAGAATTTCTGTAGTATTTCGTTTATATTTGATAAAAATTATTTAAATTTTGACTAATTAGGCTCAACATATTCGTCTCGCAAAGTACAACCAAATTATGTAATTAGATTTTGATTTTATCTACATTTAGTATTTCATACATGTGCCAATATTTTGATGTGACAGAGATCTTCTTCTTACATAATACCAAATGCTGAAATTAAAAGCCTAATTTAAACATCTAAACAAGACGTAATACAAGCAAGGACGAGTAGAAGTAGGGCAAGCGAGAGGCAAGAAAAGGAGGGAGGCAAGCAAGGACCAACAAGATACTCTGTGGATTGGCCTCTTATGGAAATCCTCTGCTCGCTCGCATTTGATTCCCTACGCGCCCGCCTTCACCAGCAGCAGCAGCTGTTCATGGTGGAGCCGTGGAGGTGGCCGGACAGACACAGCACTGCTCATGAAATCCAGCACAATAACGAAAGGTCTTGGCGTCGCCATACATCTCCCTCAATGACGGTAAATACGACTACACAAGCTACTACTCTCTTTTACCCGTTTTATTTGTTACTTGCTGTCAGTTTTCTTCATCTTGCAATGTTATGTAGTACGTGCTGCGCTGCGTCTCCCTCTCTTTGCAGCCTGTTTGGCTTCTTTGAGGAATTGTTGTTCTGCATGCGAAAAGGTGCAGTGCAGGGGAGTTCATGGCATTGGCATGCGCTGCCTGATATGATTGTGATTCTAGATCTCTTCAGTCTTTTGGTCTTTTGGCTACCTTTATTTTTGTTTGGCTTTCGTGGACAACTCATCAGGAACATAACTGGGGAGGCACCTACCGCGCGCAGTATTGGCTTCAACATCCCAAATGTGCCTTCATGGTTTGCCTTCATGGTTGCCTTTGGCCAACAACTTGTTCAGTGGACAGCAACTGTGATTGATTGGGCAGTCGTCGGATATCCCAAGTCGTACCTTTTTGTCTCTAATTTGGTAGGGCATCCAGCCAGCTAGCTGCTTTTTAATTACTGTACTCCACTCCCTCAGTAAAAAAAAAGACGTATCCAGTGCCGTAGACTCCCACACTACGGGGTCTGAGGAAGAGAAAATAGTCAGCAGTCATCCCTGCATAAATATGCAGAGGCTAGGGCTTAAACCCTGAACCTCTTGATCACAGACGGTAAAGTTCTACCGCTTTCACCAGGGCCGCCCTCAATACACTTACGAAAGAATAAAACTACAGTATCAGTGTCGCTTAATGTCAGCTAGCGTCGCTTGGGTCAATCTAGCTCAGGTTGAGCTAAGCTTAGTATTAACATTTATGTTTCTAAATAAATTGGTTATAGAAATATATCCTGTAACTAATATAACAATATTTATTTTGTACGTATTATGAACTTTTGTCATTTTTTTATATATTTAGTTAAAGTTCAGACGTTCTGGGTAGAGGGAGTTTTCGCTGTATATAACGGCATACTTACACTCATGTAGTCATGTCCAAAAAAGTAATACCAAGTTAAAATATCTTAAGTTTGACTAACTATGTATATAGATAAACATCAATACTTAAAATATTAAATAAATAGTATTAACACTACTAGGGCAGAGGGAGGACATTATTTAATGCACTACACTATAGGATAGAGAGAGAACATTATTTAGATACACAACAAAAACAATATATCTATTCCCTCTGTCCTAAAATATAAAGAAGTAATTTTAGGGCATACTATGGTAACACAAATGATGCATGTAATCCTCTCTACTTACTATATTTGGGTTAGTGATAGATATTAACTGTATATGAAAATGAATATTGCCTTTTTCTTAGTGTTTGTTCACTTAGAATACCTTATATTTCTTTCGAAAGGACGGCAAAAGTTTAGCCGTAATTTCTTAGAATACCTTATATTCTAGTATAATTTTAAACTCTCAATTCCTTACATTTCAGGATGGAGTAAAAGAACTAAAATGTCTTATAATTTGGAATGGATGGAGCAAGGCCTTAAAGTGGATTTGGATCACGCAAAAATCCAAATGGATCTAACCCATTATTGATTTAATTGGGTGGATGTTATTTGGATATGGGTATCCAAAACATGGATATCCAAAAACGGTTGGATCTCTCGCTTCCCTTCCAATGCATGATTCTTCCTAGCAATCCTAGGCATGTTGTGCTTCTCTGTCTACACAAGCGATGGCCACGACAGTTGCGGCGAGGCGCCACCATCACTAAAGATGGAATCACCACCCAGAGCGGGATATAGAGCAGGAATGGTGATGGGGGCAACACAGTGGGAGCAGGATATAGTTGTCAACACAATAGTTTATTGCACTAGACGTGTTCTTCTAGCGAAGGTTGGTGGTGGGGCTACGACAGCCATGGGGGGGAGGAGGGGGGTGCGCTTGGGCATTGCCACCACGCGGCAACAACTTCGGTGATTAGCTAGTGATGAGGAGAGTGGAGGAAGGCTCAACGACGACCGCACCGTCAGCAGCGCCCCCCCCCCCCCACCCCGCGGCGGTGGATTAACTACTGAAGAAAGTAGATGCTAGTTCATTAGTTAAAATGGGGTACTACGAGCCCTTTGCTCCACGCATCTAACCAGGTCGCGTGGTGCACAGTCGATACAGAAATGCGGCATCTAACCAGGTCGCGTGGCGCACAGTCGATACAGAAATGCGGCATCTAACCAGGTCGCGTGGCGCACAGTCGATACAGAAATGCGCTTAGAGTGGTGGCCTAGAAGACCGACTTCTGGCCATCGACACGACGTTGAAGATGCCCTCCCATCGGTGTGTGTAGAGACAGGCATCCGTGGCGCACAGTATGGACTAGCCCAACCGGGCTGAGCAGCGTGAGCTTGCCCAGTGACACTACAGTATTGGACTGGACTGGATTGGACATTTCGCGTGCATGATATTGGATTGGTTGACACTCCTTATCGTGGACCGAGAATTCACTGAACGAGGATGTGAGTAGTACAGTGGTATAGAATAGAACGAAGCAAAAATTCCTTTTTTTACTGTTGCAAAACAACCAAAATTAAACCGAGGAAGGACGGAGTGAAGGACGACCTGAGATCAGCAAACTGCAGGCAACATAAATAGCCGTTAGCCACGTCCCAATCAGAACGCGCGCACGGCTGACAACATTTGGACCAGAAAAGGAGCATCCCAACCAGTGGCCCCTTAATTTTTCCCGATCGACAAACAAATTAAACGTCATTTCTTATCCCTTGTCAGAAAAAAAACGTTATTCTTATTCAGCCTAGAGCTCTTGGTGTAGTACTAGTATTTTTTTTTCTCTCTCTCTCTCTCTCTCGTCCCATCAAATTGGTTTTCTATCATCAGCATGGGAAGCTAAGCATGCACGCGCGCACCAGCTCGTCACAACGACACACACCTCTGTCCTCGTCGTTGTTCATTTGGTGACTAGTACTAGTATGGGTCTCTTGGTTTGAGCTAACCCTTTTGTCCTAAACTATAAAATATTTTAGTTTACTTAATGTACATTTAAATATATAACAAAAGTAATATAAATGTCTTATAACTTGAGATGGAGGTAGTAAAAGAAGTTGCTGTTTTGACTGTAATGGGGTGTTTGGATGAGGAAGGATGTGGCCCATTGTCATTTCACTCTCTAGGTTTTTTTTAACAATGAAATGAGTTTATCCATGATTATACCATTCCTTAGAAGCTAATAATTGTTCCTAGTATGAGGAATTGAGGAGTGAGATCATTCTACCAAATTTGAGGAAAAAACTCATGATGCATTGATTCTAGGATAAGTTGAATCCTCAAACCAAACACACCCTAAGCCTCTTCATATATATAACAAGCTTCACTCATGGTAATTAACACAGGGGAGTCGAACCGTGCCTATACTTATAAGTACTCCCTGCGTTCTAAATACGTGCACATATATGAGTCAAACGATTTAAATTCTAGCTAGATTTATAAAGGTAGTGTTGGCATATTTCTATCTCTAAATAGGCGGTTTATACTACAAAAATGAATGATATGATTAATCTAATGATATTTTTAGTCTCATAAACACTAGTACATTGTTATTATACGTATATACTTAGTCAAGCTTTGTCCTACACACCTAACTTATTCTGAGACGTCAGAGTATACAGCAGCACGCATTTTTCGTTAGGAGAGGACGAAACACCTTCGTTCTTTCTTCGACGGTGGTCGGAATATATAGGCAGTATATATGGATTACGTACTCCCGGTACGTACAGACAGTACAGTCATATATCAGCGGCGATAATAACAAGAGGCCGTATTAATGACGTGCAAGTCCACAGGCAGACACACGCACGGACCATGGTGTTTAATGGCGCGCGGCCGCGCCCACGCCCATGCATTATGATGCATGTCTTCGATCTGGCTAACGTGGGACTCGGAGCCGGAGGTAGATTGAAGACGACGACGACGACCATGGCGCTAGTGCCTTTGCCTCGTCGTCTCTCGATTCTCTTGGTCCTCCACTCCATCTCTGCCGCTGCTTCATTGCATAGCAGACGCATCCGTATCGTATCGTATCGTATCGTATCGTATCGATTCGAAAACCGGCGGCAAAACCGGGGCCTGCCGCTAGCTGCCCGCTGCTGCCGCCCCGGCCATGATCTCTGCCGCCGGCCGGACTCTCACACAGGCGCCTGCGCATGCAACGGTGGTGGAGGGTGGGGGCCTTTACGCAGGCAGGGCAGGGAAGTGAATGCGCGCGGTATTAGGTTTACATGGATTGGAATAGGCAGGCACTAGTGTTGCTTGGCTGATCCATTGCCAGAAACCTAGACGACCTAATCTCTACCACCTATAGGTATCATAATATGCATATGCTAGCTATGATACTTATTGTACTGCTGGCTTTTGAGATTTTTTGTGTGTGCACTGCACTCGAGTGAACTCTACTCTAGCAGCTAGTCTCCATTTGAATTTTGACCAAAGAGAACCCATCCAAACATATGGCTCCCGCTTGAACTTCTTATCAATCCCGAGTTTATCAGTTATGATATAATAATATTTTTTTTCTTCGTAGACCAGTATCAGCCGTAGAAACGATCACCGAGCAGGGCCAAACTTCTGCTAACAGTATGTAGTCTTCTTTTAAGTCCTTCTTAGTAAAGAGTTCCATAACGTTGTTTTCCGTAACATAGAATGCAATTGAAGTGTAGGAAAAACCATCACTCTTAATTTATAGTTTATATTTTAGTGTTCATAGGCATTTAATTCTATGATGGCCTATCTTGAGTTGGTAAGCGAGTGAATATTTTATCCTCATAAAACTTATTTGCTCTCTAAAAGGTTGTCACAGTTAGGCTTTGTTTAGATATCAAAGTTGGTGTACCAACTTTGCATAGTAAATTCTGTTAAACACTATAGCAATTTTATTTTTATTTGATAATAATTGTTTAAACATTGATTAATTAGGCTTAAAATATTCGTCTCGTAAAGTACAATAAAATTGTGTAATTAATTTTTTATTTCATCTATATTTAGTATTCCATACATGTGCCGACATTTTGATGTGACGAAAATTTTTATTTTTACATAATAAAATTTAAAGATAAAATCTAGAATCTAAACAACAAGGCCTTAGCCTTTCTGCTTGATACTACCTGCATATTCTTTGCCAGGCCGCGACCAAGTGCAGGTGTGCAACGACACATCCCTACAAACATCACTCACAGTGATCTCACGGTGTGTGGGACTGTGGGTGCGTGTGACAGGCCTGGAGAGAGAGAGAGAGATCAGCTGCTATCATATCATCTTCTGCATAAAAGGGAAAAAGTTGCAACGATGCATTCCATCGCATAGATAGAGAAGCAGCCTCGAGCCAAGAACGCCGTACGTGTGTGTGCGTGTGCGCATCTCTATCTCCGTTGACGCACGCTCATACACACCGGCGGCAGCTAGCACGGCCGGCCATGGCGGCCACCAGGAGAGCCTTCGTGTTCCACTGCGGCGTCGACGGCATTGCGCGCCCCGCGCCGGCCGGGGAGGCCGAGCTGCTGCCGCAGGTCGGCGGCCGCCGACCGGAGGAAGGCGCCAGCAGCATGATCTTCGGCTTCCCCGTGCCCGTGGTGCGGCCGGTCGCCGTGACCCAGCAGTTTTTCCCGGCCACTGCGGCAGCTGCACCGCCGGCGCATCAGCTGCAGGCGACGGAGGAGCAGTTCCACCACCACGTGCCCGCCGGTTGTAGCGCGGCGGAGCAGTGGGTCCGGTCGGCGTCGAGGAAGAGCCGCCGCGGCCCGAGGTCCCGGAGCTCGCAGTACCGCGGCGTTACCTTCTACCGCCGTACCGGCCGGTGGGAGTCCCACATCTGGTCAGTCATAACCTGCACTCCTGCTGCGGTGCAGGCCAGCTTTTGAACTACTAGCTTCGTTCTCCATTTCCTGCTCTATTCATGCTCATCTTGTGTCTCCCTCTCTTGTTTGTGTGTGTGCTCTAACTGGCAGGGACTGTGGGAAGCAGGTGTACTTGGGTGAGCTCCTGTCCAATTGAGAAAACCAGAAAGTTAAATCACGTACTGCTAGCATCGTTTCATGGCATTTAATCAGGTGTCCGCATTGCTCTTTTTCTAGGTGGATTTGACACAGCGCAGGCTGCTGCAAGGTTCATAATAGATTTCTTCCTCACATTTTGTTCCATGTTATTATTATTATGATATATGTGTGTGTGTTCGTACGAAACAAGAGTAAAGTTCTGAATTTTTTTTAACCCTCCCTGTACTTTGATCCTTTGTTTGCAGGGCTTATGACCAAGCTGCTATCAAGTTCCGCGGCGTGAATGCAGACATCAACTTTACCCTGGACGACTACAAGAATGAGATGAAGAAGGTGATCGATCCCTTGTTACAACTCAAAAAGATGACCTGTAGATCGAAGCTAGAGCCCACCATCATGAATGAACTGAACCGAACAGAACAAAGAACTGCTGCAGCTGCTCTGTTCATCGACTAACATCTCTCTTTCTCTCTCTCTCTCCCACTGTTTGATGCCTTGGTTGGTTCTGCTCGATCTTCTTGCCATGGCGGCGGCGTTCATTCTCAGATGAAGAGCTTCAGCAAGGAGGAGTTCGTGCAGGTGCTCCGGCGGCAGGGCGCCGGCTTCGTCAGGGGCAGCTCCAGGTTCCGGGGAGTCACCCAGCACAAGTGCGGCAAGTGGGAGGCCAGGATCGGCCAGCTCATGGGCAAGAAGTAATTCATTAACGCTAATCACTGTTTTGGAACTTAATTTGGGAAATTTTTGGCTTGTTTGATCGATCTCCCTGTTGTTGCTGCAGGTACGTGTACCTGGGCCTGTATGACACAGAGACGGAGGCTGCCCAGTAAGTGTCGTCTGAATTTCTGTTACGCGCCATTATTGAGTGTCCCAGAACAGAACGGCATGTGATGTACAACTTGTGGTTTGTGCGCCGTGCTTGCTAATCACCAATCAGGGCTTATGACAAGGCTGCCATCAAGTGCTACGGCAAGGAGGCGGTGACCAATCTCGATGCCCAGAGCTACGACAACGAGCTCCAGTTGCAGTGTGAGCCTGGCCGCCGCCGCCCCCGCCCCCGCCCCCCCACAACCCCCCGATATCCGTTCTTGTTCTTGTTGTGTTTTCCTTTTCGGCTTTGCTGCTGAACTGAAATTATATATGTTTGTGGCCGGAGTGCAGCTTGGGACGGCGAGCTGGATCTCGAGCTCAGTCTGGGCTGCGCCGGCGGCAGCGATCCGTCCACGGTCGCCGTCGAGGCGTTCGGCTCCGCGCCGGGCAGCAAGCAGAGGATGATGACCCTGACGGTAAGTATGTACAACACATACATGGCCGACGCTGAGCCTTTTGCTAACACGTCCACTGTTATGCACCTACCTGACTGAACTTCCTCGGACACCGTCACACTGACACTGGAACTGTTTGCATTGCATGCCGGAAACCCAGCTCGATCTGCCGGCGGCGGAGGAGGAGACGAGCGCCGGCAACTACCCTCACAGGAGCATCCTCAGCAGGCCTCCGCCGCCGACTGGCGCCGGCACGTTCTGGCGCTCGCCGGCTGACGACCACGTCCACGTCCACCGCCACCGCCACCCCGGCAGCGGGGACGACGACACGCCGCTGCACATGCAGCTCCAGATGGTACGCCGCTCGTACTATCACTGATTCACTGATGGACCGAGATCGAACTACACACACAGTAGCCAACCAACCACCCTCCAAACGATCCGATCCAATGACGATCGATGCATTGCACTGCACCAGTGAAAAATGTGATCCATCCATGCTAATCAGCGATCGTTGGTTCGGTTTCCTTTCTTGTGAACACAAACACTGCACCTGGCCGACGAGCAGCAACGGCGGCAGCAGCAGCAGAGGCGGCAGATGGGCCCTGCTCCGCCTCCCAGCGGCGGCCACGGCAGTAACTGGGCGCCGCCATACCCGTACCCGTACGCGACCGCCGGCCCCGGCACCGACGACGCCGCTGCCGCAGCATCATCAGGATTCCCTCTGGGTCGGGCGGCAGCAGCTGGCCCGCTGTGGCTGGGCCACTACTACTGAGCCTGTCGTCCAGCGCCAGCAACAGTGTCCTCAGCCGGCGACTGATGAACTGCTGTAGCGCGATGATGATCTTCTAGCACGAACCGCCGATTGCATTGCCTCCGGCCGGCCGGCGGCGGGTTCCCATTTCTGGGTAAGCAGTGTGGCAGAGGGACGAGCAGCTCATCACTGCGCCGTGGCAGGACCAGGACCAGGAGCGCAGCTGGCACCGGCAGGACAGGGACGGAGGCTACAAGAACGGACGGAGGCGAACGGGAATCAAACAGTGACGATGCTATTCTTAGCTAAATTCCCCCCTCGTTGATGATGCTCCAGTGCTGTTTGGATGTGCATGAAACGGATGTACGGGAAGGGAATCAGCGTGTCTGGTCCATGTCCGCAATTATTGCTGCTACTGCTCATTCTGTCCCCTAATAAATCGAAGCCCTTGGCTGGTTACAAGCGCACAGTACTGTATTTATTAGGGCTTCTCAGGCTACGGCGAGCCCAGGCCTCGTTTACGTGGTTGAATTGGTCTCCCAATCCTAGAATTTGTCACTAATTTCTCGTTAAATCAAAATATTAACACATATATAAAGTATTAAATATAGATGAAATCAAAATCTAATTATATTATTTGATTTAATTTTATAGAACGAATATTTTAAATCTAATTAGTCAAAATCTGAATAATTTTTATCAAATATAAATAAATACTACATAAATTCTGCTATATGAATTCTGACCCAGTTCGAAAGACTAAACACGCCCTGCGTTCCGCCATGGCCTTCGGGGGCTACCAGTGACTGTGTCATGTGTCAGCAAGCGCCGGAAACCATGGATCATATTCTACTTGCGTGCTGCTATAGTCGTTGACTCGTGAGGTCCGGTTCATCTACTTGGGCAAGCTGCAGATCTGGTGATGGTCCTAAAAAAAAAACTCATCTGTGTAGTTATCAAATTCTTGTTTATAAACACACTTAAGCACATTGCATTTCTTCCAATATGTTTATACAACTTTTCTATGATCATTGAGAAGTTTTGTGGACCATAAATCCACAGTTCACAATTAAACATCATTGTTATCCGTTATATATAGCAGCTTACATGGAACGTATTTCGCAAAAAATTACAGCACTACGTATTTCGAATTCCACCAAGAAAGAACCCTGAAACATGACTAGTATGACTCGGATAATTTTTAACTAAAAATATAAAAAATTCTTATCAAATAGGACCATGTATAATGTTTGTTTCTTTGTGGTTCTTTTATTTCAATAAATACTAGTAGGGGGATCAGACCCGTCCTGTCTCATCAAAAAATGTTATAGTAATTCACTTAGAAGGGAGTTACCATAATCACGTTTTGTTACACGTTAATTCAAACAAATGGGAGAGAGAGAGAGAAATTCTCTATAGGACACTGAAAGCATACATGCTTCAAAACCTCATTTTTAAGTTAATAGCATAACCAAGAGCGGATCCAACATGCAAGAACCAATATGTTGTTGGCTAGCATTAGCTCGGTGCATTATTGCACGCCGCACCTTCTTGATGCTATATATACATGGTCCAATGTGTGTAAACGCATAGTGCCATGTTCTTTGATGATAGTCGAACGGTCCGTGACGCCATTCTTCACCATCGCTAGATATCCAGTGGGCTATCTTGAACAATTGTCTTGTTTGCTTTTCTTTTACTTAATTGTCATGTTTACTTGATATCGTGGAAGAGTCTACTCCTCACCGTCATTTTCTTTTATAGATCATCAAGCTCAATATCGACACTATTCACTACCCAATTGATGTTAGTTTGTCCCTCATGTTCAATTGCATAGTACCATTTGATCGTCTGGTAGGCAGGGTCGGATCCAACAGAGGGGCAAGGGGGGCTCAGGCCCCTCATACCGCTTGAAATCCCATGGATCCAAATTCAAGGAGGAAGAAGAAGGGAAGAGGAGCTAGGTGGAGGAATAAGAACAAGAGAACCCCCTGTGAGCTCAATCCTGCCTCCGCATGCACCATGCTATTACATTGATGATTGCCGAACAATGTGGATTTTTAAGCATGTTTAAAACTCTAGTTGTCCCACTGTCCAGACCGTGCAATTTTTGCACACTTTGTCATTCGATTCGACTTCATTTCTTTGATGGCTTTTAAAGCCATTTCTTCTCTTCCATGAATAGGAAATATTGAACCCGCATGCACATCTTAAAATACATGTTAGTCCTAGTGTGTTGTGATATAAATGACAAAAAACAAATATGATCATGCACAAGAAGTCATATATAGTCCCCAATAGGCCAATACGACAACAAAACTAGAAACTAATTGGATCGACAACAAAATTATCTAGTATGCCATCATCCTTCGTAATGGATTTTGTCTTCCACTTCAGTTCAACGATTCCACGAAGATATGAAGTTTCTTTCAAAATACCATCTAAACTTGAAGCTAAATATGAAGTTCCTTTCAAAATACCATCTAAACACGAAGATATGAAGTTCCTTTCAAAATACCATCTAAACACGAAGATATGAATTTCCTTTCAAAATACCTCTCTGTGTAGACTGTGGTCTGGAGGAAAATTATGCATCATGCTATTGAATTCCTATAGGATATACATAACATTATGGATCCAAACTTTCACTGGAAGGAGATGGAAAGAAATTGAAGTAGCTATGAAAAAAAAAGCTATCGATAGCAAAGATATCTTTGCTAACAAGTAGCGCGTCTCGAATTGAATAAGATTGCATTGGTGTTGCATATAGTAAGCAAGCTCATTAAACTATGGATGAACTATTGGGAGACTGCTTTCGATGTTAAAGAAAACTTTGGGTCCAGTATTTTATGAATTTTATAAGAGATACTAAGAAATATGTCGTAGTTTTATATCGATACATAGTTGGAACAATGACATGTACGGGTCATGAGTGTGTTGTTAATGTCATTAATAATTTCATCATAGGCTGAAGAAGTGTATTCCTTTGTCTCACTATAGAGTTATTAATTTATACGAAAACATGAATAAGAAACATACTAGATGCCATTCATAATAAGGATTAAAAATAAAATAAATATTTGACACAAAAGATTTGTTCATAACGTTTAGGAATGTTTTGATTCTTATATAGCCGTTCACGTGTAAAATAACTAGGAGAACGCATGCCGTGTTGCTACAGGAATACAAATTAGTGGATTGTGTGGCATGATGACATAAACAAATAACAAAATACTTACGTGTCTTTGCTGACGTAAACATTGTAATTGTATAGCTAGAGGATTTTAGTTGTGTGTGATAGTGCATTACTTATTACTTAGTTAGACTGTTTACATGTTGAGAGAAGTACAATGACTTGATAACATGGACAGTAATTACATGAGCTAGTGATTTTTTAATTATATATGATAGTGGGTTACTTAGGTGGATATCTCGTATATTAAGAGAAATAACTAAATAGAGTTTGTTTTTATAAGAGTTATAGATTGGTCGGTTGAAAAGCTGATAGTTTAAAAAAAAAGAAAAAAAAAAGGACCGACCCCGTTTAAAAAAGGCGGTGTTGACGCAATGGGCCGAGCTCTCGATAAATCGAACACACTGGAGAAGTTCGGATCTCCAAACCGACCCACACCTATCCATCCATCCATCCATCCATCCATCCATCCATTCCATCGAGACCCGTTAAGCCGACCGCCACCACCGCCTCGTCACCAGCGCGTCATTAACGAGGCTACGAAAAAAAACACACGTTTTTTCTTCCTCTTTTCCCCGCAAACTTCGCACCACCGCCTCCATCCCCTATCCGCGTCCTCCCCGGGGCGATCGATCGAACGCGGCCAGCCTCGCCGCCGCCCCACCGTGGCAGCCATGGCGGAGATCGCCGAGCGGGCCGTTGCGGGCGAGCTGCCGGAGGAGCCGCGGCCGCCGCACGCGGGGGAGGAGGAGGACGAGGAGGAGGAGGAGGGGGACGTGTGCCGGATCTGCCGCAACCGCGGCGACGAGGACCACCCGCTGCGCTACCCGTGCGCCTGCAGCGGCAGCATCAAGTTCGTGCACCAGGACTGCCTCCTTCAGTGGCTCGACCATAGCAACTCGCGCCAGTGCGAGGTAAGACCGCCCGCTCCCTGGCCCTCGCCCAGCGGATGGGGACGCCGCCGCTGGGCCGTTGCTTTAGGGATTGATTAGTTCGATTGCTGGTTGGAATCGATCGATTGAATGTTGAGATGGCGCTATGGGTGCTGTTTCCTTGTTATATGACCTGTAGATTGGGTCAAAACTATGTTAGGCTATTATTTATGCCTTCTCAGTTGCTAGAATTAGGGGATTAGGGTTGAGAATCAGAACAATTGGATGGTTTTTATGATTATTTAGTTAGCAAAGGTATTTTCATAATGCTCCACTGCTGTTGTGGGTTCAGAGTATTTTTTCAGAGTCATAATCATTCTGTTAACCTGTAGCGTCTGCTTGTGATTCTTAGTAGTGGGACTATTGACTTGGTATTGACGACTGATTTGCAGTTTTGGTTGCCCTTATCTTCTCTTGGGCCCCCTTCGGAACAAAGGAAAAATGGAGGGATTCTAGAGGATTGGAATCATTAGAACGAACCCCTCTTGAATAATTCATTTTATTAGTCTAGGGCAAATGAGTGAACAAGTGTTAGTTGGGGGTTCGAAGCACAACTCTACTGAGGAAAAAAATATACTCATGATGATGATGATGATGATGATGTGTATCTTGTTTGTCTAACTCCATTTTCTCATAATTTCTGATTTATGCATCTGTGCACTGCAGGTCTGTAAACATGCATTCTCCTTCTCACCCGTGTACGCTGAAAATGCTCCGACAAGACTTCCTTTCCAGGAACTGATAGTTGGTGTTGGAATGAAAGCATGCCATGTGTTTCAATTCATCCTTCGGCTTGCCTTTGTTCTCTCAGTTTGGCTCATGATTATCCCATTCATCACCTATTGGATATGGCGGTTAACATTTGTGAGAAGTCTTGGTGAAGCGCAAAGGCTGTTCCTCAGTCACATCAGTGCTCAGTTGATCCTTAGTGATTGCCTTCATGGGTTCCTTCTCTCAGCTATCATTGTCCTTATATTTCTCGGAGCCACCTCATTACGGGACTACATAAGGCATTTGCGTGAACTTGGTGGACATGATGCTGAGAGGGATGATGGAGGCCGTGAAAGGCATGGTGCTCGGGCTGTCAGGAGGCTAGCTGGTCCTAATAATAGGGTTCCTGCAGATGGAAATATTGATGAATTAGCAGAAGCCCAAGGAATTGGTCCTGGTGAACTTCTGAGGAGAAATGCTGAAAATGTTGCTGCTCGATTAGAACGACTTGAGGCTCAGGTTGAGCAGATGCTTGATGGTCTGGATGACGCCGATGGTGCAGAGGACGTTCCTTTTGACGAGCTTGTTGGTATGCAAGGCCCTGTCTTCCACTTGGTTGAGAACGCAATAACAGTGAGTACTATTTTTTTCCTACAATACTCATTTTTTGCAGATCTACATGTGTTGGCATAATTATTTTGAGTTTCACAGTTGTGTTGCCATGCTACTGCGAAATACTGAACTCTTCCACTCCATCTGTTCCAATATGTCAAACTTCTATACTTTGACCAAGTTTACAGAAAGATATGATAACATCTACGACATCAAATAAATGCACTATAAAGACATTTCATTGTGGATCTAATGAAAGTAATTTGATATTTTGTATGTTGGTGCATTTTTTTGTAACAATACCGTCAAAGTTGGATAAATTTGACTAGAGAATATTATAACAACAACTTTTGGAATGGAGGAAGTAATTATAATGTCCAATTTAGTGATAAACTAGTAGGGCCCTTTGGAATAGTTTCAAGGAGCTTTTATGTTGAATATCATATTGTTGATAATCTTAAGATCATGTACCCAAGTTTTGGTTTTAAAAAATTTCATATCAAATACGGAATGAAAGTGGCTGGCACGAGAGCAGCTTGATGAAGTTTTGTTACACTGTATCATAAGATTAAGTGTAGTTTCATAGTTATCGCCATAAATTTTTTGTCATTTTTTTGCTAGTAAATTGCGTGTTCTTTTCCAACATTAAGTCACACCTCTTATATTTCAAAACACTGACAGGAATTTCTTTTCTCCAGGTTTTGGCCAGCAATGCTATATTTCTCATTGTTGTGATCTTTGTCCCATTCTCATTGGGAAGGATTGTCCTGCACTATCTATCATGGTTTTTCTCTTCAGCTTCTACTCCTATGCTGGCAAAAATGATGCCCTTCACAGAAACGGCTATTTCTATAGCTAATGATACATTGAAGAGTGCACTTAGTGTTGTGAAGAATTTTTCTTCCGACAGTAACAATGAAGGTGTTATTGGGCATGTGATTGAGGTTGTTACTCAATCCTTGAAGATAAATGCCACTGGTCTTAGTGTAATTCAAGGCACTGGGAAGAGCAGTCTGGTGAAAGGAACAACAATTGGCTCATCTTATCTTTCGGATTTGACAACTCTTGCCGTTGGATACATGTTCATCTTCTGTCTTGTATTTTTGTACATTGGATCACTGGCTTTACTTCGATATGCCAGGGGAGAACGTTTCACCATTGGAAGACTATATGGTATAGCTACTGTATTAGAGGCCATCCCTTCTTTATGCAGGCAGTTCTTTGCTGGAATGAAGCACCTTATGACTATGGTCAAAGTTGCATTCCTTCTTGTCATTGAGCTTGGTGTATTTCCTCTTATGTGTGGTTGGTGGCTTGATGTTTGCACTCTAAAGACTCTGGGCACAACAATTGCGCAGAGAGTTGAGTTCTTTACAATGTCACCCTTGGCGAGCTCAGCTATCCATTGGCTAGTTGGGATTGTGTATATGCTCCAGATAAGCATATTTGTCAGCCTTCTTCGAGGGGTATTGCTCAGCCACTTGATATTTCGAGCAACAGCACTTTAACATTTAAATTCTCCTATGTCCCACTGATCTCACTTTCTTTTTACCGTATTGTGCTAGGTGCTGCGCAATGGAGTTCTTTATTTTCTGCGGGACCCTGCTGATCCAAATTACAATCCATTTAGGGATTTGATTGATGATCCTGTGCATAAACATGCCCGGCGAGTTCTTTTGTCAGTTGCAGTGTATGGAAGTTTGATTGTGATGTTGGTCTTCTTACCTGTAAAACTGGCCATGAGAGTAGCTCCTTCGATTTTTCCTCTGGACATCACGTGAGTTAGCTTACCCAACATATATTCTCCTTTTTTTGTCATTTGAAATTCCAATACTAAGTGTTGTTTGCCTCGTTTGGAATTGCAGCATATTTGACCCATTTACTGAGATTCCAGTTGATGTCCTTCTGTTCCAAATATGCATCCCATTCGCTATTGAGCATTTCAAGCCTCGTGCAACCATTAAATCTCTTTTACATCATTGGTTTGCTGCGGTTGGTTGGGCCCTTGGCTTAACGGATTTCTTACTGCCAAAACCTGAAGAAAACGGTGGGCAGGAAAATTGGAATGGCAGGGCAGAAAGAAGAGACAGGGGACATGGTGGGCGGGAAATGGTTGCCCCGCAGGTCGAACAACGAATGATACAACATGTCGCCGCAGAAGATAATGGCAGGGGAAATGCAAATGAAGCAAATGATGCCACTGAAGAATCTTATGTAGATGATCAGGGAGACTCTGAGTAAGTGTAATCGCTAGATTTCTGGAAAACAAGTACCTATGGCCTATCTTTCCATATATAACTACTCAGATTACACTATCAAAATAACCGAACAGTTTTGAACATAAGTGCATACGTGAGTTTGTTTATAAAAAAAACTGAAAACAACTGGTTCAATTATCTGCACCAATTTTCTGAATCAAATTTGGCACTAGATTATATACCAACATAATCAAGTAATGATCCATGTTTACAACAAGAGTATTTTATTGGTATATCAACATAATTTACTATATGGTTTTGTTATCTGACTATTTTCCTATCTTTAAGGTATGGCTTTGTGCTTCGGATTGTGCTCTTGCTTGTAATGGCATGGATGACACTTCTAATATTCAATGCTGGAATGATAGTTATTCCTATCTCGCTTGGCCGTCTGGTTTTTGAGGCTGTTCCCCGCCTGCCAATCACACATGGCATCAAATGCAATGGTAATTTGCATGATTCTTTTACCTGAATTGATGTTATATAACCTCATGTTTATGAATAACGAGATCATTTGGATAACACATTTGCTCACACCTTTTGCAACTCTATCAGATCTGTTCTCCTTTAGCATTGGGTGCTATATTCTCTGGAGTGTGGCAGCTGGGACCAGATATGCGATTGATTACATCAGATCACGACAGCTGGGATTTCTGGCACAACAGATCTGCAAGTGGTGCTCAATTGTTCTGAAGAGCTCTTTTCTCTTGTCAATATGGGTAATCTTCTAGACTGAACTTCTGCTTCAACTATCCCTGTTTAGAACTTGTGGGAGTTCTCTGATTTGTGGTAGTAATGTTTTCTATGTAACTCATTGTTATTGTGGATCTAACCAGCAAAGTTAATCTTTTCCTTAAGGTCTTTGTTATTCCTGTGCTGATTGGACTCCTTTTTGAGCTGCTGGTCATCGTACCCATGAGGGTACCGATTGATGAGAGCCCTGTCTTCCTACTGTACCAGGATTGGGCACTGGGGTTAATATTCTTGAAAATATGGACTAGACTGGTAAGATCATAGATCTCTGATTCTTCTGTCCTCACTATTCATTTCCCAGCTATTTATCAATCTTCTTTCTTTAGGTTAGTTACCTATTTGGATATTTGCATAGAATAGGATTGAGTAGATTGACCAACCTACTATGAAACTTTCCAGGTTATGTTGGATCAGATGGCACCTTTGGTTGATGAAAGCTGGAGGTCAAAGTTTGAAAGAGTTAGAGATGATGGTTTCTCCCGTTTAAGGGGTCTGTGGGTCCTCCATGAAATTATAATGCCAATTGTCACCAAGCTCCTTACAGCTCTCTGTGTCCCATACGTCCTTGCAAGGGGCATCTTCCCGGTGTTGGGTTACCCACTCATAGTGAACTCAGCAGTATACCGCTTTGCCTGGCTTGGATGCCTGATCTTCAACGCACTCTTCTTTTGTGGCAAGAGATTCCATGTCTGGTTCACCAACCTCCACAACTCCATCAGGGATGACCGCTATCTGATTGGCCGGAGGCTGCACAACTTTGGTGAGGACTCACGCTCACCTGAGCCAAGTGAATCTGGAGCAACTATAGGGTCAGATGATCAGGACCAGGCTCTTGTCCTGCGAGATCAGGAAGAGGACGTGGGGTTGAGGATGAGGCGCAATAATATGCGTGCAAACCAACAACCCAGGCTGGCTTTTTAAGCAGGAAGTAGTTTTGGTTAAAGAGCTCATAATCATGGTTTAAGCTGGTCTGCAGCTTCTGCTTGTGCTTTGTAATGGGCGTTGTAGAGTGAGTTTGTGTTAGTGATAGGGAGGAGTCTAAAGACTGTCCTACGATGAAGCCTGGGAGAAAGATAAAAGTGATTGGTGACTAAAAGTCTGGTGGCGAACTCCCGTTCCTGTGTCTTACTGTAAATATCGTTTGATAGAGCATTACCAGGCCAACTCAGTTTGTTGTAATCCTCTTGTAATGACTAATGAATTAAGTTAAAAACTGTTGTTAGATACGAGATACGGAGTACTAGGTTGTATCACTTTCACCATTTTTTTTTGGTGTAATCTTTATTCCTTGGCAACTGCAATATTGGAATGAACTAAGCTCTGATGTGGGCTGCTGGTGCATAGCGGAACACGAACAAGTTGATCTGGTCACCAATTGGTCGGGAGTAATTGAAAGCAGGAAAAGGATTTCTGAGCTAGAAGTCAAAAATTATTGTTTGTTTTGTCACTGGAAGTTTTGGTGGGAAGGGGACGTGGAGGGAGCAAGGAAACGGGCAATCATCTAATAGGGGCGTGTTTTTTTGTTGTTTTTTTTTACAACACGGGGCGCGTTTGATGTTCGTAAGTGTTGGTTATCTGGATAAGGGGCACTTAAAACCCACAAACAATAAAAATAATCCCCGATCAAAAAACACAAACCTATAAGAAAACCCAACACTTACGCCAGAGTATAGGGCCGGCCTACGAACGGAACATCCTAGGCCGAAATAACCACCAACTCGATAGGGTCCTCGAATGATGCAAGTCCGTCCGAGCGAACGACCGCCCCTCCTCCCGTCGACTGCCGCTCCAGCCGACTCACCTACTTTATGTACGGGACCCAGAGCATTTAATGCTTTCACCCACTCCCACCTAACTCCATGACTACAACAGTGTTACATTAACCCAGTACAAAGGGTCAAATCCTCCTTTTATCGTCTCATCCCCAGAGAAACGGTGACTTGTACTGTCATCATTGTGCCATGCCGAGCACTGTGCCCCGTCAGGCACCTCCTCAAGACGCAGTTGTTAGCATCTGTACCATATTTTCCTGAGCCCGGTCTCATCCGCAGGGCCTTTACCCCACTCGTGCTACCCCTCGACCCGGTCTCCGATTCCTCCAGTCAACACTCCAACAACTCCCGCACGTCTCTACAGGGATCAACACGCTCGTTACAGGGACGCGGGTCTTTCATCGCCCATCGCCGACATCGCCGTGACGCACCCGAAGGACAGAGGCCATGCCCGGCGCACACCTCTACAGTAGCTATGACATGATCGACATCACCCCTCGACGTCACCGCTTATGACAGTCCTACAAAGGACGACTCCTTTAGGGTTTTCTGTACACCTGAGCCTCCTCTTGGCCTATAAAAGGGGACGCCAGGAGGTAGCTTCAGAGAGGACAATAACAATACGCGTTCGACACAACACCATTTCTACGCTCAAGGCATAGGGCTAGCAACTCTAGATTTAGGCCTCACACCCCATCTTGCTCTCCTTCGCTTGTAATATCCTCTGTGCAAGCACTTCGGTGTAAGGAAATACAACACCTCTCTCCCTCGCTGGACGTAGGGCCTTCTTTTGCCCGAACCAGGATAAAAACAGTGTGTTATTCTTATATAGCCATCTGAATTAGGGAGCACGCAGCATTATACTCGTTGGATTCCTGTCCACGAGATAGAACACCGACAACAAGAATGATGGCCGAAGGATAGGATTTGAGAGCTTGTCTAATTTAATGACTTGGGGGTACACGTTGAATTTTTTGCTCTCAAATTTTACTAATATTAA
This sequence comes from Bothriochloa decipiens, assembly GCA_023333625.1. Taxonomy (NCBI): domain Eukaryota; kingdom Viridiplantae; phylum Streptophyta; class Magnoliopsida; order Poales; family Poaceae; genus Bothriochloa; species Bothriochloa decipiens. The sequence continues at coordinate 32,108,077 of CM041644.1, read as the reverse complement.
AATTGAGGCTTATGAGCTTATTTGAGAGCTGATGGAGGTGCTTTGCGAATACCGCTTGCCCTTTCAATGGGGTATGGTATTATTGTTTGGGATTGGGATCGCGACTGGTAGCAGGGGCAGCTTGGCTCTCGTGACCTCGATTTAACAAATGACCTTGACCTTGTTTTGTTTTCGTTTTTTTTTTGTTTTTAATGCAAAGACCTGGACCTGGTCATGTTGACCCGGGAAACGCCAGGGCTGTGGTGGGTCTGCCGCTTGGTGGCGACTCGCCAGTCGCCAACGGATACAACGGCGCACCCGCTGAAGCCATGTGGTCCGTCCGTCGTTGGGTTCCCGCGGTTTTGGACGAATTTATTCCGCATAACTAGCCCCGCTAATGGGCGGGTGGAAACAGGTTTTTTAGGACAAGTTTTAAAACGGGTACTATTAGATAGGTGTAAACGGATGACACTGTAAAATGGGTTGGAGCGGGTTAGATTGATGACATACACGGGTTGGGACGGGTTAGGGCGCTATGGTCACAGATTGACGCGTACGTCACAAATTAACTTGCGTGGTGACTACGGATTGAGACGGGTTGGAGCCTTTGGGCTAATAGAATGGGTCGGATGATAATTATGGCTCTTGAGATATGGGTAGAAACGGATTTGGGAGGGTTCAACTCCAGACGCACGCATAACTGCGTGCCAAGGTGCGTACAGTACTGTATATGGGTCTCCGCTACGCCATGGAACAATGGGTGGATTCTCTATGATGACGACTCTTCGAACCAATTCTGGTGCTCGTCATCATCATCGTCTATTCATCTGATTCGTCTTGAGTAGTAGTACGCGTACTGCACTGCCACACGGTGTTCTCATCGAATCTGTCAAGTTCGCAACGTACGGCAGCGGGCACGTACGTACATGCGAATTGCGACGCAATTCGAGCAGCCAAGCCGTTACAGACGCACGTGCGTACATTATTTGGATGGATGATGCAGGTTGATTTGGCGCAACGGTGCTTTTACGTTGGAGACGTCATCTTTGCGCTGCCGTGTAGGCGCTGTAAAGCGAAGCGCGCGCGGCGCGGCAATGGCGATCGACCGAAGCAGCAGCAGCTGGAGCTGCTAGATTTTGGCCATGCATGTGAAATCGGCACGTACGTCTTGAGGCGTCTATCTGAACTCGAACGTGGGTTCGATTCGCAGTGCGCAGGCAAGAACAACTAATTTTGCCCAAATAATGCCCAGCCAGGCGGCAATTGCTGCGCAGACGAAGTAAAAGCGACTAGCAATGTTCCACGTGACTAGCAAACGCGTGTGTAGAATTTCGAGTTGTGTTGGAGGAATCGACGTCAGTATCAGGAGGCCTCCCGCTCCTGGTCTACGAGTAGAAAGAACATGGAGCACAATTGCCGACGGCTTGTTGCACATGCCACGCGGCTTACGCTCCCGTACCCTGTGGTGTGGGCCGTGTGGGTCTCTTGGAAACCTTCTCTCTCTCTCTCTCAAAATGAAATGTTTTTCTCGTTTTCTGAGTTTCTGACCCATGCCGTGAGGAGACGCCATCGGAATTGGCTCCTCGAGGCACCACGCGTCTTCAACATCGGAAGCCATTATGGAGCATCACGTGCGCCATTATTATTATTATTATTATCAATGAACGTGCAGAACGAGCAACGGTAGGGGGCATGATATCGAACATGCTAGGCAATTTACGAGAATGATAATATATTGCCGGTCGCATTTGCAAATTGTAGCAGCCCTGTGTACCGTGCCTTTGAAGATATTTTTTTTGTTATCTAATACTAATTATAAAACATTTTTCACCTTTTCATGAAAGATATATTTCATGCTGCTATAATATTTAGCTGTTCACAGCTAAGCAAAAATACTGTTACACGGTCGCCGCAGAAGCCTGTCATTTTTTGAATTAAGATAAGTAAGAGAATTTTGGTTACAACGGGGACGACTTATAGTTTGCAACAAGCTCATGGCGAAGGCAAGTTTTCAACAATGGACCAGACGTTAATTTAGCGGTGTATGATTCAAAAGCTATAAAAAATTGTCCTGTTAGCTTGAACTCGTCAACCCGGGTTATCAGCCACGGTAGAAATCACTAACTACTTTATAATGAGAGCTATTTTATTTAGAGGTTTAATCATGGAAGAAATCATTGCGGATTAGAATCACTATATATATATAAACCGTTTGATATAGGATCAGGATCACCGTAAAACCGCGTTTTCATCGATTCACGTAATCGCGTTTTCGTAGATAGAACATGAGAATCGTTCGTGTAAACGTTACCTACTCTGCCTGCCAAATGCGTACATTTCCGTGCTTCCGGCGTCTTACGGGCGAGGAAATACTAGTTCTACACTTCTTACCTTATATCCAACGGCATGATTAGAGTGGGTAGGACGCAAAGGACAAGGACTTGACCAGGTTAGCCGCGGGCGGGTCTCCATATAAGGGGATCCCCATATAAGACGACGGCGCCAGGTTAGCTATATATAGCTCATCGCATCAACATCAGATCCCCGCGCTCCACGGTCTCCTTCCCAGACGAGATCCTCTTCCCCGCCGGCCCGCCCGCCCGCTCCTCCTGTCTCCCGAAGTCCCCACTCGGGCCACCTCCGCATGTCAATCCATGGGCTGATGCTCGAAGTCAGAGGTACCTTGCTTCCCCTCCCTCCTCCTCCCCGATCCGTCTCCCTCGTCGTCCCTACTGGTACCTGATTTCTCCTCCCCCTCTGCCTGCAGTCACCGGAGCCCGGAAGCTGCGGGACACGGAGTTCTTCAGCCGCCAGGACCCCTACGTCGTCCTCGAGTACGCCACCACCAAGCTCCGCACCCGCACCTGCACCGGTCCGTAATCCCCACCTCATCCTTCCTCCTCGGGTCCTCGCTGTACTAAACTACTAATGGCGGCACCAGTTTGTTTGCGTGCGCTGCTTCATTTGTTTTCTTTTTGTGATTATTTGTTATATAACATGTCGACAATTTCGCATACCCACCAACCCATCCCAATTCACACCGTACACAGTGCACAGGGAGGGAATTCGCCGGTCTACGATGTCGGACATACTCGTTCAAGGCTCTCTCTCTCTCTCTCTCTCTCTCGGTATTAACCACCAATTAGGTGGGTAGGTGAATGGCCCAGATGCCGCCGTTCATCTCGATGTGGGTGTTGCTGTTGCTGCTTCCTGCCTTGTTGCTCACTCTGTAAGACCTGGTAAGAAAAAGAGAGAGAAATCAGGGAACAAAGGCGCTATAAAAAAAACATTAGCTAGACAGACGGCTAAAACAAACGGCCAGAGGAGACAACAATGAACAAAAAAGACGGCAAAAGGAAACAACTAATGGTACACATTTTAGATACGGACACCACTAGCCAACCAGATGGGCTGATTCTTTTTAACTTTGCATAAATGCCTTTATGCCTAATTTATGTATGCGGTGAATACTCTAGATGCCCCTAGCGGAATCTTGGTACCTTCCATCAGCATATTATGCTTGACTTTCGATTGTTTAGGACTAAATTATGTTGGAACAAGTACCACTCAAGCCATTTTGTTTGTGTTAATCTTTTTTTAATCATTAATGGCTGACAGCTACCGTGACAGCATGAACATGCCCTGCTGAAACTAAAAGCACTTCAGTTTCCAAAGGTGCTTGTTTTTTTCCCCTTTGTGTGTACTACCTGGAATCTAGCTATATGATTGGGTTGTGATTCCACGGTTTTGAAAACTAATTGTAGGCTGACAACTACTGTGACAGCATGAACGTGCCCTGCTGAAACTAAAAGCACTTACTTTAGACACTAAAGTGCTTTGTTTTTTTCTTGTGTCTACTATCTGGAACCTAGCTATATGATTGGATTATGATTCCACGGTTTTGAAATCTAATTGTATTTTGAACACTGTAAGTGACGAAGGCAGTAGAGGAGTTATGGGTCTTTGTAGATTGTGCTTTTTGATTTGCTTTGGAAGTTGAATGGACCACCATTCTAGTAATTGCCAATTCATCTCAGGCTGTACAACATTATGAGCAATCAGCACAAACTTATTTTTATTATCTTCATGAAAAGACAGCTCCTAAAAATCTAGGTGAATAAAAACTGATTGCTGGGGGCAGGGAATGAGGGGGCACCAATAGTAGTGGATTAGAACTGTTTTCCCAGCCTTGCTGCAACCATGATTCTTCAATCAAAGTCTCATTGATTTACCAAGTATTGTTATAAAACCCTCCAAACACCCTTGGGTAGCAACTGTATGCCACGACACTGGACTTTTCTGAACACTGAGACGTCATCCTTTAATTGGTTCCAGCATCCAATAAGGTTCTTACTTCTTATCTACCAATAGACGAGATTAATCGCTTCTCAAACTCTAAGCAAGGAAGTTTCCCGTCACCATGAACAGTGATGATACATTCATTTTTCTGATTGTTACCTCCATAAACTTAGAGTTTTCTGTACAATAAGGTTTCTACATAAATATGCTATTATATGAGGTTAAATTTATGCTCTTAGTATATTTCTCTCTTTTTTTTTTCAAATCTAAAATGTGATATTGATGCTAGATGGGGGAAGAAACCCAACTTTTGATGAGAAGTTCCATATACCCCTCATTGAAGGCCTCCGCGAGCTGAATGTTACCATATGGAACAGCAACACATTAACCCATGATGACTTCATCGGCAGTGGCAGGTTTGTGGCTCTTATCATCCATCATCAATATTGTAAATGGATTCTACTTTGTAGTGCGTAACCATAAGCTGTGCTTTTGTGTAGAGTGTATCTGCACAAGGTGCTCACAAATGGCTATGATGACTCCTCATGGCCGCTTCAAACACGCCACATGAGGTATTCCTATCGCATATAACTTGAGTGTACTGGCCTCATGAACTTTCTAACAGTTGAAAATTTTCAGATCTGCTGGGGAAGTGAAGCTCATTATGCACGTTGATGTCTCAGCAATGGTGAGAGACTGATTACTTTCTTTGTTGGTTTCTGAGCCCTGACCTGTGCCTGGTTCTGTTATGTGACTTGTGTCTGACAGAAGAACAAGATGGGTAAAAGTGTCGCCGCATCAAGTGCACATCATGTTCCTGCACTTTCAATGCCAGCCCCAGCCCCAGCTTCGGCCCCAGCCCCAGCCCCTGCTCCAGCAGCAGCGCTAGCATCAGCCATTCCGTACACAGGAGTCCCACCTTCATATCCACCTGTTTCAGCATATCCTGCTGCAACCGCATACCCTGCTTACCCAACTCCTAGCCATGCACCATATACCACTGCAGAATATCCACCACCTCCGCAGCAACCATACCACCCCCCACCCGCTGGATACCCTCCATCCTATCCACCGCAACCATATGAGCAATCTTACCCACCGCAACCATATGGGCAACAACCAAACCCGCCCCCGCCGGCAGCACAGTCCCCGTATCCACCTGGTAAGATGCAATTGAGCAGAGATAGATCCATTCTTCTTCATGATATTAGTCAGTGTTCTAACTGAATCACCTCTTTGCCTCGTTTGATCTTATGCAGCCCCTTACCCTGATACTTATCCACCAAGACCCTACTGATATGGCAGCGTCAGTAATGATATCAGGAAGAGGCATCAAAATCAATGTTATGTGAAATACTCCTCAGTGTGGATTCTTTATTTCTAGTTATTTGGTTATGTTCCTAACAAAATACTACCAACCGTCACTGAGTTGTTGCACATCTATCACAAATCAGTTTAAGGATAGATTCCAATCTTTAATGATAAACAAAAAGAAACATCAAGAATGCACATGGCTGAAGCTGGTGATCAAATCGTGTCAACAGCCCAGTGACTAGTAATGTTTGCTCACTTTGATACGTAGAATAGGTAGCTTGCAGATTGTGTCAATGAGACCCAATTCTATATTGCTTCGCAGTGAGTTTGGCTTAGAGACCAGACCCAGCTTTCTGTCTTGGAATCACGTCTGTTCTGTGACCACACAATTGTATATAGCATGGTAACCTGTGAAGTCTGCTTTTCATTAACGACAAAAAATTTGGTTCGGTGAAGGACACCTTCAAGCTGAAACTTCGAATGTACTTGTAATAGTCAATAAATTTGTTTGGGTGATGAAAGCTGTTAACATGTGGTGGTTTCAGAAGTGGTATTTTCCATGTCTTTCTTTTCTGTGCCACATGGATTTATCGATGCTGAACTTTGCTGTGGGTGGTGATGGTATTTAAAGTTTCACAAGTACGTTGTACTTCACCATGGATACATGCTTAGGCAACGCCTCTGCCACTACACTGCGCTCGTCGGAGGAAGAAACACGAATACTCATCCATCATCAAAACATTGATCGCTAATTTGTCCGGCGATGACGTGACGGTGGCCACGACGGCCGACGGCAACCCCCACACCAGTGGGGATACGCATTTCACAGTGGCCGACGGCGAGGTCGGCGGTGGCGCTCCCCGCTCCGGTCGTCGGCAATGGGCAGGCTCGATGCATCCATCGTCAGGGCCATACCGAGGATGCCACCGACTCATCACTAACCAGCCTAAACAATTTCTGCTAACTGAATTTCTATTTAAATTTGTTTTTTAGATTTGAAATAGAAAAAACTTCTAATAAATTAAAAAAAAAGAAATTCAGTTTCCTTTGATTTAGCTTGGATTTGAACATGAAAATCCAAGCCTGGCTAGCTTTTTGGACTGCATGGTGGCGGCATGGCGCGATCAGCAATTTCAGGCGACTGCTATTTTGGGCTCGAGCAGAACCACCACCGCGGGTTCTCTGGAGAGGACCTCGGCACCATGCCGCATGACCCGTCCACGCCGGCGACTGCTGTTTTGGGCGCAAGCAGAACCACCGCCGCGCACTCACTGGAGAGACCCCACCACCACGCCTCACGCCGTATCCGCGCCGGCGACTGCTATTTTTGGGCGCGAGCAGAACACCACCGCGCCGTTTTTGCGGTTCTCCTCCTCGGCATCCTCGCCATGGCCGCAGCACCTGTTGGGCTTGCGCTCAGTCGATCTCCATGGTCGTCGCAGAGCTCCTCCTCCGCCCCCTTGCCAGCCATGGCGCTGCAAGCTGCGCCTGCGCTTGGCTGCTGGTGCTGCTTGCCATGGTCGCTGCCACTCTTCCCGGACGTGACGCAGTTTGGGCATGCGTGTGCGCGTGCCCAAGCGCAAGCTGCGGAGGGGCGGCAGCGCTCGTCTCTCCCTCGACTGACGATATATAAAAGCCATAACTCATCGATGAAGCAAATAAAGGTCTAGATCAGCTAAAAGGATTTTGAGAATCAAGGCACGAAGTACAAGTGTGCAATAACCGGCCAACCGCAGGAAATTGTAGGAAACTCGCCTTGTTTTTTTCAGAAAAAATCTTTATACTTATAACAATACAATTTTTCAAAAGATCAAACAATTACAAATAAGAAGTGAGTAAGATGCTGGAGCCAACCAGCTAACTATTAGCTGTCTGAGTAGAGTCTACTAAAAAAAGTTGTGTAATTAGAGGAAATTAGCTAATACTGTACTAATTAATAGCTAGGTGGTAGGTAAGATATTAGCTAATTTGTTGAGGCTCCAAACAAGATCTTAACTAATTTTTAGTAGCTATTTTCTCGGTTTTAAATTATAATTTATTTTAGCCTTTTTAATTCATAGTTTTTCATATTATGTATATAGACATACTGTATATTTTAAAATTTTAAAATGAAGGGAGCAACAATTATTATGTGAGATCTAAATATGTGATGGTATATCTTAGCTATAACATTTGACTATTCTCTCCATCCTTGAATAAATTAATTTCTAGAATTATCAGCGAGCCTATAGAAAATAGTAAAAAGATTTATGAATTCAAATTAGTATAATTACATACACTATAAAAATATAATTTTTATAGTAAGCTCATTCATTGTCATAATCACTTGTGCTCCTTTATATAAATTTCATCAGATATGAAAATATTTGACTTATAATTCTATACAAATTGGTTTATTCACGGACGGAGGTAGTATTAATTATAGCTGGTTAAGTTGTTGCCGTGTCAGTTTGTCACACTGACGCAAGCCCAATTCCAAACGGACGAGAGGTGCGCTTTACCTACTTAAGAAACTCCATTCCTGGCCTTTCAGTTTCAGTTATCAGTTGGCTGGTCCCCTGACGTTTACGACAAGAACCGCCGTCGCGCTTGTTCAGTTTCATTCTTCCGCACCTGTCTCGAACGCAGCCGGCGAGGGAACAAGCCATGGCATCGTTTGTGTGTGTGTGTGTGTGTGTGTGTGTTTGTGGAAGTGACAGGATACGTGTTACGATGTATCTCTTGATTTTCAACGTCAGCAGCATCATGTGGAATAGAAGATTATAAAAGAGAACTAATCCAAAGATTTCAGACAAATTAACTTAGCCATCAATGAACCCACGATCAAAACTTTAAAACCATGATTATAATCTACTACTCCTTCGTACCATAAATTTAACTCGATTTATAGAAAATACATGCAATATTTATATACAATAAATTTATTAAAAAATTAGATTTAAAGATATTTCTAATAATACTAATTATATACAATAAATATTCAAAGTTGGACCGAGGGAGTAATGTCAAATGTGTTTGGCCGTTAACTTTTGTAGAACATAAACTTTTCCATTCGTAGGTGGCCTTTCAGTTTCAGTTAGCAGTTGGCTGATCCTGCTGACGTTAACGGTTTACCTACCACACGAGCACCGCTATCGCGCTTGCTCAATTTCATCCTTCCGCGGCCGTCTCCAGTGTCCAGTGCCGCCGAAACTGACGAGAAACCATGGCTTCCTCTCTTTATGGTTATGGGGGAGGAGGAATACGGCTGCTGTTCCGGATGGTGGTGGTGGCGGCGGCCGCGCTAGTTGCTGGGGCGGCGGCGGCGTCAGCGTGCTACACGCGCGTGTACAGCTTCGGCGACTCGTTGGCGGACACGGGCAACTTCCGCTTCGTCTACAGCGACGACGACTCCGACCCTGTGCTCCGGCTCCCCTACGGCGAGACCTTCTTCCACCGCGCCACCGGCCGCTTCACCGACGGCCGCGTCGTCCTCGACTTCATCGGTACCCCTGCTATCATCCACCCACCAATTTCGATTGATTTTTTTGTGGCTCATTCAAATAAATCTGCAGCTGATGCGCTGGGGCTTCCGTTCGTGCCGCCCTACCTGAGCGGGCGGCGCGCCGAGGACTTCTTGCACGGGGCCAACTTCGCGGTGGGTCGCGCCACGGCGCTCGCCCCGGACTTCTTCCAGGACAGGGGTTTTGACGTCGGCGACGTGGTGCACCTCGACATGGAGCTGGAGTGGTTCCGGGACATGCTCAGCCTCCTCTGCCCCGGCGACCTCTCAGGCATGTCACTGTTTCTTGCCGTGAGCAGCATCAGGTTCAGTTCAGACATTTTTTGTAGCGTATGATGAAATCTTATTTTAGTGAGATCAGAATTCAGAAGTCAGCTAGTTGTTGAATCAAAATTGGTATAGATGTGACTTATGCTTACGAAAATCTCAGTAACCTCACCATCAACCGATCATAGTTCCTCTTTGGTACTGATCAGAAAACAGAGCCATGTTGATGTTGCACAGGTTGCTCGGAGATGATGAACCAATCCCTTTTCATAGTTGGAGAAATTGGGGGCAATGACTACAACCTACCCCTTCTGGCAAGAGTTCCATTTGAGAATGTTCTCACTTTCGCTCCAGCTGTTATCGCAAAAATCTCTTCATCTATCACAGTGAGCATTTGCTTTTCTATATCCATCACACATTATCACTGACATTGTACAGATAGCAATGCAAATGCGTCTGATTTTTGCAGGAGTTGATTGGGCTAGGAGCCAAGAATATCATGGTTCCAGGGAATCTCCCAATTGGATGCATTCCGTGGTACCTGTTGGCATTCCTGAGTGACAATAAAGAAGATTATTACGAGTCAGAGACAGGTTGCATCAAATGGCTGAACGAGTTTGCACGGTATCATAACAAGCTTCTCATTGAGGAATTGGAGAAGTTGCGTAAGCTCCATCCTGGCGTGACCATCATCTATGCTGATTACTATGGAGCCGCTATGGAGGTTTTTGTTAGCCCGCAACAATATGGTGAGTTCGAATATATCTCTTTTACTTTTTTCTGAAGAAAAACATAGTACAAATACTCATGGTGTTTGGCCTTGAAAATCATTTTTGACCATCTCAACCTTTCAAGTAGAAAGTGAAGTGACCAATTACATTTGGGATATAAGATAAAGTAGTCTAGTCTGAAAGTTTTATCTTATATCTCTGATGGAATTACAGTATTAGCATCATGCCACTTGCATTAAGCTCTAGGGTAACAGATTAGTTGGTTCCAATGGACATTGTTTAGAACCTTATTAGAAATTAAGATAAATTAAACGTTTCCTTAAAATTTACTTTCTTACTTACATTGTGGTTAACGTTACAATGACTGAGGTTCAGGAATTGAATATCCCTTGGTGGCTTGTTGTGGTGGAGGAGGACGCTATGGTGTGTCCCAGGGTGTAAGATGTGGAAGTGGAGAGTACAAATTATGTGATAACCCAGAAACACATGGATCATGGGATGGTCTACATCCTTCAGAAACTGTATACAAGGCGATTGCGATGAGCCTTCTCCGAGGCTCTCATACACAGCCACTGATTGCTACCACCACCAGTTCATGCACACAACTACTAAGTGTGACTGGAATATCTGTTGAAGACAAGTCCCTTTGACACGTAATTGTACAACTACGTTCCCTTAGTTGTATTATTATATAACAGAAGAAATATGGACAAACATTTGAAATTTCACATGCACGCACAAGGATCCTGGAATTGTTAATTTTCCTTGCCAGTCTTTGAAATTTGCAATCCCTTGGTTGTCACTTTCATCAAATTCATGCCCACCTTACCTTGGCTGGATTTGTTATGGTGGAACCTATGTACCTGTTCAAGTCCTTGCATTGACAAAATGTCCATATTTTTTTAAAATTTATTCTAGGATTAGCAACGTTGTTTTTTCAGTAATAGATGTTGTGGTCGTTGACAGTGAGACGGGTTGTCTTAGTCTTTCAATGGTAGCGTGCAGCCTCAGAGAGGCCAAACTAGGTGTTCACCCTCTTTCCACCAACAGAAGAACAGCGAACAAGCTTACAAATACCCGAAGCTACTTAGTGCACATTGACTTGCAAAAATATCTGCAATGCAAAAGCCATTTTCACCGAAGAAACTAAGAATGCTGCTAAGATTTTTACAGGAACAACAACAACAACAAAGATATGGACTGAGATTTGCAGATAGAGGAGAAAAAACAGGACCATATCTTTTAAATAAAACGTGAAGCGTAGTTCTTAAAGCAATGAAGTGATTTTTCGAAAATAAAGCAATGAAGTGTGGTTCTCCTACGTTTTCAAGGCGATAGAGAGAGAGAGAGAGAGAGAGAGAGAGAGAGTAGCCGTCATGCTTATGAAGCTTTGTGGCATCCTATGGTATTGTTTTTCATTGCACTATGGGAAAAATGCTTGTGAATTGACAATTCGAGTTACAAATGGAAGCTGCCTATTTGGTTATTTATTATGTTATGATTACTGATTGCTGCGTACAGGTCCAGAATTGCCTTTTTTCAAAAAAAAAAAAAGTCACGCGGATAGCTGATGTTGGTATAAAGTAGAATCAGTAAAAAATGCATTCAACTCAATCTTATGATATCGACATTGTTGTTCCATTTTGCTTATTTTTAGCTTTCTAATTAATCAGTTGATAAAATTGGCAACAAAGTACTGTTTGAGGCACAAGATTTCAAAACGGACTGTTATAGATTATCATTGGTATAAATGAAAAAGGTTACTCAGATTCAAGAGATCTTACATGGAAAAGGAAAATTAGTAGTTAATCCTTGCAATGTTCATTTGTCGGTGAATTCAAGGTTTTTTTAATAAAAAATAGGAGTATGTTGTATTTAGTTTGTTTTCACGAGAACAAGGAACATGTCTTTGTGTTTGCAAGGCACACTTTGTGCTTTTAGACGGGAAAGATCTGATCATGTTCATGACAAGCTTCCTGAACAAAATTAAATAACGTTGTGATGAGAACTTTGAGTCTATGACAAGCTTCTTTGTACTTTTCGCTTTCACTTTCGTCGAATCGTAGTGCTAATTTCTTTTAGTGGTTGTGGTTCCTGTAAAAACATTACACTATCTATTTGTGTGGGCGATACATAAGTTAAAGCATACTACTTTGCAATGCAGATAATTTTTAAGTATGTGCTGCCTGATTCGCCCTTTCTTGTTCTTCTAGAAACTGTAATTGCTTAGTTTCTGAATGGTATTAGATGGTGTTCAGCCAGGCATATACACATGTTGCCTGTATTTTCAAAACAGGCTCCTCATTCGGATCGTGATTATTTATTGCGAACAGGATAGAACACTATTTTAGGTCGTTTATTAACCGCTATCCTAATACATGCAAAAACGGCCGCCTAATTTGAGTCGGAATATTAATCACCCCGTTAAAGAAAAACTTGCTCGTGGCCCAGATCGTCTCTCTCCAGCCCGGCCGCCCCGCGTTTCGTTTCAGCCAGAGCCCAAAAGCGCAAAGCGATTCACCTCGCCCACGCAGTCTCCTATTTTTCTCATTGTTCTGTACTGCAGAAAAGTTCAGTATCAAGCATTGCTTTGTTGAAATACTTTGACAATGTTAGCTCTTTTTAGAAAACGAAAATGTTAGCTCTAAAAGAACTCTTCAGAAGCAGTTGTTTGTTTTTCTCATTTTTATATTGGCTAAACCATGGTTACTCCGTTACTTTATCAAAATTTCCCTAAAATTTTAAGCTATTAGGTGAACTGCCCACTCATAAAATTCAACATGCTATGGGTATCGAAAGAATGATATGTCTACCAGTGCCAGCTAAAGAGAATGGTTTCTATCAACATGTGTCAGCGTGCAGATCACACCTGCAGATTTCAGAAATCATTAGGATTTGTGGCAGCAACAAGTTTTAAATGGCAAATCATTAGGATTTAAAAAGTCAGTAGAGAAGACCTTGCAAAAGCTGTTCAAATATCAAATTGGCATATGCAAATCAATTACTGTTTGTCATTTACGAGTACATCAATCAAATGGCTCTTGTGTATCCGGTAGTGGCACGCCATTTTTCATATTTGCAACATGTTGACAATAACTACTCTTCAACCGACAAGCGGTTTCCCCTTTGTGCTTCTACCTATTTTAAACTCTCTATCAAATAAGATAGCTCCTGCTACATTTCTTTGGAAACATCAAAGAATGTTTTAGTAGTTAGAAGGTATTGAGATCAGACCAGAGGTCACATCCTCAGGTTGTATTAAGTCTAGGGTTGGTTGAACCTAGATGTAACTTTTGAAGGGAAGGTTGACACAATGTGGCATAGTCCCTCATCTTTCTTGACACCTTAAAATTTTAGTTGGATTGGGATGGCGTGAATTTCAACTATTTTGATCTCTCTGTATTGATAATTTCTTCTTTCTGACTAAACAGTTGATGAAAGGTGTTATTTAGATGTGATTTCTGCTATTTGAGTTCCAAACCTTCACACTGTCTTGAGTACTACTCTTGATATCAATGAAAAGGTACCCAGATTATGGAGGTTTTACATGGACAATGCAAATCATCAGTTAATCATTGCAATGCTGATTGGTTGATGAATTGAATAAATTTCTTTGTTTTTCAAGAACAGGAAACATGCCTTTGGTTAGTGCGAGAGACACTTTGAGCTTTTAGACTAGAAATATTATACTGTTAATGTTTTTGACAAGCTTAGCACCTTAGCGGTAATGAATCTACGCTGCACCTTTTTTTTCACGATCACGCCCTTCTCTAGACGCATATTTCATTAAGTAGAGAAGAATCCGTCCCCAAAGTACAACCATGGTAACCAAGGTTACCAACAATCCTCACCTCTCCTCTCAGACCCAATAGAAGGCTACATTGATACAAATTTTGCTACAAAGTCTACTCAGACAATTAGTCTGCACTTTTGGTAGTTAACTTTTATCTTGTGGACCTGGGAAGAACATTACATTACATTATCTTGTGGATGGTCGCGAGCAAGGCTGCTAAATGTTGAATTCCTTACCGATTAAGGTTTGCCTTGGAGCTGAGGGTTTTCCAGCCAGGTGCATCCTTATCAAATGACAGCCTTTTCCCCTCTAGATAACTATTAAGTCAACCAGCTAAATGTTCATATTTTTTCAGTAGTTCCAGAGTTAATCCCCGGTCCTTGGCTTTGCAATAGGACCGAATGTTCATTGGTAATGCTCTATCCACATCTTTGTAAATTATTTTGAAGAGATGGTTGAGAAGCATCCATGATAATTTTCTTTATGTTCAGGGAGCAGTGAGAAAGCTACACAGTCAGAAGATACCAACTTTGTTCATGAAATTGGACATCCACAAAGCTTTTGACACAGTAAATTGGGGGTACTTGCTAGAGATTTTACAGGCTCTGGGTTTCGGACCACGCTGGCGCGAATGGATCTCTATCCTATTCCGTACATTCACATCGTCAGCCTTACTGAATGGGCGACAAGGGCTCACTTTCAGCCATGCCAGAGGTGTCCGACAAGGTGATCCGCTTTCACCCATGCTATTCATTTTGGCCATGGACCCGCTTCAACGCTTGCTTGACCAAGCAACCCAACAAGGGATATTTACCCCATTACCACTCATGGCGGCAAAATGGAGAACCTCTATGTATGCGGACGATGCAGCTATTTTCATCAACCCAACAAAAGAGGATGTGGAAGCTGTCAAAATTATTCTCCAAGCATTCGGCATCTTCTCTGGACTCCACATTAACCTAGAAAAAAGCTCTGTGCATCCAATCAGATGTGAAAATGTTGATCTAGACCAAGTCCTATCACCCTTCACCGGCACTAGAGGTGTCTTCCCATGCAAATATCTAGGGCTACAACTCCATATCAGATCTCTACAAAAGGTCCATGTGCAACCTCTCATTGAGTGTATCGGGCAAAGGTTACCTAAATGGAAAGGAAGATGGCTGAACAAGGCAGGACGCCTCACTTTAGTAACTTCGGTCCTCTCCTCCATGCCAACCTACCACCTCACAGTATTCCCCTTGGCGGCATGGGCCAGGAGGAAGATCAACAAAATTAGGAGATCGTTCTTGTGGAAGGGGGAGGAGAATGCTAATGGGGGGCACTGTCTGGTTAATTGGCCAACAGTTGCTAGACCCAAAGACCTTGGCGGCTTAGGCGTGCTTGACCTTGACAGATTTGGGAGAGCGCTCCGGCTGCGCTGGCTTTGGCAAGAATGGGTGGAGGACTCCAAGCCATGGATTGGCTCACAACTTCCATGCAGTGATGTTGATCGCCTCCTCTTTAACTCCTCGATCATAATAACTTGGGTGACGGCGCAAAGACCCAATTCTGGAACCATAATTGGCTTGAAGGAGAAGCTCCAAGGTACCTAGCTCCGAATTTGTTTCAGCTTGTTTCGAGGAAAAACAGAACAGTGCAACAACAACTCAGGAACAACAATTGGATGCGCTCACTAAGGGGGAAAATCACCTCGGCTGTCCACATAGAAGAATTTGTGTTCCTTTGGATACGAATTCAAAACGTGCACCTGCAGCAAGGTGTGCAGGACTCCATCACCCGGCGTTGGACGCAGGATGGGATTTACTCCACCCGTTCGGCTTACATAATACAATTCAAAGGCTCTATCGTCCCTTTCCATACTAATCTCATTTGGAAAGCACAAACTGAGAACAAATGCAAGACCTTCGCCTGGATTTTGGTGCAAGATAAAATTCTAACAGCGCACAACCTACAAAAGAGAGGGTGGCCACACCAGGAACATTGTGTGTTGTGCAACGGTCCCTTGGAGACTGGACTCCACCTATGCCTATGTTGTCCTTTTGCTAAGGCAGTTTGGGATCAAATCCTCTCTTGGGAAAACTTCACTCAGCTGCAACAACAGCCCCAAGCTGACCCAATCCATATCAGAGCGTGGTGGGAAGAGGCAGCAAGAAAAGTGCCCAAATCTGAACACAGAAGACTAAACGGGGTGATAATCTACACCTTCTGAAATATTTAGAAGGAGACAAAAAGAAGAATTTTCAACAATGTTGTAACAACAGTGCCGCAAGTGGTCGTAAGAATAAAAGAGGATATAGAGCAAAGGAAGAGAGCATTCGCTTATGTCTAGGCGTTGTTTTCCCTTTGTTTGGGGAGCGTGTCTTCCTGTTGTGTTGTTTTCATGGGCCTAACACTCCTTTAGAGTGTCTTTGCTTGTACATAAACTCTCTTTCCTTATCTTAATTGAAAGGCAGAGCTCCTGCCATTGTGTTCAAAAAAAATGGTTGTGCTCCAGTATATCTGTTTGCATTGGATACTGGTTACTGAATCTTTTGATGCATGGAGATGTAAAGTTCTTTCAGGCATTTGATCAAACTACGTTCTACTTTCTGCACCTATTTTCACCTGCTTCTGAAATATGCAGTGCCTACTCAAGTGATTTGCTGAATTTTATAGTTTGGCTGCATCCATGTCTTTTAGAAGTGGGAGACACAAAGTAGTCCCTGCATCTCAGGGTCCAGTTGCACATACATCTACAGAGTTAAAAGGAGGACCATCAACAGTTCAGGTCTCACAAATGTAAAATGTTCATACTGGCTGGTCCGTCAATCATTACAGGTCAGCCTTTGTCAAAGCATATGCACCTTTGACCTTTCCGTGCAGGTTTTCCTTGGCTGCTTTTCTGATCTCTGAGTGAGTGCCCGCAGCCATTGCAGTATTGCACGCGTGCTCAGTCGCACCGGAGGACAGAAAAACAGACTGCACTGCATTCAGAGCTGCACATAGCAGATGAACAAAGCTGTGGTTACAATGCCAATGCAGACTTGGTATAATGGCATGGCATGTTTGCAGCCAGTGTCCTTACCCTGAAGATGAACCGATGATGAGACTTGTAGACCTATAGCTAGCCTTTGAGCAGGTGAGAAAATAATTCCAATAACATCACTAGCTGGGGCCGTGTGGTTGAAGCCTCGATTGGTTAATGATGAGTAGATGCAATTGCTTGGGTGTTTACACACTGTTTCTTCTGATTACAAAGTCGCTAGGTGATCCCTGATAGGTGCTAGCAAATCTGGGTAGGTTCTTAGGCGGTGCTGAGTTGTTGTATATGACAAATATATTGGTCCAACCTGATTGTCCAACCTGCCTGGCTATGTACTTTGTCCTTCCTATCTTTTTTTAGGGGGTATCAGATTAATAGATTAGTGAAGGAATAGTACTACTGTATCACTGTGACAATGTATGATTCCATTCGTAGGTAAGGAATAGTTAGTAGGCTAATTTGGTTCCTGGGTACCACTTCTAGTTAGTCCTATTTTGATCTTCACTTGAAAACCATACGGCGGCATCTGTCAAAACGGAGCAGTACTGGCTGGTTCTCAAATGGGAAGGGAGACCAAGTACAAGTAGATCTGGAAACGGATGTCTTGCTTGTCTCAGATCTTGTACACGTCAATTTAGTTTCTTGTAAAGATTTCAGTTTCACCAGCCGGTTCAGTTTGCACTACTGCGTTACTGAACCACACAAATCCATGACCGTTGTATTATTGTTTGATGTTTGATGTTTGATGATTGAGTACTGGGTACAGTAGCTAGTAACTAGTAACTAGTAAGCACTCTGTACTGACTAAACAAATATGATGGAATGTAGAATCGTAGATCATCAGATCAGCAACCAGGTCCTAGGAACTCGATCAGCATTACGTATGTGTGAACTAGACTTGACTTTTTGTGTGATCCAAATTCTAATCACCAGCCAGCAAGTTGGGGAATCTTTGGCCATCCACTTGGCAAGAGCATCGACATCTATCAAATGGAACTTTGATAATGCAAGTCAAGCAAGCCGGGGCCTGGCGGACGCCGGACGCGGTTGGGTGCAAAAGGCGGGGCCTTTTTTTCGCTGTGCCCTTGTCCATTGCGCTTGGATGCTCGCGGGTGCCGTTTGCAAGGCTCATCAGATGCTGCAGCTGCAGGGCGAAAGGTAAAGGAGGCCACGACGCATGTTGTTTGACGATTCAGTCGGTCGGCACCATCCATGTCCAGTGTGTGTTCATTCCTAACAATGACCTTTCGGCTTACTACTGGCACGTACTTGCACTGAACTTTGCCTTTAGCGTTTCATGGTAGTAGTTGTTGGCATGAAGCTTCGGTGAGGCCCATGCATGGCTGATGGTTGTTTTGCACTGCATGTTACTGGACAGAGATGATGGCCACCGGATAGGTCATAGTGCCATACAGGTAGACATAGTAGGTGAAAAAGGGACGGTGGAGTTATTTTACAAAGTTAACCTGCAACTAACACGGATAGTACTGCATGTTGACAACTCAGTCTCTCTCGCATCTCAAGGCCTAGTATTTGCTGTCTACTACTGGAGGAAAAAAAAAAAGTGGTGCCAATACTGTACGGTCGTGTGTACCGTGCTGCATGGCATGCGCATTTACGCGCGCGGCTGCACGCGCCACACGGCCATGCATGCCCAGGACGGAGGCCACCTGCAGGATGGGCACGCCATGGCGTCCGTCACTTGAAGGTCTGAAGCGAGAGCAGGTGTGCCATTCATGTCTAGGGTTTATTGTTTTTGGAAGGGTGGGTGGGTGGATGCTTGTGCTGCAGACCTGCAGTGCAGGTAAAGCCAGGAGCAGGTAGCTGCATCCATGCTGTGCAAGCAAAGCTGGAAGGCACTATAGCTAGCCAAGCCAGCAGCGCAAGCGCAAGCGCAACGCATTCACACTGGGTGCAGGGAGAGAAGGCCAGGTAAACGTAAACCATAACCCCAGACGACGACGGCGGCGACGGGGCCGCCGGGGACGGACGGCGCGGACGGCCGGGGGACCATTGCCATGCGCGCGTGTGTACGCAAGCCTGGCGGGAGAAGTGGCTCAGCGGCATGTCTTACCGGCGGCGGCTGGGACGGAAGGGAAGGAGGACCACTGAGCAGAGCCCTGCAGCCTGCAGGGAGATTTTAAATTTCCCGCAGGAGATGCTGAAGATCCAGAAGCTCAGGCAGGGGCAGCTGGCGCGGCGCCCGTGCCCGAACCCTGTGCAAGTCGTCGGCGTAGGACATGCAGGCGCTGCTGTGGTTTCTACAGCGCCTGTCTCCCGGACGTACTACTGTAGTGGTCAATAGGAGTACGGAGTACACAATTTTTTTTATAAATAATAAATAAATATCCGGCCTCTACGTCTTTGTCGTACACAGTCAATTATTACAACGTCAAAGATTACGAACTAAAAAGAAAACCAGAGTCTTAAACATAGATCAGGACAACAGAGCAAACGAAAATTGCTTCCACCCTCTATTTCATCGAGAGGGCGTCCTTGGCTTGCTCATCCCGCTGCAACTGGGCCTAAAAGCGTAACATATGCTCCCCTGAAAATAACCTGAGGATTCGAGGTTCATTTTCGCCGTTAAAAGTTTAGCGTTGTGCAGGGTATGTTCATCCGCCATTGCTGCAGCCCTGGTTACGGTGCAGCATCTTGACGGCCACCTCCTTTGCTTCAAAAAGCAGCAGTGGCCTTAGTCGTGGTAGCCTCCGTGTGCATGGGGGATCCAGCAACTGTAGGGTCAATCTCCCTAGCTGCCGAGCTTGTCGTGGCGAGATCCCCCACTGTCTCCGGTGAAACAGCCAGTGCCATAGTCATGGGTGCCACGGGCGACACCATGGCTGTAGGAGCAGTCTCGACTGCCCCTTCCCCTGACGTCTCCAAAACCAGCTTGGCCCGCGTCGACGTCGTCGTTCGTGCAATGAGGAAGGGGTGACTCCGACGAGAGTGACAAGAGGTGGGCACACGGCAACGAGACGAGGTGAACCCTCGGACCAGCATGCCGAAGGGGCCCAAATGGCCCCCGAGACGGATCCGTCCCGCCAGATGGCTCCGGAGGCGGATCCGGCCAGTCCACGACGCTGCGGCCGGACACGGCGACAGGAGCCTACACGCAGGTCCCAGCCGCGGAGGCGCCGGCCGCCACCACGAGCAGTTCCGCGGAGTAGCGGCACCAGCCGACGGCTGCGAGCAGGAGGAAGCGCGTAGGGGCCTGACCACCGGTCGACGGCCATATGAGCGGCTCCACCCGACGCAGATCCGGCGGAGGGAGCACGGATCCGACCCCGCAGCGCTCAGATCCGGCACGCCAACGAGGAGGAGGAGGCGCCGCGCCGCCGCCGTAGCCAGTCGCGGGTGGAGGGAGGCGCCGCCGCCGTAGCCGGTCCCGAGCGCGCTATCCGCTCGAGGCAAGGTCGGGCGGGGCTGGGAAGGGACTCGGAGAAGCCCCTCCCGGCGGAATCGGAGATGCGCTGCTGGGCCCCGTCGAGGATGCGGTGCCGGTGAATCAAGCGCGGCCGCCGCCTCCGGCTCGCCATGACGGATGAATCGAAGCAGTCGCGGCGCCGTTGCTAGTTGTCGACGAGCCACCTTGTCCGGGTGGATGTAGCGGCTGCGAGCGGCCGTCTCCATGGATGAGGAGCAGCCCCGGCCGCATCGATGTGGATGGGTGAGCGCGGCGACGGCGTCTCCATGGATAAGGAGCAGTCCCGGCCGCATCGATGTGGACGGGGGAATGCGGCGGCGGCGATGTAGCGGCTGCGAGCGGCCGTCTCCATGGATGAGGAGCAGCCCCGGCCGCATCGACGTGGAACGCGTCGCCGTCGCCGTCGCCGCCGCTCACATGGAGATCCGTCTCTCCCGCACCCTACCGACGTAATAGTAATATATGTTTTTCGGAAGGCCGAGGAACATCCTGGGACGCTCCCTTCCCTTACTTCCCGTCCACTACACCTGCACTCCGGCCACCACAGCCCCCGGCGACCGCCGCCGACGACGCATCCAAGGTATTTGCCTCCGCCCCTCGCCCTTTCTTCCTCTAGTCTCCTCTATCTCCCAGTCTCCACCTCCTAGGCCGTCGCCGCGCGAGCAATCACGGAGTACACAATTACACACCCACCAACCGGCCGGCCCGGGTGGTAGATCGTGGCATGGTTACGGCCGGCCCGGGATGCCGGATGAGAATGAGGAGAAAAACCCTTGTCCCCGGTACGGCGCCGGCAGTGAATTCCTGGTCCGGACGACAGCCGGCGGCGCGAAAGCATGGCAAGACAGAAAGGTCTCGTCACAGATCGACGGCGAGGCGGACGCGCGCGGCCGGATCGGATTCCTGGGCTCCTGGCAGGCACAGGGAGGATCCAAGCGCAACGGGGTGGCGCGCCGGTGGCCTTTGTCGATTCCCCTGGCTCGGCGCGGCATGGCATGGCGTCAATTGGCCTCTGGCTGTCGGTCGCGACCTCGCGCGCGCTCGCGGCCAAGCGAGAGCAGCGGGACATGTGACCGCGTGACGGGCGTGAGGAGGCCGACCACGCGCGCGGGCGTATGGGTGACGACTGAAGAGGCCGCCGGCCGGCAGCCGGGCTCATGTGACCTGACTCTTTTCACCGTAACAGCCGCGCCGTGTCGTAATCTTGCATCACACTTTACTTGGCAGCTAGTAGTGCTGCATCACACTTTTACTTTGTACGGTGGTGTCAGCGTTAATTTAATTTGTGATGCAAGGGCATTGCTAGCCAAATTTAACGCCAAGTAACAAAAGTGAGTGGTAAGTTTACAGCAGCCATTTGATACACCAGCGTGCTTTAGCTTTTGACAGTTGTACAAGTAACTACTGAACGAAGCAAAGTTACCAGCACCAGGCCTTTTTTGGATACATACTCCATAAAACTAGCTTACTTAGATCTTAGCAATTCATTAGCACTTTTACCCTGCTTACTTTTGCAAGTATAGTTACTATATCACTTACTACCTGTTTGCATCTAACACTGCTAGTTCTTTGTTTATAGCTATTACTATTGGTACGACACTGGATCCACAAGACATGGCCTCAAACATAACACAACCTGCATTTCGACTGAAGCATAGAATGTGTTGGGTTAAAGAAGATCCATTTAACCCTTGAGCATGCAGGTCCATCATTTGGATGGTAGAGTAGGAAAAGAAAGAATGATCTTTTTACTCTGATGATGTTTGTTTCTTATCCTCAACAAACACATTTTTTTTTAACCCAGATTCTGATAGCACAGCAACCAACATCCCCAGAGTTTTTCACCGTATGTACCTGTCGCGTACGCATAGATCTGTCTCTACCTCTGTATAGTACTCGTACTACTAATATAATCTTGCATCACACTTTACTCGGCCCTGTTGTGCTTGTCTTTCTCTGTCTCCAGTTTTGATTTACTGCTGGCGCCTCTGTTTTCTCTGTCTGAATGTACTCCGTAACCAGTACAAGTGTTGGTGATAGCTTTATACGGTGGTCTCGCCATTAATGGTGTTATTAGCTAGGTTAGCTTTCACCATGGTTAAAAAAAAAAAAAACTTCAAGACCAACGTGCATCAGCCTGTGTGATCGTGGTACAAAGTACTGATGAAGCAAAGAATTGAAAGTTGCCAGCACTACCTTTCAACCGAAGCGTTCGGGTAAAGACCCTTTTAAACCCTGCAGGTTACAGGTCCAGCAAAGAAGATGGACTCTTTTGGATACTAACAGTGTAGTAGAAGAAGAATTATATCTTTTTACCCTGATGCTTGTTTACAGAGTACTCCTACGACCCCACACATTAGTTAACTACTATATAATCCAGATTCCGCTAGCATTAAGCAATCAACACGATGCCCAGGCCACAGAGCCAATGATGAAGCCCTAGGACGACGTTCCCGGTCCCGGCGAGTCTATAAAGATTTTGGGGAGTTTCAAAAAAAGGAAATGTATGCACTCGAACACAAAAGGACAGCACGCATCAGCAGCTGTACCGCATCACATGAATCCCAGACGAGACGAGGACGTGGCCACTTTTTTTTTTTTTTTTTTTTTACCCGCCTTTGTCAGAACCTTGCGAGCAGAGGGTGCCAATCTAGGGACTAGCTCGATATCACGCTCGCATCATGGTGACATGATCGATGACATAAGTATCTCTCCGGTGGCCGTGCAGCCGTCACGTGCAACGCCCAAACTTGTTATCGCCATTGGAGAAGACACTTTTTGTTGGTGTGGTAAACTCTTCCCGCGCCTAAACGTTTATAAAGCTAGCATGATGCAATGCAATGCAATGCAATGCAATGCAATGCATGAGCACGACCACCCAACAAGCGTACACGCCATGTGACGTAGCCGATATGACGTGGGACGACAGGACAGACGACGTGTACATGCAAATACAGTATGCATTATGCAACGCTACGACGACGACGACGACGGGGCACGGCAGCTAGCAAACCCGTACATGCATGGTGGATGCATCAAGATTCCGTCTCCTGGTGGCCGGCCTCCCGACTCCTTTTCACACTACTCCGTACGAGTAGCATCGTTGCACAGTATCGAGTTTTATGGAGAATTCGTCTCGCATTCGCAGTCATTGCAGCTGCCATTTTATCCTTGGTTTTATTAAAAAAGAAAGGTACGCCACCCTTCGTTTCATTAAAAAAAAAAAATGGTACGCCTAGTGTTGAACTTGAAGTACATACAGTACAGTATGAATGAAGTTTCCTTTTCAAATCCAAAAGATTCGAAATTTTAAATAAAGGAGAGACGATAGACGACCAGCAGCAGTCCAGCACCCAGCCCCGTCCGGTACAGTACCAAACTCAATATACGCTGCTGATCTAACCGAAACAGCAGCCGTCGACGTGTACACCCGTCACTTTCATATTTTTTTTCTGCATAATAATAATCAGCAACAGGGCAACACCCACACCACGCATACATGATTAAAGACAACACACAACGACCACGTAATCCCATCCGCGAAACTAAATCCGCCCCAGCTCAAAAGCACCGCGCACCCCGGCGACCCGAGCCGACCGACCTCAGGGCCGCCCCGGCAGGTCGAGGCTCAGGGTCACGCTTACGATGCCATGATCCACGCCACCACACAGCACGTACTACTTGCATCCATCATCCATGGAGACGAACGAACGGAGCGCAGCGACGTCTGACGGAGCAAGGGTCAGAGGCGACAACGACGTGTGTACTGTACTGCATGCCGGCTGCCGTCCGGGGCCCCCACCCCCCAACTCGAAAATTTATAGGGGATTTTTCACGGCCAAATTTCGGACTCCGGGCACCTCCCTCCACCTGTCTGTTGTCGCGGGCCGCCGGCCGGCTTCCCAGTTCCCACACCGGCACCCCACCCACCCGGCGCCAGGCTTCTTTATTCCGCCCCACTCGCCCCGCTCCGCCGGAAGGACTCACATGCCATTGCCAACCTCTCCTCACTGCTCGCGCACCGCCTCTCCACCTCTTCTTGCTCCTCCTGCGCCCTGACCGCAAGGGGAGGGCGCTGAGCTACCACGGAAGCCCACCGGGGCGCGGCCGTCAACGCTTGCTGTGCAAACCAAGGAAGCTAGCGACCAAGGAGGAGGATCGAGGACGGGCATGTTGGCGCCGGCGCCGGCCGTTTAGGACGAAGCTGGCCGCAGCGGCAATGGATGGGCGGCGGAGGGGTCGCCGACCTGCAGTGGGGTGGCTGTTATTCCTGCTTCTCGCCTCGCTGTGCGCCCGCTCCCGCGGGCTCAATGCGGACGGGCTGCTCCTCATGGCCTTCAAGAACGCGGTGACCGCGGACCCGCTGGGCGCGCTGGCGGGGTGGACCTACGGCGACGCCGCGCCGTGCGGCTGGAACGGCGTCGTCTGCAACGGCTTCCCGCAGCAGCCCGACGCCGCCGTGACCTCGGCCTCCTCCGCCGACGGCAACGGCAACTCCAACTTCGTTCCCGCTCCCGCCCCCGCGCCGTCGCCCAACGCCACCGCCGCCGGCCTCGGCGCTTCGCTGGCGGCGGCCACGGTGTCGCGGGTCATCAGCCTGGTGCTCCCTAACGCGCAGCTCTCGGGGACGCTGCCGCCGGACCTCGGCCGCGTCGAGCACCTGCGCCACCTGGACCTCTCCGGGAACAGCCTCAGCGGGGGGATTCCGACCGCGCTGCTCAACGCCTCCGAGCTCCGCGTGCTCTCGCTCGCGGGGAACGCCATCTCCGGCGGGCTCCCTGACCCGGACGCCGCGGGGTCGGCGGCGGCGTACGCGCGCGGGCTCCAGGAGCTCAACCTCTCGGGCAACGCTCTGGCGGGCCGCCTCCCCGCCGCGCTGTGCAGGCTGCCGAGCCTCGTCGTGCTGGGGCTCGCGGGCAACCGCCTCGCCGGTGAGCTCCCCGTCGGGGGCCTCGGGACGTACCTGGAGGTCGTTGACCTCAGTGGCAACGGCTTCAACGGCTCGCTCCCGTCGGACTTCGGGGGCGCGCGGCTGCGGCTGCTCAACGTCTCGTCGAATAAGCTCGGCGGCGCTGTGCCGACCGAGCTGGCGGCGCTCGTCCCCGCGAACGCGACGGTGGACCTGTCGCGGAACAACTTCACCGGCGCGATCCCGCAGGCTGGGCCGTTCGCCGCGCAGCCGGCGGCGGCGTACGAGGGCAACCCGAACCTGTGCGGGCAGCCGCTCAAGCAGGCGTGCTCGATTCCGTCGTCGCTGTCGAACCCTCCCAACGCCACCGACTCGCCGCCGGCGTTCGCGGCCATCCCCAAGAACCCCTCTCGCGCCCCGCCTGGAGCGCCGGGGCAGCCGCCGAGCGGGCAGGATAAGCTTCGTCCCGCGGCCATCGTGGCCATTGTCGTCGGGGACATCGCTGGCGTCGGGCTCCTCTTCATGCTCTTCATGTACGCGTACCACGTCAGGAAGAAGAGGCGGCAGCGTCGGGAGCAGCAGGACCCAACGACGCAGCTGCAGATGAAGAGCGCGCGAGGAATCGACGGCGGGGTCAAGACGCTTGAAATCGCCGGAGGCAAAGAGGAGAGGGCGTCCACGTCGACGGGTTGCTGCATTGGCCGCAGGAACAACGGCTCGGACAGCTCCGAGTACTCCGCGTCGTCGGATGGCGACTCCGACGACGACGAGGACCTCAAGAAGAGAGGGAGCTTCATCGGCCGGAGCACGCCGCAGGACCATGGTGGCAGCAGCAACAAGCACAGCCTACCGTCCCAACAGCAGGCGCCTCCCGCGCCCGCGACGCTGGTGACGGTCGACGGCGACGGCGAGCTCGAGATGGAGACGCTGCTCAAGGCATCGGCCTACATCCTCGGCGCCACGGGTTCCAGCATCGTGTACAAGGCCGTGCTCGCCGACGGCACCGCGCTGGCCGTCCGCCGCATCGGCGAGAGCGGCGGCGCCGAGAAGCTCAAGGACTTCGAGTCCCAGGTGCGCGCCGTCGCCCGGTTCCGCCATCCCAACATCCTCCGGCTTCGCGGCTTCTACTGGGGCGCCGACGAGAAGCTCCTCATCCACGACTACGCCCCCAATGGCAGCCTCGCCAACATCGCATTTAGCAGTAAGTTCCTCTTTGCGTTACCGCATTCATTCAGCACTAAGGCCTTGTTTAGATTTTCAAATTCACTCTTAAATTCTACTATGTAGAATTCCTATTCCCCATCACATCAAAATATCGGCAAATATATGAAGTACTAAATATAGATAAAATTAAAAATTTATTGCATAGTTTTATTATACTTTACGAGACGAATATTTTGAGCCTAATTAATCAATGTTTGGATAATTATTAGCAAATAAAAATAAAATTACTACAGTGCGTAACAGAGAAAAATCCCAAGTTTGGATGTCCAAACTTGGGCATAACTTTCATTCAGATGCTAGAATTGCATCGGAAAGTTGCTTGATTTGACACCGACATGTTAACAGAACTAGTGATGCACTTGTAGTACAGTTCATAACTTCGATCTTTATAATCATTTGCGAATGCAACGGCTTGAGTCCTTTGAAAAGATTGCACTTTACTGATTGTACGTGCTCCAGCTTAAATGCGCATTAGTAGTACTGATTCATCTATTGTCTACAGAGCTTAATCGTACTGGTCATAGGTACTGTTAGTGCAAAAAAATTTATCACTTCTCACACAAATCATTGCAATTTTGCTGGAAATCTTGAAGACTCGTAGTCCCTTTGGTAACTACTAACAGTCCTCTTAACCTACAGATGAAGCAAAATTCGTAATCAAAGAACTGTTCTTGGTTGCTCGAGTAGTTGCAAATTACTCCACAACTTAATAACCGGAGGATGATTTTGCTGCATGTTATCTGCAGGGCGGTTCGGGTCGTCGTCGCCGCTGCACCTGAGCCTGGAGGCGCGGCTGCGGATCGCGCGCGGCGTGGCGCGCGGGCTGGCGTACATCCACGAGAAGAAGGGCGTGCACGGCAACCTGAAGCCGAGCAACATCCTGCTGGGCGGCGACATGGAGCCCTGGATCGGTGACCTGGGCCTGGACCGGCTGCTCTCCGGCGAGGCGGCGTCGCACTACCGCGCGGGCGCGTCGGCGCGGCTGTTCGGGAGCAAGCGGTCGATGCACTCGACGAGCAGCCTGCCGGACCTGTCCCAGATTCCCGGCCCCGGCGCGAGCCCCTGCGGGTCGGCATCCGCGGCCGCCGCCGCCGCGGCGGCGGCAGCGTCGTCGTCGTCGTCGGCCGCCCCGGCGCCGTACCAGGCGCCCGAGTGCCTCAAGAACCTGCGGCCCACGGCCAAGTGGGACGTGTACGCCTTCGGCATGGTGCTCCTGGAGCTCCTCTCCGGGCGGGTCTACTCGGAGGTGGAGCTCTGCCAGTGGCACGCGGGGCTGGTGGCCGCCGAGGAGCACGGCCGCGCGCTCCGCATGGCCGACCCCACGCTCCGCGGCGAGGCCGACGGCCGGGAGGACGCCTTGCTGGCCTGTTTCAGGCTCGCCTTCGCGTGCTGCGCCATGGCGCCCGGCAAGCGGCCCTCCATGAGGGACGCCGTCATGGTGCTCGAGCGAACGACTGGCGCCGCCGCGAGCAGCAGCGGCGCCGCCGTTCCCTGAGTGAGGGGAAAAAAACTGACCTTGTAGTGCATGTTGGAGTCGTTATTACTGATCGCAATAATCTTACTTACTGCAAGCGCAAGGACGGTGGCGGTGGCGATCACCGGCGGCGAGCGAGCTTGTTTTTTAGGGCGTGTACGTAGATCTGTCACTAATTTTTGGAGGTGCTGCGAGAGTTCATTAATTAATCTACTAATCCTCTGTGAGTTTGTGATTGTGAATTCGAAAGCCATGCATATGCATATTCCTTTTCGTGATCTTGGCGTTTGCGTCTCCGTGGATCGATCTCGTGATCTCT
This sequence comes from Bothriochloa decipiens, assembly GCA_023333625.1. Lineage (NCBI taxonomy): Eukaryota > Viridiplantae > Streptophyta > Magnoliopsida > Poales > Poaceae > Bothriochloa > Bothriochloa decipiens. Next base: position 32,079,817 of record CM041644.1, on the reverse strand, counting down.
ACTTACTGTGACAGTGACACTGTCTGGTGATCACACGATCAATGGTTCTCATCGACCAAATCGCGATGGTTCTTGAACCTGCCGAGCCGGTTCCGTTCAGTGCACCGGAGGCGGCCAACAATTCAGCAAGGGCCGCAGCTGCTTTCGCAGGCGCGCGGTAGCAGCCACCGGCATGCATGTGTCTCCGGGGACCGTCCGTCCGTCCGGCGCGCGCACGCGACGAAACGTGGTGTCCCGCTATGACTGCTCCGGCGGTCCGCAGTAGTAGAGAGCAGTGGCCTTCCTCGTATAGTCATATTCCTTCCACCGTGCCGTCGCCATGCCCCCATCATGGCGTGGCGTCGCCCTCCTCGAGACGGAGACGGACCACGGGCGTGTCATGGAGCAAAGCAGAGAGTAATTTCTCTGGGGGTTTGGGAAGCTGCGGCGTTTAGTGCTTCGAGCATGTAACAGGCGGCCGTGTCGGCCGGGGTTTTTCTGCCGGCCCCGTGCCGTGCGCCTGCCCTGCTGCACTGCACGTCCCTACCGTCCTCTCCTCATGCCACGTGATTGACAGAGCTTAGCCAATAAGCACGGGTTGCGCGCAACTGGATCCAACATCACAACAGTAGTATCAAAGCACAAGTAAAACAGCCGAAGCTGATGCTGAAGATGAGGGGTAGTACATCACAAGATAAGATAATGGATTATCATAGCCTCTGTCACTCAGATCAAAATCCAGCATGCAGATCTATACTATCAATACCAGCATTATCTTGCAATAGTTTACAACAACAAGTACAGCGTAACGTTACGAGCGATTGAAGCTAAAAGCAGATCCAGCGGCATGTGAAACCTTGCTGCCACTTCAGGGTGATTGCGGATACATGATTTTTTATATCATGGTGTAGCATTTTTTGATGGTGTGATGAGCGATTGTCAACATGTCCAACACTTTGGTTGGTGGTCGGTCTTGGTGGTTTCACTGATCCTCTGGCACAGGGTTATGTGTCGAAACATGTCTCTTGGCTTGTGATGTACAGGTGTGGAGTCCGGAGGCGGTGGCAGCGATCGGGTGAAGGTCAAGTAGGGCGTGTCGTGCTGACGGACCGGGTGCGGTGAAGAGCGGACGTGAGGCTTGGACCGAGGGACCAGACGGCCGGGTGGCCAGCCGCTGTGGCTGGCACTTGGGACATCGATGAGTGCAAGTGTACACGGCGGGGGACGCGTACGGGCTACGCTACTCGCGAGAAGGTTTGGTGGTTTGGCCTCAAAACCATCGACGGCGGGTTTCGCGGGTTTGCGCCTCAAAACCCGGGTGGTCCCAGTATGGACGGAGGACACGTGGCGGCATTGGGGAGATTGCGTCGAGGCAAGGCTACCGGTGAGAAGGCGCGGTGGTCGTCGGATCAGGAAATCCTGAGTTGGACCATAGTACCCTTGGCTAGGTGGTTCGCTCTAATAATACCTAGGGGCAGAAGTGGTATTGTGCAAGGCATATAAATAGAAGTGAGAAGCCTCCAGAAAATCTACCTCTTTCCCAGCACCCCACTCGGCCGCCGCCGCTCTGCTACCTGTTTGGTTTTTCCTTTTCATTCATGTTCTTGTAGAGGTCCAAGAACAAGGATTTTACTCTTGTATTTGTGAGATATTTTATGTGAGAATGGAGGCCCGAATCCTCCTCGTGCCCTCTGGGCTTTTCGATTTTGATATTTGAATTTTGTTCCATTTTCTGTGCGCCGTTGACCTACTATGGACAAACTTTGATTCGTCAATTTTGGTGTGATTTGGCTTGCTCTTTTTGTACAAATTGATGCTTTGTCGAGTGATAAACTAGATCCTCAAAGGAACTGAACCAATTCCACTCGTGCATCAAGAAATCGAGCAGTTTGATTTTTAGAGAAATACTGTGCTCGTCGACCCAGATTTGCGATTCCCGGCGACTGTGTTCAAATTGGGTGTCGACTTCTTAGGGTTAGCTTTTCTTCTTCGTCGTGAATACCGCTGCGAAATTTGGTGCCAATCTGTGCTCGTCAGCTTGAGTTTTTTTTCTTGATTTCTCCTCCCGTGTTCTCGCTGGCCTGTTCCGTTTTCATGTGTTCCCGAGCAAGGGGTCGAGTGAACTCTGTCGAAGGGGGGTCGAGTGAACTCTGTCGATGAGGGGTCAAGTGAACTCTATCGAGGAGGGGTCGAGTGAAATCTATTGAAGGGGGGTCGAGTGAACTCTATCGAGCCGAGGGTCAAGTGAACTCTACCGAGGGGTCGAGTGAACTCTATTGAGGGGTTGAGTGAACTCTATCGAGGGGTCGAGTGAACATTGTCGGGCAGGGGTCGAGTGAACTCTGTCAAGCAGAGGTCGAGTGAACTCTGTCTAGCAGGGGTCGAGTGAACTCTGACGACCAGGGGTCGAGTGAACTCTATCGAGCCGGGGTTGAGTGAATTCTGTTGGCTTTTGACTCTGATTCTCTGGTTCTTTCGTCGGGGGTCGGTTAACTGCCTCGGTGACCCCTCGACTTTTACCGATCACCGCAGATGGTGGGAGAATAGCAGTACTCTGCAGTGCTGTAGCACCTCCCATCCACGGTCGAGGGTTCCGGACCAGCTTCCGGTTACCCTTCGACTTTACCGACCACCGCAAGCCGTATGCCCTCGACTTGGTCCCGACCAGTTTTTCATCGAACACCCCTCGACTTGGTCCCGATCAGTTTCTTTCTTTTTACCGACCAGTCCTCGACTTGGTCCCGACCAGTGTTTTTCTCTCGACCAGTCCTTGACTTGGTCTCGACTTAGCTTTCTCGGCCAGTGTTTTTCTCTCGATCAGACCTCGACTTGGTCTCGACTCAGCTTTTCGGACCAACGTTTGTTCAGTTGCCGACCAGGTTTCTCTCTGTTGCTGACTAGCTTTCGACCACCTGTTTTTGTTCTCTGTTTCTATACTCTTCTCGTGCATTGGTTCAGTAGTGCTCGGCAGTGTTTCTTTCTGGCCGGGATTTTTGAAGAAATGTTTTTCGGCTCCCGTTCACCCCCCTCTGGTCTTCTTTTCGGTCCTTTAGTGACCAAACCTAGAGAAAACAGAAAACTCCTGCATAAAAATCTACAGCGCAGAACTCAGGTTCAGCCTCAACAATTACATAAGTATTACCTTGATGCAGACATTTGCCATAAGCTCATCAGGCATCTGTCTCGCATTACTAGGCCCTTGTTTAGATGACTCTAAGATTTTAAGTTTTTTCACTTTCTCTCTATCACATTAATCTTTAGCGAGGTGGTCAAACATGACGTTGCCTTTGTCAGGTGATCGGGGCCTTCTGTTGGAATCATCCGGGGGTGATCTTGGATTTAGTACTTGAATCACATGGTTCCTGCAGCCACAGTTCATAGATGACCATGTGAAACACATCATGTGGGATGGCAGGTGAATGCTACTCGACATCCTTCTGGACTAGCGATTATAAGTGATTACTTAGACTAACGCTACAACCAAATTTGATGGCTACTTGTCTTAACAAAAAATTAAAAGAATGACGGCTTCTTAGCATAGTTCTATGAGAATTGAAACATCAGGATAATGAAATGCCAACCAAATAAAAGGTAGTGAAGAGAAGGACTGGAATCGGATAGAATACAAATCAAAGAACACAGTTACTCCCTAGCGATAGTCGTGATGCTAGTGTGCTACTGATTTGCCAGAAGGGGTGCTGCTGATTTGCCAGAAGGGACTAAACTCATGTGTCACTCTGTTGCTCATGATAATCATATATACCTTAACCGAGACGTTTGTGAAAGCAACGATCTCTTCTTAGTTATAAACTTCAAAAATACTCTTAGCTGGTAAACATCACTCCACTTCAGTACGACTGTAAACCTCCTCCAGTCAAGGATATCACTGAAAGGTAGGTCATAATGGTCTGACAAAATAACTTTCAAAAATAGTCTGATAAAATAACTGAAATCATGGTTATATGATTAGAAAATAAGACAATGACAACCATGACTTGCAAGATATATTTGGCACAAATAGTTGAATCATATAGAAACCCGAAACAAGAACACGACTATAGTGTGGATTGAATCAGATATACGAGCGCTATTGACTTGGGAACCATGAGGACATATACAGAACTAGGTCTGACATCTGCTCTCTACAATGGCTTTGTTAATGTGGTTGTTGCTGATAGCAAGACCTGTATCATTCTCCAAAATTTGTGCTAAACCAATTGCGGTGGCCATCCCCCAGAAACCAAGCATTGTTATGTCTCCATTCAAACAGTAAAAAGTACTTCAGTAGTTTGTAGAATATTATTATAGCCATATGAAGACTATAAATTTGTTAACAATACGAAATGCAAGCAGAAAGTATCATCTCAACATGTAAAAAATGCCATTTCCTCCTGCAGTAAGAGTCAATGGCTGCAATAATTGCCGAAGAGCAACATCGTTGTGCAGGATATAGCCAACATTATAGATTGGCCTCTGATAACTTTTTCACAGCCGAAGTATGCCCTTCAAGTGCTCTCACACCAACATGTTGCATGTGATGTGACAGAAATGGTCAGCTCCAAGTGTACTGTTTCAGTTAGGGTACTTCCTGACAACATAATGCTCAACTATCATTGTCATATTCTCATAGGACATGCCTGTCATGTTACCAAGTGCCCTAACATTTAAAAGAAATCATAGTTTAGAATCCGAAAGACACTACTACAAACAATGGCAAAAAACAGGGTGGAAAGGGAACATGAAAAATCACAATATAGAAACCAAATGGTACTCTATCAGCCTGCTTAATATGCAGAAATTCATCAGCCCCTGCACAGATATGAAAGTCACATCCTATCTGACAGTGATACCACATTTTCACAATCCAAAGCACTTTAGTTCAACAATGAGATGCATAGATTAATTTATTTCCTATGGTTGTCCCACGAATCCCTGAATTCACATAACAGAACTATAAGACAAAAGCAGTGCGCAGCATTGATGTTATAGGATTGTTTAGCTTGTTCTTCAACCTGCTTGAATCTTATCCTATTCTAAATTCTATAACTTGGTATATTCCTTTCCAAATTCAAACAATCCAACTGTTGACGGCAGATCATACATTCATGTACCTCAGTCTCAGATGTTTCGCACGAGTTTCCATGTACTAGAGGCTTAGAGCACTCCTACATGGCACAACACTTGCTGCACGTAAGAAACGGCAATGAAAGATGACACAGTTAATCAACCATTTTCCAACTATAACACAACAAATCCCATAAACATAGTACACAGTAGATGGGGTCGGGGTCGCTAGTGCAGAAGTGGCTCGTGGATGTTCTGGAAGAAGTGCACAATAGAGCACGAGGGCGGAATAGAAGGAATACTCGTGAGACAGCGGCAAGGAGGCGCCTAGCCATCACCAGAAAGGGGTAGCTGGAGTAAGCAGTCGCGCGATATGGCGTCATACAACTCTCATGAAATACATTGATCCAAATTTATTCTAATCAAACTATCTTTAACTAAATTTATGAGGAAGACTGATATCATTTTCGATATCAAAGAGATATATTATAAATATTAGTAAAATATAAGATTGTTCAACTTAGGATAACTCAAAATCTATTATATTTCAGAATGGAGTAAATAGATAGCAAGAGACATGAGACCCAAATAGTAATATAGAGTTCAAGTTGAGAAAGGCTCTTGGAGTTGCTCTGAGATCCCAATCCACACACCTCTTAACACACAAAAATCTGTCATGGGAGTGGTTGGAAACAAATTTTCCTTCAAGAAAAAACAAAAGTTGCCGATATGCCCTCTTTCATCAGTTTAGTAATGATTTTAAAATGAACTGATCGCAAGCATCTCGTCCAGCATTCCTAAATTTGCAATAATTCCTGGAAACGAATTGGTTGTGCAGACTGCAGCTCTGCTATATATAGCATGTTACTCGTACAAGTCTAGCATCCAAATTCCTGGCAACAAAACCAAACTTTCTAGTCTGTGTGTCTATGTGTATACGCAATTACAGATTATAGTATTACCTGATTAAAGTACATTTTCTTGCAGTATAAATCAGCCCTGATGGGAAGGGTCAAAATGATTAATAAAGAGTGAAATACACCGTAGATACCTGGACTTGTCTCTGTGTCAAATAGGTCCATGGACTATGAAACCGGGTATCTGACCCCCTCGAATTTGCAACCGGAGGCCCAAATGTCAAAACCGGACTGGTTTTGCCTTCCATTTTTCAAAAACAACCCTCCCAAAACCAGCGCTCGCGAAGCTCGCCGTGGCCGCCCAGTGCTGCTGTGCTCGCCATGGGGCAAGCTTGCCCGCGAGACGGAGCAGCTCCGCTGCAGCCTCGTGGGCGCTCACGGGAGCAGCAGCTCCGCCGCGTACTCGAGGGCACGCGCGGGAGCAGCAGCTCCGCCGCCGCCCCGCGGGCGCGCGGGAGCCGCAGCTTCGCCCCTGCCTCGCGGGCGCGCGCGGGAGCAGCAGCTCCACCGTCAAGGAGGTGGAGCAGGGCGAGGCGAGGTCACGTGCGCGAGAAATTGAGCAGTGGCACGGTGGAAAGTGGCTACTCCGGCGGCGGCGCAGCGGCGGCAATGGCGGGCGCGCAAAGGATGACGGCGTAGCGCGCTCGCGCGAAGGAGAGGCGTGCAGCACCGCGCGACATGGTGCAATCCACGCCGCTCGTCCGGCCCCTGCTCCCCGCCGGCGCGCCCCCGCCCCTGCACCCGGCGGCGCAACGCCGCCTCTGCTCTCCGCCGACGCGTGGCCGCCCCTAGCGACGCTGCGAGGGCGCGGGCGGGTGAGCTCCGCATCGCAGTGGGCACCACCGTTGTGCGCGGGCACGACCACGGACGATGGCGCCGCTGCATGGGCGCGGGCGAGCAGGACTGGCCGCGGGCATGGCCGCCGGCCATGGGCGACGCCGCCGGACGTGGCGTGCGCGGGCGAGCGCAGGTGAGCCCGCCACGCCACGAGCAGGCTCTGCTTCGCCGTGGACAAGGGCGAGTAGGACTCACCGTGGGTGTCGGATAAGGGCGAGCGAGACTCGCCGTGGACTGCACCGTGCGCCGGACGAGGGCGGCGCTGCGGGGGCGGGTGTGCGCGTGTGAGCAGGGCTCGGATGAGGTTGCCGCTGCGAGGGTGCAGGCCGGCGCGGGCGAGCTCCGCCTCTCTCCCTCCCGTGCTTCTTCTTCTACCTCGCGCGGACAGCTCGCCGGCAGGAGCAGTGCCGCTGTCGCCGTTGCACCAGCACCTTTGCCGGCGCTCTAAGGAAGAAGGAGGGCTCAGGGGTGAGGTACTGATTTTGGGAGGGTTGTTTTTGAAAAATGGCTGGCAAAACCAGTCCGGTTTTGACATTTGAGCCTCTGGTGAACTGGTTTGCAAGTTCAAGGGGGTCAGATACCTAATTTTATAGTATATGGACCTATTTGACACAGAAAGACAAGTCCAAGTATCTACGGTGCATTTCACTCGTTAATAAATCACATACAGTCCAGCACCCAGGCTTCAGACCACTGAGAGCTTGCTACCAAGAACACGGAAAGTCCAATTACCAACAAGCAAAGACCAGAGCTTGCAGTGGAAACCTTTGCACCGCTGGTAGTGCTGGAACCATTCGAAGATGTTGAAGCTCCAGGGCTACTGATGCTCACATGTGGCAGCGGTGGATCCCCAACATCGGCAGGTTCCAGCACTGGTGCTGGCCCCTGCGCCGGAGGCAGTGCACTGGGGTCAGCCAGTTTGAGCAAAGACCCAGGCTCTGCAGGCATGATCGTGTAGGTCAGGTTCTTACTGAAGTCACTGCATGGGCTCCCTACATTGCGTTCAAAAGAGGGAGATTTAAGAATGTAAGCCAAGCCGGTAAAAATATGGACGCCCAGCAGTTCAGAATGTTATGCTGACATATACTCACTGAAGTACTCAGGTGCTGTTGCAGGGAACTCGGTCACAATCCCATCAGCCATCAGAGACAAATAGGTTACAATCTCAACCATTGGGTTAGCCCAGAAGTCGAACCCAAGGTTCATGAACTCGTTCCTGAGCAGCCCGACATACACCGACAGGTTTGCGGCGTGCATCTTGTCAATCACATCGGTGAACCGCAAAAGAAATGATCCCTGCGCCTGGACAACCGAGCCCCGACTAATGGACACGACGTTCGAGAACTTGGCCATCTCCTTCACGGATGCCTTGGACACATCGCTGATCGCATTGCCGATCTGGAGGACGCGCTTGAACTCTGGGAACTTTTTGAATGTCTGAGCACGGCAGAGTCGTCCGATGCGATGATCACCTGCTGCCTGGACTCTGTCATAGCTGGCGTTGATAAGCGCGCTGGAGACAGCATCCACAATGTCAATGCCTCTGGTTGCAAGGAATGGGGCATTTTGCAAAGTATGAGACTTGGAATGTAAAAGCGTCCATGATTTCTGTAACCCTACTGATCAGGTTAGTTCAGTTAGACTCATATTTAGGTTCAGTGCAAGTCTATTCTGCCAATTACAACAGCAGTAAGAATGGATTCAAGAAAGCTTGCTTACACGAACATCGACTAGTATGCCAGAGATGTTGCTGCTCTTTGAGAAGGCCAGGAAATCAGCTAAAGTCATAAGTTTCCCACTGTTCTTTGCTGATGGATTTCTTTTCAGTCCTAATTGATTGTATGGGCCAACAAGATCAGCTTAAGGGACAAAACCAAAATAAAGGTGTTAGTGTGGAACATGCTAAGTTTGAACTGAGAAGAACTTGTGGCAAACCAAAAGGAATGATACTTACGCTTTAGAGTTTGGATTTCGTTCAATAGAAGATCAAATGAGAAGATGCCAGACCCATTCTGTATTTCATTCACAGTAGCAGCTTTTGTCAAGAACACTGTTGCTGCTGTTGTGCCTTTTGTAAGATCCAGGGAGTCCAAGCAAACGGGCACTGCGTCCTTTGACATCTGTACTGAACAGTCAAGTATATCTGCACCGTCTTCCACTGCTTGTCGGTATGCAAGGTCGGTGCAGCCAGGGAATAAGCCACATGCACCATTGTGGGTGATGATCAGTGGCCTAGTATCATCTAGCCAAGTTCAGATATTAGTGCAGTGCAATATGGCAGAATATCTCAATTAGGACAAGAAGTGAAAAGACAGATTTCTTACTTCTGGGAGGAGGAAGAGGGCTATCCTTAGTATGTGCTAAACTAGCTACAACAAGACAAAAGAACCTAAAGAGGTTAGAGAGTGCATGATAGAATCAATGATCACGTCAAACCATAGGAATCATTGTAACTTCTCGAGCATGAAGCAATCACCAATCATACTTCCTACTCTTATGGCATAATTTAGTCTTCAGCAGTGTAATAGACTTCACCAAACTACTTTTGAACAACAGTTTAGCTTTCTCAACATCCAGTGGTCCTTACCAATGGCTGCTCAAGCTGTGGATGGGAAGTTAGTGAGGACACTATCAACAGAGAAGTCAGAACTATCAATAAACTGCAAGTACTCAGCACTAGGATCATAGCTGTAGTTGTAACTTGAAATGAAATCATTGGCAAACTTAAATGCATAGACCTCCAAGTCAAGGGCATGAGCATCTTTCACCATAGTAGTAGCTGGCTGCAAGTACGATCCTTGTTCACAGGCCAAATGTAAGTCTTGGGGACAAGAATTCCTGAGTCAAAAGCCTCGACAGATTTCAAGTCCTTCAGAATGGCTCCATAAGGTTGTTTTGTGGAAGACTCAATTAGTTGATGATCGAGGAACCGAAAAACAAGCTTCACATTGCTTTTCCCAAGCTTCCTACTAAGGCTTTTCAAGAATCCAACTTCAGGTGAGGAGACATAATTGACACCAAATTCTTTTGCTTTAGATGATATATACTCTTCGATATTTAACTTGTGATCTAGGAAGAACTGGCCATACTACAAAGAGGAAGGTAAGAAAAGCTATTACCAGGAGTATATAGTTCAATAGGAGGAAAATATGGATGAGTGTGAAACCAACATTCCAAATCTAGTGGAAAAACTATATAGCTAGCAGTGAAATCATGTTTACCTGTACATTAATCCAAAGTTGATGAGGGCGGAGTTCTACAACATCATCAATAAGGCTAATTCCCATGGTGCCATCAAATATGCTTGGGCGGGACAGAACATTCTGGATCACTACAGGATGGTCAGAGCGTGACATACTAAGTACATACTGTTTGGAGATAACAAGAGATGTTTCACAGTTAAAAACCTATTAATAATTAATCAAACCTTGTGGTACTCCATAAGGGAAGGAAATTCAAACACTTCATTTATTATTTTTTCATGAAAATCTTCAAGCATACAAAAAAAATAGAACATCACAAGCTTCTGGAGAAGTTACTCGATTTATTTTTACTTACATGAGACATTGTCCAGGAACTGATTTGAAGCGAAGTCGACAGAAAACCATCCGTGCAGATCGTCTCCATTCACTTTGCATGTTTTGCCATTCTTAGGGAAGACCTTAGCTATTAGTTTTGAATTGTCGAGTGCCAAGCCAGTCTTGCAGAATCCAACATTGTCACTTGAAAGTTGCAAATCACAGAAAAGAACAACTTCAGGCAGACTAGTCGAAAGGGCAAACTGGTATCCGAATTGGCTGGAATCAGGGAACAGTCCAGAGTACCCACCACGAGCTATGACTAATGGAGGGGCACCTACAGAGTAAGAGGGTCAGCAATAATGCAATATCATGTAGTGCAATGCATCGATTACATAAGATATGTTCAATCAAATAAGTTTGTACAGAAATATAACATGTTAGCTGTTAGCATATTTACCACTTAGAGTCTGCCATTTCTGTACTGGATCCTTCGAAGCAGCACTAGCTCCATGGAGCAATAGCAGGAAAAGAAAGATACGAAGATATCTTACTCCCATATGGTTGCGAGGAGCATGCTGCATTTAAAATAGTTCTGTGAGATGCACATATGGAAGAGCTGCAATTGAGAAGAGAAAAGTATTATGCAGACATTAAAACACTGCACCTCAAATGAAAACTGAAACATCTTTTTCATAACAGTAACCCAACATTTACTTGATACAGTTACAAATTAGAAAAGCAAGGGAAACACCATTCAGCATGGATGGACGCTACCTAAGAGCGCTAAACCCCACACAGCAGGGTAAGAACATTATGCCTTTAAACATTTTTCTGGCAATAAGAGAATTAAAATTGGAAGAAAATTGGAAAAACAATCTCATAAAGTTGAAATATCAAAATAAACAAGCTAATGAAAGAAATACTTCCTATGACACATGAGACCTTGACTTCTTGACAAAAGTTATCCCAGCACCAAATCCACGGAAGGGTTGTAAACTATGAATGATAGATTGTGGAGAATAGGCAAAAGAGGAGCTCCTGTGAAGATGAAACAAAACAGTGCTAAAAACAGAATCCTCTTAAAAGGCCTGCCATTGGTTGGAAGCGTTAGCTTAGAAAACTAATTTCCACAAAAAGGCAATTTATTCAGTGTCTTCTTCTCCTGCAGAACACTGAAGAGATGGAACAACAGCTCTATAATTAAATACTTATGCCAGTTTCTTTCTATGGTGATTATTCATGCTGTCAGTTATTACACGGTTTCTAGTACTTTTGTCTTAAATGCTCGCCTGCTGAATTAAATGTTCCAGGACCATTTATCACTAATGAATAAATAGTTCAAACTGTCATATAGAAACGTTGCTTTTAGTAAAAATTGAATTAAGCTTACCGCAACATATTCCTTGTAAGTGATTATTTAGCACCCTCAATGTCTGTATCTTCCACATCAGCCACCAGCGGTGCGGCTTCTGTCACTGTCAGGATGGCTGCCAATGCCACTCTTCTCGCAACAGAGTGAACTGTCAGCCTGCTGTTTGAATTATATCCTGCCTTGGTCACGACATCAGACATCCCCATTGCAATGGCCTGGATCATGGCTGAACTGCCGTTGTCCTCATCACTCCCTCCCAGTTCTAGCAACAAGGAAAAGTTGGCCATAGCTGTCCACATAATCAGCTCACAACCAGATCTCCAACAGCAAGTTCTGTGGTTGCAGTGTTGCACTCCAGGATGGCTCCCATGGACATGCAGCACTGGTAGCAACATAGGAGAAATTGAGATATTCCACCTATCTAGCATTGGGAACATGTTGAACATCATTTTCACATTTATGATGTATTAAGGTTTGTGATTCTTTTTCTTTTTGAACAATAGACTTTGGGCGTTCAGGTAGTGGCATGGGACATTGCTGCTATCGCAGCTGTTCGCTGTGCCGGAAGTGTGCCGGAGTCAGAAAGGAAGGCGGAAAACATTTTCTGCACACATGCATGTCTTGTAGATGGGTACAAGGTCTATTGCTTGTCTGTGCGATGGTACAAGGTTGTAAACTGGCGGCCACCTCCCCCAGCCTCGAGGTTGGAGCGACTTTGGCCGGAGTCGAGGTGGGCCGATCTGGCGCCGCCGTGCTCGGTACGCCCCGATACGCCGGCCTGGAGGCGTGAGGTGCCTCGGCAGGCGTGGATCCGGCTGCCCAGCCCGGCCGCGCCACCGCCGGCGACTCGGGGCCTAACACCCCGCTGGGTTCCTGCTCCGCATCGATGCGCCGCACGTCCACTGTACGCCCGACCTGGGTTGGCGCGGTGGAGAAGCTTCCACGACCATCCATGGCGCGTCGAGGCATCCAAAGGCGGACCTTTCCCCCGGCCTCGAGGTCGGGCACCTCGGCCGGGGCGGCGGCTGCGGCGCGGCAGGCCGCGCGTGTGCCTGCTTCGGTGCAGCGGCAGCCGATGGTGGCCCCGCGCCGGCGCGCTCCTAGCGTGCGGCAGCGGCGGGCCCGGCGCCTACCCCCTCTCTCTGCTCCACCGTTCCTCCCCTCCCCACTCTCCTTCGACGCCGGTTGCCGCCGGTTGGTGGGGAGCGGATCTGGCCCCTCGTCAGCTGGATTCGCCCCCCCGACCCGGGTGACTCGTCCCACCCCGATCCGATAGTCTGGTGGCACGGGGTGCCCCAGCCGACACTGATCCGGCGGCCCTGGCCGGCTGCGCCACCACCGGGACCCGGGGGCCAGGCCAGCCGCGGCAGTGCCTCCCTCTATGCTGGCGTGCGCGCGACCGGCGTCCACAACATGCGGCGGCTGCGGCTGGCGCAGAGCCGGTCTTGCCGGGGTGCCAAGACGGCGGCCGGTGGCGGGCCTGCCCCCACTGCCTCTGCGGTGGGCGGTGAGCCCCTGCCCCGGCAGCGGGCCCTCGCCGCCGCCCTGCCCCACCGCCGCCGCCGCGACGGGCGGCGGGTTGATGGGTTCGATCCGGGCCCTTCTGGCTGGTTTCACCCTCCCCCCTCCGGAACCTGGCTTAGCTCGGCGTGGACGGCGGGCAACATGAAGACATCCGGCGGCGTCACCGGGATGGCTGCATCAATCGCTCTCGCTGAGGCGTCGAAGCCGCTGTAGGCTTCGTCTCGGTGCGGTGATGGCTGGCCCCCCGCCATCAGCAGGCGGTCCATGGCAGCACGGGTGAAAACCCCTTCCCGGGACTGACGACGGTGGCGCGTTAGCGTATCATCTTCTTGAAGGCGTCGTTACTTCGCTGCTTGCCGACCGCTGCTAGGGGAGCCACATCAGGATCGAAAGCTTCCTAGGGTGCACTCTCAACAAGTTGGCGTCCGTGGGTCATCTCCTTCGTGAAGGCTCTGTTATGCACCGTCCCATCCGACGTCACGCCCTGCCCCTGCCGTTCTGCTGTGCCTGCATAGCGTCAATTCTGATCCAATGTTGGGCATAGTGTTGGGCTGCTTCTTCCCTCGTTGTGTTAGTTCGGTCACTGCCGGTGTTTGTTCGGTCACTGTCATTGTCGTATCGTGTTGTATTTGCTATTTTTTCGGTCCTCTTTTTTTTAATGAAATGACATGTGAAGTCGTGTTTAAAAAAAACAGAACTGTTGCAATGAATTACGACCAGAAACTGAGCCCTGCTACATATGAAAATGTGTTCTCTAGGATTTTCACTGGAGTGGACTTGTAAAAAAAAATATCAACAAAATTCTATCACAAATAGCATCTTGATACTTTTGCATTCCATAGGAAATAGTTAGCTTTTCCAAGGACTTTAAATACAATTTTTTACTGTTTCAAGCATGGAGTTTTAAATACGATGATAATAACGAGATCTGCCATCTTTGTGGACCTTGCAGATTCATAATTTTATTGAGAACTAGATACATATGTAATTGAGAAGGGTTCGTTTGAGCACTAACCATATCGTCAAGAAAAAATAATAATTGTATACCTGGTAATTACCTATCCTACCACAGCTTTTGCTGCCGGAAAAAATGAGAAGAGATTAATCATAAATACGTATCACCATTTGATGTGCTTGACTGCTTGTCACAGTAAAATACAAATCAGCAATGAAAAAAATACCAGCATTCAAGAACAATTGGGTGGCAATACATGCAAAACATTGCTACCATTCTTGCCCCTATTTTGAAGGCCAATGGTTGATTAAGCATTTGCAACTTCTTCAACCATGCTTAGATTTCAAATATTTGCAAATTTTACTATCAAAGTGTTGCCCAAATATTTGATGTCAAAATAGACGTTAAAATCACTGAGTACTAAAGAACTTTGAGGGCAAATTCACATGGGAAAAATAGTCTCTTTAGCTGAACCGGAACAGGGGTGATGCCCTAGCATCATTTTGAAAATGCAAAGGCAAAATCACAATTAGATTTCAAAGCAGGGGTAAAAACACAAGAGCCCCTAACGAAAATTTAACAATGAGGTGAAACAGCTTACCATGTAAAAAATATACCATAAGAGAGAAATTTTTCTCTAGGACACTGAAAACATGCATGCTTGAACAAAGCTCGTTTATATAAGTTAATAGCATATCCAAGAGACCAGTAGCGGATCCAGGATAAGGACGGAGGGAGGGGGGGGGGGGCCGGGGGCTAAATAATGAAGGTTTAGAATTAGAGGTAGAAATCAATGGTGAATTTGAGGATTATCTACAGTAATTTAGTGGAGAATTTGGACTCAAGGGGGGTGCAGCCCACCCAGCCCCACCTTTGGATCCGCCCCTGCAAGAGACCAAGAATCACCTTGGACCTAATAACATAACAAGCAGCCTGGAGATCTGAAAGCCTACAAGTGTTAGAATGGTGTGAAAGACTAACAAATAAAGCAAAATATGTATACTTTCTCAACTCTCAGCGATAAAAAATCACCATTCCTATGCCAATAATTTCAAAAGTCAGGAGCATCCTTCGAGGTTATACATTGCATATTAGTGAATGATAAACCACAAACTGAACCTTAAGTGCAGGTTCTAGTAGGCTCTGCTTAGTGTCAGACTGTAAGTGGTGCAAATTTGGAGAGTAAATAGTGCAGTACCAGGGTGTCAATCCTCAAGGACCTCTTTTCTCCAATGGAGAATGGCAGGAAGTTCATTATTGCCTGAAGTTAATCAAATAGTGTTCCCTCACATAATGAGGTAATATTTGTCAGTATCCTAGTAAGTAGTAATGTCTCAACGCTGATAATTAGGGATCCTTCCACTCACCAGGAGGAAGCAAGGTTATACAAGAGACGACGTTATGTCAAAAGTTATTTGTTACTACTCTATATTTCCCAATAAAATTGTTTTCTTACAGTATTGATGTAATATAGGCACACAACAATAAGCAAATTCATCAGCTTTATCTCCACTATGGTCTATGGTGATCTATCCAGCTTACGATTAAATTGGCTGCATTGTAACTCACCATGGCAAGACCACATCTAGAATAGGAATTTCATGCACAAACTTGACAAATACAACGGGGACAAAAGAAATCATCAAACCCACGAGAACCTTTTGTAAAGAGAGCATACAAGCTTTCACTTTTAAATGCCTGACTGTTCTGTATGTGAAAAACTGAGTGGATGAACACATTTGGATGAGGATCAACAAAATGGGGATCTTCCTTAGTTGTTAACAAATGAAAAATTGTCAATTAAAAAGGACAAAAGAGTCTCCGTCCTGAAACTAAAAGAAGAACTAAAGTCATTCCAGCAGCATATTTCAAGATCACAATGTTAGTGGAAGACCATTCATCAAAATTATAAATGAATCAGTGAGTATACTAGATACTTTGACAACATCACAAGATCCACATTTGAAGACTTGTTAGGTCAGAGGATACAAAATGGCAAGAGCTATGAAGAGTGCTTTAGTGAATAGCCAGAAATAACATCATAAAATGAAATAGTATTAGAATCATTGCATGCCTTGACATCAATGGCACTGCAAACATGTCACCTATTGCCTAACCTTGTGATTTAATTCTACTAGACTAGCCTCATGGCTTCAGTGGAGCTAAAACATCCTGATCACTAAATCCTTCAAATGCCCATATGCCTTAACAACATCAGGCACATCCTGAGCATGCTTCAAGATGTACCTTTCGGAGAAAATCTTGGCACCACCAAACAATGCTTGAGGCAACTTGATGCCGGGGTCAATCTTTCTCTCCCTCATCAAAACGCTTATCACAACACACCTCGGTATGATGGTCTTCTCCAAGCTATAACGTATAAGCTTAGGTCGCTCCATTACGTCACATAGGCCAAACTTCAAGTCTTCCAGGAAGAATCGGAGCTTCTTCTTTATGCTCTCATCAGAGGTGCGCAGTATGGAGGGTTGCCTCTTGATCGCCTTTTGGAGGTCATACTCAGAAACCCCGAAGCTCCGGTAAAGGGCCACCTTTCGCAGCAAAGTTTCCCTACTGAGATGGCAGAACAGGCTGATGCCGTAGACAAAGTCCGTGTGTGTTACGCCCAAGCCAAGCACCTTGACGTCATCAAAGATCTGGGTTATGCGGTCGACCGAAATTGTGAGCACGTTCATGTTGATGACGACGAGCTTCGAGATGGACTTGTCGGGGAGGCCGAGTCAGCTGAGGGCGTCCAAAGCTGGGCGCATCCTCCTGTCCAGGTCGACCTGGAGGGCGCGTGGATAGCGGCAGATCGTGAAACCGACGTCGCTGTCGATGCCGATGATGTCTAGGAGGAATTGGATGCAGGGCAGGAGGTGATTGTCGAGGCTGCATGTGAGAAGGGTTGGCACGGTGGCAAGCTTCCACGGCTTGACACAGAGGGAAGCAAAAAGATCGAGCTTGGGCAGGAGGATCCGGTCAGGGTCGAGGGTGAAAATCATTGTCCGCGTCCGGGCTACCTCGGTGATGTCCGCGTCAGTGAAGCCGTAGCTGCGGAGGAGCGCGCGGACGGCGTCGGCCTTTGTGGTGGAGCGGATGCGGATCTTGCAGGCGGACGCGGCGGCGGGGGAGATCCCGCAGGAGATGGGTAGTGTTGGAGTATGAGTGAATTAGGCCCATTAGGCACATGTATAAAACACCATATAAGCTACCCTCTAGGGTTAGCCCAATTGAGGAGAATCACAATTCCAACGTGGTATCAAGCTAGGTTGCTTTTCTCCCTCCCTCCTTTCCAGCCGCCAGCCACGCTGCAGCCATGGCTGGTCCTCCTCCTCCTCCGTCGGGCGCTCCCAGCGTTTTCACCGCCCCGGGCGCTCCCACAGCCGCCGCCGCCCCTGCTCTCAGTGCCGCCGCCGCTACTCTCCTCGTAGCGCGGCTGGCCCGGGCGCGGGCGTCGTGATGGCGGGCGCGGGCGCCATAGCACCGGGCGCAGGTGCGGGTGCCTCTCCCTTCCCCGCCCTGACTCCCCTGCCGCCCGTTTCCTGCCTCCATGCAGCAGGTCTCGGCTCCGCCCTCACTTGGGCACGCATGCGAGATGTGCCCAGCCCCATCGACCAGGCATCGAGGCCCCCTCCGCCCGTCGACCAGGCCTCGAGGCACCCTCCGACCCTTCGCCCCACTCCCGGGGACCTCGGCTGACAGACGGACTTGGGTTTTGGATGACCCCCCTCGACTGCTGGTGTGGGGGTCTCGACTTATTCTCCTGCGCCTGCCTGGATGTGCCCTTCCCCAGCTGCCAGCGACTCCTCCTAGTCGGCTACCTCTATAGCTCCTGCTTAGCCGGTAACCTTCCCTACTACGCCGGCGTCTTTCATGGCCAGTGCCCCTCCTCCCGCGTCGGATCCTACCTGGCCGACCTCAGCCGCCTGGCCGTGCCCTTCTCGTGTACCATCGACACCTGCCACCCCCTAGCCGCCGTTGCCCATGACCTTCCTCCCTCTATTTAGCGGGGCCCCGTTGGCCCTCCACATGCTCTCGCTGCCGGGGCCATCAGCCCTCCTGCTATGAGGGCGCCGCTAGCCTATCCCGACTGGATTGCTGATTCAGGCGCAACGTACCACACCATGCCATATCCTGGCATTCTCTCTTCTATCAGCCCTCCCCACCCTTCCTATCCCTCTTCCATCATTGTCAGCAACGGCGCTTCCATTCCTGTCTCCTCCGTGGGTACCGCGCGTACACAAGGCTCTTTCCATTTTCCTGCTGTTCTTGTTGCTCCTGGTATCACTCACAACCTTCTTTCTATTCGCCACTTCACGACCAACAACTCTTGTTCGGTCAAGTTTGACCCCTCTGGCCTCACCGTGCAGGACTTGGCCTCCCGGCGTCCCCTTCTCCGGTGTGACAGCACGGGGCACCACTACATCCTTCGGCTCCCCCTGCCACTGCATCTTCTTTGCCTTCTCTCTTCCCTATCTCGACCGCACATAGGGCCTCGACCTTCACCGCCACCACTTCCTACACTACCTGGCACCGCCGCCTCGGGCACCCGGGCCGCAATGCTTTGACATAGCTCAGTCGCACTTCTGCTCTGCCTTGCACTCGGACTCCTGATGAACACCTGTGTCACGCGTGCCAGCTTGGCCGTCATGTCCGTCTTCCTTTCCATTCTTCTTCCTCCCGTGCCCCTCATCCCTTTGACCTTGTACATTGCGATCTGTGGACCTCTCCTATTCTCAGTTGCTCTGGCTGCAAGTACTATCTGGTAGTGGTGGATGACTTCTCCCACTACTCCTAGACTATCCCTTTGCGCGCTAAGTCTGACATGTTTCCTTCTCTCCGTCACTTCATCGCCTGGGTGTCTACTCAGTTCGGCCGCACTGTCAAGGCCATCCAGTGCGACAATGGACGTGAGTTCAATAACTCCACTTCTCATTCTTTCTTTCTCTCTCATGGTGTTCAGCTGCGCATGTCTTGCCCTTACACCTCTCCTCAGAACGGCAAGGCTAAGCGCATGATCTGCACCATGAACGATATCATGCGCACTCTTTTGTTCCAGGCTTCTCTCCCTGCTTGCTTTTGGGCCAAAAGTCTCTGCACCGCCACCTAGCTCCGCAACCGTCTGCCTTTCAATGTTTCTCCCACCCTCACACCTCACCAGGCTCTCTTCGGCACTCCTCCCAGCTATGATCACCTCCGCGTCTTTGGGTGCGCGTGTTATCCTGACACCGCCGCCACCGCTCCCCACAAGTTCGAGCCTCGCTCGACTCGCTGTGTATTCCTCGGCTATTCCCCCCACCATAAGGGGTACCGCTGCTATGACCTCACTTCTTGCCAGGTACACATCTCTCGACACGTCGTGTTTGATGAGACGGATTTTTCTTTCTCCACCACCTCCACACCTGCTTCCAACCTCGAGCTGGCCTCCTTGTTTTCTGCCGATCCGGAGGTCCCGCCACCCTTCTCTCCGGCCCCGGAGTGCCCTGTCACGCCACACGCCTCGACCGCGGGGGGAGGGGGGCTCGACCGCGGGAGGGGCCTTGGCTGACAGACAGACTTGGGCTGCGGACGACCCCCCTCGACCGCGCCAAGGGCCTCGACCGCGGGATGGGGGCCTCGGCTGACGGACAGACTTGGGCTTCGAACGACCCCTCCTCAGCCACCCCGGGAGCCTCGACCGTGCCACGGGCCTCGACCACGGGAGGGGCCTTGACCTCAGGGCCTCGACGGGGGGCCTCGGCTGACGGACGGACATGGGCAGCGAACGAACCCCCTCCCTCTCCCGGGGGCCTTGACTGTGGGAGGGGTCTTGACCTCTAGGCCTCGACGGGGGCCTCAGCTGACGGACGGACCTGGGCTGCGGACAACCCCCCTCGCCTGCCTCGGGAGCCTTGACCGCGCCAAGGGCCTCGACCACGGGAGGGGCCTCGACCTCGGGGCCTCGACGGGGGGCCTCGGCTGACGAACGGACTTGGGCTACGGACGACCCCCTCCCTCGCCCCGGGGGCCTCGACCGTGGGATGGGGAGCCTTGACCTCTGGTCTGGGGGTCTCGACTGACTCTCCGCCGGCGATGCCTACACCACTGCCGCAGCCCCCGGCTGCCTGTGTCATGCCTCCGGTGTACCACCTACCGCTCCTTCACCGAGACCCGAGTCCTGTTCACCCTATGGTGACGTGAAGCGCGGCTGGTACCCTGCGGCCCCGGGCTCTCACGGCGCTGCCCGGTGACCCACAGGTCTCTCCTATACCCTCTTCCGTTCGCGATGCCTTGTTAGACCCTCACTGGAGCTGCGCGATGGAAGAGGAGTACGCGGCGCTCCTCGCCAACCAGACATGGGATTTGGTGCCCCGTCCGTCCGGCTCCAACGTTGTCACCGGCAAGTGGATCTAGACACACAAGCGGCAGGCTGATGGCACCCTCGATAGGTACAAGGCTCGAGTTGACTATGATGAGAAATTTAGCCCAGTGGTGAAGCCAGCCACCGTTCGCACAATGCTCTCCCTGGCTCTCAATCGCTCATGGCCCGTGTATCAGCTCGACGTCAAGAATGATTTTCTGCACGGTAGTCTGACTGAGACAGTCTACTGTAGCCAGCCGACGGGGTTTGTTGACTCTTCTCATCCTAACATGGTCTGCCAGCTCAACAAGTCTCTCTACAGCCTCAAGCAGGCCCGTCGGGCGTGGTACTCTCGATTTGCTGCTTTCCTGTTGACACTGGGTTTTGTTGAGGCCAAGTCAGATACGTCCCTGTTAATCTATCACCATGGAGCTAAGACTGCCTACCTGCTACTCTATGTTGATGATATTATCCTCACAGCCTCCAGTCCCTCCCTACTCTGCCATATCATCACCTCTCTTCAGCAGGAGTTTGCTATGAAGGATCTTGGTACGCTCCACCACTTCCTCGGGATTACTATCGAGCGTCGACCCACCGGGCTACTTCTCCACCAGCGGCAGTACACTCTTGATATCCTAGAGAGAGCTGGGATGACTAACTGCAAGGCCTGCTCCACTCCGGTTGACACACAGGGCAAGCTGTCAGAGGTCGAGGGCAACCCAGTGACAGACCCCATTGCTTACCGGAGTCCTGCCGGTGCACTTCAGTAACTCACCTTCACCAGGCCAGACATCAACTATGCCGTTCAGCAGATATGTCTCCACATGTATGATCCTCGAGAGCCCCACCTCACTGCTCTCAAGCGCCTCCTCCGCTACCTCCGCGGCACCGTCGACTATGGCTTGCTCCTCCACCGCGAGGGGGGCCTCGACCGTGGGACCGAGCTCGTCGTCTACACTGATGCGGACTAGGCCGGGTGTCCAGACACTCGGCGCTCGACCTCTGGCTATGCTGTCTTTCTGGGCGGAAACCTAGTGTCCTGGTCATCCAAACACCAGCTCGTGGTCTCCCGCTCCAGTGCCGAGGCGGAGTACCGCACTGTTGCTAACTGTGTGGCTGAGGCCTCCTGGCTCCGATAGCTCCTTGTCAAGCTCCATAGCCCTCTCTTTCGGAGCACACTCGTCTACTGTGACAACGTCTCTGCGGTCTACCTCTCCACCAACCCTGTGCAGCACCAGCGGACCAAGCATGTGGAGATCGACCTGCACTTTGTCCGCGATCGGGTGGCCATCGGCGACGTCTGGGTGCTCCACGTCCCGACCTCCTCCCAGTTCGCTGACATCTTCACTAAGGGCTCCCCTCGTCGACCTTCTTCGAGTTCCGCTCCAGCCTCAACATCACCAGTGGCTAGTTGCGGCTGCGTGGGGGGTCTCGACTGCAGGAGTCTCGACTGCGGGGGGCCTCGACTTTGGGGGGCCTCGACCGCGGGAGCCTCCTCGACCAGCTGCTTCCTCGACCTCAACCACCTTGACCGCAGGGGACTCGACGCTTTCGTGTCCAATCTGTAACTCCACTGCGTCGGTAGTTCAGATTGCGGGGGGGTGTTGGAGTATGAGTGAATTAGGCCCATGAGGCCCATGTATGAAATACTATATAAGCTACCCTCTAGGGTTAGCCCAATTGAGGAGAATCACAATTCCAACAGGTAGGAGGTGGTGGTTGGGCAGGGCTCGGAGACAGGGACGCCCGCGACGGCAGCTGAGGAGCAGCCGTGGGAGAGGAGGGCGGCGCTGGGGTTGGGCCGGCTGGGGCTTATGCCGGCAGCGGAAGGGATTTGACGGAGGCAGAGGAGCCACCGTCGGCAGATAAAGGCGAACATGCCTTGCCTAGACTGGACTGGACTGGAGTGGTTGTCAGATTTGAGCACCGGAACAGGATGCCGCCTCCTGTTAAACAATTTTTTTAAAAGAGTAAATTGCATCTGAGGTACAAGAACTATATTTGTGAGTGCAAATTACCCCCAACAACTTATAATCTACTCTGTTTGGTACACGAGCTTGTCATCTCCGTGCATATATGGTTTGAAAGCCAATCTCTTGTGTTGCGTACTTGTAGTATACGTCCTCGGTCAGACTCATATGTATGGCTCGTGCAGCTAGCAGCTCGGCATACACGGCTGGTGCATATAGCTGTTCTCGGCTCGGACTTGCACAGTTCATGCAACATCACAGTGTTCAGTTAAAAATTTCAAATTTCAATTAAAAATCCCCTGGTGTAATAAACACAAAGCGGTGCACACTACTAGAATACCCCCCTATAGCTACGCTTTCTTTAGACACTAGATACGCTTTTATTCGTCTCTATGGGGTTGTAGGCACACTTTACAAAAACGTGTTAGAAGCGTCTTCGCATGGACCGTGTCTGGCTCCATAGAGACGATTTCCATAAGTGTATCTATAAAATGATAGACGTTTCATAGGCACGTTAGATGCATATCTAAACACATTGCTACGCTTTTAAAGATACACATATAACATGTGTCTATTAGTGTACTTACGACTTATAGAAACATTTCATAACGTTTGAAAAACTATAGAGACAATATTGTAGATACGTTTACAATTCGTGTCTACTACTATAATCACGTTTTGTAGTGACGTGTTATTACGCATTAAGCAATATAGAGACAATGTTGTATGTGACATGAAAGATGACGTGGCAAGTGACGTGGAATGGTGACGTGGAGAGATGATGTGGCAGTTGACGTGGAGAGGTGACGTGGCATATGACACGTTTTATAGTAACGCCTAAACATGTATCAATAAAAGTAGAAACAATATTGTTGCGACGTCTTTGTTGCGTGTCCACATAAATCGATACGTTGTATAGTAACGTCATAGTGTGTATCAATAGTTATAGAAACGATTTGGTACATACATCTACATTTTGTGTCTAGTAGTATAGACACATTTTATGGTAACGCTTAAAAACGTCCAACAAAAAATATGTGTTTTAATAATATAATATAATATGATATGATATGATATGATATGATATGATATGATATGATATGAT
>CM041644.1:31696439-32056223 GCA_023333625.1 Bothriochloa decipiens | reverse complement strand
ATGATATGATATGATATGATATGATATGATATGATATGATATGATATAATATGATATAATATAATATAATATAATATAATATACCATCAATCATATTACATTCGGCCTTGGCAAAATATAAAGATTTTGAGTAACTTCATAACTAGTGCGTTTATTACTCAACTGACAATTGTGTTCACAAAGAAGCATAGATAAAGTGGCAATATCATACAAATATTACTCAAATATGTTTTGCAACAACTAAAACCTATCTTGTTCACTTTAAAATCTATACTTTTCTTCCCATCTAGCTTTGTCCAGGTGCTGCGGGTATCGACTTGTTGGAGGTACGAGATGAGCTTCTAGCTTTGTTCACCTATAATGGAACATGTGTTGGATGAATAACTCAATTTAGAGATATTACAGAAACATGTACTAGAAATGAAAAAAATCAAACTTACATGTGTAGTTGGCCAAGCAATAACATAGCCAATAGCATCAATTAGTGTACGAATCTTTTCAGATGGTCTAGGTACCTCCTCATCTCCTTTATTGCCACATTCAACATTTTAAAGGCCTTCAACATGAACCCCGCAATATTCTGATCCCAGCTTTGTTCCTGAAATCTCTCTTTGACTATTTGTAGTCACTAACTTCCCTTTCGTCATAACTCTGCCTTTGTTTATCAGTGACAAAAGATGGACATCCTCTTGTCTCTACAAATTATAGAAGATAAACAGATGATCTTCGAAATGGTAATTAACATGGTTTGAAGATAATAAGGTAGATAAAGCACATATTGATTCTGGTATGACCATGTTGGAGGCTTTAACCCTTCGAGTTCTCTGTAATAGACATGATTTAAAACATCAAAACATAGCATCGCCCAATAATTAATTTTAGTCAGTATATTTCAAATGAAATAATGTTATGATATCAGCGTGGACATACCATGTTATGCAATATGGCATCACATGACAAATTTGTGACTACATTGCCATTAGGTTGTGTCTCAGGTTGTATCTCCTGCAAGCATGGTTTAGCTGAGTTAATAGGGAAAAAGAATAATATGAAGATTGGAGTGTACAAAATTATGGTGTCTCCTGTAGGCATAGTTTCACTTGAGTTTCTATAGGCTAAAATGACACTTTACCAGCTACAAGAAAGAGGAGTAATTACTACTGCTGCTCAGAAAAAGACTAGGCTTAAATGACAATTTAACAACTGCGAGGAGCAATTACTACTCCTGCTTAGAGAAACACTACATGAAACCGAAAAGCACTAAAATCAATAGATATTTTCTATTTTAATCTAAAAAAATAGATAGATAGAAGTACTGTGATAGAGATATAAGAACAACTAGCACTAGTAGATTTATCTCACACGGATATACTTTATACCTCTACTAGTAACAGAATACAAGATAAGATACAAAAAGCTATGTAAGTGACCAAAATAACTAAAGCTTAATGTTGTTGGGTGACAAATTAGCTATGTTTTCTAGATTTTTGACAAGTGCATCAATATTCCAGTAGGACTATGTAACATACCTTTGAGTTTGTTTACCCACGTGGTGTAGATGTATGGACTTCAGTTCATCCAGGAATTCTATGTGTAGATTGTTGTTGCTGCTTGAGTTGAACCATGTTCTACAAGCCATTAGCAAGAAATTAAAAACTATTATAGTAAGCTAATGACATTTAAAATTAAAGTAGGTATACCCACACTTCATTTGCTGGAGAGTTCACATTAGCATCTGAGTCTTCATGGATGCCATCAGTATGTTTGGAAACATAATTCTCAGAGATGTCATCGTCAGTATACTCATGGTCTGAACTATCAGCTGCTTGAAAAATATGAACCAACACAAGGTTGAAAAGGTAAGCTCTTATTTCAGAGATAGATAGAGAAAGAGGAGAGCATGGTTCAATGTAAGCTTACGTCTTCTTGTAAAGCTACTTCCATTTCCTTTACAAGATCATCTTCAGGATACCTTTTTGCAATAAACCTAAGCATGTACTTCATGAAATCACTCATCCATTATATCTTATTTTTCATTGCATTTACTTTCTCTTGGTACATTCTTTCTTCCTCAGTTTGAGTGACAAAAGGTAAACCTTGAGAAACTTGTACTTGACTCCAGTATTTATCATCATAGTACCCCTGTGCTTTGGAATCCTTAGCAACAATATCATTGAACACTTCATTGTAATCTTTAGATGAAAGACGATTGCCATTGTTGTTCACTATCTTTTTTTTTTAGTTCTCCATAATATGCAGCCTATTCAAATGAGTATATAGGAGGTTACAGAATTGTAAACTGATATACAGATCAAGCATAATTCATTTGTTCTAGAAAATATGGATACCATCATTGTCTCTACTTTCTCTGTAGTGAATCTGCCACTCTTTTTTTATGAGCTGCCTCCCATAGTTCTATCCTATGAATCTTTCTTTTATTTTTAGTTTCCTGCAGAACAAAGTTAATTGGGTGTCATTTCAAATCTACAATAGATGATAGTGGAATTTAACAAATATCAACAGATGAATATTTATCACCATCTCCTTTAAGAGTCTAGCAGGGCTTTTTCTCCCAGTTGTGTGTGCGGTCTTCTGTTCTTTTGCACAACGAGAGTTTGTGGCACAATTTCTACAAAGACAGGAAATGAGTAAGCAATGTTACATTCCTTGATTGAAAAATGATATAAACATTGAGTAAATAGATGGCACCCTATGTTGTTCTTGGCACCAAATTCCAACGAGAGATTTCCATTGATATTCATTAACCATTAGTGGCTTCTCTCTTATGATTTCATCTAGAGTTCTCTCATCAGGATTGAAGTATTGTTTCTTCAGCTTAGATTTGTAGGCTCGTCACCTATTATTAACTGTCCTTAGGATCCAATCCCTTGTAAGATGTATCGTTTGCCTTGGGAAGGAAAACTTTATCTATAGAGGGAAGGTAATTGTTAGTACTTGGATGAAACATTGAGGTACTCTGCTTGAACTGATAATAAAAAAAATTACCTCGACATCCTTGATTATTTGTTCCTTGTGTGAATCAAACAACCGATTGTCAAATCTTGGGATGTCTAAAGGAGCTAAGGTTGGGTTTCTGCTAGATGGCCAAGGTGCTGCCCAAGAATGGAGGCTGACCTTTCATTTGGGACAACATTTTCATTTGTCCCTACAATTACCTTTATTCCACCTTGTAATGCCAGTAAATTTGTAAGTGTGAACTCCCCTCTGATCTATCTAACATCTCCATTTGGACCTGCACATGTGAAAATGTAAGATTTAACATTGTATCTAGATATGCTAGGACAAAAATCTAAAACTTACATATTATCTTAATTGGACTTCTAGGTTGGTGTGGCAGGCTGGCTAATAAACCGTCAATATCGGGAGGGGACTCCAGACTTTCAGTGTTCCCATTATCTTCTATATTTTCGTGCTCCTCCTGAACTGGTTCTGCATCGGGTCCATCAATGTTCAAATTCCTCAATCTTCGAAGTCCTCTCGTCATGATTTATTCTGCTTATATATGGGACATCAAGAAAATATAGGATGAAGATGTTAGTTGCCTTGTCATATTGTATTCTCAGTTAAGAGCTACGAAATTTAGGAATTTCATTCTACAAATTTCAGGGATGAAACAAATAGTTCATACTGCAATTTTCATAAACAAATAGGCAAATGCATATCAGACTATGTACAGGTTCAATATAGCCTTTTAAAACATGTAGACATCGCACCTAGCATTAGCAAATCATATATATGGACAGCCAAGCACATAGCAACCAACAAATATTTTGATATGGTATGTGCATTAACATAGGCAGATCGCCAGTGCATTAGTGGTGTTAGTTATAGAAAAAAATGAAGGACAAATGCATAATAATTTAGTAGATATCTAGGATCCACATAATCATCCACATAATCAGTTGCAGATAACATATCAATGGAAGATATTTTACAAGTTCTTGTAAAGAAGCAAATTAAGAAGTGAATTTTGAAATTCAGACCTAGCACAGATTCGATGCACACGCGCAGGCACAGGTGCTGGGCCGCCGGCAACAGTACACAAGCAGAGGCCGCAATGGCGCGATGCAATAGACAGGAAGAGGAATTTGGACGCCGGCACCTGCTAGGGTCATGGCAGGGGAGGAAGATCGTGGATGGCAGGTTACCTTGTACAGACCGTGGACGGCGGCGTCGCAGGTCCTAGCGAGGATTCGTCTTGGCCTGGCACCCTCCCACCCGGCAGCCAGCGTTAGGCGGCGCGGCAGCCACGATTGACCCAGCAACCCCACCTATGGCGAGATGGACGAGGAGCAGGGAGACTGGGAGGTTATGCGGGGTGGGGAGGTTAAAGATCCTATTTGTTCGCTAATCGCAGGACCGCGGCCCAGGGGCGGCAAAATTCCCTCCGCAAGTGAAAATCTGGCGCCAAAATCCTTTCTCTGCTCAGGTGGAAAAATTACTTTATTATTATAGTATGTTCTAAAAATGATCAACATATATAATCTACAAAAAACATAAAATTGTATTTATATATTTTATTTTTATGTAATTTTATTTATAAATTTTTCCTAATATGTTAGTCTAAACTCTAAATGCTATGATAGGTCATAACCATATATTTTCAATTAAAAGACCATATATTTTATTAACTTTATTATATTATTTTGTAAAAATGATCAAGATATTAATTATTAAAAAGAGTTAAACCAATTTTGAATGGTTTCTATACTAATGATAGTGACGAGCTTTCTAAGTTTGAAGAACATGATGATCTTAAAGACATGTACAAAGTGAAATGGAGAATCGAGCTTCTTTAACTCTTCATGTAATCAGATTTACAGATTTTTCCTAATATGTTAATCTAAATGCAATGTTGGGTCATAACATGGACCCGCACTTTCCACCGCTCCACTATCATGTCGGCCTCCGCATAATGCCCGTCGTCATCTACCACCTCTTCTTCTGGGCTTCACAGAGCTTGATGAGTTCCAGTTTCATAGAGCTTGATGAGTTCTTGATAATATCTTCATTTTCCCTGATGACTGGCACAATCCTTGATCTTTGAATCGTACTGGCTTCCTAGAGCTAGACGAGTTCTTGGTTGTCGGCCCAAAAACATCCCGAATCAACATCGCGAACTTGCTCGTTTCACCACTCTACTACCGTGTCACCTCTTTCTTCTGGGTGTCATAGAGCTTGACGAGTTCCGGCTTCACAGAGCTTGATGAGTTCTTGGTTGTTGGTCTCTAGGATGAGCCTTTGCACCCATGTCTTATTAGAAACACCAATCTATCCAAGGCATGCCTGCCATCGGCCTTTCCCTAGGCAAGTTTTATGGTCAAGCGAACAATGTTCACATGCACAGTTAATGGTGAGAGGACAAAAGGAGATGGATGTTGATGCGAATCTTACTGATTTGCACCACTAGTGTTGGAGTGACAACTCTATAAAATGGACATGACACTATACATAGGTACCAATTTCCATTCCATCTCATGGCCTATCTCGCGGAACATGACAAGATGGGATGAAAATTTATAAAATAAAAGATGAAACATATTATTTATAACTATAATAACTAAATGGTATAAAAATTGAAAAAATAATGACACATGAGGTCTAATGGGACACAACAAGAGAATATATAAAATGGAAAATGTAAAAAAAATGCAAAATGAAAAATAAAAAAAAACATCACAGCTGCTAGGAATTGAGCCGACGAACTTTCGATTTTGTAGTTGTAGATGGTATTATCTAACATTATAGTGTAGCGCTTACAAGTCTTCCCTTGAATCCTGATTGACCTGATCGGCACTCCTCGTTTCTCACTTGAGTTGGACTAGATCCTGACGACGCGGTGCTGCCCCCAATCCGCAAGACGCCCACCGGTGCAGCACGCCTGCACCCACGTCCGCCTTCGCCTGGCGGCCTGCCACGCCTTTGCTAAACCTGGTGGCCGTGGCGCTGCTCCCAATCCGGCCTCCACCCTCCGGTGCTTCTTCATAGCCCCACCGTGCGCAGGGCGCCAGCCGCTGTCATCTACGCCTCCGCGGCCACCCCACCCGGCCAGACCTGCAGTCCATCCTGAAGTCCACCACTATCACCTCGCACTGCCTATAGGAGAGGAGGATCAATCGGAGGCATCCCTGCTGCAGCACCGTTGTTCAGGTTTACACTCACTCCGTTTGTTTAAGATGTTTTGGTGGTAGGATTGAATGGCCCCGTAAATTATTGTCTGATCAATAAATGGGAAATTGATGATTGGTGTAGGATTCGATTCAAATATTTAGTTACATCATTTATATTTTTATAAACTTAATGAGTAAACAAATATAAAGTATAAAAATATAGAATCTTACTGGTTTCACTGCTGATATTTCATTCATTATTCATCCTTGTGACAAACTATATAATAAAAGCTTACTGTTTTCATTCAACTTTAATAGGTCAACATACAGAGATTGATGGATTGAAGTTGGATGAAAGAATCAAGATTGGAGACTGCATATAAAAATGGTGTTGAGCAGTTTTTAGCTTTTGCTTACCGGGACCTTCCAAACGACAGTGAGATACGTTGTCCATGCATAAACTGCAAAAATAGATACAACCACAGTTGTGATGAGGTCAGGACGCATCTGAGATGTGATGGTATTGTTAAAGGTTATACTACTTGGGTACATCATGGTGAAAAATATGACAGGCCATCAATTGCACTTGCCGATATACCAAATATTGCTGCAAATTTGACTACTTCGGAACCAATACGAGAGAGCCAGGATGGAGGATCAGATAGCATGCAAGAACTCTTGCGTGCTGCATTTGGTGGATTGGCTGCAAGTATGTGTGGTGTCGAAGTAAATGATATTCAGTCTGGATCTGTAGAGGTGGAACATAATTCCACTGAGGATCATGTGAATCCAACAGAAGGTGATGCTTTGGGGAGGCAACAGAATATAATTACAAGCTTATTGAAGGATGCAGAAGCAAGTTTCATTTTTTTGAGTGTAAATATTCTTGGCTGTCAATTTTGGTCCACTTATATCACTTGAAGTGCTTACATGGTTGGTCACAGGAATCATTTACAGGACTACTGGATCTACTATCTGGTATTCCTAGAGCAAATCTGCCCAAGACATATTATGAAGCAAAGAAAATCATCCATGGCCTAGGTCGATGCTTGCCCCAAGGATTGCATTCTTTTTCGAGGTGAATTTGCTAAACAAGATATTTATCATGTGTGTAAGAGCTCTTGTTGGAAAGTTGATAAGAAGGATTCAAATGCTTCTGTTGGTAAACATAAGGGGAAAAGGATACCAGCCAAAGTGTTGCGTTACTTTCCGTTGATTCCTAGGATCCAAAGGCTATTTTCAAATACCAAAACTTCAGATGACATGCGCTGGCATGAGGAGGGTCGTACAAATGATGGAAAACTACGTCACCCAGAAGATGGTGATGCTTGGAAAGACTTTAATGATAGAAATCCTGACTTTGCAAAAGATGCTCGTAATGTACGGCTTGGTCTAGCTAGTGATGGATTTAACCCTTTTGGGAATAAGAATTTAAAGCACAGTACATGGCCAATAATGCTTGTTCCTTACAACCTTCCACCTTGGATCTGCATGAAGCAAACATCTTTAATTTTGTCAATGATCATCCCTGGACCAACTTCTCCAGGTAATGACGTAGATGTATATTTGCAGCCCCTTATCGATGAACTCTTAATTTTGTGGAAGGGAGTACCTGAAACACCTGATGCCTCTTCGAAAAAGAAATTTACTCTTTGAGCTGTATTATTGTGGACTATAAATGATCTCCCTGCATTAGCTTACCTATATGGATGGAGCACGGGTGTAGATATGCATGTCCTTGTGGTCCAGCTACCAAATCATTTCACCTAAAGAATGGTAAAAAGATGTGCTATATGGGTCATCGTCAATGGCTGCCAAAAAATCACAAATACCGAAGGCAAAAGATGGGGTTTTCTGGCTCGGTAGAGAATGGACTTGAACCTGAAAAAATGAGTGGAACTACTGTTTTGAAAATGCTAGAAGGCAAAGAGTTTGTGTTAGGAAAAGGGGAGGGCACATCAAAGATGGACAATAAGAAAGGCAAGAACAAGAAAGGGGGAGTTCAAAGTGATTAGAAACGCAAGCGTAAAAGACAGGGACAAAAGAAAGAATATGATCAATGCAGTGGTAAGGTGGAGAAGAAGCCAGAAGATTGGTTGAAAAAGAGGTCAATTTTCTTTAAACTGCCATATTGGGAACATAACAAACTAAGACACAATATAGATGTAATGCACTTAGAGAAAAATGTGTGTGACAACTTTATCGCCACTTTATTGGATATTAGTCATGAAACAAAGGATGGCCTTAATGCACGACAAGATTTAGTTGAACTTGGAATTCGAGAGGATCTTCATCCTCTTGTAGATGATCAAGGAAAGCAAACAATTCCTGATGTACCTTTTACCATGTCTACAGATCAAAAAGAGATTTTTTGCTAAGTAATTCAAAACCTTAGAACCCCAGATGGGTATGCATCAAACATATCTAGGTGTGTGAACATGAAAGATTGTACACTGAGTGGACTAAAGAGTCATGATAATCACGTTTTACTACATGACATTCTTCCAGTGGCACTCCAATCTTGTTACCCAAGCAAGGATGTCATGAATATAATTGTTGAGATATCTAAATTTTTCAAGAAATTGTGCTCCAAGGTCATAGATGTGGCTGAGTTGGAGCAGCTTCAAGAGAGTATTGTTTTGATACTTAGTGATATGGAGAGAACTTTCCTACCATCATTCTTTACTATAAGTGTGCATCTAATGGTGCACTTGGTAGAAGAAGTTAAACTTGGTGGTCCGGTTCAGTACAGGTGGATGTATCCCATGGAGAGGTATGTAATCAACTTTAGTTTGCACTATGATCACCAATAATTTAGTTTTAACTAACATGTGTCAATTATTGTATTCATATATTTTTGTTAAGCTAAAGGGACTTGTGAAGAATAGAACTCACCCGGAAGGATCAATTGCTGAAGGATATTGCATGGAGGTGTGCTTAACCTTTTGTTCCAAGTTTATAGAAGGAACTACTCATTTTACAAGGCCATCTAGAAATCCTGGACCATCTGATAATAGTACAGGTATGTACTTGTTTGATACTGCTGGTGAACCTATTGGAAAGTGTACTGGCGTCATTCTTGATAAGCTGCTTCTTATACAAGCTCATTGATACATATTGCGGCATTGTGATGAACTTGAAGATTTTCGTAGGTGCGTCTATACATTGCTGCCTCCTATGTTTATTTTTTACTAACTGATTGATGACATGCCACTGATGCTATTGTTGTAGAGAATTCTTGGACGAGGAGAAAAGAAAATTGTGTCCCTCAACTAATCTAACACCTTCTCACATTCAGAATTTGATGGATCACCACTTTCCTGACAGGTTGGAGCAAAAGGTTTCTACGCATATAAAATTGATGCAAATTTGGCATGAAATTAATTGAAGTAATGTAAATAAGTTTTTCCCTGCTATATACAGGTTATATTAGGTGATGGAACAGGCATCATGCCAAAGGTCCGAGCATTGGCTGCAAAACCAAATAGAGGTGGCGTGACATACAGTGGTTACATTATTAATGGTTTCAGGTTTCACACTTTGAATCGTGAGGCTGCACGATTGACACAAAACAGTGGTGTGGTCAACATTGCTGAAGATGGGGTTATTTATTTTGGAAGATTATTAGATATAGTTGAACTGTCATACAAACTACAAGGTAGTGCTTTTCAAATGTGAATGGTATGATGTTCATCATAAAGCTGGGTTGCGACAAGAGTTTGGATACAGTCATGTGAATTTTTCACGAAAAATACACACCGGTGATAAATTAGAGGATGATCCTTTGTATTTTCATCACAAGTTCAGCAAGTGTTTTATGTCCAGAATGCAAAAGCTGAACAATGGAACACTGTGGTGAGAGCTAGCCCACGAGACAATTTTGACATGGGTGTAGATCTCTCCGCAGATGACGAAAGTTAGAATAGGCTTGGTTTTTCTAGTCATCTGATGCTATAGATGAACATTCTGAATTTTTTGTTGATCTAAATGAGAATAAACTAATGTGTTACTTTAGGAAGGAGGTGCTAGCTTGTTGGGTTTGTGTACAAATTTTCCTATTTGACTAAATAGTGTAATCCATATTTGCTCACTCGGTTTGTTCCCCATGTTCAATCTATATTTGTATCATATTTTTTAAAAGTTTTTGCCCCACACAACACATATGTTTCATGTTTCTATCCTGGAGTCCATACTCCAGAGTATGTATAAAAATTATGAAACACTCCAATAAACACCAACTAATATTTGTCCTTGTGGTTTGCCCAGATTCTGTTGAAAAATTTAGAACGTCATAATAGGCACTAGCAATTGATAGCTCGTGTGGCAAGCTGCCACTTCGTTTGGGAGCAGCAGTTCATTTAGGAGTAGCAGATTGCAGGTTCTGGAATCCATTGACTCATTGAGTGCCTCATTGTACTCTAAGTTTTTGGATGATCTCCCCGACATATATGGTTCTGGTATTAAAAGAACATAAAGCGTACTAATTGACACTATTGAACTTTAGTACAAGTGGTTACACCATTCCGTTTGAAAACTAGAGGTATGAGGGTCAAAACTCGTATTTGCTAATTTTTTTCATGATTATTCAATGATTTTTCCCCTTTTCGAAGACCACCTGTACGCTTGCCACGAGAGGTCCTATGTTCAAGACCACCTGTATGCCAAGTTTTTTTATGCACTTCCTATTTCTCTATCCATTTTCTTTTTTTGTTAGTTGCTAGTCATCCACGTCACTCATAGGGTCCCGCGGTCCGTGTCTGGTGAAATAATATATGACATGTCCGCTCTACTAGAAGATACGCCACATCAAGTTTGACGAATACTAAGCCACGTCAGCTTATATCTCCTCGCTAGGGTACACGTTTTTATTTTCGCATCACAAAATGTCTCTATATGGTTAAGGACAAATTTCTAATACACATTAAAATGTCTATACCAGCTAGTAATGATAAAAGCTTATCTAACTTCATGTCAACAAGAGATATTCCGGTTTACCATATAAAAACATCTATATGAGCATAATGACGATTATTTGAGACGCTTTATAACGTGTCTTCATGCTGCATACGCTTAAAAGCATGTCTAATTATGTGTTAACATTATACATTTTTAGTTGCATGTCAAAAAGCATTTCTAGGTGCATATCAATGATTTTGAGATACGCTTTACGATGTGTATAGATGTTATTGACGGTTGAAAGCATATCTAATTTCGTGTCATTTAAATACAGTTTCAGAAGCGTGTAAAAAAATGTGTCTAGATATCTCTTGACGTTGAAAGCGTGTTAAATATCATGACACTTAGATACGTTCTTGAAATCGTGCCAAATAACGTCTTTATGTGCCAACATAGAGACACTTTTAATGACGTTATAAATACATTATAGCTACAAGGGGGTTTCTAGTAGTGGCATTTCAAACTTTAAGTGTAATGCATCTTCTCTTTAACTTGCTTCTCCCGCTCTCTCAAGGTTGCAAAGAATCATTGGAACCTTTGCTATGAAAGTAGACCAACAGCTACTTGTGATGCTGAGTCCTTGGGAAGCAAGCTGCAGACGACGTCGACGGGTTCGTCCCCATTGCCACACATGAGCCATGCACGTTTGAGCTACGGTTAGAGTTGTGTATGTCAAGCAAGGGCTACACGGACCATATACATGACAATGGCACGAGCCGTGTACGTTGAGCTGCGAGCTGCACGAGCCATACGAGTCTGAGCACGTGAAAAATTATTTTTGGA
Organism: Bothriochloa decipiens; assembly: GCA_023333625.1. Lineage (NCBI taxonomy): Eukaryota > Viridiplantae > Streptophyta > Magnoliopsida > Poales > Poaceae > Bothriochloa > Bothriochloa decipiens. The sequence goes on along the minus strand of CM041644.1, from coordinate 32,044,353 downwards.
TTGTATACGCACCGAGATGATAAGTTCTTGTATCAAAAAGAGCATATTATAAGTTGTTAGGTTAATCTGCCCTTCAAGTATAGTTCGTGTACCTCTGATGCAATTTACTCTTTTAATAATGTTGGACAAACTATTGAAAGCCCAAAAGGTCTGACTGAAAATGGAATTACCTTTTATTTTTAATATTTTAAAAAACTATTTTCTAAGATTTGCACCGTTAGAATTTTATTTATAAAACTAAAGGTGCACCAATCTCCCTCGTGCAGTCAAATTACTGCCCTGTTCGTTCGAGCTTATCAGTTGATTGTCAGCCATTTAACAGTTGCCAGCCATTTAGTAATGTTTTTTCTCACAATAAATTAGTAAACAGTAGTTTCAGCCATGTCTTTTCAGCCAAGCGAATGTGGCGTAAGTCGCTGCCCTACTTCGTCTGGCGCAGCTGACCTGCCACCATAAGATGTTAGCCACCCACCGAGCACTGATATGGCTCTCCCTATTGCGCTATTGACTCCAGCACGATAGGGCCATGCCACCCCGTCTCACAGCATAGGGCATACATAGTCGTGTGTGGCTTCAACTCTCTCTCCCTTCTTTCTCTCTCCCTCGCTCGATTGGGTGCGCACAGGGTGCCATCAGTCTCGCCTCGGCCACACTTGTCTTCAGGACAAGTTGGTGGTCGCCTCCAAACTTCCTCCACCCTGAGCCAAGGTAGTGCCCCACTGATTTCGTATTTTCGTGGTAGATTTGAAGAGTGGCCATTGTAGCTGGGGTTTCAAGAAAAATCTTTATTTTAGAACAGATGCAAACTATTTTAGTCGAATACGTGAAGAAACTTGAGTGAAGTGTTTGCCCTCGATTTTTTTTTATAAATATAGTTGCATTTGTTCTATATTTAGGTTAGTTAGCTTGTTTAAGCTTAGGTTGAATTTGGTTACTATGTGTAGGTTTTAGTTTGTTAGTTATTATTTGTAGGCTAAGTCGGAGTTAAGCTAGTTAGTTAGTACGGGTTATCTTTCTATACTAATATTAATTGTTTACATTAGTGATGAAGGCAATTGGACATGTTCTCGAAGTAACTTTTGTTTTGATAGATACATGTTGTGTACGGCGAGATGGAGAAAATGTGTTTGTCCAGAGCTTTCAACCCTGACACTTTTTGCAACTACTCGTGCCTAACTGTGACCGTGGTAAGGTGATCCACGTTTGTTATCTGGGCATCCGAGTACAACTCTTCTGTTTTATATCCATTCTACAACACCACCTCGGGTATAGTCACATTTGACCCTTCCACCACCACCTTTTGTATATAAGACCGGCCACAATGTATGGTTTTACCCGTGCTTGGATAGGAGAGAGAAGGCCCAGGCACCGAAGCAATACGCTGTGGACGATGCCAAGTTAGGATGAAAAGTGGGCACCAAGGCAAGTTCGTGCCCCGGTGCTTGAACTTTTCTGGTGGCGGCCCTCTCCCACGCGGCACCCAGGGGGAAGGCAGCAGTTGGGGACCAGCATGCGAGCGGGGGAGGAGGGATACCGATGTGAGCCGAGGAGAGCGAGCAGGGGAGGCGAAGAGGACAACGACGCCGGCGACTAGCTCGTCGGCGCCCTGGGAGGAGCGCGGTTGCCGCATCGGCATGATAGGGAGATGGACCAGAAGGCATCGAGACGGACCCGGAGCCGCACTCGCCGGGGTCTCGGCTGCCCGGAGCCACGCCCACCGAGGCCTCCACCACCCACCGAGGGATACCGATGACGATGTGCGAGGTCCACTCACAGGAGTTGAGGCATCGGTGACGTTGTGGGAGCGGAGAAGTTGAAGGCACCGATGCCCATATAGCAGAGTAAAAAAATTTTAGGCATCGCTACATTGTGGACGGTCTAAGGGGCAAAGGTAGAATTTACATATAGGGCCTATATGTGGTTGTCTTGTTTCAAGTTTTAACTCTACAAACTTGGCTCTAGGAGAAAAGGTGGACTTGAGAGAGCTCCTAACAAAGTGCTTCACGGGCTTTTTATGGAGTTGCTCAATGATAAAGTTATGGAGCGATATGAAAGACAATAAAGGGCCAGTCCGTCATTTATGCGCCCTGTTTGTTTAGTCGATCAAGGACAATAAAGGGCCAGTCCGCCATTTATGCACTCTGTTCGTTTGATCGATTCTGACTGGTTGATTCTGGCTGGTGATTTGTTGTGAGATAAAAACCACTGCTGAATTGCTGGCTGTAAGCGCAGATAAGAGCAAACGAACATGGTGATGAAGAGAAAAAATTAGGACATAAATATGCAGCGGGGTTTGTAGACCTTGGTCTGTAGCGGGTGTGTGGCAACCTTCTTGAGCACCCGCTGAGCGAACCTCTTGGTACACCCGCTGAGCGATGAGAATGGTGTGCACCGGTTGCTACTTCGTCGTCATTGCACATCGCAACCCGGTCGACACTGGTGGCGGGCGGTGGGGTGAGGAACTGCTCCTCGGTCTCGCCCTCGACGAGTTTGCTTGGCTCCTTGGAGGGTGTGACTTCGCCCACCGCTGCCGTCTCGCCCGGCTGGTAGGTGACCACTGGCGCGCCCCCATCAGCTGGCGCGGGGATGTGGCCTCTCCTTGACTTGGTCGGCCGGCTGGCAGCTAGCCACCGGCATGCTCCCGTCCTCCGGTGTGTCCCCTCCCGCCGCCGACTCCGGTATTGAGGATCACACCGTGATCCGTCGAGTGTACACCCTGGCGAGCTTGGCTAGGGCTGAAGCCGGCACACGCTCGAGCCTAGCGCTAGGAGTGGAAGGGGTGGTCCCCTCTGACGCTGTTGCTGCTTCTAGATTAGTCTTCCCCAGCTTTGGTGCTCTGCCATCTATAGAGGTGGCCTCAGACCTCGACGTAGAAGGCGCTGGCGAGAGGGCATCTCCGTTGTGGCCTCGAAGGCCGGCAGCGGCCCCTCTAGGACCGTGGCCCAGGAGGCATACGGCGAAGCGTATGACGAGGTCGGCTTGTCCATCAGCTTTGCCTGGGGTCCGGGGCACGTTCAGTCGGCTCAGCATTTGCCATTAGGGCCGCAGCGGCCAAATCCGGCGTGTTCGATGAAGCCTAAGGAGGCGGCGCATCCTGCATCGGCGCGCCCCGCACCATTCGCTTGAGCCCGAGGGCGCTAGACTTGCCTCTTACGGCCAGGCGGTCGAGGAGGGACCGCCGTCGCACGGGCCTTCCCGGAGCTCCCGGCTGGCTGCTCGAGGACCGTCCCCTTGCGTCGTCGGTCATGACATGTCTGCCTAGGTTGTCACTACTGGCGGCATACAACTTCGCCGCCCCCCTGTGTCACCGGCTACACTACTCCAGTTTCAGCTGACAAGCCTTCTTCAGTTCCTGAACCTGATAGCGAAGGAGAGGGAAGCAAGATGGTGACGTCAGGCGATCGTCAGAGCAAGGCAAGGCCCAGGAAGCCAAGCTCTCGTGTCTACGGGCCGCAGTGGACGAAGTGAACGTTGAAGCCCAGTAGTTTACTTTATCGTTGCTATTTTGTCGGCCCATGTAACAGGCGCATCGGTGAGAGCCGTCCCGATATGTATCGCGTCTTCTCCACGATGAAAGCTCGAACCCGAACTCGAACAGAACCGTGCCTTGGTGGCCGGCGGCGAGCTCTCGACGTTGGTCGGAGCCTCGATCTGTGTGCGTTCTAGTTCCAGTTATCGTAATCAAGGACACCGTGCGACAGCCATTCGCACCCCGGCGCCTCCATCAGCCATGGCGCGGCTGGCCGCCGGGCAAGAGCGTGTCCAGTGTCAAATGAAAGATCTCCTCAGGCCGAGCCCCTGCCGCGGCAGCGATTGCCGCGCGCACGTCTGTTTCTTTTCTTCATCTTGTATAGGTGCTAATTGTTTAAATTAAACATAAAAATGGACACTGTTCATATCTAACAGTTCACATCATCTTTTTTTTTTTTAATCGACCCCACCCCCGCGCGTTCTCTGGTCCTGGATATGTTTGACACAGTCGACTCCCAGCTCATGGCTAGCTTAGCTAGCTCATGGACAGATGAGTTACAAGTTCTAGAAGCACACATAAAGTTTAAGCATCTAAAACATTCGTGCAAAAGATCACGGATATTTGTTGACAGGACACGGCTTGTACCCATATCATCCCCGGTAGTAGTGGACTGAATTGCATCGCTTAATAGACTTAGGATCCATCATTTGAACAGACTGTTCTGCCTGCTCCAGCGCCTTCAAACAAGTCAGTGCTTCAGACATCAAGGCGTCTTGCACCCTTGCTCCGGCCATGGCTGGATCTCTAGTATCATCAACATGCCCCCAAAGGATAGCGCGCTCAAAAACGCACCATCCAAGTTGATCTTCAACCATCCCTGTTCAGGCGGTCTCCAGCATTGCTGATGAATGATTGCAGCCGCAACGTGCCTCCTTCCTTGTGTCCCTCTTCGGCCATCATAATCACCATCCGTGTAATCCCCTGGCTCGGTTGCATCAGCTCAACCACGTTAACTTTGCTACTAATATGCCACCACTTCCATAGTAGTAGTTCAGTCATATAGAAACTTTGCTCTTAGTAAATTCCTCAAACAAGCAAAAATTGAATTAAGCTTACCTCAATATAATCCTATAAATGATTCTTTAGCAACCCTCAATGATATGTATCTTCCACAGCCACCAGCGGTGTGCCTTCTGTCACTGTCAGAACTTTCCGCCTGCTAGTAGTATGTTACCTGCCTTGGTCATGACATCCCCATTGCAATGACCTGGATCATGACTCAACTGCCATCGTCCTTGTCAGCACCTCCTAGTTTTAGCAACAAGGAATAGGTGGCCAAGGATGTTCACATAATGAGGATGACTAGTCATTGTTGCTAAAAATTAAGAGGGGATTACCATATGTATTTTGCCAACTTTTAGAACATTACCCCCTCCCCTCCTGTCAGCAACGTCCAGATTGCTCTCAACCAGATCTCCAGCTGCTAACTTTTCACCAACGTCCATACCACTCTCAACCACATCTCCAGCAGCGAGTTCTGTGGTTGCACTTCTTCAGCCTCCAGGGATGCCTTCCCATGGACCTGCAGCACTGCTAGAAAAAGTACAAGGAGAAATGAAGATATTCTAGCTGTCTAGCATTGGGAACATGTTGATCATCATTTTCACATTTATGATGTATTAGCCTTTGCGATTCTTTTTCTTTTTGAACAATAGACTTTGGGACATGGATTTTCTGGTGGCGGCATGGACGTTGCTGCTGCTATGGCAGCTGTTCATCGCTGTGTCAGGAGGTATGCAATTGGCCTGTGTGGAGTGATAAAGTAAGGGAGAATCACAATTAGACTACGAACGGGGGTAAAACCAAAGGAGCCCCTAAACGATAATTTAACAATGAGGTTAAATAGCTTACCCAATAGAAAATATACCATATGGATGAAAAGAGAGAAATTTGTCTAGGCACTGAAAAATACATGTTTGAACAAACCTCATTTATATAAGTTAATAGCATATCCAAGAATCACCTTGGGCCTAAAAATATAGCCAGCAGCCGCCAAGTGTTATAATGGCATGAAACACTGACAAATCAAGTAAAACCTGTATATTTTCTCAGCTCTCAAAAAACCAACTTGATCAAACTTCAGCTAAGAACAGTACAATGAAAAGAACTGGACAAACCAGCTAAAAAAATCATTAACCCTATGCCCACAATTGCAGAGGCCAGGAGCATCCTTCGAGGTCATACATTGCATGTTAGCAAATGATAAACCACAAACTACACCTCAAGTGCAGGTTCTAGTAGACGCTGCTCAGTGGTGCAAGTTTGGAGAGCAAATAGTGGAGTACCATGGTGTCAATCCTTGAGCACCAGTTTTCTCCAATAGAGACAGTGTGACAAAGCTCATTATTTCCTGAAGTTAATCAAATAATGTGTTTACTCACATATTGAGGTAATATTTATAAATATCCCAATTAATGTCTCAACGCTGGTAATTATGGCAGTCCTCCACTCACCTGAAGGAAGCAAGGTTATACAAGAGATGACCTTATGTCAATAGTTATTTGTTACCACTCTGTATTAACCAAAGAAATTGTTTTCTTACGTTATTGATGTAGCATAGGCAGAAGGCAATAAGCGAATTCATCAGCTTTATCTCCATTATGGTGATCTATAAAGCTTACGACTAAGTTGGCGGCATTGTAACTCACCATGGCAAGAGCAACATCTAGAATAGGAATTTTCATACACAAACTTGACAAATACAGCAGAGACTAAAAGAAATGCATCAAACCCACAAGAAGCCTTTTGTAAAGAGAGGATAGAAGCTCACTTTTAAATGCCTCACTTTTCTGTATCTGAAACTCAGTGGATGAACACACTGGATATTCTCAGTTCTTTATAAATGAAAACTTAAGTCATTCCAACGACATATTTCAAGATCTCAATATTACTGGAAGATCGTTCATCTCAATTATATATATCAAAAAAACTGAATGAACCAGTTGAGCATACCAGATACTTTGACAACATCACAAGATCCACATTTCAAGATTTGTTTGGCCAGAGGTTACAAAATGACAAAGGCTATGCAGGTGCTTCAGTAAATAGCCAGAAATAACATCACACAGTGAAACACTATTAGAATCATTGCATGCCTTGACCTCAATGGCACTGCAATTTCTGCAAACATGCCACCTATTGCCTAACCTTGTGATCTAATCCTACTAGACTAACCTCATGGCTTCAGTGGAGCTAAAGCATCCTGACCCCTAAATCCTTCAAATGCAATTTTACCCTCATATGCCTAAACAACATCTGGCACATCCTGAGCATGCTTCAAGACGTACCTTTCGGAGAAAATCTTGGCACTACCAAGCAATGCTTGAGGTAACTTGATACACCGACGGAGCCACCCACTGGGCGAAGTGGGCGGCCGCCCCAGCTATCAGCGTGGTAGCATCAGACCCCCGGAGTACATCTTCACCTTCTTCTTCATCTCCGATGTCCGGTAACCGGCGCCGAGGCCACGAGAGCGAGCGGCGACGGCGACGGCGAAGTACGAGAAGATAGAGCAGCGGCGGCCCCTTGCCGCCAATGGAACAATGTAGGCAAGGAAAGTCCGCGAAAACGGATCCGTAACTTCGGGAAGAGGATTGGCTCTGAGGGTTGGGCTCGGAGGGTCCCGGCCCCGAACCCGTCGGCTGCCGGTGGACTGCTCGAGTTGCACCCGCGGCGGGAGCGGGCCGCCGCATGCCGGCCGGGGGACGGACCAAGAACAGCTTCTTCAGGGGCCTTCCCCGGGTGTCGAATAACCGACTCAGAACTAGTACGGACAAGAGGAATCCGACTATTTAATTAAAAAAATAAAACATTGCGATGGTCCCACGGATACTGAGGCAATGTGATTTCTGTCCTTGCTGGGCCTTTTCTAAGTAGTTTAGCCCACTAAGCCACTAAGGGCCCAAATTGACGACTCCATTCTATTCCTTCCCCAATCCTCTCCGTTCGCTGCATCCACCGGCACCACATCGATCGAGCAGGGGCAGCAGCGGCTCCGCAGTTGGGCTGCTCTAACAGCCAGCTTAGTATACTATAGGCTACTGGTGAAGGCGCTTAGGGACATGGCATTAGTATAAAAAAAGCCGGCCGGTTAGCAGCCCGCTGCTGGCTGACTTATTATCCTTGCTTTGAGGAGACGAAGGCAGAGTGGGCGGGAGATGAGAAGCCCGGTGCCGGAGCGTAGCCTCATCATCGAGAGCGACGACGACGACGACGACACCCAATTCGCAGTCGCCACCAACTGGACAGGACATGGCCACGACGAGGAGGAGCCGGGTTCGGACTCCGACTCCTCGTCTTCATCCTGCGCCACCCCACGCCACGGCGCAAGCTCCTCCACCTACACCCAGCAATGGCCGCAGAGTTACAGGTCACGTCAGTTCCTCCCTCCTCTTCTGTGGTTCCTTGGTCGCTAGTTACGGTGCGGCGTAGTGCTGCTGCTGCTGTGTGTGTTCTTTGGCATCCTGAATTTCAGTTCTCTGAGCCGCTGCAACATTTTCTTTTTCTTATCATCCTCCCGCAGCTTCAGTTCTGTTAACAGGTAGCTGCACCTGCAGCTCCATCATCCATAGGACCATAGCTCCATTTCCATACTGACACGATCCTAGTCGAAGTTCGACTGTCGAACAAACAACAAACATGTGTCCATGATGGGAATGGGATCCCGAATTGCCGATCCAATGCCTTAGCCACGAGTGTCGATGCGACTGCGATATGTTTCGTTGCAGGCTGGGCTAGGGCCGGCCAAGTCTGTCAAGCAACCGGGCACACCTATCACCCTTTCTCGAGAATCAAGTTGCATTGCAGGCCCACCAATCAACCTTGACATCTCTGTCTGACTGTCTGCATTTACAGCTCATGTGCCAACCATACAATCAATTGTAGGTGCACGACTTTGAATCGTCTCTCCCTTTTAACTTTTTATAAGTATTTCATTCACCATGCATGTCACTGGTTCATATCCAACCATCCTTTCCTCGTGAATCATGAAATTATATATTCCTTCTAAATAGTGTTACTACTTAATTAATTTTGAGTTCCATGCTTGATGGGTGTAACTGTTCCCAAAGAGGGTGCTTCACTGTAATTTTTTTTAATAAAAAGAGGCAACATCCTTGCCGTCTAGATTGAGGGTAAACTATGGCCATAAAACAACCAGATTGTCCTCTGATCTTGTCCATGTGTCCTCTGATCTTCAGAAAATTATTGGAGTTGGCCTTGCCTAGTCATTCGGCTTGCAATTATCCACCTTGAAGAATCTATAGACCTTAGATGTTTTTTTTCCAAGAAAATGATTTGTTGAGTTTGCTAAAAGAACTTGTCTCACTTTTTGTTAGGTATATACTCCCTCAGTTTCAAATTGTAATTCGTTTGATTTTTTTGTCTCTAAGTTTGACAATTTGTCTTATTCAAAAATTTATGCAATCTTTTATTGTGGCTTACTTTATTAATAAAAGATCTATGTTTGTATAAATTTTTTAAATAAGACGACCGGTCAAATTTGGGGACAAAACGATCTAAAATTTGAAAGGAAGGGAGTATATGATATTTGATTCTTTTCCATGCTTTCTTTGATAGGCTTTTACAAAATATAATAGGCAACTGGGAATGTCCTTAATAGTTTGTCTTTTTTTTTCTCTCCTTTGACAGGCAATCGATTGACATTCTTAGTAGCGTGCAGTCACCCAATCTGAGCTTTTTGGGGACTCCGACTCTGAGCAGACTGTCAAACTCTTTCCTTGCCATCACTGATTCTTTTCGGGGCAAAGCCCCTGAAACAGTCTCTAACTTTATCAAGCCACTTCTTGGCCGCACATCAAGTGATGAGCAGCAGCAGCAACATGAAGATACCCGAAAGAGTTCTCAGTACCTTATGCCCTCAAGAAAATCATCTTTGCAACAAATCCCTGAGGATCAAAAGCCACTGGTAGTTGGTCATGAGGTGTCTCATAATCGAAATTGCTCATACACCCAGGGAGTAATGAATGGTAAGCACAACTGCTTTATTATTTTGTGATGCTCACCAAGATTGGCAAGGAATGTGAAAATGGCGTTTGGCTCAAATTACTGATGTCCTAAGGTTATTTTGCCTTTTTTTTATTTCGGGGTAATAAATCATCAAAACTGCAGAATATTCTGGTGATATGCCATTTGTGAATGCCAGCTCTGCTGAACCTAGACACATTCCCCACAGACCAATGTCCAAGTTCAGTGTACTGATTCTGCATCTAGACATGACACTGACGTCACACATGCACACTGCTTCAGTTTCATGTTTCCAATTACTGTGAAGCATCAAGTGCAGCCAATGATCGACTAGGGGTTTTTAAAGCTTATCCTCTCTTTGTCAATTTGCCGCATCACATGTCCACCGGTTCGATTTTTCTTCTTCCTCCCCAGTCCCCACATGGATAGCAACATCATGTGGTTGATGAGTCAGCACAACCATCTGGTAGTGGCCACACGAAATAGTTGCATTCTGTACTTTTCCTTGAGGACAAACAAAATAAAGACAACGACAAAGCCTTTTAATTTCAAGTAAGTTTGGGTTGGTTGGAGATGGAACCACCAATAGACAGAATAAAAAGGTTTTAGTTTGTAGTAATAATAGTAAAATAAGTTAGATACCCTAACCTGTGATTTGCACATGTAGATTGATAGACCTATGCTTTAGCATATCATATCAATCTTACCATAAATTGCCATATTATTTGGAGTTGTAAATATATCATCAAAGTCCCGACGAAGTTTTACTACATGTAATTTATTAAGTTCAATCAGCAATACTAAAAATAGCAGAAATTATTCAGATAATAGTATTTGAAATTTTTTACTAGTGGGTTATCTAACCTGAGTGCTGTAACAAAATATTGAAGCTTAGCTAGGCCTTAGAATTCTTAATGAGAAAATTCACTAGTTTTCACGTTGGGTGAACAATTCGCTTTTATGCAGGAATAAATGTTCTATGTGGCGTGGGAATCCTGTCAACACCTTATGCCATCAAACAAGGTGGTTGGATTGGGCTGGTGATACTCTGTTTGTTTGCTTTGCTTGCATGGTACACTGGCGTGCTCCTGCGCCTTTGCCTGGACAGCAAGGAGGGCCTCGAGACATACCCAGATATTGGCCATGCAGCCTTTGGCAGCACAGGACGCATAGTTATCTCGGTAAATCTAATTCAGATTATTATAGTACATTTAACTGTGCCATTTATTTATTTTATGCAGATTTTAGTACAATGGTCAATGGATGAGTTATGTGCTGACTAGTTTTGTTCCTTGTTTATGACTTCACTGTTGAAGATAATACTGTATGTGGAATTATATGTAAGTATCCATACTGACCTTCTATTTCAATCAGAATGAAATGATTCAAGCTGTCATTAGGGCGTTTGAGGAATCAGTCTATTCTAGATTAGATGATGCATCATGAGTTCATTCCTCAAATTTGGTTAAATGACTGCATTCCTCATACTAGTACTAAATGTTAGCTTGTGAGGAATGAGGTGATGATGGATCAACACATTATATTCCACAAACCAAACAAAAAAGTGAGGATTGCTAAGTCGAACTAAACACCCCATTTGTTTCTTGCTTTTTGAAGTGTAACGATATACTTGGTCCTATATTGACAGGCATGTTGCATCGAGTATTTGATATTGGAGAGTGACAATTTGTCAAAATTATTCCCCACTGCACACCTGACCATTGGGAGCTTGACGCTGAACTCACATGTATTTTTTGCAATCTTGACTACCATCATAGTCATGCCAACCACCTGGCTCCGTGACTTGAGCTGTTTGAGCTACATTTCAGGTCTCATTTTGCCGGTTTCTCATTCTTATTTTTTTAACTCATTCTGCGTGGCCTTGTTGTTGCTATAGATCATGTACCTAATGCATATATTTCACATTATATTGATGCTAGCAATGTTGGTGTGTCTGCAGCTGGGGGTGTCATTGCATCAATCCTTGTGGTCATCTGCCTGTTCTTGGTTGGGGTTGTCAATGATGTCAGCTTTGAGAATGAAGGGACTGCACTGAACCTCCCAGGAATTCCTATTGCAATTGGATTATATGGTTACTGCTACTCAGGGCATGGGGTCTTTCCAAACATCTATTCCTCTCTGAAGAATCGCAACCAGTTTCCTTCAATTCTTTTTACATGGTAATTATTTTAACTGGGATGACCCCACACTAATGCACATTCAATAATTATTAATGTTAGAAATGCAGCACTCACATCTGTATTTTGTTTCTTGTCAGCATTGGGCTGTCTACCTTTTTGTATGCTGGTGCTGCAGTGATGGGATACAAAATGTTTGGTGAAGCCACAGAGTCCCAATTCACACTCAACTTACCAGATAATTCCCTCATTTCTAAGGTTGCTGTTTGGACAACGGTAATTGTTGCTCCTAAACCATTTGAAGTTCCCCTTTTACTCTCTCCGTCTCAAATTAAATCAACTTCTAAAATTGTCCTAAGTCAAACTATTTTAAGTTCGATTAACTTTATAGCAAAGGACAGCAATATTTGTGACACCAAATTAGTATGACTAGATACACTGAGAAATATATTTTCATAATATAGTTATTTGGTGTCATGGATGTTATTTCATATAAAGTTGATCAAACTTCAGACAGTTTAACTTGGCATGATCCTTGGAATTGATTTATTTTGTGACGGAGGTAGTAAGACAAAGGACCTGACCCTGTTGTTTAATAATTAGTCACCTCTCGATGCTTATTGCAGGTGGCAAATCCAATAACCAAATATCCTTGGTGTGCTAGTTGTTACTTTCATAAAGAAATGGAAGAAATGTTTTTTTATGTGCAAACATATTTTAGTACATAGAGTTAGTTAGATACTTGGATTAAAAACTAAAAAGGGTGCACTGGAAATCATGCTGAAACATTTTCGCTCAAGCTCCTCTAAAATACACTCTGCTCCTTCTTTCCTTTGAGGATACTATACATGTTTTACTACGTCCTCGGGTTGTTGCAATATTGTTCCCTTATTTTCCTTAATGAATAAATACATATGCATTAACTATTATTCCATTGGCTATGAGTTTGGAAGAGTTGTTGCCACCAAACCAACAGAAGTATTCTACAATAATCATGCTTAGATCATCTCTGGTGATGTCAACCCTCCTGATTGCTCTATCTGTACCTTTCTTTGGTAAGTACATAGTATTTAATCCTACAAAGATCTCCAACCGTGATACCATCCTTATCATTTGCGTCTTACCTTTTGATAGGACTTGTGATGGCCTTGGTTGGTTCCTTGTTTGCTATGCTTGTGGTAAGATTTTCACATTCAGCTCAGATATCCTATAGCTTACAAATTGGTGAATCTCAGATATGTTTTTGTTGTAGACCTATATTCTTCCTTGTGCGTGTTTCTTGGTAATCCTCAAGACAAAAGTGCGGTGGCATCAGGTATGAAAATTATGCAAATATTTCCGTTCCTGTGTTCTATTCTTTCAAGTTTGTAAGCACTGCTTTAGTGATAAATTAAGTGAAACAAGGACACTAAAGATTGAGCAGAAGACATGATCACATTCTTATTGACATGATTGCACTGAAGTAGGCCACAATTAGAATTGGGTAATATCAGCAAGGTTTAGAGAATCATGAAACTTTTTTTCTATAAAAAGAATTTCTATTGATATCAAGATAATTACAGTAATAGCCTGTTTGGATCCTTTCATTTGGGCTGAATTGGAATCTATTTCATGAACTAGGCTATTTGGCTTAGATTTTTTTCGAAACAAAGGCAGGAGCTCTACATTCAATTAAGACGAATGAATTTATGTACAAGAATCTTAGTCAACCGAGATGCCCACATAACACCTGAGTGGTTAACCACCCTAGGCTTTGCGGTTGAGCACTAACACGATGCACTGCCATCGGTTATCGCCGCCGAACATGGGAGCAAAGCTACCAGCGGCTCTGACTTCCGATGGCAAGCCACCCACAAGCCACCAACCGACATGTCCAAAGCACGAGACCGCAACTGGTCATTATTGCCAAACTCAAAGAAGAGCAGCTTCGACTTTCGTTTTGTCACGAGAATGACAGCGAGTAGGACTTCCAGTTGCAGGTCAACGAAACGATGCTCCATGCTTAAAGCCTCCATGCAATGGCGTCCATCATGTTCCAACTTTTGGAGGGAAATGATGCGTGAGAGGAGTTTGAACCAACACCTCGTCCGCAGCGGATGCAAACCTCCGCAGATCCCAAACAATGATGAAGGGGTGCTCACTGCGTGTCATCGTTGTTTAGCTACGATTTCACGTTGCAAGAACCACCTCCATGCGTCCACCGGGCACCGAGAAGTGCAAACGCCGAAGGAAACATCAAAGTTGTGTCGACGATCCAAATGCAACACCTTCAGGAAGGGGTGACACCAATGGCACCACTGTAGGACATCCACAATGGGTCGGTTTTTCACCCTTGGATTACAATGCTAGATGGAAAGACACACGGCCCCAATAAGGAAATCGGCACCCACCGGTGTCACCGTCATCAAGGCTTTCGTCCAAGGAACACTTTAAAATGAATGTCGAGCCAAGAAGCCAACCCCATAATCAGCGTCACTGCCCTCATCGTTGTCCTTCTGCACAGAAGCCCCTACAAAGGGGCATGCACATAGCTGTGTCGTCGCCACCCCTATGTCCGGACAACCTGTAAAGGCAGACCTGACTCCACCGCCCATGAGCATTGTCGCACATCGATCCATCACTGACCACTGGCGTCGTTACTGGCACTCTTCATAATTGCTACCAACCTTTGCCCCTAGTAGCCATGATGCGCATGCCCCACCATTTCATGCGCCACCCCCTGCCCAACGATGCCATGAACCCGACTTCCGTACTGACATCACTGACTCTGTCCTTAGCTGCCCGGGCAACCAAGCCGACTGTGGCCCCGGCTATCCAGGCCCACGACGCATAGTGGCTGAGCTAGAACAAATCTAAGGGGGTGCATTTACATTATGGATGCATAGATTTTTATTTTGTGGGTGCATATATGGTGAAAAGAATAAATCACTATTGCTACTGTAGCTCCACCCTGACGACGCGGGTAGCCTGTCCGGACGTAGCAACCACTCTAGATGCGGCCACCTAGGCCATGGATCCGGACGCTCGAGCAGTGCCTAGGCCGACACAATGCTGCTGGTGAGAAAAGAGGTGAGGTTGGAGGTTGAAGAGCGCTCTACCACCTCAAGCGGCCATCCAGGCCCTGCCCGGCGCCTTGTAGCCGTAGGGAATGACCTATAGCCAAGCCGCACACTACCCTAGGTTAGTCTTTTTTTGAGGGGACCCTAGCTTAGCTGTGCCCGCTGAACCACGGTCACCCATGCACCAAAACACCATCGCCCAAGAAGAGGCCCCGCCACTGACATCTTGGTGCCGGTGGCATGCTCTACGGCTGTGCGGGGCAAAGGCTGGGTTACAATGTATCTCCTATTGGCACACTTCTTGGGCTTAGAATTTGATGTTCAGCACTTTCCAAATGTTGAGTGAAGTCCTGTATCAAATTGAAAGGGTAAGACATGCAAAAAGACTAAGTAATGGAAAATGAGATTCATCGTTTCCCACATGGCCCAATATTCTTCACTCTTTTATCGCAAGGCCGGACATATAAAGATCCTTGTGAGGGACCTCACTGCTGTACTCACCTGCCAAATCAACTAGCCCAGAAAATAGATCATGGGGAAACTTCGAAGGGGACCAGCTACTAGATAGTTCGATTAGTCTTTCGTCCCTAGCCGCTCGGACCGCGACCCCAGGTCAGTAGGGAGTACCTGCCGCCCCAGCCAAACTCCCTACCTGACAATGTCTTCCGCAGACCTTTCGCCTAGGCGAACCGCTCATTTTCAGTCGTTTCGTCTGAGCATCAAGCTCTCACCAGCAAAAACACTTCAATTAAGACCCGAAAGGAATGCGATTCTTGATTTTTGAAATAAGATTCATTTCCACAGAAACGAATAGGCCGTAAGATGAGCAACCATCCTAAAATCACTCTCGACCTCAGGATGCACATAGCCTACACATATTTTTGTAGGCTGTGCTGCAAGCTGTGGCAGCACAACCTAAGTTACTTTTTACTGTTTATTAGCCCAAGCAGTAAGCACACTATGACATGTAGAATTATGCATTCTACTGACTGGATCTGTTTGATTCACAGATGGCAGCTTGCTCGTTCATCATAGCCGTCGGGGTTTGTTGTGCCTGCGTGGGAACATACTCATCTGTGTCAAAGATAATTCAGAACTACACATAATACAGCTGTTCCTGTTATCCTATATATGCAGCTGCCCAGTAGAATCATGTGTGCGCTACATGGGCCAAGCATGTACAGGATGAAAGTGTACCGTGCAATTCACTCTATGTATAATAAATTATTGGTGTCTCAATGAGTTGTACTATGGTATTAAGGTGGTATCATGCCTAAGTGACATTGTTCCTTATGGTGCAGGGAAAAAACAAGTTGATTTGGTCTTCTTGCAATTTTATGATTTGATTCTATCAAAAACTGAACACAAAAGAGTCCACAAACTTGATAGGATGTGCCACTTAGTTCACAAACTCTAAAACATCGTAGTCGGTCTGCGCATTTTAGGTGACGTGGCTTTGCTAGTGCAGTAGTTTTGAGGAGACATCGCCACTTGAAAAGCGTATGAGGACATGCATGTGTAAGGTCAGAGCGGGCTGGAAATAAGCATAAATTGAGCAAGGGCATATATATGTTGTCATAATGTCATTTAGCACCCATTTTTCATTAGACTTGGTGCCTTCTTGGTTTGTGCATGGATATCAATTGTGGATTTCTGTTATGAAATGGAGGGAGTAGTCAACTGTGCATATGTTCTTGACTTTGATAGCTGAAAGCATCTAGGTCCCTTAATGTGGGTTTCGATGATTGATGACAATATGATTATCATGACTAACGTGTGTTTTGCAGAAACAATGGTAAGTTAGGTCATGGTAATGACAATCTCGGGCAATATGGTTTTTATGCCCTTGACGATGGAATTCATTTCGGTTTTCAAAGGACGGAGGACAAGGTTTAGAATGATTAGGTTCGTTCATCGATGGTGTTGAAGGACGACGGATTAGTCGATAGGACTTTGTTTTTCCTTTGGCTGTCCTATTAAGGGGGTGCAAACTCGTAACTCGACCTAGTTAAGTCTAATGGTTTAGGTGTGGTGCACACTTGTGAAACTTAGAGCTAGGGAGCTACAACAATGCCCTAAGATTGGTTGGAGTCGAAGCCGTTCTCAAAGAATTTGAATTGAATGAGAAACGGGCTTCAAATGAAGCTATGGACGCTGGCTAGTGAAGCTGTGGACGCTCATGTCAGCGTCCTGATAGGCAAAGCACTTGGTGCACCGGCAGCTTGTGAGCTGCGGACGCGTCCACAGTGAAGGTCCGAAAGAGTCTGGAGCTTGCACTCAGGAGAACAATGGTCCGGATACTGGGTCCGGATGCGTCCGGAGCCGTCGGGACGCTACACAGAGGAGATGCAACTTTAGCCACACCTACGGACGCGTCCTGAGGTCAACTATGGACGCGTCCAGAGCTCTAACGGCTAGTTGCACATGGTCCGGACGCGTCCGGAGCCTACCTCCGGACGCGTCCAGAGCTCGCAAAAATTCTGAGAGTGGGGGTAATGGTTGGATTTCGGCCCTTGGCCTATAAATATAACCCACCTCCTCCATTTTGTCTCTCTTGTTCATTTGGTTCAGCTGAGGCTATATTTGAGTGTAAGGGAGTGCAAGAGCCCTAAGTGAGGTGCTGGTGATTTGAGAATTCATGGTGTAGCCCTCATGAGTGATTCGAGAGTAGCAAGTGTGCATCCACCATCTCATTAGGCTTTGCGAGGTCAAGTGAGATTTTGTTCTTGTTACTCTTGGTGATCGCCATCACCTAGACGGCTTGGTGGTGATTGGGAGCTTGGTAATCATCCGGCGGAGCTTGTGGATGGCCCAACTCATGTTGTGAGTGGTTTTCGACTATTCACCGCGTCGGAGCGACAAAGAATTAGCCATAGAGAGCACTTGGTCCTTGCGAGGATCAAGGGGGAGCGATACCCTTGCGCGGGTGCTCCAATGAGGACTAGTGGGGAGTAGCGACTCTCCAATACCTCGAAAAAACATCGACGTGTTCCTTGCCTCTTTACTTTCCGCATTTACTTTCTAGCATTTACATTTTTGCAATTTACATTCCTAGAATTGTCATGCTAGAATAGGATTAGAACTAGGGTGCAAAACTTTTATTTGTAGAATTACAAGGAACACACTTAGACACTAAGGGGTGAATATGGGCTAGTAGGTTTAAGTTCCGCATGAAAATTTAAAATTAGCCTAATTCACCCCCCTCTTGGGCATCTTGATCTTTTCAATAGTGATAGTCATGTATGATGTTCCTGCACATATATGTTTATGTATAAAAGATGAGCTTATGTTTTTATGTATGTAGAAAATTAGTATTGCTGTAATCTATCTTTGGTACGGTTAATTTAATTTGTTAGTTTTGGGCACCTCTTCCCACTTCAACACAAAAAAGAAACAATGACCGCTTAATCTCTTAAACAATACAACATTATGATCAATAGTAATGGTCATGTTCGCGGTCGTACCCTGTCAGGGTCGCACACGAATACCTGATGGAGTACGCGGAGATGAGCGTGTTCCAACTTCCAAGGTGCTCATCCTCACCGGCAATGCGTCAAACTCAAACATGTGGCTAAGCTTGGTGTAGGCAGTGAGGAGTTGGTCAGGGATATGTGCTAAGCTAAGCTACAATAAGATAAGAAAGACAAAAGAACCTGCAGAGGTTAGAGAGCGCATGATATAATCAATAATTACGTCAAATTATAAGCAATTAAGAATCATTGTAACTTCTCGAGAATGAAGTGATAAAAAATCATACTTCCTACTCATAGTCTTTATCCATGTAATGGTCTACACTGAACAAATTTTGAACAACAGTTTAGCTTTTTCAATAAGCAGTGGTCCTTACCAATGGCTGCTGAAGCTGTGGATGGGAAGTCAGTGAGGACACCATCAACAGAGAAGTCAGAACTATCAATAAACTGCAAGTACTCAGCGCTAGGATGATAGCTGTAGTTGTAACTTGAAACAAAATCATTGGCAAACTTAAATGCATAGACCTCCAAGTCTAGGCCATGGGCGTCTTTCACCAAAGTAGTAGCAGGCTGCAAGTAATGATCCTTGTCTACAGGCCAAATGTAAGTCTTAGGGACAAGAGTTCCTGAGGCAAAAGCCTTGACAGATTTCAAGTCCTTCAGAATGGTTCCATAAGGTTGTTTTGTGGAAGGCTCAATTAGTTGATGACCAAGGAACCGAAAAACAAGCTTCACATTGCTTTTCCCAAGCTTCCCACTAAGGCTTTTCAAGAATCCAACTTCAGGTGAGGAGACATAATTCACACCAAGTTCTTTTGCTTTAGATGATATATACTCTTCAATATTTAACTTGTGATCTAGGAAAAACTGGCCATACTACAAAGAGGAAGGTAAGAAAAGCTATTACCAGGAGTATAGTTCAATAGGAGAAAAACATGGATGAGTGTGAAACCAACATTCCAAATCCAGGGGAAGAACTATATAGCTAGCGGTGAAATCATGTTACCTGTACATTAATCCAAAGTTGAGGAGGGTGGAGTTCTACAACATCATCAATAAGGCTAATTCCCATGGTGCCATCAAATATGCTTGGGCGGGACAGAACGTTCTGGATCACTACAGGATGGTCAGAGCGTGACAAACTCAGTACATAGTGTTTGGACATTAGAAGAGAAGTTTCACTGTTGAAAAACTATTAATAATTAATCGAACCTTGTGGTACTCCGTAAGGGAAGGAAATTCAAACAATTCATTTATTATTTTTTCATGAAAATCTTCAAGCATACAAAAAAAAAAAGAACATCACAATCTTCTGGAGAAGTACTCGACTTGATTTTACTTACATGTGACATTGTCCAGTAACTGATTTGAAGTGAAGTCGACAGAAAACCATCCGTGCAGATCGTCTCCATTCACTTTGTATCTCTTGCCATTCTTAGGGAAGACCTTAGCTATTAGCGTTGAATTGTCGAGTGCCGAGCCAGTCTTGCAGAATCCAACATCGTCACTTGCAAGTTGCAAATCACAGAAAAGAACAACTTCAGATATCCGAATTGGCTTGAATCAGGGAACAGCCAAGAGTACCCACCATGAGCTATGACTAATGGATGGGCACCTACACAGTAAGAGGGTCAGCAACAATGCGATATCATGTAGTGCAATGCATCGATTACATAGGATATGTTCAATCAAATAACTTTGTACAAAAAATATAACACGTTAGCTGTTAGCATATTTAGCACTTAGGGTCTGCCATTTCCTTGGACGCAGCTCTAGCTCCATGAAGCAATAGCAGGAAAAGAAAGATACGAGTATATCTTGTAGGACAAAATCAGAGATTTTGGGGGTTAAGTTTTCATTCTATTAGCCTTGCCATAACCATAGTAGGTTTAGATACATATAGGGGGGTTCCTTTGGTTCTGTAGAAAGGTTACAGCATATTCCAACTACTAAAGTAGATGCTAATGCTAAAGTAGAGACAAAGATGAAGACACAACACCTCAACTACTCCTAAGATAAGCACTAGACTTAGAAGCCTGTCATATATTACTCCCATCTGGTTGCGAGGAGCATGCTGCATTTTAAATAGTTCTGTGAGATGCAATATGGAAGAGCTGCAATTGAGAAGAAAAAAGCATTATGCAGACATTAAAAATGAAAACTGAAACATCTTTTTCATAACAGTAACCCAACATTTACTTGATACAGTTACAAATTAGAAAAGCTAAGAGAAACACCATTCAGCATCGATGGACGCTACCTAAGAGCGCTAAACCCCACACAGCAGGGTAAGAATATTACGCCTTTAAACATTTTTCTGGCAATAAGAGAATTAAAATTGAAAGAAAATTGGAAAAACAATCTCATAAAGTTGAAATATCAAAATAAACAAGCTAATGAAAGAAATACTTCCTACCACACATGAGACCTTGACTACTTGACAAAAGTTATCCCAGCACCAAATCCACGGAAGGGTTGTAAACTATGAATGATAGATTGTGGAGAATAGGCAAAAGAGGAGCTCCTGTGAAGATGAAACAAAACAGTGCTAAAAACAGAATCCTCTTAAAAGGTCAGCCATTGGTTGGAAACGTTAGCTTAGAAAACTAATTTCCATAAAAAGGAAATTTATTCAGTGTCTTCTTCTCCTGCATGTCACACTCCACTTTTAAGAATAAAAATAGAATGTATAAATAGTCTTATATGTGCCCTAGAAACAAGTCGTACATATAAGATGACAAATTACAAAGTATCATCACCCTATTTATTACATAACGATCAAATATTTATCACAGAGTCTTGCGCATAAATAAACAACTAAGATAACTGTCTTGCGGAAGCTGCAACACAGGGATACGTCAACCAGTGAACACCAAGCCTAGTACTCATCACGATAGCTCTCATTCGAACCTTCATCTGTTACCCATCCGGGATTTTCTAAAATTAAAAGTAAAGCAAGCGTAAGTACACAACCGTACTCAACAAGCATAACATGGGTTAATGAGGCTCAATAAAGCTGACACTGTTTAACTGCATTTAGCTTTTATAAGATAATCAGATTTGAGCACTTAAATAGTATCAAGGTAGCAAGTATTTCCCACAACCATCATAATCACAGTAACATAAATGAATAATGAATATAACGGTAAGTAACAAACATATTAACACGACAAAAGAAATATCATTGAAGTAAAGATTCCAAGGCTGCCCTAACCGTAGGGCACGGACGATATATCGGTTTAACTCTGCGCAGAGGTGTACACTTTCACTGAGAGTCATGTTTTACAATCGAGTGGGTTTATAACTCCCAAACCACCACAAAACATATAAAGCCACCTATAGGTTCTTCTAACCAATCAGGGACGCGGAAACATTAAGTGTAGGAACCCCCTTCTAATATGGCACAATCCTTTTCGGCTATACTCATAAGGACAGAGGCTGTCCTATACCCAGCTCGCAGACCACTAACAAGTTAGAAAAGGGGCCTACAAGTGACTAGAGCCAGAGCCATATAGCCCTCGTAGTTGTACGTTAAATCCCGAAGGTTCTGTTACAGACTAGCCCTCATGTGGTTAAAAGTCATTATTATTGTTCATGACACAAATACTCATCCAGTCATAAGATCATGATAGTCATTAAGCACTAGCATCAAAGCTACCCAATCTAACCCAAAGGTATCAAGGAATTAAGATAGCAACATCTAGTTATAATCTCTAAGGTCAACAAGTGGATACATGCATATGAAATATTATTTATAGTGTATAGGTAACAAGGAAGATCCATGCTATACTTGCCTTGATTCATAAAGTCCTGTTGATCCTGCTGGTCTTCAAAGAAACCTTGATCACCAAAAACACCCTCACCGTCTGAACTCAATCGACATTAACAATTAACACCACACAATCCAATCGAGCATACATACACGAAGCAAACAAAGAGTTATTAGAGGAACAGTACATTAATCTCATCAAACAGAATAAATAGTTTATAAAATTATTCTACACACTGCTACGATCACACAGACGTCAGGTTCACCGAAAACGGAGTTAAAACGACGAAGATATTAATTTTTAAAGATTTCCTATAGACAAATAAATGTATTAAATATGAACTCGAAATATAAAGTCTACAAACTATACCAACAGTGGCATCACTGCGTAGATTATGAAATTATGAATCTAACAGAATTTGAACGGATCCAAACGGAGTTAAAAAGAAGGAGTTATAAGCATTTGAATATTGACATAGATTTGAAATAAAACAAATCTAAAAATCCAGATAATCCACTCAGCCGAGAACCTATCTGTAATTTTTAGAAGATGCAGGGTCTCTTAATCAAAAGGACCCACGAACGGGTATCTGCGATCTCTGGCCATCCGATCGAAAACTGACGGCCAGGATTAGGCTGAGCGGAGGTGGGCGGCGCAACCAGCCGGAGAAGACGACCACACAGTGGCTGCCATTGCTGGTGGCAACCGAAACTCGCCGGAGAAAATGAACCCGGCGATTCCGGCCACTAAAACGAACGCGGCCGGTACCGTTTGAACGAGGGGGACGAGCCGCGCTCACCTACGTAGAAGATGGAGGCCGAGGAGTGACAAGGTCGGCGAGCGGCGAGACGGGCGGACAGCGGGTTCCTGCAAGTTGACGGCGTCGGTTAGAGACCGAACCAGTGCGAGGAAAAGAAATATGAAGAGCCTGGCAGACTTGCAAGCTCAACGTGAAGCTTGGCACGTGCTTACGGAAGCGATGAAGGCGACGGAGCAACCAATTGCTCCCAGCGGCGGCACTAGGTCAATGGCGGTGCTCACGGTTGCTTGAAGACGGCGCAAGAGCGAGCGCTAGGGTTTGGAAAAGAGTTAGGGGCGCTGGTGCCCTGATTTTATAGCCCGAAGGCATGGTTCGGGCGACCGAGCGTGGACCGATTGACACCAGTCGGTGTCCATCTGGAGCTCGGCTTCGCGCACAAGTCGAAGGAGAAGAAAGGGCGGGCCCCGTTCGTCAGCTGCAGAGAAGGAAAAGCAGCAGCTGCCGGTGCTGGGCTTTGGCCATTTCGGCCTAAGAACGGCCACAGGCCACACGGGCCAGACACAAGAAGAGGGGGACGATGGCCAATAGGCCAGAATCGCCATGCGGACAGGAAGAAAGGAGACAGGGAATTTTCGCTTTTCATTTTATTTTCTAGATTTCCAAATACGTTTTGAAATAGAATATTTACTCCTTTTCAAAACCAGTCCACTCCAAACAACATAACAGAAATAATACACCAGCATGAATGCACATACATGTATCTAGCCAAGATAAAGTTTTATTTCACTAAAACATTTATTTTGCCTATGTTAAATGCCACAGAAATAGCATAATTAAATCAATTTGACTATTTTAAAAACATGCAAAATTTAGGGTGTTACAATTCTATCCCCCTTAAGAGAATCTCGTCCTTGAGATTAGGTTAAGCTTACTCAAACAACTGCAGATAAGCTGCCCTTAGTGCATCCTCAGTTTTCCAAGTTACCTCAGCCTCTGAGTATCGATTCCACTGCACCTTGCACATTTTTATCACCCGGCTTCGGATAACCTTTTCTGCTGTATCCAAGATCCTTACTGGAAACTCTTCATATGTGAGATCATTATTAACAGTCAGTTCCTCTAAAGGTAAGTGCTCCTTCTCAGGTACACGCATGCACTTCTTAAGTTGAGACACCTGAAACACATCAAGCACACCAGCTAAACTTTCAGGCAACTCCAACTGATAAGCCACTTCTCTACATCTCTTTAAAATTTTAAATGGACCAACATACCTGGGTGTAAGTTTCCCTTTTTGGTTAAACCTCTTCACACCTCTCATAGGAGACACCTTTAAGTACACATAATCACCTTCTTTGAATGCCAATTCTCTTCTCCGTGTATCTGCTTTAATCTTCTGGCGAGATTGTGCTACCCTCAGGTTCTTCCTAATCACCCGTACCTGTTCTTCTGCGGTTCTCAGAATATCTGTCCCAAACAATTGACTTTCCCCAGTCTGATTCCAAAACAACGGCGTCCTGCACTTACGCCCATACAGAGCTTCAAATGGTGTCATTTTGAGACTTTGTTGATAACTATTGTTGTATGAGAACTATGCATAACACAAATTCTTATCTCAACTTGTACCATATTGCAATGCACAAGCTCTCAACATGTCCTCCAAAATCTGATTAAGTCTCTCAGTCTGACCCAGATAAGCGGTCAGATGTAAGCGGGCCCGGCCTCGAGGAGGCGGGACATTACAAATGGTATCAAAGCCGACCCTGCGGTTTCACGGGCACGTGTGTCAGTGCGCAGGCATGGTGCGCATGGCTGGTGTAGATCCGGAGTGGTCACACAGCATGGCACATGCGCTGGCACTGGACACACGGACGTGACCAAGAGAGGACGTTCCCGGCCTAGGATTGATCGACGAGGACGTCGATCTCTTAAGGGGGTGAGTATGTAATACCCCGGCCCAGGACTTAATAGGATTAATAGAATACTCATACCAATAAGTTACAACTTCTTTTTCGGAAGCTCATCGCTAAAGAACTCCAAAGTTAAGCGTGCTTGGCTTAGAGAAATTTAGGGATGGATGACCAACCGGGAAGTCCTTCCCGGGTGCGCATGAGTGAGGATAAAGTGCGCAGAAAAGACTGGTGTTGGTATGTGAGGACAGTCTATGTCCTATATAAGCGGTCAGATATAAGTGGGCCCGGTCTCGAGGAAGCGGGACGTTACACTATAGAACACTGTTACACGGTTTCTAGTACTTTTGTCTTAAATGCTCGCCTGCTGAATTAAATGTTCCAGGACCATTTATCACTAATGAATAAATAGTTCAAAATGTCATATAGAAACGTTGCTCTTAGTAAAAATTGAATTAAGCTTACCGTAACATATTCCTTGTAAGTGATTATTTAGGGTATGTTTGTTTCTGATTCTGGAGCTACTGATTCTACTGATTCTTCACTATTCCTCACCTGATTCACCTGATTCATCTGATTCTGAAGCTGAAACAAACACACCCTTAGCACCCTCAATGTCTGTATCTTCCACATCAGCCACCAGCGGTGCGGCTTCTGTCACTGTCAGGATGGCTGCCAATGCCACTCTTCTCGCAACAGAGTGAACTGTCAGCCTGCTGTTTGAATTATATCCTGCCTTGGTCATGACATCAGACATCCCCATTGCAATGGCCTGGATCATGGCTGAACTGCAGTTGTCCTCATCACTCCCTCCCAGTTCTAGCAACAAGGAAAAGTTGGCCATAGCTGTCCATATAATCAGCTCACAACCAGATCTCCAACAGCAAGTTCTGTGGTTGCAGTGTTGCACTCCAGGATGGCTCCCATGGACCTGCAGCACTGGTAGCAACATAGGAGAAATTGAGATATTCCACCTATCTAGCATTGGGAACATGTTGAACATCATTTTCACATTTATGATGTATTAAGGTTTGTGATTCTTTTTCTTTTTGAACAATAGACTTTGGGCGTTCAGATAGTGGCATGGGACATTGCTGCTATCGCAGCTGTTCGCTGTGCCGGAAGTGTGCCGGAGTGAGAAAGGAAGGCGGAAAACATTTTCTGCACACATACATGTCTTGTAGATGGGTACAAGGTCTATTGCTTGTCTGTGCGATGGTACAAGGTTGTAAAAGGAAATTGTGCAACAGAACAGGAATACAAGCAGGTGAGGAGAAACACGTTGACTACAGAACTGTTGCAGAAAATTGGGATAGGGTGTGTTTAGTTCCTAAAGAAAATGTCACATCGTGTCACCTCAGCGTACTATAGCATTTCGTTTTTATTTGATAAAAATTGTCCAAACTTTGCGTAACTAGACTCAAAATGTTCGTCTCGTAAAGTACAACAAAACTGTGTAATTAGTTTTTAATTTTATCTACATTTAGTACTTCATACATGTGCCGATATTTTGATGTGACGGGTGATAAAAATTCTGCATAGTAAATTTTAAAGTGATTTCAGGGGATCTAAACACAGCCATAGAAAACTCCTCTTTCCCCTCGCGTCATCCCTCCCGTGGGGGCCGACCCGAGGGCCCCCGCCGCCGCTCCCCAGCGCCCTCCTCCCTCAGCGCCGGTTGGGCCGCCGCCGCTGCCCCTCCTCGGCGGCGGCGGCGGCCAACAGGGGGCTCAAAAAGGCCCCCCTACACCCCTCTCCTGTTCCCTGCCCTTCCCTGCTCTCCCCCTCCTCTTTCCCGACGCCGGCGGCCGCCGGCGGCTCCACGGCCGGTTCCGGCGCCTGCTCCACCAGATCTGGCTCTTCCTCAACCGAATCCGGCGCCGGGTGGGGGATTCCGAGCGGCGCCTTCAACGGCGGGTCTAGGGTTTGAGCCGGCGGCGACCGGCCCCTCCTCCCTGCTCGTCGTCACGCCATGCTTGGCGGCCACCTCCCCCAGCCTCGAGGTCGGAGCGACCTTGGCCGAGGTCGAGGTTGGCCGATCTGGCGCCGCCGTGCTCGGTACGCCCCGATCCGCAGGCCTGGAGGCGCGAGGCGCCTCGGCCGGCGTGGATCCGGCTGCCCAGCCCGGCCGCGCCACCGCCGGTGACCCGGGGCCTAACACCCCGCTGGGTTCCTGCTCCGCATCGACGCGCCGCGCGTCCACTGTACCCCTGACCTGGGTTGGCACGGTGGAGAAGCTTCCACAACCATCCATGGCGCGTCGAGGCATCCAAAGGCAGACCTTTCCCCCGGCCTCGAGGTCGGGCACCTCGGCCGGGGCGGCGGCGGCGGCGTGGCAGGCCGCGCGTGTGCCTGCTTCGGTGCAGCGGCGGCCGGCGGTGGCCCCGAGCCGGCGCGCTCCGGGCGTACGGTGGCGGCGGGCCCGGCGTCCCCTCCCCCCTCTCTCTGCTCCACCATTCCTCCCCTCCCCAATCTCCTTCGGCGCCGGTTGCCGCCGGTTGGCGGGGAGCGGATCTGGCCCCTCGTCGGCTGGATCTGCCCTCCCCCCCACCCCCAACCCGGGTGACTCGGCCCGCCCCGATCTGACAGTCTGGTGGCACGGGGTGCCCCGGCCGACGCAGGGCCTCCCTCTATGCTGGCGTGCGCAAATGAAAACTGAAACATCTTTTCCATAACAGTAACCCAACATTTACTTGATACAGTTACTTAGAAAAGCAAGGGAAACAGCATTCAGCATTGATGGAAAATCACATAAAGTCAAATAATCACGCTAACTAAGAGCGCAAAACCCCATCCAGCAGGGTAAGAACAATATTCCTTTAAACATTTTTCTGGAAATAATAGAACTAAAATTGGACAAAACAATCTCAGAAAGTTGAAACATCAAAATAAACAAGTTAAGGAAAGAAAAAACTTCATACCACACATGAGACCTAGACTTCTTGACAAAAGTTATCCACCAAATCCTCGGAATGAGGGTTACACTCTGAATGCTAGATTGTGGAGAATAGGCAAAAGAGGAGCTCCTGTGAAGATGAAACAAAACATGCTAAAAACAGAGTCCTCTTAAAAGGCCAGCCATTGATTGGAAGCGTTAGCTTAGAAAACTAACTTGCACACAAAGGTAAATTATTCAGTGTCTCATTCTCCTGCAGAACACTGAGAGATGGAATAACAGCTCTATAATTAAATGCTTACGCCAGTTTCTTTCTATGGTGATTATTCATGCTGTCCGTTATTACACAGTTTCTAGTACTTTTGTCTTAAATGCTCACCTGCTGAATTAAATTTTCCAGGACCGTTTATCACTAAATGAATGAATAGTTCAAATCGCCATATAGAAACGTTGCTCTTAGTAAATTCCTCAAACAAGCAAGAATTGAATTAAGCTTACAAAACATATTACCAAGAATTGAATTAAGCTTACCACAACATATTCCTTGTAAGTGATTCTTTAGCACCCTCAATGTCTGTATCTTCCACATCAGCCACCAGCGGTGCGGCTTCTCACTGTCAGGATGGCTGCCAATGCCACTCTCTTCTCGCAACAGAGTGAACTGTCAGCCTGCTCTTAGAATTATGACCTGCCTTGGTAATGACATCAGACATCCCCATTGCAATGGCCTGGATCATACTCAACTGCCGTTGTCCTCATCACTCCTTCCCAGTTCTACAGCAAGGAAGAGTTGGCCATAGCTGTCCACATATTCAGCTCACAACCAGATCTCCAGCAGCGAGTTCTGTGATTGCACTCCAGGTGCACAACAACAACATAGCCTTTTGTTCACTGGTAGCAAATAATAGGAGAAATCGGAGATATTCCACCAATCTGGCATTGGGAATATGTAGAATATCATTTTCACATTTATGATGTATTAGGTTTTGCGATTCTTTTTCTTTTGAAACAGTAGACTTTGGGCGTTCTGGTGGTGGCATGGGACATTGCTGCTATTGCAGCTGTTCGCTGTGGCGGAAGTGTGCCGGAGTGAGAGAGTAAGGCGGAAAACGTTTTCTACACACATACATGTCTTGTAGATGGGTACAAGGTCTATTGTTTGTCCGTGCAATGGTACAAGGTCGTAAAAGGGAATTGTGCAACAGAACATGAATACAAGCAGGTGGAGAGAAACGGGTTGAATACAGCACTGTTGCAGTGAATTACGACCAGAAACTGAGCCCTGCTACATATAAAAATGTTTTTTAGGTAAACAGGAGAGGTTCCCCCTTACTGTGATTTTATTAATAAAAGGTAACAAGGTGCCAAATACAAGTCTCATGAAACAAAGAAAGTGGCAAAGAAAATAAGCAACATTACACAAAGTTGTCTAGCCATAACTGAAGTTGTTGTTGGATATCTCTTTTAGCTCTGAGTTTAACTCGAGTAGTTCTTGCCTGACAACATTCTTGCAAGCTTGAAAGATTCAGTGTTTAGATTACAGAGAACACAATCATAGCTTGGAAGCTGCATATTCCTTCTCCTTAAAATTCCTCTCGTGCTTAATCTGTCTTGTAAGACTAACCAGAAAAACACTTTTCTTTTTGGCTGACAGGAAAAATTCCACAGCCACTTGAACACTACAGGCACTGGGATGGAGCCCAACAGGTGAGAATAGTCCTTGCTGGAGGAGAAACTAGTAGAGCCCATCTATAACTCCAGACATCATTATTGAGAACTAGATACATATGTAATTGAGAACGATTCGTTTCTGAGCACTAACCATGTCGCCAAGAAAAAAAAATTGATACCTGGCAATTACCTATCCTACCACAGCATTTTTTTTTTTTTTTGAGGAAGAATCCTACCACAGCTTTTGCTGCCACAAAATGAGAAGAGATTAATCATAAATATGTATCACCATTTGATGTGCTTGACTGCTTGTCACAGTAAAATTCAAATCATCAATGAAAAAAAAAATACCAGCATTCAAGAACAATTGGGTGGCAATGCATGCAAAACATATGCTACCATTCTTGCCCCTACTATGAAGGCTAACGGTTGATTAAGCATGTGCAACATCTTAAACCATGCTTAGATTCCGAATATTTGCAAATTTTACTATCAAAATGTTGCCCAAATATTTGATGCCAAAATAGACGTTAAAACCACTGAGTACTAAAGAACTTTGAGGGCAAATTCACATAGGAAATATAATCCTTTTTAGCTGAACCAGAACAGGGGTGAAACCCTACCATCATTTTGAAAAAGCAGGGGCAAAATCACAATTAGACTGAAAGGCAGGGGTAAAAACACAAGAGCCCGAAACAATAATTTAACAATGTGGTGAGACAGCTTACCACGTAAAATGAATATACCGTAAGAGAGATAAATTTGTCTCTAGGACACTGAAAACATACATGCTTGAACAAACCTCGTTTATATAAGTTAACAGCATATCCAAGAGTCACCTTGGACCTAATAACATAACAAGCAGACTGGAGTTCTGAAAGCCTACAAGTGTTAGAATGGCGTGAAACATTAACAAATCAAGCAAAATATGTATACTTCCTCAACTCTCGATAAAAAAGGGCAAACTGGACAAACCAGCAATAAAAAAAATCACCAATTCTATGCCAACAATTGCAAAAGTCAGGAGCATCCTTCGAGGTCACACATTGCATATTAGCAAATGATAGACCACAAACTGAACCTTAAGTGCAGGTTCTAATAGGCTCTGCTTAGTGTCAGTGGTGCAAATTTAGAGAGTAAATAGTGGAGTACCAGGGTGTCAATCCTCAAGCACCTCTTTTCTCCAATGGAGACAATGGCAGGAAGTTCATTATTGCCTGAAGTTAATCAAATATTGTGTTCCCTCACATACTGAGGTAATATTTGCCAGTATCCTAGTAAGTCGTAATGTCTCAACGCCGATAATTAGGGAACCCTCCACTCACCAGGAGGACGACCTTATGTCAAAAGCTATTTGTTACTACTCTGTATTTCCCGACAAAATTGTTTTTGTTTTCTTACAGTATTGATGTAACATAGGTACACAACAATAAGCAGATTCATCAGCTTTTCCTCCGCTATGCTGGTTTATCCAGCTTACGACTAAGTTGGCGGCATTGTAACTCAGTAACTCACCATGGCAAGTCCCACTAGAATAGGAATTTTCATACACAAACTTGACAAATACAACAGAAACTAAAGAAATGCATCAAACCCACAAGAACGCTTTTGTAAAGAGAGCAGACAAGCTTTCACTTTTAAATACCTAACTGTTCTGTATGTGAAACTCAGTGATGATTGATGAACACATTGAATATTCTCAGTTGTTATTGAATATTCTCAGTTGTTAAAAAATGAAAAACTTATCGCTTAAAAAGGACAAAAGAGTCTTCATCCCAAAACTAAAGCCATTACAGCAACATATTTCAAGATCCCAATATTATTGGAAGAGCCTTCATAAAAAATACAAAAACAAATACTGAATGAGGCAGTTGATGAGCATACCAGATACTTCAGAAACATCACAAGATCCACATTTCAAGATTTGTCAGGCCAGAGGTTACAAAATGGCAAAAGCTATGCAGATGCTTCAGTGAATTGCCAGAAACAGCATCCACAATGAAACAGTATTAGAGTCATTGCGTGCCTTGACCTCAATGGCATTGGAAACATGCCGCCCATTGCCTAACCTTGTGATCTAATCCTACTAGACTAGCCTCATGGCTTCAGTGGAACTAAAACATCCCGATCCCTAAATCCTTCAAATGCAATTTTACCCTCATATGCCTTAACAACATCTGGCACATCCTGAGCATGCCTCAAGACGTACCTTTCAAAGAAACCCTTGGCACTGCCAAGCAATGCTGAAGGTAACTTGGTGTTGGGGTCAATCTTTCTCTCCCTCATCAAAACGCTTATCACAGCACACCTTGGTATTATGGTCTTCTCCAGGCTATACCCTATGAGCACAGGTCGCTCCATTACTTCGCTTAGTTCAAACTTCAAGTCGTCAAGGAAGAACTGGAGCTTCTTCTTTATGTTCTCATCAGAGAGGAAGAGTATTGTGGGTTGCCTCTTGAGTGCCTTTTGGAGCTCGCCCTCAGAAGCCCCGAAGCTCCGGTACAGGGCCACCTTTCGCAGCAACGTTTCTCTGCTGATGTCGCTGAACCGGCTGATGCCGTAGATAAAGCCCGTATCAGTTACGCCCAGACCGAACGCCTTGACATCATCGAAGATCTGGGTTATGCGGTCGACCGAAACTGTGAGCACGCCCAAGTCGAAGGTAAGGAGCTTCGAGATGGACTTGTCGGGGACGCCGAGTCGGCGGAGGGCGTCCACGACCGGGCGCATCCTCTTGTCCAGGTCGATCAGGAGGGCGCGTGGGACGCGGCAGATCGCGGAACCAACGTCGCTGTCGACGCCGATGATGCCGCGGAGGAACTGGATGCAGGGCAGGAGGTGATTGTCGAGGCTGCGCCTGAGGAGGGATGGTGCGCTGGCGAGCTTCCGCGGTTTGATGCCGAAGGTAGCGAAAAGTTCGAGCTTGGGCCGGAGGATCCGGTCAGGGTCGACGGTGAGGATACATGTCTCTCTGCGGACTACCTCGGTGATGTCCGCGTCAGTGAAGCCGTAGCTGCGGAGGAGCGCCCGGACGGCGTCGGCCTTGGCGGTGGAGCGGATGCGGCGCTTGCAGGCGGACGCGGCGGCGGGGGGGAGCCCGCAGGAGATGAGGTAGGAGGTGGTGGTTGGGCAGGGCTCGGAGACGGGGACGCCCGCGACGGAAGCTGAGGAGCAGCCGTGGGAGAGGAGGGCGGCGCTGGGGTTGGGCGGGCTGGGGTTTATGCCTGCGGCGGAGGGGATTTGGCGGAGGCGGAGGAGCCGCCGCCGGCAGATGGAAGTGAGCATGCCTGGCGAGGCCTTGCCTGGACGGAGTGCGCTGGGGGATTTTTTTTTTTTTTTTTTTTTAAGTGCGCTGGGGATTTTGAGCAACGGAACCGGACGCTGCCTGCTGGTGAACAAACTATTGAAAGCCCCCACTGAAAGTGGAATATTTTTTTATTTTTAACCTTCTAAAACTATTTTAAAAAACTGAGAACAGTAAGCGATTTCGTACGCCGTCCTCGCATTGTCACATCGTATTCTTTTATGAAGCGTAGGAAACAGAGACGGCAGGGAGAACGAGGCCCGTTGCTTTGCGAAACAATCGTGCGGTGAACTAGAATCTAAAACTACGAGATAACTATTTTATTACTGTATGAGTTGATGTCATGTAATTTATAAGTTTTATTTTATTTATAAAATAAAAAATTACAAATTACTGATAATTTAAAAAGACAAATATTATATATATAATTTATTAAATCATCTTAAATTATAAGATAAGACAACACCAACCTACTCGTCCTAAAGCTACACCAATCTTCCCGGCGCGGCTAAATTACACCACCGCTCGCCCCGATAGGCCATTTGACCACTGACATGGCTCGCTCTGCCATGCTATTGACTCAGACACAGCAAGGCCATACCACGCCATCTGACACGCCACAGGGGCATACAGAGCCATGGATGGCTCTTACCCTTCCTTTCTCTCCCTTCTTCCTCCCTCACTCGGTTGGGCACCTCGCCTACACCTACCTCCGGACAAAAGTTGGTGGTCACCCCAAACTTACCCTGACATGGGAGGAAACAAATTCAAATTATTTTAGATAGATCAAATGGGTGAAGAAATTTGGGTTTAGTATTGCCCTCAATTTTTTCTTGTACATGTAGTTGCATTTGCTCTATGTTTAGGTTGATTAGTTTGTTTGAAGTTTTAGTTACTTTGTTTAAGGTTAGGTTAAAATTGGTTACTATTTGTAGGTTTTTAGTTTGTTAGTTGTTTTTAGGCAAAGTTGAAGTTAAAACTAGTTACTACCCCTTAAGTGCAGCTAAGTGGACATGTTTTCTATGTACCCTCTGTTTTGATGTATACACGTGGCGTACAGCAAAGTGGCAAAAACATGGTTGTTTAAAGCTTTATACCCTGACGTGCTTAGCGAGGATGCACATGTGCATCTTGAATTACCCGTGCCTAACTATAGCTTTAGTAAGTTGACCCATGTTTAACAATCTAGACATCCGAATACAGCTCCTCTTTCCAATATCCATTCTCACAACCACCTCAGGTATTGTCACATTTAATCATTCCACCATCACCTTTTGTGTATATATGGGCAAAGCTAGGATTTAGATACACGGTCTCTATTAGATTTCTCTGCTTGAACTTTTTTTAGCTCTACGTCATGCTTTTTAGCCAAAGTGGTGCAACTCTACAAGATACATGGCCTCTACGAGAATGCTTCACTTTAAGGGCCCCTTTGGATCACGGGTGAAACACCGAAAAAACAAAGGAAACCAATCCTTTGGAATTGATGACGTCATGGTGCCTTTGGGAACTCATGGTTGAAACGGAGGAATCCATTCCTATGGATTGGCTCTCTCACATCGGCACAGGAAAAAAACATCTAGCCGTAGCTCATGTTTTGGCCGAAGTTCGAGGCAACAGACTAGATAGAGAGGGAGAGAGAGAGAGTGTCTGTGTTGTGTGTTCCTATGAGCCGAAGGACAAGAACGACTGAAGGATTCCAGAGGAATCAAGTTGCTTTCCTTTTCTACGATGGAGCAGTTCCTGTAATTTTCCTTTGTTGTTCCCGTAAGCCAAAGGGGCCCTAAGGCTTTTTTAGCTCTACCTCATGTTATTCGGCCAAAGAGATACACAAACTATGCTCTAGAAGAAAAGGTAGAATTGTAAGAGCTCTAAAAAATGCGTAAATAAGTTTTTCTCTAAAAGGTGTTCTAGAAAATAAGTTTTGTTTTATAAAAACTGCTCAACAATAAAGTAGTCCGTGGAGCGGTAGGAAATAGAATATAAATATGTGACATGGATGTTAGCCTTCAAAATACAGTGACCTTGCTGTTGGAAACAAGACGCGGGGGAAGGGAGGGGGGGGGGGTGTCCCCCAGAAAAAGAAAATAGAATAAATACACTTTCGACGTAGACTTTATCATAGAGTCTAAACCTATTTATTACGTCGAACGTTACGGTCTTAATCTAAATAAGACCTAAAAATTTATTTTTTCTTCCTCTTTCTTTAATAAATACAGTATCATATTAATAAAATACCATAAATATAAAATAATAAATAGTCTTAAACCCGAGTGCCCTTACGCGACATGAATGTGGGCGTCAGAATACAGTGACCTTGATGCTGGCGTCTTTAATCTGCTTCTTTTAAGTGCTATATAATTGTTTAAATTAAACATAAAAATAGACACTGTTCATAAAACTAACGTTCACATCTTTATTTTTTTTCCACCCGCACCCCTGCGCTTTCTCTGCCCCTGTATATAGTTGACACAGTCGACTCCATGCGCAGACGAGTCACAAGTTTTAGAATAGAAACACATAAAGTTTAAGCAAATAAAATGTTTGCAAAAGATCACAGATTTTCTTCAACAGGACACCGCTTGTACCCAGATCCCGGGTAGTGGACTGAATTGCATCACATAATAGACTTGTATCTGTCTCCATTTGAACCGGCGAGAAGATGCCAGACCCGCCTTCTGTATTTCATTCACAGTAGCAGCCGTCGTCCCTTTTGTAAGATCCGGGCAGTCCAAGCAAAAGGGCACAGCGTCCTTTGACATCTGTACTGAACGGTCAATTATATATCTGCACCGTCTTCCACTGCTTTTTGGTATGCAAGGTCGGTGCAGCCAGGGAATAAGCCACACGCACCATTGTGGGTGATGATCAGTGGTCTGGTATCATCTAGCCAGGTTCAGATATTAGTGCAGTGCAATATGGCAGAATATCTTAATTAGGACTAGAGGTTAAATGACAGATTTCTTACTTCCAGGAGGAAGAGGGCTCTCCTTAGTATGTGCTAAGCCAAGCTACAATAAGATAAGAAAGACAAAAGAACCTGCAGAGGTTAGAGAGTGCATGATAGAATCAATGACCACGTCAAATCATAAGAAATTAAGAATCATTGTAGCTTCTCGAGAATGAAGTGATAAAAAATCATACTTCCTACTCTTATGGCATAATTTAGTCTTCATCCATGTAATGGTCTACACTGGACAAATTTTGAACAGTTTAGCTTTTTCAACAAGCAGTGGTCCTTACCAATGGCTGCTGAAGCTGTGGATGGGAAGTCAGTGAGGACACCATCAACAGAGAAGTCATTTCTGTACTGGATCCTTCAAAGCAGCACTAGCTCCATGAAGCAATAGCAGGAAAAGAAAGATACGAGGATGTCTTATTTCCATTTGATTGCGAGGAGAATGCTGCATTTAAAATAGTTCCGTGAGATGCACAGATGGAAGAGCTGCATTGAGAAGAGAAAAGCATAAGCATTATGCACAGACATTAAAACACTGCATCTGCAACAGATGAAAACTGAAAAAAAAATTCAGAACATTAGCCCAACATTTATTGATACAGTGACAAATTAGTAAAGCAAGGGAAGCAGCATCACATGTCGATGGAAAAGCACATAAAGTCAAATGATCACGCTACCTAAAGAGGGCAACATAAACCCACCCAACACTTGAGGAGTACAAACAGCAGGGTATGAGCACTATGCCTTTAAACATTTTTCTAAAATAAGATAATTAAAATTGGAAGAAAAATGGAAAACAACATCAGAAAGTTGAAATCTCTAAATAAACAAGCTAAGGAAAGAAAAATTTCCTACCACACATGAGACTTTGACTTCTTGACAAATATCCACCAAACCCACAGAAGAAGGGTTGTAAACTCTCCTGCTAGATTGTGGAAAAGAGGCAAAAGGGTTCTAAACTCTCAATGCTAGATTGAGAAGAGACAAAAGAGTGGCTTCAGCCAAGACAACAAATCAGTGCTAAAAATAAAGTTCTCTTAAAACACCAGCCACTGGTTGCGAGCGTTAGCTTAGAAAACTAACTTGCACAGTAAATTATTATCTTCTTCTCTTGCAGAGCACTGAAGAGATAGAATAACAACTCTAAAATAAAATACTTACATGAGGTTATTGGGATTATTCATGATGTCAGTTGTTACACAGTTTTTAGTATATTTCTTAAATGCTCTCTTGCTGAATTAGATGTTCCAGGACCATTTATGAATTAATGTATGTAGAGTTCAAACCTTTTTTTCTCGAACACAATATATTCCTCATATAGAAACTTTCCTCCTAGTAAATTCCTCAAAAAAGCAAGAATTGAATTAAGCTTACCACAATATATTCCTCATAACTGATTCTTTAGCACCCTCAGTGATCTCTATCTTCCAGACTGTCACGATGGTTGCCAATGCCACACTCTTCTCGCAACAGAGTGAGCTATCAGCCTGCTGTTAGTATGTAACATGCCTTGGTAATGACATCCCCATTGTCTCAAGTGCCATTATCCTTGTCACTCACCCCTAGTTTTAGAAACAAGGAATAGGTGGCCAGAGCTGTCCACATAATCAGGATGACCAGTCGTTGTTGCTAAGACTGGGAGGGAGTGACCAGATGAAGTTTGCTAACTTGTCCATATTGCTCTCAACCAGATCTCCAGCAGCGAGTTATATGGTTGCCCTCCAGGGCTGCCTCCCATGAACCTGCAGCACTGCTAACAACAATACAAGGAGAAATCAAGATATTCCAGCTGTCCAGCATTTGGAACATGTTCATCATCATTTACACATTTATGATGTATTAGGTTTTGCAATTCTTTTTCTTTTTGAACAATAGGCTTTGGAACATGGATTTTCTGCTGGTGGCATGGGCCGTTGCTGCTATGCAGCTGTTCATCGCTGTGTCAGAAAGTATGCAGTTGGCCTACCTGGAGTGGGAAAGGAAAGCAGAAAACGTTTTCTGCACAGATGTGGGTTTAGATGGTGGGGTGGAGCATAGGTGGCATGTCTTGTGGAGGGGAACAAGATTGTAAAGGGAACTTGTGCAACAGAACAAAGAATACAGGCAGGTGGAGAGAAGACAGATCGAATACAGAACTGGTGCAATGAATTACGACTAGGAACTGAGTGCTGGTACATATAAAAATACGTGTCCAGACTTGGAAAGAAAATTATCAACAAGTTGTATCACGATAGCATCATGATATTATTGTATTCCATGGGAAACAATTATGAATTATTTATCTTTTTCAAGAACTTTAAAATACGAAAAAAAATACTGTGTCAACCATGGAGTGTTCATATGATGGTAATAATGGGATCTGCTATTTTTCTGGACCTTGCAGATTCATAATTTTACTGAGAGAACTAGATACATGTGTAATTGAGAAGGATTCATTTCTGAGGACTAACCAAGTGACCAAGACAGCATGAACAATTGATACCTGGCAATTACCTATCCAGCTATCCTACTGCAACCTTGATGCCATGAAAATGAAAAGAGGTTAACAATAAATATGTATAACCATTTGATGTGCTTGTCATAGTAAAATCCAAACCATCAACGGAAAAATGCCACCATTGAAGAACAATTGGGTGTCAATGCATGCAAAACATATGCTACCACTATGTTTCAAATGATAACGATAGGGAGATTGGTATTCTTGCACCTACTTTGAACGCCAACTGTGATTTTATCCTCGTCAACCATCGTTCACCCCTGTTCTAGATTGTATTAGCTGAAGGTCAACCATGTGAATTAAAGAATCCCTCCCTGGTTCCGCTGATGGTTGATTAAGCATATGCAACATCTTAAACCTTGTATAGATTTCAAATATTTGCAAATTTTAAAATTATTTCAAAATGTTGTCCAGATATATGATGTCAAAATAGAGGTTAAATTGTGGGTATGGCAAGCCCCCTTGGGCTGCAAGCCGGTTATAGCTGCCGCTATAGCCCGCTATAGCCTTTTGAGGCATGGTGCCGCTATTTGTGTTCATGTACAATTTAGCCGCTATACCCCGCTATTAGCTCCGTTATAGCTGTTTTAGAGACAAACCGCTAAATACCCTTAGCCCGCTATTTAAAACTATGCAGCCAAGCCTTGCAATGAAGACCTAGGAGTTGGCTTATGGAAACAGATCCAATCAACGCTAATCCTTGAATATAATATCTCAATAATATGCAAGGATTACCGTTGAATGGATCTGTTTCATAAGCCAATTCCTAGGTCTTCCTTGCCTATATATG
Organism: Bothriochloa decipiens; assembly: GCA_023333625.1. Classification (NCBI taxonomy): domain Eukaryota; kingdom Viridiplantae; phylum Streptophyta; class Magnoliopsida; order Poales; family Poaceae; genus Bothriochloa; species Bothriochloa decipiens. Next base: position 32,005,612 of record CM041644.1, on the reverse strand, counting down.
TGTAACCTGCAACCCTCAAATAATCAATTTATTATTCCCTGTACCAATACTTGTTTACAAAAATCATAGATTCCAGAAAGAAATTAGGGGCAAATTAACATGGGAAAATTAGTCTTTTTTAGCTGAACAGGCACAATTAACTCATCTAAATTGAATAGGGGTAAACTCTACCTTCATTTTGAAAAGGCAGGGCAAAATCACAAAGTTGCATAAATGAGGGCAAAATCACAATTGGATATCAAAACAGAGGTAAAAACACAAGAACCCCTAAATGATAATTTAACAATTGAGGTTAAATAGCTTACCCCATACAAAACATATCATATGGATCGAGAGATCGAGAGAGAGAGAGAGAGAGAGATAGAGAGAGATTTCTCTCTAGGACACTGAAAACATACATGCTTCAAGAAACCTCATTTTTAAGTTAATAGCATAACCAAGAATCACCTTGGAACTAATATAACAAGCAGCCTGGAGATCTGAAAACCTAAAAGTGTTAGAATGGTGCGAAACACTGACAAATCAAGTTCTCAGTCCTCAACCAAAAAAAAAGACACCTAGATGAAACTTCACCTAAGCATTATTAACAAGTATATTTTTCAAATTTTGAACAAAAAACTACAACACAAAGAATTGCAAACCAGCTATAAAAAATCATCAAGCATATGCCAACAATTGCAAAGGACAGGAGCATCCTTCGAAGTCATACATTGCATATTAGCAAATGATAAACCACAAGTCCACAAACTACACCTTAGACACAGATTCTAGTAGGCGCTGCCCATCGGTGCAAGTTTGGAGAGAAAATAGTTGAGTACCAGAGTGTTAATCCTCAAACACTTCTTTTCTCCAATTGAAACAGTGGCATGAAACTCATTATTGACTGAAGTTAATCAAATACTATTTTCACTCACATATTGAGGTACTATTTATCAGTATTCCTAGTAATGTCTCAACGCTAAGAATTATGGAAGCCCTCCACCCACATGGTGGAAGCAAGGTTATACAAGAGATGAATTTATGTCAACAGCTATCTGTTACACCCTGTATTTCCCAATGAAATTGTTGTTTTGCATTATTGATGACTTGATGTAATATAGACACGCAACAATAGGAAAAATGATCAGCTTTATCTCCACTACAGTGATCTATCCAGCTTACGATTAAGTTGGCGACATTGTAACTCACCATGGCAAGAGCCCCATCTAGAATAGGAATTTTATGCACAAACTTGACAAAATACATCAGGGACAAAAGAAATCATCAAAACCACAAGAACCCTTTTGTAAAGAAAGCATCACTTTTAAACGCCTTAGACTGTTCTGTATGTGAAACTCAGTGGATGAACACATTGCATGCGGATAAACAAAATGGGGATCTTCCTTAGTTGTTAGTAAACGAAAAAAGTTATCAATTAGAAAGGACAAAAGAATCTTCATCCCAAAAGAAAAAGAAGCACTAAAGTCACTCCATCAACATATTTCAAGATCCCAATATTATTGGAAGAGCCTTCATCATCAAAATAATTAAAAAAAAACTGAATGAACCAGTTGAGCATGCCAGAATACCAGATACCACGACATCATCACAAGATTAACATTTCAAGACTTGTTAGGCCACAGGTTACAAAATGGAAAAGCTAGCAGATGCTCCGTGAAAGACAGAAATAGCATCACACAATGAAACAGCATTAGAGTCATTGCATGACTTGACCACAATGGCATTGGAAACATGCTGCCTATTGCCTAACCTTGTGATCCAATCCTACTAGGCAAGCCTCATGGCTTCAGTGGAACTAAAACATCCCGATCCCTAAATCCTTCAAATGCAATTCTACCCTCATATGCCTTAACAACATCTGGCACATCCTGAGCATGCTTCAATACGTACCTTTCGAAGAAAATCTTGGCACTACCAAGCAATGCCCAAGGTAACTTGATGTTGGGGTCAATCTTTCCCTCCCTCGTCAAAACGCTTATCACAGCACATCTTGGTATTATGGTCTTCTCCAGGCTATACCCTATGAGCACAGGTCGCTCCATTACTTCGCTTAGTTCAAACTTCAAGTCGTCCAGGAAGAACCGGAGCTTCTTCTTTATGTTCTCATCAGAGAAGCCCAGTATCGTGGGTTGCCTCTTGAGCGCCTTTTGGAGGTCGCCCTCAGAAACCCCAAAGCTCCGGTACAGGGCCATCTTTCGCAGCATCGTTTCTCTACTGATGTTGCTGAACCGGCTGATGCAGTAGACAAAGCCCGTGTCTGTCACGCCCAGGCCGAGCGCCTTGACGTCATCGAAGATCTGGGTTATGCGGTCGACCGAAACTGTGAGCACGCCCAAGTCGAATGCTAGGAGCTTCGAGATAGACTTGTCGGGGAGGCCGAGTCGGCGGAGGGCGTCCACGACCGGGCGCATCCTCTTGTCCAGGTCGACCTGGAGGCCGCGTGGGAAGCGGCAGATCGCGGAACCGACGTCACTGTCGACGCCGATGATGCCACGGAGGAACTGGACGCAGGGCAGGAGGTGCTTGTCGAGGCTGCATGCGAGGAGGTTCGGCGCGTTGGCGAGCCTCCGCGGCTTGATGCGGAGGGAAGCGAAAAGATCGAGCTTGGGCCGGAGTATCCGGTCAGGGTCGAGGTTGAGAATCGATGTCCGGTTCCGGACTAACTCGGTGATGTCCGCGTCAGTGAAGCCGTAGCTGCGGAGGAGCGCGCGGACGGCGTCGGCCTTGGCGGTGGAGCGGATGCGGTGCTTGCAGGCGGACGCGGCGGCGGGGGATAGCCCGCAGGAGATGAGGTAGGAGGTGGTGGTTGGGCAGGGCTCGGAGATGGGGACGCCGGCACGGGCAGCTGAGGAGCACCCGTGGGAGAGGAGGGTGGCGCCGGGGTTGAGGTGGCTGGGGTTTATGCCGGCGGCGGAGTGGATTTGGGGGAGGCGGAGGAGCCGCCGCCGGCAGATAGAAGCGAACATGCCTGGACCTGGCGCGGCCATTGCCTGGACTGGGTGGGGCGCTTGGGGGATTTTGAGCCGTAGCGCCTGCTGCCTCAACAAATTATCGGAAGCCCCTTAGCCTTAGGTCTGACTGAAAATGGAATTTTTTTTTATTAATCGTTTATACACTAGTGATGAAGGCATGTTTTTTAAGCACCTCTGTTTTGATATATAAAGTGTCCAGAGCTTTATACCTGAAGTACTTGTGCATCTTGAACTACCTGTGACGGACGAAAAACTCGTAACTCGCTAACCGGCTCGACTTATTCGTTACTGGCTTGGCTCGAACTCGACTCGTTTTATAATAAGTCAGCTCATTTTATAACCAGTCAGCTCGAGCTGGCTCGTGAGCTATAACGAATAAAGATAAATAATAAATATTATATGAATTAGTAAATTTGATCGACAAATAATGATAGATCATGGTCATGGATGATAACGTACTTATATTTTTCATTATAAAATTCATATGTATTTTATTTATTTCATTTTAAATACACATGTGATGTGTTTTTTGCGAATTTATAGTTACAATCTTTGTGTATGTGTTTTTATGTTCTAGCTCGCGAGCCAAACGAGCTAATTCGAGCCACTAACGAGCCGAGCTGAGCTCGCTTTTTGGCTTGTTTGTATAACGAGTTATAACAAGTGAAACCACTAACAAGTCGAGCTGAGCTAAGCTTTCTAGAACTAAGTCAAGCAACGAGCCGAGCTAAAACAAGACGAGCCACTATCGAGCCAAGCTATCTCGATATCTGGCCACTATGGTAAGCCAGCCCAAGTATCGTGACAACGCATCTAAATACAGCTCCTCCTTATATCCATTCTCCACCACTACCTCAAATACCGTGATATTTGACCCTTGCACCACCACCTGTATAGGACTAATAGGAGCAAAGCTAGAATTTAGATATAAGGTCTCTATAGAACTACTCGTTCAAGTTTTTTAGGTCTACTTCACGCTTTTTAGCGAAAGAGGTATGGCTCAACAATCTCTGCTTATTAGAAAACAAAAGGTGAATTTGTGAGAGCTCCCAAAGAGATAAAGTTTATAGAGCGGTCTCAAATAGACCCATAGGGAGCCAGTCCGCCATGTATTGAAAAAAGATATATATATATGTCAATATGCGACATGGATGTCAGCGTAAAAGTATGCTTGATGTTGGCGTCTCTAATCCGTTTTCTTTCTTCATCGCGTATAAGAGCAACTCCAAGTGATATGTTATTTTTGTTATGTAGGCTATTTTTATAATTTCTCTTCCAAAAATTAAACTCCAACAGTTTTGTTATCTTGTTTTGTGAAATAGCAAGTTGGTTAATCCTAAACTCTCGCATGCTAAATATGATTTGCATGTGCCGCTGGCTATCTAGGTTTGCCATAATGGAAAGGTTGTTGGAATTTTCTATTTTATTATAAAGTTTTCTATTTTAGATGTTTGCTAAATCATGGGTTTAGCTATTTATTTTTACTAATTCTCTTAGAGTTGCTCTAAGAATATAAAAATGGATATTGCTCATAAAACTAATGGTTCACGTCATCTTTGTTTTTATCTAGCCACATAATATACAATCATGAGATATAACCTGAGAAAACACAATGAAAAGAGGTATTTCTAACTGAAATTTGATTATTTAATTGAATTTTTTATCTACAATTTATAGAATTAGTATAACTAACGAGGAGTGTTAGTGTGCAACCTTAGACAGGACCATAGTTTTTCGAACCAGACCGGTAATCGAACCGACAAGGTCGTCGGCCGTTAAGAACCATGGTTTAATTTAATCGAACTGATTAATCAAACCGGCCACAAATAGTTTGAACCGATGTGTGTGTGTATATATATATATATAATTCAAAATAGAAGTCACAAAGTGCATGATAAGTTGATAATATAAGGTTCATAGCAATATACTGAACACAGTCTCACACAGTCATAGCAATATACTAGGTTGAATTCTAAGTAGAATTTTTAGTGCTAACTGGAATAGGAGTGCCTGAAGAATCTACTGTGTGAAAACAAAAACAAAAAAGTAAGAAAGTAATCAATTTTCACGTGAAATAAGAAATAACAACAGCATGTTGACATCCTCGTCAGTAACCAATGATCAATCTTGATCTGATGAACTCACCAGCAGTAGCCACAGTAGGAGAGGTTCCAGCCATGGTTTCCTTAGAGCAGGTCGCTGCCGTGCAGGTGCACTCGCCGCCGCCCTCCGCCGTCCTTCGTACGTCCGCCGTGCAGGTGCTCCACTCGCCGCCGCCGTGCAGGTGCAGCTCCGGTCGCCCGATCGCTGGGAGGCAGGAACACGGCCGCCCGGCGCCCTCTCGCGGCTCGTCCCGTGACCGTCGACGCCGTCGTAGATGGGTCGTCGCGGCCGCCGCCACCAGTACGCAGTAACCCTAAGTCAAATCTAAGTGGCGGCTGGCAAGATGAAGTCGGGATTTTTGCATGTCACGCGCAAAGCAATGGGTAAGGCATATATTCATACTATTCTAGTAATACCCTGGACGGTTTGCCTTCTCCTGAGTTTATTGAAGGGTATTTTTGGATAATTAAAAAACAGCCCTGGTTCAAATTAAACAGCCCGGTTCACTGGTTCGACAAAAAACGGCCCGGTTTATTTTATCGATTCAATTGCACAGACGGTCTTTTAAGTGACTCGGACCGGTAGAGGCTCCGGTTTGGTTTTTTAGCGGTCTGACTACCGGTCCAGTCCGATTCAATTTACTATGGACAGGACACCGCTTGTACTTGTACCCAGGTCACCGCTTGTACTTGTACCCAGGTCCCGGTTAGTGGACTGAATCGCATCACGTAATAGACTCGTCTCCAGTTGAAGCCGAGATACCACACTGCTCTGCCTGCTGCGCCTCCAAACAAATCAGTGCTTGCCATCAATGCGTCTTGTACAGCCCTGCATTGCTTGCTCCCACGCCCCCAAGGATTTTGTGCTCGTAAACGGATTCTGTGCTCAGAAACGCACCATCCAAGTTCATCTTCAACCATCCCTTCCCTGCTCAGGCGGCCCCAACGTGCCTCAAGCTTTTGTGTCCCGGTTCGGCCATCATAATCACCAGCCACGTAATCTCCTGGCTCGGCTGCATCGGCTCACCCGCATTAACTTTGTTACGAATCTGCTACTTCTATAGTAGTAGTAATGTCATAAAGAAATTTTGCTGTTAGTAAATTCCTCAAACAAGGAAGAATTGAATTAAACTTACCGCAACATAGTCCTCATAAGTGATTCTTTAGCACCCTCGATGATCTATATCTTCCAGATCCACCAGCAGTGTGGCTTCTGTCATTGCCAGGATGGCTGCCAATGCCACATTCTTCTCGCAACAAAGTGAACTGCCAAGCTGCTATTAGTATGTTACCTGCCTTGGTCATTACATGCCCATTGCAATGGCCTGGATCATGGCTCAACTGCCATTCTCCTTGTCACTCCCTCCCAGATTAAGCAACAGAGAATTGGTGGCCATAGATGTCCACATAATCAGGATTACTAGTCCCTGTTGAAAAAAAAAAGGGGAATGACCGGATGAATTTTGCTAACTTCTTGAACATTACGGGCCTGTTTGGTTCATGTTCAAAATTTGTCATGCTAAAGATATGTCAAGCCATGATTTTGACAAGCATTTGGTTTGCTACCAAAACTTAACAAGTACTCACATATGTCTTGCCATGAATTGTCTTGCCAAATCTATGGCATGGTAAAATTTGGATGTGAACCAACTCCTCTTGTCACCAATGTCCATGTTACTCTCAACCAACCAGATTTCCAAGAGTGAGTTCTGTGGTTGCACTCCAGGGATGCCTCCCATGAACCTGCAGCACTGCTAGCAAAAGTACATGGAAAAATCGAAATGTTCTAGCTGTCTAGCAATAGTAACATGTTGATCATCAGTTACACATTTATGATGTAGTAGCCTTCGCGATTCTTTTTCTTTTTGAACAATAGAATTTGGGAGGTGGATTTTCTGGTGGTGACATAGACGTTGCTGCTATCGCAGCTGTTCATCCCTGTGTCAGGAAGTGTGCAATTGCCTGTGTGGGGTGACAAAGGAAGGCAGAATCACAATTAGACTCCAAACAGGGGTAAAAACACAAGAGTCCCTAAACGATAATTTAACAATGAGGTTAAATAGCTTACCACATAGAACTATACCATATGAATGAAAAGTGAGAAATTTGTCTCTAGGCACCGAAAAATACATGTTTGAACAAACCTCATTTATATAAGTTAATAACACATCCAAGAATCACTTTGGGCCTAATAATATAACCAGCAGTCGCCTACAAGTGTTATAATGGCATGAAACCTGTATATTTTTCTCACCTCTCAACAAAAAGAAGGGCAACTTGATGAAACTTAAGCTAAGCATTATTAAGAAGTATATTTGTCAAGTTTGAACAAACACTACAACAAAAAGAACTGGACAAACTAGCTAAAAAAATCAACAACCTACGCCCACAATTGCAGAGATAAACCACAACTACACCTCAAGTGCAAGTTCTAGTAGACGCTGCTCAGTGGTGCAAGTTTGGAGAGGAAATTGTTGAGTACCATGGTGTCAAATCCTTGAGCACCACTTTTGTCCAATGGAGACAGTGGCACAAAGCACATTATTGCCTAAGTTAACCAAATCATGTGTTCACTCACATATTGAGGTAATATTTCTAAGTATCCCAGTTATGTCTTAACGCTGATAAGTATGGCAGCCCTCTACTCACCTGGAGGAAGCAACTAGCAAAGTTATACAAGAGACGACCTTATGTCAAAAGTTATTTCTTACCACTCTGTATTTCCCGAAGAAATTGTTTTCTTTTCTCCGAAAAAAAGAAATTGTTTTCTTACATTATTGATGTAACATAGGCACACAGCAATAAGTAAATTCATCGGCTTTATCTCCACTATGGTGATCTATCCAGCTGACGACTAAGTTGGCGGCATTGCAACTCATCATGGCAAGAGGCACATCTAGTACAGGAATTTCAATACACAATTTTTTTTGACGAAGTTCCATACACAAACTTGACAAATACAATCTACACTAAAAGAAATGCATTAAACCCACAAGAAGCCTTTTGTAAAGAGAGCATACAAGCTTTCACTTTTAAATGCCAAACTGTTCTGTATGTGAAACTGAGTAGATGAACACATTGGATATTCTCAGCTGTTAAAACGACAAAAGAGTCTTCATCCCGAAATTAAAAGAAGCACCAAAGTCATTCCAGCAACACATTTCAAGATCCCAATATTATTGGAAGACCCTTCATCAAAATTATATATAAAAAAAAAACTGAACGAACCAGTTCTGCAAACCAGATACTTAGGAAACATCACAAGATCCACATTTCAAGATTGTTAAGCCAGAGGTTACAAAATGGCAAAGGCTATGCAGATGCTTCAGTGAATAGCCAGAAATAACATCACACAATGAAACAGTATTAGAATAATTGCATGCCTTGTCCTGAATGGCACTGCAAACATGCCACCTATTGCATAACCTTGTGATCTAATCCTACTACACTAGCATCATGGCTTCAGTGGAGCTAAAACATCCTGCTCACTAAATCCTTCAAATGCAATTTTACCCTCATATGCCTTAACAACATCTGGCACATCATGAGCATGCCTCAAGACATACCTTTCGGAGAAAACCTTGGCACTACCAAGCAATGCTGAAGGTAAATTGATGTTGGGGTCAACCTTTCTCTCCCTCATCAAAACGCTTATGACAGCACACCTTGGTATGATGGTCTTCTCCAAGCTATACCCCAGAAGCACAGGTCGTGCCATTACTTCGCTTAGTTCAAACTTCAAGTCATCCAGGAAGAACCGGAGCTTCTTCTTTATGCTCTCATCAGAGAAGCTCAGTATCGTGGGTTGCCTCTTGAGCGCCTTTTGGAGGTCTCCCTCGGAAACCCCGAAGCTCCGGTACAGGGCCAACTTTCGCAGCCACGTTTCTCTAGTGACTAGTGATGTCGTTGAACCGGCTGATGCAGTAAACAAAGCCCGTGTCCGGACTGAGATCCGGTGCAGTGGCTACTGATACCGCAACTTAAGCAGTGGGTCGTTCCCAGCCTTCCGATGACCATCCGACGGCCCAAGCGAACCAGCGGCCATACTTCTTCCTCGTGCTTGTCTTCTTGTTCAGCAAACAAAGCACGGTGGCATCCATGGCCAACGGCATGGCGCTGGCGGCTAGCCACCTGCTCTGCGGCAAGGGCGAGGATACTGGCCTGCTTCTTCGTGAGCCACACCCTGGCCTCTCATGGCCACCGCGAACACCATCACATTCGTCAGCTGCTGGCCCAACGTTGGGCATCACATTCCTCAGCTGCTTGCCGAACGCTGGCCACGGCCCCATGACGAGCGCGCACCGGAAGAGGACACCGCAACATTGCCGCTGCCGCGTACTCCATGTTATAATCTAGTTGCATTTTGTTTCAGTTATAGACTTGCATTAGGTGCACGTTTATCCTGTATTCAGTCACGGGCTGCCCAAGATTGCGTCCAACTTCGTGTTCGTTGCCGATCCTGTTCGAGCTGAAATCTTCGGCGGCCGGTCTCAACACTCCACGATGACCGTCTCGATGCAGCAGTTGTTTGCTGCATGGCAACATCGAGCTCCTAGGAGAGGATCAAGGAAGAGACCGGTGAGGACAGCATGCCGGCGGTGTTGATGTCGCGCACAGAGAGCGATGCCACGGAGCAGCGCACGGCCGCGTTCCGGAATGCGAGACACACGCTAGCAACAAAGGCGGCAGTGGTGCGTGTGCATTAACAGGCGCTGCGATGCATGCACCTTCAGGCGATCTGGCGATGGCCACTCAGTACTCTGAAGACCACCATGCCCGTGCGGCCGTGCAGGCGTGCAGCTGCGCTTCAGCAAGGTGCTGCAGACGTTGACCGTTCATGCCAGGGCGCACAGTGACGCGGTGGTCGACAGGCTCTCCGGCGGCGTGGCCGGCAACAAGGGGTGCAGGGTCAGGCCGCTCTAGTGGTGATTGCCGTCACGCTAGTACTCGCTGAGTTGCTGGCTCATGTCCATGGGCGCTACCTGAATAGAGGCAGAGGAGGAAGAAGGCTTCCTTGGTTCGTTTGGGCTGTCGGATGATGATCGGAAGGCTGAAAAGGACCCACTGCTTAAGTTGCAGTATCACCAGCCACTGCTCGGTTGGCTAGCTCCGAAAGGTTTCGGGCTGCCCACCAGCCCCGATTTTCGTTGCCTCACAGGTGGATGCGCCACAATGGTCAATAGCCACTGCACGGGATCCCGGTCCATCTGTTACGCCCAGGCCGAGCGCCTTGACGTCGTCGAAGATCTGGGTCATGCGGTCGATCGAAACTGTGAGCACGCCCAAGTCGAATGTGAGGAGCCTTCGAGATGGATTTGTCGGGGAGGCTGAGTCGGCGGAGGGCGTCCACGACCGGGCGCATCCTCTTGTCCAAGTTGACCTGGAGGGCGCGTGGGGCGCGGCAGATCGCGGAACCGACGTCGCTGTCGACGCCGATGATGCCGCGGAGGAACTGGATGCGGGGCAGGAGGTGCTTGTCGAGGCTACACGCGAGAAGGGATAGCGTGGTGGCGAGCTTCCGCGGCATGACGCGGAGAGAAGCGAAAAGGTCGAGCTTGGGCCGGAGGATCCGGTCAGGGTCGAAGGTGAGGATCGACGGCTCTCTGCGGACAACATCGGTGATGTCCGCGTCAGTGAAGCCGCTGCGGAGGAGCGCGCGGACGGCGTCGGCCTTGGCGGTAGAGCGGATGCAGCGCTTGCAGGCGGACGCGGCGGCGGGGGAGAGCCCGCAGGAGATGAGGTAGGAGGTGGTGGTTGGGCAGGGCTTGGAGACGGGGACGCCTGCAAGGGTAGCTGAGGAGGAGGCATGGGAGAGGGCGGCGGCGCCTGGGGTTGGGCTGGCTGGGGTTTATGCCGGCGGCGGAGAGGATTTGGCGGAGGCGGAGGAGCAGCCGTCGGCAGAAAGAAGCTAACATGCCTGGCGCGGCCTTGTCTCGACTGCGCTGGGGGATTTTGAGCAATGGAACAGGTCAACAGGACGGCGCCTCCTGATGAACAAATTATTGAAATTCTTAGTGGTCTGACTGAAATGGAATTAGTTTTTTTTTTATTTTCAACCATTTTAAAATTATTTCTAAGGTTAACAACGTTATTAGAACTAAATGGATTCCCGGTACGTTACCGCTGTTATAAAAAAGGAATATAAATGGATTAGAATGATATTAACTAATAACAATTAATTGACGTATTAGCAGAGTGTTGGTAATACAAGAACATGATATAATATATGTATGGATTTATTAGTATAATTATGAAGATTATATTCATAACAGATGACGTGTCTTGCTGACGTGGGTATCATAATTCTTGTGTTAGTGAGCTTTAATTGTAAATGATAGTGAATTGCTGAGGTGGACACCTAGTGGACTGTTGAGTTGGACACTTAACATGTCAAGAGATATAAATAGTGGGATTGATCGATGTGGACAGTTTGCTAATCAAGAGAATTAGATACTGGGTTTTATCTTTACAACTATAATAGTTATAGATTTTATTTTCAAAACTAAAGCTGCACCAATCTTCCTTGCGTAGCCAAATTTGTTCTGCCGCCACGCCCCGTTTGGCGCAGCTGGCCTGCCATCGTTAGCCGCCCATTGACCAATGACATGGCTTGCATTGCCGCGCAATCGACTCCGGAACGGCAGGGCCATGCCACCCCGTTTGGCGAGGTACAGGGGCATACTGAGTCGTGCGGGCTCCCTCCCTCCCTCGGTTGGGCGCGCACAGGGTGCCACCAGTCTACCCTCGGGCACACCTGCCTCTGCGACAAAGTTGGTGGTGTCCCTGTCGATGAAGTCTGGTTGACAGTCTACCGAGGGTATGCTCACGGTAGTAGATGAATCGATGGAGATGCATGACACACGAACTAGATGATGACACAGGCACAAAGACGGTTATCTAGGAAGGTTCATCTCATCGAGTCAACGTAATACCCTACGTGTTGCGTATTTAGTGGACTGTATATTATGATGAGATGAAATCAAGAGGGTTTCTACCCCACCTTATATAGTATGGGGTAAGGTTACATATGAGATAAATATAGTCCTGATTAGTTACACTATAGGTGTTTAGAAATATTCGATAATTCGTCGTCAAGGATTCTTCACGTAGACTTGCGGTGCATACCGACCAGTTCCGTGCGCCACGACCATGCAGCTTGATCTTGTGGGCTGGACCCCCTCTGGCATGGCCCAAGTATCGCCCGCACAACCCCCCAGCCTAGGGCAACGTAATGCCCTACTCATTTCGTGCTTTCATGGTAGATTTGAAGAGTAGCCTTTGAAGCTGGGTTTAAAGGGAAAATCTTTATTTAGAAACATATGCAAACTATTTTAGGTGATTGAAGCTGTTTACATCTGATATAGTCTTTCATTTCTTCATCCCGTATTAGTGGCGGAGCCTGTGTTCGAAACTTGGATATTCCTACTTCCGTGTCAATAAGAAAAATCAATTGTTTTTGAACTGCAATGGGTGAAAATACTACAAAATACGGTGGATCCAATTTGAGAGGCTATTTTTTTTTTACTGTTTTGGGCTGCAATGAGTAAAAATACTACAAAATATAGCATTATACATATACAAGTATATACACATATATACACAGAAGTGTAATAAAATAGTTGGATATTCCCAGAAATACAGGGAATACCCTCTATATCCGTCCATGGAGATAATTGTTTAAATTAGACATAAGTTGTTTATATAAAACTAACGGTTCACATCATCTTTATTTTATCCGCCTCCACCCCCGAGCGTTGTCACCCTTGTATATGTTTGACACAGTCTAACTCCCAGCTCATGACTAGCTTAGCTTAGCTCATGCGCAGACGAGTTACAAGTTCTACGAAGCATGCATAAAGTTTAATAAGAAAATAAAATGTTCGTGCAAAGGATCACCGATGTTCTTAGACACGACACCGCTTGTACCCAGATCCCAGGTAGTAGTAGTGGACTGAATTGCATCACTTAATAGACTTAAGATCTGTCTCCATTTGAACAGGCGAGAAGCCATACTGCTCTGACTGCTCCAGCGCCTTCAAACAAATCAGTGCTTCAGACATCAAGGCGTTTTGCACCCTTGCTCCAGCCATTACTGGATCTCCAGTATCACCCCTGATGATGAACCCACATGCCCCAAAGGATTGGGCGCTCAGAAGCACACCATCCAAATTGATCCTCAACCATCCGTGTTCAGGTGGTCTCCAGCAATGCCGATGAATGATTGCAGCCCCAACGTGCCTCATGCTTTCCTTGTGTCCCAGGTCCCACTTGAGCCATCATAATCACCATCCGTGTAATCTCCTGTCTCGGTTCCATCAGCTCACCCACGTTAACTTTGCTACGGATATGTCACCACTTCCATAGTATAGTACTGTCGTATAGAAACTTTGCTCTTTATAAATACCTCAAACAAGAAAGAATTGAATTAAGCTTACCGCAATATATTCCTCATAAGTGATTCTTTAGGACCCTCGATGATCTGTATCTTCCACACCCACCAGCGCTAGAGGATGGCTGCCAATGCCATGCTCTTCTTGCAACAGAGTGAACTGTCAGACTGCTATTCGTATGTTACCTGCCTTGGTCATGACATCCCCATTGCAATGGCCCTAGATCATGTGTCACTCCAAGTTTTAGCAACACGGAATAGGTGGCCATAGATATCCACATAATCAGGATGATCAGTCGTTGTTGTTAAAACTGGGAGAGTGACCAGATGATTTTTTTCCCCTAGACCCCCCACCCCACCCTTTCTTTAGTTACCGTCTTACCAATGTCCATATTGCTCTCAAGATATTCCAGTTGTCCAGCACTGTGAACACATTAATCATCATTTTCACATTTATGATGGGCCTATGTGGAGTGGGAAAGGAAGCCAGAAAATGTTTTCTGCACAGATGTGAGTTTAGGTGGTATAGGTTGGAGCATAGGTGGCATGTCTTGTGGAGGGGAATAAGGTCTGTTGCTTGTCTGTGCGATGGTACAAGGTTGTAAAAGGAACTTGTGCAAGAGAAAAAGAAGGCTGAGAGAAGACAGATCGATTACAGAACTGGTGCAATGAATTACCCCAGGAACTGAGCACTGCTACATATAAAAATGTGTGTCCATACTTGGAAAGAAAATTATCAACAAATTGTATTACGCCTAGCATCTTGATACTGTATTCCATATGAAACAGCTATCTTTATCAAGAACTTTAAAATACAAAAAAAATACTATGTCAACTGTCAAGCATGGAGTTTTCATACGATAGTAATAATGGGATCTGCTATTTTTCTGGACCTTGCAGATTCTTAATTTTACTGAGAACTAGATACATGTGTAATTGAGAAGGATTCATTTCTGAGCACTAACCAAGTGGCCAAGACAGCATGAACAATTGACACCTGGCAATTGCCTATCCAGCTATCCTACTGCAGCCTTGATGCCATGAAAATGGAAAGAGATTAACAATAAATATGTATCACCATTTGATGTGTTTGTCATAGTAAAATTCAAACCATCAATGGAAAAAATGCCACCATTCAAGAACACCTAAATGACAATTTAACAATTGAGGGTTAAATACCTTACCCCGTACAAAACATATCATAGGGGGAGAGGGGGAGAGAGAGAGAGAGAGAATTCTCTCTAGGACACTGAAAGCATACATGCTTCAACAAACCTCATTTTTAAGTTAATAGCATAACCAAGAATCACATTGGAACTAATATAACAAGCAGCCTGCAGATCTGAAAGCCTACAAGTGTTAGAATGGTGTGAAACACTGACATCAAGTTCTCAGTTCTCAACCAAAAAAAAGGACACCTGGATGAAACTTCACCTAAGCATTATTAAGAAGTATATTTGTCAAATTTTGAACAAAACACTACACCACAAAGAACTGGACAAACCAGCTATAAAAAACCATCAAGCATATGGCAATAATTGCAAAGGTCAGGAGAGAAAATATTGGATCACCAGAGTATTAATCCTCAAGCACTTCTTTTCTCCAGTGGAGACAATGGCACAAAGTTCATTATTGACTTTAGTTAATCAAATATTGTGTTCACTAAAATATTGAGGTAATATTTATCAGTATCCTAGTAATGCCTCAACGCTAAGAATTATGGAAGCTCTCCACTCATGTGGTGGAAGCAAGGTTATACAAGAGATGAATTCATGTCAACAGCTATCCGTTACCACTCTGAATTTCCCAATGAAAATTTTCTTTTACATTATTGATGACTTGATGTAAAATAGGCACGCAACAATAAGAAAATTCATCAGCTTTATCTCTAATACGGTGACCTATCCAGCTTACGAATAAGTTGGCGGCATCATAACTCATCATGGCAAGACCCCCATCTAGAATAGGAATTTTATGCACAAACTTGAAAAAAAACAGAGACAAACGAAATCATCAAACCAACAAGAAACTTTTGGTCAAGAGAGCATAAAAGCTTTTATTTTTAAATGCCTAAATGTTATGTATGTGAAACTCAGTGGATGAACACATTTGTATAAGGATCAACAAAATGGCGATCTTCCTTAGTTGTTAATAAATGAAAATTTATCAATTAAAAAGGACAAAAGAGTCTCCGTCCTGAAACTAAAAGAAGCACTAGAGACATTCCAACAACATATAACAAGATCCCAATATTGGTGGAAGAGCATTCATCAAATTTATATAAAAACAACTAAATGAACTAGTTGAGCATGCTAGATACCTCGACAACATCACAAGATCCGCATTTCAAGATTTGTTAGGCCAGAGGTTACAAAATGACAAAAGCTATGCAGATGCTTCAGTGAATAGCCAGAAATAACATCACAAAATGAAACAGTATTAAAATCATTGCATGCCTTGACCTCAATGACATTGGAAACATGCCGCCTATTGCCTAACCTTGTGGTCTAATCCTGCTAGACTAGCCTCATGGCTGCAGTGGAACTTTTATCCCGATCTCAAAATCCTTCAAATGCAATTTTACCCTCATATGCCTTAATAACATCTGGCATATCATGAGCATGCCTCAAGACATACCTTTCAGAGAAACGCTTGGCAGTACCAAGCAATGCCAAAGGTAACTTGATGTTGGGGTCAATCTTTGTCTCCCTCATCAAAATGCAAATCACGGCACACCTTGGTATGATGGTCTTCTCCAAGCTATGCCCTATAAGCAAGGGTCGCTCCATTACTTCGCTTAGTTCAAACTTAGTCATCCAGGAAGAACCGGAGCTTCTTCTTTATGCTCTCATCAGAGAGGCGCAGTATCGTGGGTTGCCTCTTGATCGCCTTTTGGAGGTCGCCCTCAGAGATACCGAAGCTCCGGTACAGGGCCACCTTTCGCAGCCACGTTTCCCTGCTGAGGTGGGAGAACACGCTGATGCCCTCAGAGAACACGCTGATGCCTTGACGTCTTCGAAGATCTGGGTTATGTGGTCGACCGGAACTCTGAGCACGGCCATGTCGATGGTGAGGAGCTTCGAAATGGACTTGTCGGGGAGGCCGAGTCGGCGGAGGGCGTCCACGACCGGGCGCATCCTCTTGTCCAGGTCGACCAGGAGGGCGCGTGGGTAGCGGCAGATCGCGGAACCAACGTCGCTGTCGACGCCTATGATGCAGCGGAGGAACTGGATGCAGGGCAGGAGGTGCTTGTCGAGGCTGCACATGAGAAGAGTCGGCTCGATGACGAGCTTCCGCGGCTTGACATGGAGGGAAGCGAAAAAGATCGAGCTTGGGTCGGAGAATCCGGTCAGGGTCGAGGGTGAGGATACATGTCTGTCTGCGGACTACCTCGGTGATGTCCGCGTCAGCGAAGCCGTAGCTGCGGAGGAGCGAGCGGACGGCGTCGGCCTTGGCAGCGGAGCGGATGCGGTGCTTGCAGGCGGACGCAGCGGCGGGGGAGAGCCCGCAGGAGACGAGGTAGGAGATGGTGATTGGGCAGGGCTCGGAGACGGGGACGTCAGCGGGGCAGCTGACGAGCAGCCGTGGGAGAGGAGGGAGGCGCTGGGATTGGGCCGGCTGGGGTTTATGCCGGCGGCGGAGGGGATTTGGCGGAGGCGGAGGAGCCGCCGCCGCCAGACGGAAGCGAGCATGCCTGGTGCGGTTGGCTGGACGCAGCAGGGAAAATGCCACCCAGAGCATTAGCATGTCTATCTCTGTTTTTCTTTTTAAAACACTTCATCCGTTCTTGAATACATAGACTTTTAGAGCTGTCTTAAGTGAAACTTTTAAAATTTTGATCGGATTTAGAAAAAAATTAATATTTGTAATATCAAATTAATATCATTAGATTTACCGTAGAAATATATTTGCATAAGGTGTTCGATTTATTTTATAGATGTTATTATTTTTTTATAAGTTAGTCAAACTAAAAAGTTTGGCTGACACGGATTCAAAGAATTGATTTATTTAAGGATGGAGGGAGTAAATAAGACACTCTTGTCCTCGAAGCATCTAAAAAACTTATTCATATGAACTCATGGTCGTATTTTTCTCTCTAAAAAAAACAACATCTATCATACCAGTCGCAAAAAGTATCAGCCGAACAGAGCAAAGTGATCATTCAGGCAACGAATGGTGATCATCCATTTCTAACACGACAGAGCACTTTATCTTCTTTCTCCGGCTGACCAACATGTGGTTTTCTCCTCCTGTCACCATTGGAACACCCCGCCCCACCCTCCCACCCCCCATATCACCTTGTCACCCTTGCCTCGACTTGGCTCGACCGCCTCCACTGCCACCTGGCCGAGTAGGCGAGGATGCGCTATTTGTTTGACCTCCGCGCCTCCCCTTTCCGAGGGTGGAGGTGGAGTTTGCTTTTGGGGGCAGAGGTTTGCGCCGGGGCGACCTCGACCGATGTCGATTGTCGGCCCGGGGCAATCCTTGCATTTAGAGACGGCTGCTGATGGGGCTCCGCCCGTTTCAGCATTTGAAGAACTTAGTGGAGGTAATTGGGAAAAAACTTTATTACATGGTGATTGTCTTGCATGCCTCATTAAAAAACCTCGCGCCCCAACGTGAGGAAAAAGAGTGCAGAAGAGTTCTGAGGTGAAACGAAAAAATTGCGAAGGATAGGGTTACATCTTGCGAATGCCACTATGAGTAGTACTTACGAAGGTCATCGATGTTCCAAGTGTAAGGTAGATCGTCGCCGTCGGCGTCTTGTAGGTGGAAAGAGCCTGGCCTGACGGTTTTGGTGATGACGAAGGGGGCGAGCTGCTTGTGCTGGAGCTTGCCTGCCATCTTCGCATTTTGCTTTCTGATTAGCACCATGTCGCCCTCGCGGAGGCTGCGAGGTCCGACCTTCTTGTCTCTCCACTTCTAGGTCTCGGCTTGGTAACGGTGAAGGTTGTTGACGGCGAGGCATCTTGTTTCTTCGAGGAGGTCTTTGTCGAGGGCTTGTCTTGTGAGTAAGAGTCGAGGGTCGTTCTTGGTGATCCGTGGCGAAGCTCTTCTAGGAGGATGGCTTCTTTGCTGAAGAGTACTTTGAAGGGTGTGACACCCGTAGCTCTGCAATAGGAGGTGTTGTGTGACCAGATGACAGGGGTGAGCTCTTTGGCCTATTTGCCAAGGGGTTTGTCTTGGAGTTTCTTTTTGATTCATTCCAAAATGATGGAGTTGGCCCTTTCGATGAGGTCGTTGGATTGTGGGTGTCTGACCGATGCGAAGCAAATCTTGGTGCCGATCTTGAAGCAGAACTCTATGAACGCGAAAGTGTCGAATTGGGTTCTATTGTCGACTATCAAGTTTCTGGGGACGCCAAAGCGGCAAACTACTTGCTGCTAGAAGAACTTCTGGACTATGGCGGAGGTGATCGTGGCGAGGGCCCGAGCTTCGATCCATTTTGTGAAGTATTCAACTACAACCACTGCGTAATGGAGGTTTCTCGGGGCGGTTAGCAGTGGGCCGACGAGGTCCATTGCCCATCGCTAGAGGGGCCAGGTCGGGCAGATCATTATCGTCGGAGCTCTTGGTCAGTTTGAGTGATGTGCAGCCATTTGGCAACTTTCACAGTGGCGCACCAGCGAGGTTGCGTCTGCTAGGGCTGTTGGCCAATAGAAGCCTTGCCTGAACACTTTACCGACGAGGACTTTGGGGCCGTTGTGTGACCCGCATATGCCTTGGTGTATCTCCTTGAGTATCGCGATACCTTCGTTGGTGCTGACACATTTCAGCCATGGTGCCGTGACCGAAGCTTTGTATAGCTGTTGGTCAACGATCTTGTACCCTCGTGCTCTTTGCGAGATTCGCTTTTCTTCCTCCTTAGAGTCTGGCTATGTAACAGAACCACCCAATTAATATAAACCCAAGGTACTAAGTAAACCACCTAAGCAATTTAATTAGTACATTGTGCCCATATTAACACGGTAGTCCGTGAAATCTCGAAGGATTTCAAACATCTTAACTCACTACCCGGATCTTTTAAGGTTCAACATACACCACCCATAATATTACATAAGGTTTGCACATAGTTGATTACATCAGAGTTACAGATATGTTATTACAATACCAAATACGAGTTCACATAGCGAAAGCAAATAAAGGTTTTTAGTTCACAAACACACACCTAGTTTTAAACATAGTGCCTGGTCCACGTCGAAATCCAACAAAAGCAGAGGGGACGATAATACGGAGTGACCTTGCCCAAGGTCTATTCATCACCCATAGCTGGGTAGAAGCATGTCTGGCAGTAGCCATAGAGTATCTCACCATCTGCAACAATATGGAAAATAAAATCATGAGTATGAAGATGTACTCAGCTAGACTTACCCATCATAAATGAAAATAAATGAACTCCAAGGAGTATGCAAGGTTGTATAGGTAGGCTGGCTGACTTATTTCTTTGCATAAAAACTTTCTCTTGTCATAAACAGTTATTTAAACCCTCTAGCTTTGCATTTTATAGTCATTACCCTAATCTTACTAGATTAGCACCTGATCTAAACAGTCATGGGTAATTATCAAGCAAGACTAGTAACCATTTCGGTTGAGCATCTTTCAGCATCAACATTATAACCATGTCATCTCTTTGTTTAAGTTCTTACTACGATGTCGGTGCTCAGTCAAGTATTCACTTCCAGGAATGATGGCGATTATAATCGATTTGCAAACCAGCTGGCGGGTATTTCCCACACAAACCATAGACAACCGGTGCCTTGTTTGCCTTAGGTCACCTCGGCCTATTTGGGTAGAGTCGTGGGATTGATATGAACCAACGTACCCAGGAGCCGCCCGGCTGCATACTAGCCAGTCTCTGCCGGCCTCAGGCTTACTTTTCGTGCCCTTGTCATCACACCACCATCTCTAGTGCGAGCATCCCGGTCAACGCCCGGCCCAAACAGTCTCGAGGCTTCGCGGCCGAATGATCACATCCTTCCAGCTATCTGTGGGGCATGCGTTCAACATGACACGAGGGCCGAGACATCGGACGGGGCCGTAGTTCGACACGGACGGGACAAACAACACAGAACCTCCAGTTCTGTCCACAGCACCAATCCCGTTCGGTCTTGATTTATTACTTCTCATGGTTCTTCTCAAACATCACCTAGCTCATCATTAGGGGTCACCACCTATAACTCGCGGATAACAGAAAATCACCCGACTTCTACTGATCTAGTTCGGCAGGGCTAAGCATATATCGTACCAATATCTAGCAGGGTATTTGGGTATCTCAGGTGAACAAGGATAATCATAATGCATCAACGGTATCGATCAACGTCTATTAACTTAATGCATCATAAACAACAAAGGACGCAAATTAAGTTATTTGTAAAACTATTGGAAGGAATGCTCTGGGGCTTGCCTTTCTCAAAGCAGTTGGGCTGATGGTCAGGGCACTCTGGTAAGTTAGTGTCGGGGTCCTCGTCCTCTGCTGCCACCTGCAGCACTGCTCCCTGCTATTCTTCCTCTTCCGGCTCCTCTAAACTACCGGCGTAAGGTCTATCGGTAAACCTGTATGATGCGTTGATGCAAATGAATACCCTATATGCATTATAGCGAACATGATGGATGTTGTGAATGTATGCATGACTATGTAGTAGGTGATAGAATACACTCGTTATGTCATTACTACCCCAAAATAGATTTCAGCAACCCACCAGCAATTATACAGAATACATGACACGGCATCACGAAAACTCTAATCCGATACACAAACAAACTAGGGTAGAAATGGAACATGTACTTATACTACTCAGAAAAATCTACAAGAATTACAGAATCCTAATCATGATAAACAAAGTCTACTGTAAAATTTTTAGATTAAAACAGTAAATATTTCATCCTACACAAAAATCACTAGGCAGAAGAATTAATCGGACATAAAATACTTTGTACTGTAAAACATATCAAATAGTAGATTTCAGAGCATAACTAGCTTCTATTTAACTCTAAAACAGCCTAAAAAAATTATTAAGCAATTATTTTACATAATTATTTAATCATGAATTTCTTAATCTCTTATCAAAACTAGCACCCTAAAAAGATAGAGCAACTTTTACACATGACATGGTCAACTAACATTTTTCACAGATCCAACACCTCCTAACTAGAGCAACAAAACAAGAATCACATTTTTTAGATGAACCTAGAATTATTTATGCATTTCTGAAGATTTATTTATTTAATAGCCTTAAATAAAACTACATAGAAAAGTGTCTCAAAAAGCTCAACTCATATTTTTTATGCGTAGTACTCCTCATAAGAAAAATATTGCAAGTTGAACCACCCCATTTGGACTTAAAATGACCAAGTTATGATTTTCTAAAGATTTAACCCAAAATCTGTAAATGTATATTTTTTCTGAAAACTCGAACCGAAAATGCTACGCGTACCCCAGCATTTTACCCGCTGTAACTGACACGGGAACCTACTCTGCTACGCGCACCCAGGCCGTGTACCCAAAGGCCGATGCGCCCAGGGCACCGATAGGCGGGCCCGCGGTCAACCCTGGCCCACCGGTCAGCAGGACCGGGAGCAGGGCACGCTGACCGGCGGCGAGGTTCACCGGCGTCGAGTCCGGTATCAACGGATTCAGCTCAACAAGGTGGACCTATCGGTGTAGAGGATGAAGGTTCTAGTGGCGCGGAGCAACGACGGCGGACGACGGCGAGCGCCGGCGGCGGAAAGGCCGCGTGAGGTCGCGATCGGCGTCATTAACCCCACGACGGGCATCACCTACCCCTAGCGGCACCAGAACAAGTAAGAGGTAGGGCGGAGCGGGTCGGGGAAGGCGCGGCCGCGGCGAACCACTCCGGCGGCCGTGGCGCGCGGAGGAAAGGGACGACCAAATTAGGCCTCTACCTTGCGCAATCGGTTGAGGGACGATGTCACAACGATGGAGGAGGTGATGGTGAACCAGATGGTGCTCTTGGATTGAAAAATGGTGGGATGAGAAGGGAGCTAGGAGGCGGCGGGCTTAGTGGAGGCCATGGCAGGCTCGGCGGCCGTAGGAATGCGCTAGGGGGAAAAATGAGGGAATGGCGCGGGGGAGGAAGCGAGGCAGGCGGAGAGGTAAATAAAGGTGCTTGGGGCTCCTTGGTTTGGACAGAGAGGGCGCACGTGTCGGGTCAAGCGGCGAGGTCAACCGGACGACGGCAATGGCGGCTTGATGCAGCGGCGCAGCGTCGAAGCGGGAAGTAAGGGGTGAGTGAGCAGGCGAGCATGGGTGCTCGAGTGCGTGCTCGAGTGCTCGGTTTGCCGCGTTGTTTTGCAATTGGCGCGGGGCGTTGGCGTGAAGTGCGGTACGGCAGCCGGTGGAGCGTGCGGCAGGCGAGCGATGCGGCGTGTCGGCCCAGCGGTCCGAGCTGTGGCGACCGGACTCGTGGCGCGCGTGCGCACTCGAGTGTGAGCGCATAGCGCTGATGCAGTGAGCGGGCAGGCGGCAGCGGTGGCGCTGCGGCGTGGCACAGCGCTACGGCTCTATGTGCATCGGCGCGTACCTGACGGGAGGAAGGAGACAAGGGAAGGAGAGGGAGAGGATGATAGGTGGGCCATGTGGGTCCCACCCCTATTCAAATTGAACTGAAAAGTTTGACCCACTATAACTTTCAAAATATTGCGAATTTGGAGAAACTCAAAATATGAAAGTTGCTCCATTTGAAGAGAGGAACATTTCATACATATAAGTTTTTGCTAATTCAGCATATTTTTGAAAATAAAAGTTTGGCTCAAATTCAAATTATAAAATTAATAATTTTTAATACATAGACACTGTTTTTTTTATTTTTGAAGGACTAAAAAGCATTTTCATGACTGGGTAAAAATAGAACATTTGTCCAAAATAATTTTCTCTACAAAATATATTAAAGGTCCATCTTGAGATGAGCAATGCAAATAGCACTTCTAAAGAGGGTTTTAAAAACTCCATTAAACACACATTTAAAATATAACAAGCAAACATCCAAACCCAAATCAAGATGCAAAAGAGATGCTCATGAGATGCTCATGCAATGTGATGCTGGATTAATTAAGCCTAATACTGTGGATGTTACAGGCTGGAAGTAGCCATTGATGCCGGCCGCGATTGGGGCTCTCCAATCTTCGCTAGAAGTAGCCATTGATGCAGGCCGCGATTGGGGCTCTCCAATCTTCGCTGTGGAAGGCGTTGATTTGCTTCACCGGTGGTATGTGACCTTCAGTTGTGGGGAAAGTGAGGGTCTCATAGAACACGTCCGGAGGTAGAGGAGTTGCTTGGGTTGTGGCCTTCGCCAGCTCATCAGCTTCTCTGTTCTCACTGCGGTGGATTGATGTGGTAGTGATGGATAAGAAAAAGGTTTCCATTTTGCGGACAAGCTTCAGGTGCTTATGGAGCTCCAGCTCTTTTGCCTTGAATGATTTCTAAATGTAGCCTGCTATCACTTGAGAGTCTGTTCTGATGATCGTGT
This sequence comes from Bothriochloa decipiens, assembly GCA_023333625.1. Lineage (NCBI taxonomy): Eukaryota > Viridiplantae > Streptophyta > Magnoliopsida > Poales > Poaceae > Bothriochloa > Bothriochloa decipiens. Next base: position 31,981,662 of record CM041644.1, on the reverse strand, counting down.
GGCGTGCTGATAGAGAGCGAAGCTTGGTAAGGGCCAGGAGGACTGCCTCGTACTTGGCGGAGTTGTTAGTGCAGGGGAATTCTAGCCTTGCTGCATATCTGAGTTTTATGCCTGAAGGTGAGGTTAGGATGGACGCGGCTCCTATGCCCGAGGCCCCTAGGCTCTGTCTACATGCACTATCCATGGAGGTTCTACATCGTCTGCCTTGTTGTGCCGGTCGGGGGTCCAATCTGTGACAAAGTTTGCGAGTGCCTGGGATTTGATTGCACTTCTACCGACGAAGGTGATAACATAATCACTCAGCTGGGTGACCCATTTGGCTATTCTTTTGACTGCCTCGGGGTTTTGGAATATGTTGTCAAGGGAGAACAGTGAGGGTACTGTGATCAGGTGTGACTGGAAGTAGTGTTTTAGTTTCTTGGTGGCCATGACTACTGCATACGCTACCTTCTCCAGACCAGCTCAGAGTAGTGCTTCTTAGGCCCTTCGAGGATCTCTAAAACGTAGTAGACTGGGATATATCATTTTTGGTGTTCGTCGAGGGTTTTGTTTACCAGGACTACACTGACGGCGTGTGGCAAAGCGGCCACGTAAAGGATTAGAGGTTCCCCGAGGGTTGGGCTGGCGAGGGTTGATAGCTTGACCAGGTAGTTCTTGAGGTCGTCTAAGGCGGTCTGCTGCTAGTTGAATGGCTCAAATCCTTTGAGAGCTTCGAAGAACGCTAACCCTCGCTCATCGGACCTTGAGATGAATCTGTTGAGAGAAGCTAATCGACCGGTGAGGCGCTTGGCTGCTTTTCTTGAAGTCAGAGGTTGCATGGTTAATATGGCATCGATCTTGGTTGGGTTGGCCTCAATGCCTCTGGCCGACACCAAGCATCCGAAACACTTTCCTTTGCTGACTCTAAACACACATTTTTCCAGGTTGAGCTTGAGCTTCGCTCGATCGAGGTTTGTGAAGGTTCTGGTGAGGTCGTTGATGTGATCCGATTTGAGCTTGCTCTACACGATGATGTCATCAACGTAGGTGAAGGTTCTAGCGAGGTTGTTGATGTGATTCGATTTGAGCTTGCTCTACACGACGATGTCATCATCATAGGCTGAGACTGTAGGGTCATCCTTGAATACCTTCGCGGTCACGCGTGCGAAGGTTGGCCCTGCGTTGCAAAGGCCTTTGGCCATTCTGCGGAAGCAGTATTTGCCAAAGGGCGTGATGAAGCTTGTCTTCTCTTCGTCTTCCTTATCCATCCATATCTGGTGATACCTGGAGAAATAGTTGAGCAAAGATAGGAGTTCGCATCCTGCGGCTGCATCGATGAGGGTACTTATTCTTGGCAGCGGGAAGTCGTCTTTCGGGCAGGCCTTGTTCAAGCTTGTGAAGTCGACGCACATTCGCCACTTTGAGTTCTTTTTCTGGACTAGTACGACATTGGATAGCCAGGTTGGATACTTGATTGGGCGTATGACCCCCGCATCTAGCAGGCAGTTAACCTCCGCCCTGGCGGCCTGCTTTCTTTCCTCAGACATCTTGCAGAGATTTTGTTTGACCGCGGGTTAATCTTCCTTGACATGCAGGTTGTGCTCGATGAGGTCCCTGTCTGTGCCTGTGAGGTCAGAGGCAGACCAAGCAAAAGCATCGCTGTTATCATGTAGGAACTACGCTAACTGGGCTTCGATTTCGCTGTCTAGCAGGGCCGAGATGGTGACCTTCTTTTCTTAGTCATTTGGGAACAACTGGATCTTTTTTGTCTCCTCCTCGGGCTGGGCACGCGAAGGTAGCTAGGACGCGTCCACTTTGGGCTCGGCTTTACGCTGCTCTTTTCTGGCCTCCTCTTGTGCTTCCTTTTCTTCTTTTTCTTGCAGGCAGTGAACATTCTTCTGCCCCAGGGTTACCGTTTCCTCTACCACTCTGGCCACGGTTTGATCTTCGTACACTGCGATAATGCCTCCGGGAGCGGGCACCTTCATGCAGAGGTAGCCCAGGTGGATGGCGGTGCTGAATTGGTTAATGACCCCCCTGCCAAAGATGGTGTTGTAGTTGTAAGGCATGTCAACCACATCGAAGGTTATATGCTATGTTCTGGAGATGCGCTTGTCACCGAAGGAAACTGGCAATGTGATCTTGCCGATCGCTCTGACTTGTTGGCCTCCGAAGCTGAACAGGGGGTGCCCCGCTGATTGGAGCTGATTCCTGTTGAGTTTCATACTGTCGAAGGTTGATGCGAATAGAATGTCATCTGAGCAGGTTGTTGTCGACCAGGATCTTCGTGACGATCCAACCATCGATGTTGGTCTCGATCACCATCGCGTCGGTGTGCGAGTACTCTTTGAGCTTGAGGTCGGACCCGTCGAAGGTGATGGTATGTGAGATGAGTGCACGTTCTTGTGCGGACCTTCGGTGGCTACGTGATGGACCTACCTGAAATGCTCTTTGCGCTGTCTCTTGTTGTCGTGGTCTTCGTTGGAGCCACCGGAGATGGCCAGAATGACCCCATATGTGGAGGTTGGATTGTTGATCACCGTCAGGGCTGCCGAAGGTTCAACTTCGGCCTTGACTGGTTGCGGAGCTGGCAGGGCGGGTAGCGGAGGTGGTAGTGGCAAAGCCTGGGCTTGGAGTGGTTGCGGAGGTGCCGTTGGGTGGGTGATGGCGTAGTGCTGCTGGTCCTGGTGCGGGTAGTAGGCTTGGGTGTGATGGCCTTGACCGTATGGATGATGTGCGAAGGGTGGGTTGTGGGTAGTAGTATGGCTGGTGGTATAGGGGTGGAGCGCGGTTATTGTAGTTGTGGCCCTGGTGAAGGTTTTGAGGGTTGGCGGGGCCTCTCCTGGTGTGGTTGACCGTGCCCATTGAAGGTGTCAAAACGGACAGACTGTCTCTGTACTCTACCCCTTTAGCGAAGTAGACGCATGCACTGCTTGATGTAGTGGTCGCTTTCGGTGCCGCAGAAGTGGTAGTAGCGTTTTGGTTGTCCCTGTTGTCTTTGAGGGTTGGGGTCGGCCGACCTGTGATCCCTTTGCGGTGGTGGTTGTCTGGCCAGCTGCTGGTTCTACCTTGCTTGTTGCGAAGGTGTGCTATCAATTGCATTGATGTTGCTCGGCCCTGCGCGGGGATTGTCATTGTAGGGGTTGTTGTTGCGGTCCCTCTGTTGGCAGGGCGGTTGTTGGTGCGGAGGTTGGAGCGTCTGAGTCTTGACACGGTGGTCGGTATCTGCCCGAATTTGCTTCTCCATGATGTCATACAACTCGGCGAGGGTTTTGGGCTATCTCCTTGATAGCTTCGCTGAACAGGGTCCTGGTTGTATGCAACTTATAGCAGCGATGATCATGACTTCGTCTGTGATGCCGGGGGTACGGTTCTTGGTTTGGACAAACCTCTGCCACCAATCCTGTAGCGGTTCCTCGTAGCCCTGTCTACAGTTGAGGAGGGTCGTGGCTTTGGCGTTGGACTTGTTGACTCCCTTGAAGTTTGTGCACAGCCTCTCGCGGAGGTTGTCCCGGCAGCGAATGGACCCCGGGCGGAGGTGACTGTACCAGGACTGAGCGATGTCTCTGACAATGATGACGAAGGCCTTGGCCATGGTGTCCTCATCCCGCCAGCTGCGGAGACTATGGCTTCGTAACTCATGAGGTATTGTCTTGGCTCGGTATGCCCATCGTACCACAGCAGATGCTGCAGGTTGAACGCCGGCGGCCAATCGGTGGTCTGAAGATCGTACGACAGGGGGGACTTGGAGTTGTAGGTCGGTGGACTAAGGTTGGCTTTGTACTCCGGAGGTGGGCCGTGTTGAGCCTGATCTGCGCCTAGGTATAGGATGTCGGCATGAAGGTGCGGCTCTGGGTGTGGTGGGTGGGGGTCTTGATGCTGATGCTCGTGGTGATGTTGGACTGGCGGAGGTCAAGGTGGCAGCGACGGAGGTCGTGCCCGGGGACCTCTTTCACCGGCATTGGCCTCGGCCTCTGCTACTGTGATGCTTTGCTCGATCCTGCGGAGCTCTTCTGCGGCTTGCTCTATTCTGTGTCTGGTCGCTGCTGTCTGGTTCTACCTGTTGATCTCGTCCAACTGCCTCTTGCTTGCTGCGATGCGCTCATTAAGTTCGTCGAGGTGTCTGGCTAGTTCTTCTTCATCTTGACCGTCGTCGCGGGCGGGCATTCCGTCGCTGCCATCGGCGAAACTGTGGGGGTGAGGCTGCCTGATGGTGGTCACGACCACCGAGCTTCGCGGCCGAGCTCCGCTCTGATTGGTTAGGGTGTCGGGCGCCGGTTCCGCGGCTAGCTCCGCCGCCGCGTCTGCTACTGGGGGTACGGCTGATGTGTCGGCATCCCCGACCGAAGGTGGGTCGCTGGGGTTCCTGCTGCCTGGGACTTGTCGCTAGTGGTCGGAGCCATGGCTTCGATTTTTGTTCGATCCCACGGACGGCACCAACTGTTGGTGTATGCTCCTGCCTCCCTACCTTCACCGGGCGAACCAAGAAGGGAGGGCAAGGGTCTTACCACACAGGAGGGAACAAATGAAAAGGAGCAAGCCGAATGTTGAAACGGGCCCACAATGGCAAATTGCATTAATTGGCACTGGAAATAGAACAGTGCTCTCTCCTTTCAAGGTGCTTCACCCTTGGTATTGGGCATACCAAAGGCCAAGGGCTTTTTACCCTAGGGTTTTCCTCTACATTACACTGCAGGTAGGCCCCGGACAGGGCTATTTTTGTACTTAGGTTGAACTACCTAACCGCCTCCTTGAGTTGTCTGGGCGTCATGTGCCGGCTCGTCGGTGCGCCACGCGTCGACCTGTCGGGGCTCTGCGCCGGCGCTGTCAGTCACAGCCACGCCGCGGCGCTTGTCGCCAAGACCAAGCTGGCCGCCCGGGCCATGGACCTTCGGTTCCTGCAGATTGTGAAACCAAATGCGAAGGTCTTGTGCGAGGGTCAGTGTGCCAAACGTACCTCCGGTGCGATGGGGGGCAGTGGCGAAGGTTGTTGCCTATGCTGCTGGCGTTCGTCAGGGGTCTTGGCCCCTGGCTAGGGCCGCAGAGCTGCATGGGGGCTCCTGGCAGAGGTTGCTCCCCCCAACAGACCCTAAGGCCACCCTCCCATCTCCCCCACCCTCTTGGCTGACCTACCTCCCCGAAACCCCCTCTAAGCCTGCCGAAGTTGGAAATCTTTCCTTGGCAGAACCCTAATGACGGTGTTGCCTCGTCCACCATCATGCCAGAGACGAGGAAGATACGCGTGTGGGGAGGAAGAAGACATGTGCACCATCGACCGAAATGTAGGAAACATGTTTAAAATAAAAAAACTCATCAATAAACTATACAAATAATACACGCGAGTTCACGATGCACCGGCACTGATGGCCTATGAAAGCAAACCATCAGTCCGGTAGGACACTATTTTCATAATGGAAGAGGGATGGTCAACAAACATCATGTTAAACAGTGTTCAATATTTTCGTCAACTTGATCAATACTCGCCAAGGTGGATACAAGTCAGAGAGGATTGGCCCTTCCTAGGAGCCCATGACGAGTGAACTGTTAACCGCAGGAGAGTAAAGGCAATGGGGCTTTTCCTTCAATCTACTAGAGTTGTTTCAAGTCAAACTTTTTTAGGTATGACTAAATTTATAGAAAATATTGTCAAGATTTATTACATCAAATTAGTATCATTAGATACAACATGAACTATATTTTCATAATGTACTGATTTGTTGTCACAGATATTTGTGTTTTTTTATATAAATTCGGTCATAAAAGTTTACTTAGACAACTCTAAGAATTGATTTATCCAAGAACTGAGGTAGTAATAACTTATAAAGCATTTCTTAAAACCATCGAAGATAACTAAACAAGCTCAACATGAGAAGAAGCTCGTGAAGAGATTTTGTTCCCCTCATACTAGCATCATATTACAAGTACGATTCTATACTGGAGCTCATATCACAACTGGGACAAAGTTTCTATTTCAGTGCAATTGATTTAAACATGTTGAAATTGCTGCATTGCATTTCCAGCTATAACAAAGATCACTTTAAATTAGATCCCATTGAGCGTGATCACAATCTTTCGAGGAGTAGCATGGTCCCGATGTTCACAGAGCCAAATACCCTACAAAATCAGAATGCTCAACATTAGGTCCCAGATAGAGCTAGTTGATCAATGATGATTTTTTTTTGTGATATACTAAACAGTAAGTCAGATGCACATAACTCACAGACCACACTCAATCTCACCACATGCGTATGGATCCTGCTACACATGCTAGCAACCCTAGGTTCCCAGTGTGCAGTCTGACATAACATTGCACTGGTGTGTACCGAACTGGTACAGGTGGGAACCTTGGGGATAAACAACAATGAGTTTTAGCTGCTTCTAATATTGACATGATGTTGTGGGTAATAATCGCAAAGCAACTTGCTGCAGACTTAATACACTAAATGAACTTGTGCTTATATAACTTTACTCAGGTCTTTATCTGAAATCCTCATTTATTCTCAACAGCCACCTTGGAAATAGAACCTTAAACACTGATACTAGAGGCCAATAAGTGTACTCCAATATGGACCTATGGTACAAGCCAAGTTAGGTATTTTCGTGCCTGCCAAGTTCCCACGTTGAGACGCGCGTTGGTGATAGGAATCCTGATGCAATACACCGAAAGTTATAAATACTAATTCGACACATCAAAAGTTATTTGGAAGGGTGAAGGGGGTCTACATACATCAGGGAACAACCAAACATTGATGATTTAATATGTGCTGGCATGTCATCAGGTCCTGCAAACAGAACTTGACAATTTGTGAGTGATCTAATCATCTAAATCATGCATACATAATGCATTGTCTCTGCCTAAAAAAGTAGAAACCACAGAAACAATGACATGAATAGAAGATATAAGACACATCCAATGTACGAAATTTTAAAAAGAACAGTAGCTCCAATATTTGCTACACTAGAGTTTACTCCAACGCTATAATAGCAGCATGAAAAAGATTCCTAAAAATACTAATATTCAAATTATAGTTGTTTGTCTGTCTCTCAAAATAATAGTAGGCACAATTCTAATTGAAAACAAATAATGGTAGAAAGGATGCTGAAGACTAACCACATCAGTCAGTCAAAGAACTAACCTTCCATAGTGTGCCTCCATGGAGCAGATGGACCCTGATCATAATAAAAACAAAACCGTGAGTTAAGGTAACAGTTTAATTTTCTCTCCATGAACAGAAACAAACAAGATATATCACGGCATTCACCTCTGGAACAATGCGACTAAGAAATGTTTCAGTGTCAGCCTGGACATCAGAGTCGTAGTTCTCATTAATAGTCAATGAAGCGCTTGTGTGCTGCACTGTAGAGCATGACCATTTTAGTAGTGCTAAAAATATTGAGAACTGTGTCTGAAATATACACTTGTTAGAGACTGCATACAGAAAGTCTACATAAAAATCCAATCTAATATAACATGAGGTTTCATGGGTACATCTTCTGTTGTTCTCTCTTCTAATTAGAATCACCATGAAAATACATGAATTGAATATATTTTCATTATACCCAATATTTCTTAGCAGCAAATGCTAGTCTACATGAATATTGTTTCTTTTTCTTCCTATACACCTGAATGGGCAGCAAAGTCAAGTAACAGGAAATTCTTTTTCTTTCTTCCTTTTTTGCATAAATGCCAAAAGGGAAAAATCTATGTATCGCACAAGTGCTCAAAATCTCAAATGGTGGACATGAGAATAAGAAATACTAACATCGCTACAACAAAAACAAGACCTACAGAATTTGCCAACACTGATAGTATATAGATGTATGAGCCAACTGCTAGAATCCACTCTGAACTTGCATCTCCATGAGACTAAATAAGAAAAGTACGCAGCTCTTGGAATTTCAAATTATGGTTGTTCTAATGAGTTCCACTTGAATTCTCTCCCAAGCTTGGAATTTCAAATTATGGTCGTTCTAATGAGTTCCACTTGAATTCTCTCCCAAGAATATCCACTCACAAATGATGCATTCATCAGTCAATAATCACAACTTCAAATCTTCTCAACGTACTTATTCCAATTTTCCATACTAGCTTTGACATGATAAGCACTGGGAACGCAGATCAACTCCAGATATTCTGACCGTCCTGTGCTACTTATCTTATGGTCTCAGTGTTAATGATTCTGACTAAACAATCACGTAACTTACATCATTGAAAGAAAAATTGATACACAAAAACAACAATTATGCAACAAAAATTGCAGGAAACGCATCCAATTGTGAAGAAATACATACAGAACAGATGCGCCGTGCCACACTTGAACTCGGCCAGGTCATTCCTTATCTCGTTTACGATCTGCGACAGACGATAAACAACACCATCACCTCACCCGACAGTGAACTACTGAAGCTATGTACGACTAGGAACGACGAGGGGGCGCATGGCGGGGGAGAAGGGCACCTCGTTGGTGATGAGGTGGCAGCCGCGGCGCTGAGGCGGGATGACCACGGTCCTCTGGGCCCACCGGGCGGCCTCGGGTCCAGCCGCCGACGGCGCCGAGGAGGAGGCGACCTCGCACCGGACGGCGCCACGCGCGCCGCGGAGGGGCCGCCCGGAGTCCGGAGCCGCGCTGCGGCAGGGGAACCGCACGGCGGCGGAGGCGGAGGCGAATATGGCCGGAGCCGACGCGAACGCCACCGCCTGCATGGTCTGACTGCACGGCGGTGGTGGCTGGGAGATTCGGGGATTTCGGTGAGCACCGCGGACGGAGAGAGCACGAATTTGTGGCGGCTCTCGCCAGTGGCCGCCGTGTGGTGTGACACGACGGTTGTTCCTTGTTCTCACTTTTTTTTTGCCAGTAATTCTCACTTTTTTTATGTGGGTGTAAGGTTTTGTTTCGTTTTCTATCTTCTTTTCTGAGAAAATTTCGTCTCTTATATATTAGAGAAATGATGAATTCCACTTGGTTTCTAGTACCAAATTAATATTTTCTCCATCTAAATTGGAAGTCATTTGATTTTTTTTATCTCAAGGTTAACCGCTTCTCTTATTCAGAAAATTTATACAAATATAGTTATAAATTATTTCCTAAAGAATTTTTATTAATAAAGCAAGTCATGACAAAGGAAAGTGATATTTTGCACACCTTTTTGAATAAAAAAGTGGTCAAACTTTATGTCAGAAAAAGTCAAACGATTTACAATTTGGGATGGAGGAAGTATATTACATGTAGTCTGTATTTTTTAGACTAGTTTCAAAATTATATACATAAGAACTTAAAATGAAGTAGAAACAATATTAGAAGTTCTTCCAACATAAGTACTTTCCTAGTAGCATGGATTCAGTGCTATGTAGGAATGACATATCATCGGACATGATGCCTTTTTGCGCCAATTCTCGAACCAACTCCAAAATACTCACTTTTAGAATGAGGAATTTTTATGTGTAGAAATTTTATTCAAATCAGTTCAATTTCACAAGAAAAACATAACGAAAAACCCATCTTTCTAATGTGGCTTAGACATGGCATGGATTCATTTGATGCACACTGCCTAATTATCGAGTTCCTCACGCTTCATAGTCATAGATGTCATGTTATAGAAAAAGAGATGCTATCACCCTTCCAATGCATACATCTTATAAAATTGTCTCCTAGGATTTAAAAGTTAACTAATTGTGTATGAGTTTTCTATGGTAGACCCAAAATAGGTTTACGTTTTTTTAAAAAAAAAAAACTTGGTCATCGCTGGCAAGTTTTTTCTTCTCTCTTTACCGCATGAATACATCGTTTTTATTGCTAGTGAAGCTTATGTCTTTGTTAGTAGTGTAAGGTGCTTGATGTTAAAGTGAGTCCAGAAACTTTGACAACATATTTGTAAGGTGATGGATGTTAAAGTGAGTCCAGGAACTTTGACAACACATTTGTTGCACTTAAGATATCAATGGTGACAATAAAGAAACAAGAAAAAACTATTTTCTCAATAATATATTTCTTCCGTTTTAAATTATAACATGCTTTGGTTTTTTTAAGTTTATAGTTTTTGTTATGCATCTATATATATGTTATGTCTAAATATTAGTAAAAACTATGTATCCAGAATTGTCAAAACATCTTATATTTGGAGTGAGTACTTAAATTGCACAAACTAATTTCCTAATCTAGGCATTATAAAGTCATTTTTATCGAAAACTGCTAATTCCTAGCCTGGAGAAACTATTTTCTCATTTCCCTTTCTCTCTCAAAAAAGAAAAAGAAAATCACATTATAAACAACAAACGCTCACCCTTCTAATTCTGAAATTTCTTCTTGTACTGCTAAATAAGCCCCCACATGTTTCAGTGCTGGTTTTTTCCTCTCCAAATGCTGAATTTGCTGGACCTAAATTCTCACAGTTTCAGAAAAATATTCAGATGAAAAATGTCCAAAATTGTCGAAGCTTTTTGTAACCCCACTCGGCCACTCCCCAACTCAGCAAAGAATGAGTGGGAAAACCCCGTGACCGGCAACCGCCCCACGGACGCCACACAACACAAATCACAAATGCAGCCGCTCCACCTCTCCCCGGCGCCGCCAAGGCCGCCCCTCCCGACGCTGAGGCGGCGGCCGGTGACCTCTGCCGTGGCTTCGGCGCCGGCTCCCATTCGTGCTGCCGCTGTCGGTGGTACTGGTACCTCATTCTATGCCGCTGGCCGAATCTCCTTGCCGCGCCACCTCACCGCCGTTGCTGCAGGGGCTGGGGCGGCGGCATACAGTCCTTCTGGCCCCAGCACTCCCTCTGCGGTGGAGGCCGAGTCTGAACCCAGCTCTCTCTCCGCGGAGGCCGTGGCCGAACGCGCCAAGCTGGCTCAGGTGCCTTTCACCCGCCCACTCCGTTGATGTGGAGTTCCAGTTGCCGTACCACCAGGATTTCTGGTGTCCGGGTGAGGACAGTTGGAGTTTTAGTCAACTGTTCTGGAGATTTTGGGGTTCTTGGAACCACGTGCTCGTTGTTTCTGGTTGCTGCAACAATTGAGCAATGAGGTTCTAATATTTTGACTATTTGAGAGAGCTAGTAAATATAAGCAATGCCGTGGTAGTTTCTTTCTTCTGCCACTGCTTTGTTTTGGTCTTTGGAGGAAGCTAGAAGCAGCTGAATTCCTTCTGCCGGCTGGTGTGAGGAATGAAGTGGCACCGTAGAATTCGATCATCAATACTAAACAATAACGACTTGTACTCCAACTTTGTTGATACATTGCCCTGTAGTCCATTTATCGGAAGAGGTGTGATATCGTTTGGTTTAACAGTATTCAGAAACCACATTTAGTTGTACCAAAACCTCATGTAAACTGTGGTATCTCTTGTTCATGATTTCTGAGGCTGTGTTGATATAACATTTTCCATATCCATGTGTTAGCTATGTGATCCTGTCTTCTGTTACTTGACTGTTAGTGTATAGTGATTACTTGCTTAAATTGTCAAACTTAAAGAGAGTTGTTTCTTAAATAAATGAACTACAACATGGTCATCTTGCTAGATTGTCACAGCTATTTTTCTCCATCACATAGTTACTGGGATCTACCAGCACTCATGTGTTGGCTATGGGGTGCTATCTTCTGTTACTCAACTGTTAGCATACAGCAACTTTGGTTAAATTGTCAAAATTTAGGAGAGTAATTTCCCAAATAAACTTAAATATGGTGGTCTTTCTAGATTGTCAGGCACCTAAGCTATTTTTCTCCATCATATAGTTATTGGGATAGTGGGATCTACCAACACTCATTCTCCCAACATACATTACTATGCATACTTGTGATTCCAACACTCATGCTCCCAATGCAGACTATGATTCTCGAGTATTAGATAATCAGTATTTACCTTTCTTTTGCAGGTTAGCAAAAAGCTAGAGAAAACAGCACGACATTTTAAGAATCTGGGTACCCTGGGGTTTTGGTCTCAGTTAGTGTGTACATTTGTTTCGGCTGGGATTCTGTCATTCTCTGCGGTTGCTACAGGGAATGTAACAGCTCCCTTCACATTCTGTGCAACTGCAGTTGGCATCGTCATGGCCTTCATCTCAGTCTTCCAGTCATATGGTTATATCCGCCTTTCGGAAAGGCTTAAAAGAACAGCAAATGAACCTTCTAAGGTACTTCCATCACCTAAAATAGTTGTAAAGCTGCAGCATTATTTTGTTTCTCTATGGACAAATATTTCTGCTGTACACCATTTAGCCTATGATATTCGCACCATCTTCCACCTGTCTACGCTGCTTTATGTCCTCATTTGGATCTTACATCCATCAACACACAATTTGTAGCTATTTGGCTTATTTTGCTAAATCTGCTGGAAGTAAATTGGCTGGAATGTATTTCTGATTCAAGCTAAGTAAAATTAGGAAAAAAAACTCCTATGGACAATTTGTTATCTTACTTTTATATGGTGCGCTTGCTAGACATGCTTCCGAGTCAAAACTAAGACTGTTTTCTTCTTTTTCAGGCTCCTGCACGTGCGGATGTGGTTAATAATCTGAAAAACAGTATCGTGCTTAATGTTACTGGAATGGCTGCTGCAGTTCTCGGCCTGCAGGCAACTGTAGGTGCTTTGGTAGGCAAAGCACTCACTACTTCACCAGTGCCCTACTACCAGGGAATAGCCCCTGGACAGAGTCCCGTTCTTGCTTTAGATATCTTTCTTGTTCAGGTATTATTTTTGTATTCATTTGTGTTTAGTTTACAGTAAGAATAGCTTATGTGGGTGTTTCATGCTTCTTTTTCTAATCGGAAAGTTTGTTTTGTGTAGTCTGGCATAGATTATCTTCACACAAATATTGGAAAATGGGTCCACGAGTGAACTGAAAACCAATATTATTTCCAATGGCTGTATAATTCTCCATTAATTTTTAAAATTCAATTTATGTTAGTACAATTGGTATTGCTATGTTTGTTTTACATTGTGGCTGTCCATTTCAAATGTTTATTCAATAACTGGTATTTACCATACGTTACTACTGATACAAGAGCACTTATCGTTTTCTTGCCATTTATTCCTATCATCTACAGGCTTCAGCCAACACGATCCTTTCACATTTTCTCGGGATATCCAGCTCACTGGAGCTACTGCGGTCTGTAACACTGCCTGAAACAGAAGCTGCCCCGCCAAAACCCGTATGGCGGTCTGTAACATTGTCTAAAACAGAAGCTGCCCCAGTGCCAAAACCGGCATAAGCGTCAAGCGTGTCCGCGAGTCCTCCTGACCTGAAGAGTATATCACAATTTTTTGTTGTTTTTATTTATAAATAAATACATATTGTATAGTCCAATGTCCATGGATCTCCGCTCGTTTTTCCATATTAGCTTAAATCGATCTAAGAGACTAGTCTGTAAGTTTGAATGACAGCTTCCAAACATACGAAAGCTGCCTCACAGAACTACCACATTGCTGCTACTGTCAGGTTAGAAACCTGGTTCCAGCTCCAGATTACGTTACCTTTTAGCTTTTACCGCAGGGTGCAAGTTTCTTTGCTTGCACATCATCAAAATGTGTCTAAAGGCACAAAATAACAATTTTATGTAACCAAAAGATGTTCAGTGCAATATATAGACATAAAACGAACCTTCATTTCCTCTATGCTATTGTAAAGCACTGTTTGTTACATTCAACTCTGCGTAATGCTAAAACAACACAGGTTAACAGCCACTAACCCTCATGGCCTCTACCACTGCCATATGGACCCTGTATATATTTCCTAAGAGTTGTACAAGATGAACAACATCAAACTTTCAACCAAGCAAAAACTGACGGCCCGTCGAACCAGTCTTCAAGAATTAGAAACTCCAGTCAGTGCCTATGCCTCGTCATACATAGCATAACATACCTCCCTTGACCCAGTAACACTGCAGCTGTATCCAACAAAAGAACTCATCAAACTCTTGCCGTTCTCATGATCCGAAGTGGCTTGATTATCGAGTCAAGATTGTCAGTCTGCATCTCAAGGCTCCCTGAGTCCAAGTCCATCGGCTGTATGTCATCCGAAGCGTCTGCGTCTTCAGGGACTTCAATATCGGCACCCAGTTCAATGAAGTCAGCAAAGTCCTCGCCAGAGACTTGCTCTGGTTTCTGTCTCTCTTCTTCCTCCAAAGAAACTATCCTTGCTCCACTGCCATGGCCAATGCTTGTCTCAAAATACCGACCCCAACTGTAGTTTTGGATGGTGTCTACTTTGCTTCTCTTGGATTTTTTTTTCTTCTTGGGGTGATTCTTGGGGTGATGAAGCTTGCATCTTGATTCTTGTGGGCACTCTCCTGTCGCCTCAAAGACGGGGCATACATAGCTGTGCTTTTTACGACACTGCTCGTAACAGAGATTGTTTCAAGTCCATGAAAAGATTAGTGATCTTGATTCAGAACAATAAAGGTTCATCTAAGGCCACAGAAGTTTAAAAGATGAACAAGCTCTGTTTTAAAGCAGAGACGTTCCAGCATAGGTTTTCCCTAAGAGGAGGCAACCTTTCTGATCTATTTATCTATGATGAAGTATCAACACTCTGACTGAATTAGATTATCCAAAATGAAGGAACTAACGAATGGATATCAATGACACTATGTCCTATAAAACATTTCATGTTAGAACAAATATACAAAGGAAAGACACCAACCTACATATATTAATTCTGATACAAAATATCATTCACACTAACAACCCAGTGGAAGCAAGCTTTATGCTACCTCCACAGGAAATCATGTGCCTAAATACCCTCCGATGCAAGGCGCAGAACAAAAAAAATTTAAGATCAATATAATTCTAGTGATATCATAAATACCTCATCACCATCAGCACAATATCCCTTCAAAAAATCTTCGCAAACAGGGGCATTCGAGTTCACTTTCACATGCCTATAGGGACAGCCTGTGTTGGTACAGAGCCCTGCTAGCAATGCCAAACATACATGTAAGCAGGCAATCAATTGCAAAGGATAGTAAACAACAGTACAATGACACTGAAATGAATCACCTTGCAGAAAGTAAGAACAATCTGGCATTCTTTCAGGCAGGACCTGCAGGACAGATACTCATGATGGAAAAGTATGAAGTCATGATCACCAGTAGAATCAAGAAGAAATCTTACCTTGTGAGTTAGTTTGCAACTAGTACTAGAACACAAGCCTCTAAGAAATTTAGTACAGATAGCTACTTTAGCTCGGTCATGAATATAGGGACACTTGCCACCAGATTTTTTACACTCGCCAAAGCGAGTGAAGAATTGACAATATTGCTGCTTCTTTGCCAACCGTGTTCTAACAGTATGCAAACTCCATCGAACTTTCTCACTTGCTAGCATGCGGATTACTTTCTTCGGATTTCTGACCAGCTGGTTACCTTTGTTAATACGCACGTATCTGCTTACAGTAAGACAGAGAAAGAGATGTCATGATTCTGTCTGCCATTCCTAATACAAGATACAATGCAAGCGAAACATACTCATTGCAAGTTGATGACACCCTTGAATCTGAAGATGCTCTGCTGGTCTTTGTTAATTGATTGGCAGCAACTGATGCAGAGTATCGATCTGAAAACAAAATGGAGATCATGAATCGTAAGTCAAAACAACAAAAATCTAGCGAGAAATGGAAAGATCAGATATGATAATTAGGAGACTAGGTACAGGTAGTAAGGTAGTCCAAACCAAAGTGTTCCAACATGGAAGGTAAACAATCATGAATAATTACTAATTATTCAACCATGAATCTTAAATGGGCTACAAAGAGAACATGTCTCACATGTTAAGACTTGGACAACACAAACTGAAAAGCAATCTGGTGCATCAGTAACTGATTAAATTCTAAGGCAAAGAAGCATGAAAGATTGAAAGTAATATGAATAACAGAAGAATTGCATTGCATGGAATTAGTATCTCATGCATATGATATTTTAGTTTATGACTATCAAAATACCTAATGTATTACCATTCCTACCCTTGTTACAAAGAGACTGCCGTTTTCTCTTTTCTCTTTTCTTTCTTTCAACTTCAGCAACTGCCTGCGTAGCTTCCTGTAATCCAGATTTCAGATTGCTCATGTTTGATCAAGCAAAAATAGTGCTAGGCAGCAACTCTATAAACTAAACAAAATAATGTTCTTGGTGTTGAAAATATAGAAACTATGCATGTTACTAATTCTGAAATAACATTTGACAAATGAAACTAGGAAACAATAGTCTAGTATATGTTCTCATGGCCCTACCAACAGTCTAATAAATGTTAACTCTCAAAACAAGGATTCATTAAGAATAAAATTTATATTTGAGATCAGCCAACAAACTTCAGTTAGAAGCTTCAAGAGCTAAAAGAAAATTCCAGTTATATTTAAATCTATCCTCATATGTTTCCATTGAATTCAACATCTGAATATAATACAGTGGTGATTAGGACACTAAACTAAATTCACATGGATTACTCAATATGAGTAATCAGGGAGATTAGGCATCTCTGAATTCAATACCTCATTAACCTTTTGAGAATGTTTCTCAAGGGACCTTGACCATTTCAAACTTGACCCGCCTATACTTAACACTCCAGATTTCCGAAGAGAGAATCCATCAGTAGAGACTGTGTAAATAGTACTTCTCATCCTTGTTTGCAATAATTTTCTGACAAATGATAGAGGATCATGACTTGCTATTAACAAATTGAATGGAATGAATCAATACAGAATAGGGGTAAAGTAAGGCTTCTGGTATCGGTTACCTCATTATCCCTATAGAGCTTGTATTCAACAACGAAGGGTATCTGCCTCTGAAGTTCTGGCAGAATATTTTTCTTTTCCATGGAAGTATACGAGGGAAGACCTTCATATGACTAGCTCCCACAAAAGATTTCTTTCGAGGATTTTGTGCACCAAGTGTCCAGACATGAGAGGAACTTCTGACAGTATTTGTTGTCTGAAGAGCTGCATTTAGAAAAATTACACAAATGATATTTCAAAATGAATTAGCATTGCTTCGTTGTCCAAGCACATGCCCTCAGAAAGCATAGGTCAAGAGGGAATCAGGAAAAAGGAAGAAAAGGCTGGCAGCGATGTAGTTTAGAACAAAGATACTGTCTACACAAAGGTTGAAGACAAGTAGTGACCAAATCTTCTAGGAAACAGTGGTCATCATCATAGAAAAAGCAGTGTTCATGTCTCGATCTTCAAAAGGTGAAAGAGTGGGATACCAAGAGGAACTACAAGACTATAACCAACATAGTTTGGCAATAATATCATTCATATTTAATTATGGTTCTCGATTTTTCAATTTAGCTAATGTTCCTTATAATAACGAACATAACTGGAATAAAAAAGACAGACATGTAAAACTACTTGCTCGATATACGTGAAATACATTACATGTAATTTCCAAACAAATTCCAGCATACTAGAAAATGCTGACATGTTAATTAACTAACAACTTGGTTAAAGGTACATAAGGAACAGCCAAACAAGTAATTGTATATAGCATGTTACCTTTGTGCGGCCTGTCCTTTGCCACATTGATATTGCTGTTGGAAGATGTAGACATTAGAACTTTACTCTCACCTGACTTTATATTCTCAACCTGAGATATATCTTTTGAACTAGGAGCATCAGAAGTAGAGGGACCCAAAATAAGCTGATTTTTCCTTTTCTTGAAATAGAGATCAGATGTTGCGGATGGCTGCAGCAACATAACCTTATCCAAGGAAATGTTACTCGACTCACCAAGATGTTGCCCCTGTGCAACAACTACTTGATTTAACTTTGGTCTAACATAAATTGCTTTACTAGCATCAAGGGCTTCAGACTTGTGCAAACTAATAACGCTTGGATTGTCAGCACCTGACTTAACCTGCCCACTGGAGTCTTCCTTTTCAGTTTCAAGGGCCTGTTGATGTAAATTTTGAGACAATGGCTCCAAAACATTCACAGCACAACTAATAGATTTGGTGTGAAGTGGCAAAGGTGGGGTCTTGGGTCTTTCAACTGAAATATGAGAATGTGCTACGTCTTTTGAATCAACTTTCCTGACAAAGTTCATGCTTCTCCTCATAACAGGCTTACTCAACTTATTTTGAGAATCTTGATTAGAAGAAGAATGAAAATGATTTCCAGTGGCTGGATTTCTGATGAGGGCATTACCCTTGCGGATATAAGAGTTTTGACTTTTGCTATTCTTTTTTACTGGGAGTTTAGGGGGCAATCCTGAAGTCTGTGAAAGATGCAATGATGGATTAGAAGATGACACTGCATTGTCACGACGCCATGTCCTGTTACATGCATTCTGGTTTAAGCGAGGGGTTTCTCGCAATGAACCAGGCAAAGCCACCTGTTTAGTAGGTACCTTCGATACTGTGGAGCTTGCAATATTAATTCGAGGAGGAGATTTTACTACAGAGTTGACAACTGAATCTGACAGTGCCTTCTTGCTATCCTCCTTTGGTGCTGATACCTTGTCTGGAGAACTGATAGGAAGTAAAGAGGATTTGCATGATTGATGTTCCTTTTGAGCTTCTGATACAATGGCTTCAATCCAGGAGGATATTGAATCAGGTGTTGTACTTGACACACCCACAGGGTCCACAGTACTTCCATGATAAGTGTGATCGGAATCAACAGATACCTGAGAAGAAGCTAACTCTCGACCTGGTGCATCAGCAGATTGTGAAGATAAGAGAATCGGTTTATTAAGGTTATCTATAGGTTTATCCACTGTGCGATACCTATATTGATCTAAAACATTTACAGAATTAACAGAAGAACCTGGGAGAACAATCTCATTCTCAACATCCTTATTTTCCTCTTCTGTTGCCAAAAGATCTGCTTGAGGACTACTGATACCACATGGTTTGAGGCTGTGATCCTGGCCAGACAAACTATCAATACTCTCATGCTGGTAAATATCTGGCATACTATCATGATCCTGACAGAAAGAGGCACCTTCATCCACAATCTGCTCTAAACCTAACCTCTCATTACTACCAGCAGCATCATTATACAAGCAGCTGACAGTAAGTGGTAAAGTCAACCAATTCTGACTGCCTGCATTCATAAAGTCATTGCCAGATTCACCTTTTCTTTTGACAATATTACCAAATTCTGTCATTGTCACATCAAATCCCTGGTTTACATCCACCAGGTTATGGTTTTCCTCAGGCTGTCCCTCACTCTCTGCACTACTGAAATAGATATTATTACCAAGGGTCAAAGCTGTAGGAACAGAATGATCACTGTTACCAGATACAGATGGTGAATCATGGGAATGTAAGGAAGATGGATTGTAGTCAGGAGGCGGGTGGGGTCTATGAAGATGTGTCAGTTCTGCTACTTGAGATGAAGTGCTCCTCCCTACACCATTATTCAGAATAAGAGCACCAGAGGAATCCTTCATAGGATCATCATCCAATGATGGCAGCATTGTGCTCTCTGTATCTCTGGATGACTGCAGAGCATAGCTATCTGTATCCACTACTTCAAGGGGAACATATGGCTTGCTTGAAGCAGCTTTCGCATTGTGGAAACCCACTTGCATGCTGCTATCCTCGGTTCCACCTGCTACAGCATACTCTGGAGTGGACAATGAGTTATCTGAAGCTCCAACATTCCCATTTAAATCCATGGGGCTCTTGCACGCTACATTCTGAGCAAACTTACTACTAACAGCTTCCATTATATTAGGAGCTTCGGCACATTCTATTGTTCGAAAAGCACTTGAATCCATGAGCATGTGGCTCTCCTTCTGGATATTCTCACTAATATTATTAATTTCTATTGTACTCAAGGCTTTCACATTTTGGCGCGCAAAAGAAGTAGCTTCATTTGGTTCAATGGGCATTCTCCACTCTTTCTCCTGGGTAATCTCATGAACACTTTTTTCCGTGGTATTAAGGGTACACAAAGATCCAAAAGATGTAACATCCTTTTCTCCTGGATTGTTTAGCAGATTGCCTTCTTCCTTATGTGCACAATGAGCAACAGGGGCTTCTGCTATCTTGGGATTTCCCTCAGGTTGGCCTACAGAAGCAGCAGACACTTCACTTGCACCAATCACAATCATACTCTCTTTTTCATGGTTATCCTTGCTCGGAGTCATGCTAACTTCACCTGTACTAGAACTCCTAATGGGATCATTTAGAAGGAAAAGGCCTTCTTCCCTCCTGTCATTCTCACTTCCACTAACTTCTGCTGTACAATCCTTAGCTCCATTCACATAAACAGCACTATTTCTACTCAGGATCTCAGGAACTTTGTTGTCTTCCATGTTTTCCACTTCACAGTTACGTGGTTCAACTGCATCAAGAATCATAGGGCAATTACTTGCGACATTCAATGGACCTGAAACAGCCAGAATTTCACCCTCTTCTTCCTGTTGAGAATTACTGTTTTCACAATGAACAGTAGTATCTTTAACACTTGAATTGATGAAACACCTATCATCTTCTTTTCCAGGATGTTCAACACCACTTGTATTGAATGTTTTAGTAGATTCAATAGCTGGAGATGCATTGGCATCAATTGAATTCATGATACTTTTACAATCTTCTTTTCCAGGATGCTTTCTCCTGCTAGCACTTGCTGTGTCAAGAGTTTCTGTAGATGCAATGGTTGAAGCAGCATTGCTCTTCCTTGGACTCACCAAATCATTATTGTGTTCCTTCTGAACCTCCATGCTGTTAGCAACTCCAGCTGTATCACTAGTACTGACCAAATTGTGTGCAGAAATAGCATCCTTTTCAAAAGATGATGTTGTGATCTCGCCTTCTTCTTTCTCAGAAACATCTGCATTAGCTTCTTCTTTGGCAGAGGCATTTACATAAGCATCAATGATGTCCTTTTCTGAGACGGTTGAACTACTACTGTGTTTATCTTTGGCACCGATCTTCCTAACAATCTTCTTGATGACTATCTTTTTCACTTTCTTCACACCAGGAAAGGCCGTCGATCTCACACCTGCACTCGTGAAACCTGGTATACTATTACCAACCTTGTCAGGCTTCTTGGTAACCTTGTTAGCATCTCTTTCTTTTTCCTTGGCTTCTGGTGAAGGCTTCACAAGAACAGAGGACAGCACCTTCTCAGTTTTCTTTGGTGTATTCTTCTTCATTCCTGCACTATCATCACTGCCTTTACAATCAGAACTCTTCGCCTTGCAATCCAAAGAAATTACGCTGGCCAATTCCTTTGAAGAAGACCCAGAGTTCTTGGTCTTGCTCGGTGAAATATGCACCTCCTTTGGCACCTTGCGTGGAGAAGGCGGCGTATACAGTGAGGGATTCTCCTCAATACGATGCCATACAGACAATCTTGTAGGAGCCATCTTCTGTGGGGCTCGCCTAGGCGAGCCAGGCAGCATAGCCGACATGGACATCGTCGCCTTCCTGTTTCCATTACTGTCACTGTGTGTCACAAAGCCCTCGTGGCTGCTGTAATAACTAGTTGCCCTATCTACAAAACTGTCATCTGGTAGCGGAGAATAGCTAGGGTGCAGCTGTTGCCTCTGGCAGCGGGGTGGCGGGCCAGAGCTGGATGTGCTCTCCCGGTCACCCGAGTCATGCATGCTGCAGCGGTACCTCTTCCGGGCACCAGGCGGCGACAGCGACACCCGGAGCTGGCGGGCAGCGTAGTGGCGCTCCTCCTCAGCCTCCTCCCACGAGAGCTGCGGCTTGATCTGGTGGGGGGCAGCGTAGCGGCGCCCCTCCTCAGCCTCCTCCCACGAGAGCTGCGGCTGCTGGTGGTGAAGGTGCTGCAGCGGCTGCTGGTGGTGGTGATGGTGCTGCAGCGGCGGCTGCTGGTGGTGGGGGTGGATGCGGCGGATCTCGTCGGTGGGGCGGAAGTCGCCGCCTCCGTGGCGCTGCTGGTGGTAGGGCTGATGAGGAGGCGGGGGGGTGTGGTACGGCGGCGGGGAGTAGGTTTCCGGCGTGGGGCGGAGCGGGAGGAGGGCGTAGTGGGGGCCGTCGTGGCGGTGGTGCGGCGGGGGAGGCGACGGCGGGGGGGGCAGAGGCTGGGGCGGAGGCGGCGGCGGCGGCGGCGGCTGCTGGTGGACGCGCGGGAGGGGGTGGTGGTGGTGTTGGTCGGGAGGGGGGTACTGGATCGGGCGGGAGTCGTACTCGTAGTCATACCTGGACCGCGCAGGGGCAGCGCCGCCGCCGGCCAAGTGGTGGTGGTGGTGGTGGTGGTGGTGGTGGTGGTGGCCGGGGTGGTGCTGCTGGTCTAGGTAGTGGTGGCCGCCGGGGTGCGCGGCGGCGCGGCGGTGATGCGGGTGGTAGTCGAAGGGCGGATGCGGATCCATGGCGATTGCCGCCCGACGAAGCGTCGCGTGGATTTGGCTCGGGACTTTGGTGAATTTGCGATGAGATTGCAATTCGGCGGCGGCGGCGCTCTAGGGTTAGATTAGAGGGAGGAGGGGGGGGGCGCGAATCGCGTGCTGCGTTGGGGGGGGGGGGGGGGGGGGACTGGGGCGGCGCGGGCGGCGGCTGCTTTGCTTTTGCTTCGCGAAGCTTGCCTTGCCCAGCCGGCAACGCAGCGTGCAGCGTGCCGCGTGCTTGATCGGGTCTGCGTCTGCCGCCTGCGCCGGCCTGCGGAGGACCTGGGGGCGGCTGGAGCTGGAATTGGCAAATGGAAGCCCTGGATGGGAAGGGGATCGGATCTGTGGCGTGGCGGCCTGGATTTTGCCGTCTCGCTGCGAATTCTCTCGCCAGCAATGACGTGCCGCCTTTTGGTGCGGTCTGATTCGGGAAAGCGGCGGAGCACGATGCGATCTGACGTTTGGGTTAGGCCGGGTGCAGGTGCAGTGCAGGCGCCGCCCGGCACGGGCACGAGGGGACGCCTGTGAGGTGGAGGACAACGTGGCCCGAGTAGGCCAACAGCCAAAACTCCTTTTCGTGGATCATGTCCGGCCTTTCCATCGGTTTTCGTCAAAATTTTGAAGCTGCGCACATCAGCATTAACGAAACTTTCACAGTTTCACGGAATGGAAAATTTCCTATGGCTTATACAATTCACGAACGGTAAGTCATCTGTAAATTCTTTTCACTTACTGTATTACGCACAAACAACTCAACACACATAGTAAGTGACATATCTGAGTGCCTATAAATCGTTTAACGTTTGGGTTTAGCTATGGCCAATTGATTTTGAATATGACCATCGATCTCATGCGAGCCCGCCGGTGCCAAGGAGAGGAGACATCTCTCGTGTACTACAAGTCCTTAGTCTTAGTTCGTTTAGGTTTGATCCAAATAAGTTCATGCAATTGTTTTTTGTTATTAATTGTTACTTGTGATGATTTTGATGATTGCTACGACGAGATCATCGCGACATAATTGCGACCGTTATCAACAAAGTAAAATGTGTGTTGGGCGCTCTCAACGAGGACGGTTACCCTAGTGTCAAGTCAAAAGTGGCGCCCAACTAAGAGGCAAGATAAAATTTCTTTCACTTAAAAACCTAAAATCAACCACATTAATCAGTGATTCAAACTCTATAACAATTCAAACTCTATATTCGCTAATGATTAAGATTAGTGGTGAATAAAAACAATATAGTGTGTAGTCATGGCTGCAATGGATGTCGCTGAGAAAAAGACTCTGTCAAGTTTAATTATGGTTTTCTTCTCTGGTATGTTATCATTCTCATTCTCATTCTTGCTTTCTTTATTTAATAGTATAAATAAGGTATGTGATGCCCTAGGCGTTTTCTGAAAAAAAAAAGAAAGAAAGATCAAGTGTAGCTGTGTAGGTAAAGAGACAAGAATAGTTTTTGCTAGATGGGGGAGTGATCATGAGGGGCTTAAATCATGCTCTCTCTCTCTCTCTCTCTCTCTCTAGGAGTTTCCTTGGTACTTTTAAAGCTTATATATATATAAGATGGTAATCTTGCAGCAATAGATTTGATCGGTTGCTTGATGGTGTTGGAGCAACCTAACTCAAGGATAGCTTGTTGAGGTGTACAATCAACAACAATAAACCTAGCACCCAACAATTTAAATGTTTCTAAACCATTTTCTCTATGCCGGCCAACGTGTTTTTCTACTGTAACTTGCATCTTACTGAATTGTTTTATCAAATCAGCATAACACAATTCCCAACAGACTCATTCCCCACAACTATGGGCACGCATGTACTTTGTGCTATGAATAGTAAATTGAACAATTTGCCACTTAATTAGTTAAAGCAATAACCTTAGTTAATTAGTGAAAGTAATGGCATATTTAAACATCTTTTCAAAAGGGTTTATACGACTATCTTGGCAATAGGGACGCACTCTAGCCGCCACTGCGGGAGGAAAAACGGGCACGGGCTCCGCGCGGTGAGGGGGCCCAACCCTAGCCTCCACTGGCGGCCCCCTCCGCGCCACCGCCGCCGGTGGCGCCGGCGCCAGGCCCATGCTCCGCCTCCGCCTCTCCTCCCTCTCCCCCTTCCCCACCCCCCTCTCCCTCCCGCCCGGTCTCCGCGAGCTCCGGCCCGGACACGCCGATTCTGGGCCCGGCCGCCGCCGCCGCGACGGCGTCGAAGCCGGCCGCGGGGCCCCTCGTCCCCGGATCCGGTGGCCTGGAGGTCCTCCCCACTCTCGGGCACCTCCCCCGACCTCGCGGCGCTTGGCCCTGGCGTGCTAAGGTCCGCCGCCACCGCCACCACAAGGGCGCCCGAGGCTGGGTCCAGTGTGGGAGGGCCACCGCCGCCGCCCTCTTTGTCGCCGGTGGCCAGCCAACCACCGGAATCCCGCGCGCCCCCACACATGGGCGCCGGGACACTGCTGTAGCCGCCCCTCCGCCATCAAAGGGGAGGAAGGCCCCCTGCATCTCCACGCTCAGATTGGAGGAGGACAGTGCTGGAGGTGTCGTGGCCGTGCCCCGCGCATCCTCGCTTCTGCCAGCTGCGGCGGACCTGTCCGAGATCACGGCGGGCTTCCCGACATCGTCGACACCGGCGCAGGGAGCCCAACCCCGCCGCCTGTTCGCGGTGGACAATTCGCTGGTCATCGTCAAGGACGCCTCGGAGGACGAGGTTGAGGAGGAGGGGGATGCGGTCTCCCCAAGGCCGCGGCCGGTGGCAGTCGCCGATACCCCCTCACCGCGCGGCCCCAAGGTCCTCCCTTTCTCCGGAAGCGGCCCCTTCGTGCCAGTCTCGTGTGGACGCTCCAAGCACTGGCGGTGGGCGGACGATGACGACGATGCGTCCGGCGACAAGCACCCCTCGTCCTACCTGGCTGCTGCCCGTCACCGCCGATGCCTTCGATTGTGGCTTTGGATCGTGGCGGGGTGGCTGCCAAGCGACGTGACCCCCGACGCCAGAGGAAGTGCCACCGGCCGCGTCCCCAGCTGGTGAGTGGCATCCCTATGCGGCCAGTGAAGGGACGCGTACCTACCCAACAGCGCCTCGGTCGACGCGGGCGCAGCGGGCGTCCGACCGCCGTCGTCGCGTCGAAGCGGATACCCGCGTACCAGCGTCTGGGGTTGGCGCTTTGTGCGACCGCTCCAGACGCCGATGGGTGGCAGCGCGTGCTTCCCTAGCATCCTCATCAACCAGCGCAGTCGTCGCGTCCGCGGCAGTGCCATGGGGCGAGCGCTGGAGGACAGTGCTTCGAACCACGCTAGTTTCCAGCATACGCCGACGGTCGCTTCTTCAAGTGCCTCGCGGCGGGGCACCGGGTCACCACCTACGACCTCCGCCATGGCCTCGATCACTTCGCGCGGGACTACAGAAGGCTGAGGCGCACCCGCGATGAAGCCAGGTGCGCCGCTCGCTTAAGGTGTGGTAGTGACGGGCCAACGACGTCGTGGGTGGCGGTGGAGTACCTATGGCGGACAAGGGCACGACCTAGCCCGACCACTCCCACCAGTGTGGCCACGGGCACCGCTCGCGCCAGCGCCGTCATCGTAGGTGGAACAGAAAGCAGGAGACGGGCTGCGCCACCCAACCTTCGAAGGTTTGGCTACCTCGGACTGCTCGCCCAGGGGACGAAGCACCGATTGAGCCTCCAGTCGACAACTCGAGTCTTGGATCATACTCTGCAGATCCGTGGGCCACTTGGAAGGATGTCGCGTGGGCCGTCATTCTTGAAGGCCCACTCAACAACGCGCACCTGGCCAAGTCTAGAAGGCCGACCCTGGAGCCGAAAGTCACCCCTCTTGTAGTGACTAGGCTCCCTGAGGAGGATCGCGCCACCCTGGCCACGCCGTCGGTCAATTTGGCAGATGAGCATACCACGGAGGCCATAGTCGTTGAGGAGGCTACGCCAGTTGCGGAGGATGACAACCTCTAGGACACGACGCCGGCCCAGCCAAAGGAGGTGCCATGCTCAACCCCTCTGTCTGTCGATCGGGCGGTGCTGGAAACCCTACCGCCGCAGGCGAACACAGCCTCAGCACAGTGTCGCTTCAAGACCTTTGCCGGCAAAGTCAAGAAGCCAAGACCCGAAGCCATCCTGTGTTGTCCTTCGCCAAAGAAAGCCACTACATCACGGCGCAGGCCACTGCGCAGTCGGCGGCTCGTTGCCCAGAGCATGTCGAGGCTACCGGCGTCCAAGCGAGACTTGTACCTGATTCTGAAGCGCCTCGGCCAGGTATCACCGCTGACTGAGTCCACTGCGGCCAACAAGTTCAACGCCCTATTCGATGGTAGGCCAGAGGATGACGAGGGGCTCAGGGAAATTTTCCCTGGCGGCTATGACGTCAGTGAACGCAGAAGACACCGACGCCAAGAACCTCGGTTGATTTATACAGCGAGTAATAGCTTAGCGAAAACCTTCTAAGGGGTGTGTGCTTCATTGTGCTTCATTGCCAATCTTGTAAAAGCACCCCAGTTGTACTAAAACCTTTCTCCTTAATGAAAATACACGAAAATCTTTTGTGTGATTGAGAAAAAAAATAGGAAGCTAACTTTTGGCGGTCGCTATGTCTCTTCACGTTTTCTCTACTCCACTTCTTCAATCCATTGCAAAATTGACAATATATAGACACTAAACAAAGCTCACCCTTCCTCTCTCATGCTCCTAGACCTCGGGTAGGTCTGGCTAACGGTAGGAGAAGAGAGGAAGAAGCACGCTACAATGGAAGAGAACTCACACCACAATTTAGAAGGATGGCTTTTTTTAGCAGAATAAAACCTTTATTGAGTTTCATAAGAAGTACAAACGCCATCAAGCGGAGATACAAGCCAAACATGTCGCCCAAGCTCGGCATAAAGATAACTTCTAGCTTGATTATGGGCATCCGTGTTGGATTGCCTCCCCTCATGGACAAAATCAATAAGCCTAAAGTCATTTGATCTAGCTCTAATCTCCTAGACTACATGACCATAAGAGCCCATGCTTCCTTTCTTGATGCTTCTGATAACCCCAACATTATCACACGCCAATCTAAAATCTTGTAGAACCAAATCATTGGTGAGTGTCAGGCCTTCTTTGCATGATATTGCTTCCACCGTGTCGGGTTCCATATGACCCTCTAATACCACAGCTGAGGCCCCCAAAAACTGCCCAGTTGTATCCCTAGCAATTGCCGCTGTAGCAACGACTCCTAAATTTTTGGACAAGGCTGCATCAACATTGATCTTCATCGGTCCCATTGGTGGTGGGATCCACCTAGCTGGACTTCTCTGAGCTTCAGACCGCACCGTCTCTTGTGGCTTTGCATACTGAAGATCAGTAATAAAATTGGTAACAAACTGATGAGTCGAGAGTGGGCTTTGGTAAATGTTTTCATACACAGCTTTCCTCCTCGCATACCAGATTGCCCATAGTGTAACAACCACCCTAATGAGGTCCTCATATCGCAGTGACTTCATCACTGTGGCCAGCCAACCCTTTGCATCTTGTTCCTCAATTTGACAAAGATGTTCAGTGATCTCTTCTCTCTCAAGAGCCCATACACAGCGTGCCATATTACATTCGAGGAGCTAGTGTCTCCACGAGTCCTCGGCTCCACATATTTGGCACGCAATATTTTTAGCCATGTTCCTGTGATGGAGAACGTCCTTTGATGGAAGAGAGCACCTGGCTAGTCTCCACATATAAACACGTACTTTGGAGGGAACCTTGATTCCACACAATAAAGACCATTCCTTCTCAGCAGTCTGTCTGTCCGACACACCAGCTTTCCCATCCAGAGACTTATAGTGTACAAGCATCCTATATGCTGATTGAACAGAGAAAATACCATGCTTTTCAAACTGCCAAGCCCTGAAATCTTTTTGATGCCTTGTGCTGAGAGGGATACTTGTTATCACATCCACATCAAATGGAGTAAAAAACTGCATTAACTTCTCACGATCCCAATTTGCCATCGTTGGATCAATGAGTTCACTAACAAGTTGAGGAAGGTTTGCCCGGCTACTTGGTACTGGCCTCCTTAACCCTGACATGGGTAGCCAATTCATTGTCCACACGTTAGTTGATTCACCAGTGCCTATCCTCCGTATGAGGCCCTCTTTGAGGACATCTTGTCCTTCAATAATTGATCGCCAAATACGGCAAGGAGACGACCCAATTTCTGCTGCAAGGAACTCTCTATCTGGAAAATAGATAGCTTTTAGGACCCGGGCACTCAAAGAACTGCCATCCTGCAAAATTCGCCATGCTTGTTTCGCTAAGAGCTAGGTTAAACAACTCCATATCTCGGAAGCCAAGGCCACCAAGATACTTTGGTTGGGTCATGTCATTCCATGCCACCCAACATGTCTTTCACTTACCATCTGTGCAGCCCCACCAGAATTTGCGTAGTAGTCCGTCAATGTGTTGGCACAGCCCACGGGGTAATTTGAAACAAGATATAGAGAATATTGGGAGTGCTTGTGCAACAGACTTGATGAGAACCTCCTTCCCGCCTGCTAACAAACACTGCTCCATCCATCCTTGTACCCTATTCCACACATGATCCTTTAAGTATTTGAAAGCTCCACTGACCGTTGAACCCACATCAGATGGCATGCCTAAATATTTCTCCTTGAGTGCTTTAGTATGTACCCCAAGGATATTCTTGATCTCTTCCCTCAAGTCCTAGTCGCAACCCTTGGCAAAATGAATTGAAGATTTGTCCATATTTATTTGCTGACTCGAAGCTTGACAATAAATACTCAACACTTCCTTCACTTCCTGAGCACTCTCCCCATCAACCTTGAAAAACAGCAGGCTATCATCTGCAAAGAGTAGATGGCTAATCATCAGAGCCGATGGAGCCACCCTAATGCCATTGAGTGCTGATGACTGATTTCTTGATTTTAAGAGGCACGAAAGGCCCTTTGCTGCTAACAAGAAAAGATAGGGGGAGATCGGATCATCTTGTATGATTCCCCGTGTTGGAGTAAATAGCTCTAAACACTCACCATTAAGCTGAATCGAAAAGGACACTGACGTAACCAACCTCATTATCCTTTCAACCCAAATTTGGTGAAAGCCTAGTCGAAGCATGATCGCTCTCAAGTATGACCATTCCACACGATCATATGCTTTCTTCATATCCAACTTGAGTGCACAACACCTTAAATTCCTAGCACGCCTTCTCTTCATAAAATGCAAACACTCATACGCCGTGATTATATTATCCGTTATCAGCCAACCAGGTACAAAGGCAGATTGTTCTTTTGAAATTATTTGGGGTAAAATCACCTTCAGTATGTTTGCCATAGCCTTAGAAGCAATTTTATATATCACGTTGCATAGACCGATCGGTCGAAATTGACCCAGATCCTCTGGATTTGCAACCTTCGGTATCAATACAATTATTGTATCAGTAATCACCCTTGGGTCATCCTCACCTCTTAGTACACGCAATACCGTTGAGGTCACATGTGTTCCACACAATTCCCAGTGGCGTTGGAAAAAATGTGTCGAGAAGCCATCTGGCCCTGGAGCCTTTGTGGGGAACATCTGAAAAAGAGCCGCCTTCACTTATGCTTCTGTGAATGGCTTCAGCAACTCAATATTCATATCTGGCGTGTTTGTTGACAGAACTGTATCTAATACAACATGCATATTATGTACACCTTCTGATCAAAATAAATTTCTATAGAAGTCCATTGTCACTGCCCTCATCTCCTGCTCATCCGCAGTAAACTCCCCATCAGCTTTCTACAGCTTTGTAATCTTATTTTTCTTCCTTCTACGGCTCGCTCGTAGGTGAAAAAAACGTGTATTTTTATCACCTTTAGCAAGCCACATAATCCTAGACCTTTATCATCACAAAATCTCCTCTCTATGGTTTAGCTCCATTATGCGTTCCTTGATTTCCAACTTGGCATGTGATGGTCCCAACCGAAGAGGATCTGAATGCATATGTTCTAAATTGGCTGTTAGCTTGCGCAGCTCCCACCGGACATTACCGAATATTGTTTTCTTCCAACGTTGCAACTGTCCGCTGACATCCTTCAGTCTATGTTGGAGATCCGACATATTTGAAGGTTGCGACCCCTCCCAGGCCTCTATCGACGTTGATGCAAACTCATTGTGGGCTTCCCACATAACCTCATACTTGAAGCTTTTCTTCCTGTTCTCACTAGTCTCCTCTGATCTCTAAGTAAGTGTTGGGAATATGCCCTAGAGCTAATCATGAGATGATAATATTCTGATTGTATCCATGATTAATAAAGTGTTCATTGAATATCCATTATAGACAACTTGTATTGATTGGCAATTATGTGAATTGTTCGTGAAACTCAATTACTTGAATGGTTATTCTAAAGTTGTCCCTGGTCGGCATTCTTGTGAGAACACACTTGAATATTAGACCAGCACATGTATTAGTTGATGGCTATGTTTCATAAGTCATGGACATGGAGATGTCAAACTAATAATGTGGGCACATGTGAGACATGTAGACTGGACTGACCCGACATGAGAAAGTCTCTATTCACGTCATATACGTTATGTCCTTAGACCTGAGATTGTGGTATGTACTCAAAATGTGAAACGGCCTACTTAGGGACTGTCAAACGCTACTCCGTAACTAGGTAGTTATAAAGTTGGTCTTCGGATGGTCGGGAAGCATACTATGAGACATAGACAATCAATATGAAATTTGCCCCTCTCTACTCGAGAGAGATATCACTGGATCACTCAAGTGATTGGATCAACAAATGCATGGCCGTGCTTGGGTTAAGTGTTATCCCACGAGTTGAACCATATATCGAGTGGCAAAGAGAATAACTTGTACATGGTCATAGTGGTTCGTCTGATATGATCTTTGCGTGCACGTAGGAGTTGTCACGCCTTGCTAGAGGCCGCTGTCAACTATTGGGTGAGTAGGAGTACTCGGCCCATGTCAATGTGTGCGTGAACCCATAGGATCGCACGCTTAAGGGGCTGGAAGTCTAATCCGGGTTGAACCCAAATTAGACAAGACTTAGGGTTACTAATGGGCCTCCAACTCGTGAGCTCATTGGGGACGCCTATATAAGCAAGGGGTAGGGCGCACGGTGAGGGTTACACACCTTGAACAGCCGCCGTCGCCCTCCCCACGCTCGCGCCTTCTGTTCCTTGCGGAGGCGCATCGCTTCTTCCCTGTACGTGTGGGATACCTCGGAGGTGCTGCATCTGGAGCACTGGGACGAACCGCGCGAGGGGATTGAGGTGACGGACGACCACGCAACTGCGCTGCCTGCTGCGACGCGTACGACTACATCGAGTCGTCTTCCGCTGCATCCGAGCGTCTAGTGGTAATCCTGTGACCTGTAACTAGCAGTAGATCCTGGTTTATGAGGCAGAAAAGTTTTGTTTTCTGGCTAGCGTAGCACCCTCATAACCCTTCAGTAAGAGTAATCGGGCCATGGTCTAAAGCAGCTGCGGTGAGGTGTCGGACCATGGCTAGGCGATAACGCTCTGACCAACAGCAGTAGCCAAAGCTCTATACAACCGAACCTGGCAGTAGGAACCGCCAGTGACCTTCTTTTCATATGTCCAATTTCTGCCTTCGAAACCAAGGTCGGCCAGTCCACAGACATCAACGGCCTCTCTAAAGCCCTCCGTCTGTACGTCGTTGCGTTCTTGCACGCCGACATGCTCAGACCGATCAAGAACCTCATTAAAATCACCTATGCATACCCAGGGAAGAGGAGACGAAGATTTTATAAATTTAAGTAAATTCCACGTCTTATCCCTCTCAGTGATCTGAGCTTCCGCATACACACAAGTTAATCTCCAGGGCTCTAAATCGCCCTATTTTATAATAGCATCAATATGATATTGTGAGTAGGGTAAAATCTGCAAATTTATCTTATTTCTCCAAAAAAATTCTCAGGCCGCCGCTACGGCCCGTACTGCTAACAGCAAAATAAAAATCAAAACCTAGAGTGTTCTTCAACTGCTCAGCCCTCACCTTGTGTACTTGGTTCTCTAAGACACATAGTACAGAAGGGGCAAACCGCTTCACCAATTCGCAAAGCTCTTTCATCGTTGCGGCGTTGCCAAGTCCGCGACAATTCCAGATTAGACAACTCATTGGGATAGGCGGCACTGCTCGAGGGAGCCCGCCTCAACATCAGTCCCTGCATTCTCTTTCTTCTCCTGCGTCCTCTTCGCGCGCTTGATTTCCCGCGGCGACTCGTAGAGCAGTGATGCCCAATATGTGTTGCCTACGATTGTGAGATGTCTCTCTCTACTCTTTCCCCAATAAAACACACAGGGAGCAGGACACCGTAGCCGGTGATTCAGAGGAGGTGGCCATAACAACACCGAGACATAGCACTTGCCATCTTTAAATGAAAAAGGATAGGAGTTTGTGGATGTCACCTTGAACACCCGGTGTGCATACTGAAACATGCCCACTGCTTCAGCTGAGTATGGCCGCATAGTTGAGATGGTGGTGATGCTGTTCCCAGGTACCAGTATGTTGTGTCGTGACACAGAAAATCTGTCGAACACCTGGTCACCATGTCAGTGGCAGAGTCGTCCTCTGCACTTGGAGAGGTTCAGTAGTGGGTTCGGCCGGCGAATCCTAGCCGAGATGTGAAGAGCGGCAGCCAACAAGGGGACGCGTGGAGGTAGCGCGAGTATGAAGGGTCTGGCATCGTGGTGCCTCACCGGCACGATCGCGACGCCCGGAGGCAAAGGACGAAAGGGTCTGGGTCTGGCGTTCCTGCTCGCGTTCCCGGCAAGCCGCGCGTCTTTGGTGCTTCCGAGGCGTACCGCGGCGGCCAGCTTGGGGCGCGACGATCCGAGCGGGGGAGGCAGAGGGAGGGGCGGAGACGGCGGCGTCGGGCGGCGCTGGAGGCCCGCTAGCTGACGTTGCCCGCAAAGAAGCAAGCAGTTGTAGCAGACCGCATTCCCTCTTGTAGCAGACCGCATCGGTACTGAAGGCCCACTACGAGGCCCAACACCCGCCCGGCCTAGGGACGTAAAAAAGGCCGTCCCTGTACGGACCAACGGCCAGTCAGTCGGCCAGACACACGCTTCGCCCAAACGAAACGGGGGCCCATGACCTATCGTCCGTACTAGAACGTGGCCAACGGCCACACAAAAGAAAAGCGTCCGGAGTGAGCTGGCATCCCGTGCCCCGTGCAGCAGACCGCAGCGCAATCTGGATTCCGGTGGTCTGGTGGTAGGCTACGGACGTGGCCTGCTCGATCCTCATCTTGACCAACTGCTTGTCGTTCCCCCGGCTTTTTTCTTCTCTTTTCCAAAAGCGAGCTCGAACGGCGGCCTGTGCAATTTGTTTATTTTTGGGCGACGAACGGCTAACCACGCGCACGAATCGCGAGTAGTAGTAGGCTCGGCGCTTACCTAACCTCAGATCTACTGTAACAAAACCTTGAGACCACACACAGACAGCTGCGACCGGTGAAAATATATATATATATATATATATAAACTAAAAATTATTGCTATACAGTAGCACAAATCTCAGGTATACGTACGTGCGATCGGCAAGTCGATTGTGCGTCTTCATCACGAACAGAAATACGGTGTACAGTACAGTACTACTCCTGCAACAAACAAGAGAACCTGGGTACTACGTACAATAGTACAGTAGTTTCCAATTTTCCGTGCGTCCATGAACGAATTCCACACTATTCTAATTCTAATCGCCGCCGGGCACAACTGGCGCACAAGCAGTCCGTCCACTAGCACTGAAGCAGGGGTGCAATACAACCGTGCAGGCAACGGCTCCACGGATCCGCCCCACAGGCCACAGGACAGGGTCACTGACGTCACCTGCCGCCTCGTGGCCCGTGCGGGACAAATATCCTAATGCGCAGGGCGGGCGGGCAGGCAGGCGCTGCACGGGTGGGTGCGATCGCCTGTTAAACCATCATCTATCCCACATGACAGCGCGATTAGGGCTGTGTCAGCAGGCAGAGGCAGCTCCTTCCCTTGCTTCTGGCTTAATCAAATCAGAGCACATGAAAACCTGCTAAACCAAACCGCCCGGCGGGCACATCTCACATGCCCTTGCAAAGATCTCGGCAGGCGTTAAACAAATCCACAGTCCCGTCCCAGGAAGCTGCGACGAAGCTGCCCGCCGCGTGCGCCAACCGCCTCTGCCCAGCCTGGCCGCGCCTCCTGCTGACTCATCATGCACCCCGACCGACCCTCGGGCTCGGTTTTCCTCTCCATGGCCCGCACGTCAGCCACGGCTACCCGGTGTGAACCCTGCGGCTCATCCCGCAGCCGGAAAGCGAGGGTCCTCAGATTCCTCTCCCTAGTCCCTAGTCTAGGCGTCTATTGCTAGGGTCGTTCCGTTTTCTCTCCAGTCCACA
The DNA here is from genome assembly GCA_023333625.1 of Bothriochloa decipiens. Classification (NCBI taxonomy): domain Eukaryota; kingdom Viridiplantae; phylum Streptophyta; class Magnoliopsida; order Poales; family Poaceae; genus Bothriochloa; species Bothriochloa decipiens. The sequence continues at coordinate 31,947,010 of CM041644.1, read as the reverse complement.
GCGCCGTTGCTTTCGGTTACTGTGAGCCATCGTGCTGTCACGGTCCATGAGTCCACGGCCAAGCAGCGGCGCTGTTCCTGTGGCCGGACTTCGACGGACGGAGGGAGTGAGGACAGACGGTGGGCGTACCGGTCGCCGGCGGTGCACGTACGTACGTGGCGCAGCGAGGGCACACGTCCGTCCGCGCCCAACGCCCACGACAGCAGAGCCATAACTGCCTCACACGAAACCGCGCCGCTTTTCAAAAAGGAAAATGCGCGCCAGCCTGGCCGTGGACCGTCCGTCCCTATCCCTATCGCCTGCCGTGCCCAAACTGCCGCCTTGGCCGCATCCGCATCCGCATCCGCATCCGCGCGCGCCCGGGACCACCGGTCATAAGCCAGGTCGGGTACGTGCCGGGAGGTACACGCCTGTACGGTGCGCGCGGGCGGGGCGGGGGCCCCACGTGGGGTGGTGGCCCGGGACGGTCGCGATGAACCGGCGATGCGTGTACCTGCTGCGCATCGCGCCCCGCAGGGGGGGTGGACGATGCACCGTTCCGTGCGGGTCGCGGCTGGGTGGATCCGTGGACGGACTGACGGGACGGATGAGCACAGCACAGCCATGCTCACCCATCACGCGTCGTCCCCCGTATCGGTTCTGGTTGGGCACGCAAGCAACGTACCGCCACGAGTCCACGGCGCGGCTTTCCAGCTTCCACTGACCCGGGGTAGTTTCCAGTCCACTCCACCACTACCAGTACTAGATCTGCTCGTACTTCCACGCCTTGTCGTGGTGCGCCACAAAACGACGAACCGGCGAGCTTTGTGAAGTTGCGATCCTCCCATGGTCGCCACGGCGTCCGAGAGAGAACAGCTGGCTCCGTCCGTGCACGCATCGGTAGAGTATACTGTACTGTGCGGCGTGGAGAAACAGGAAAGCGATCCAGTCGACGAGGCAGACGCCGTTAGATTACCTGAATTACAGGGCTCGCTGTTTCATTTCACTTCCGGTTCCAAGTCCCAAATCCCGATCCGTCCGTTGGCCGTTACCCATCGCGACCCCGCAAGTCGCAACGGCACCACCACCCGCAGGCCGGCCGTTTCCCACTCCCCCACGTACGGAGAGAGAGAGCAGGCGACACGGTTCAAATTTCGAATCCCACCGAGGCGAACGAACCGCTCGCCCCACCTCCACTCCCAGAACCACCACCACCGGGGCGGGGCCAGCCAAACCGCCGAGCCCTCACTGACCCGCGGGCCCACGGACGGTCCGCCCCCACACGCCATACAGCCTGAGAAAACGACAAGCGCGGGCGGGTACGGGTACGGGTCCCTCGTGAGGTGGCTCCGGGGCTCGCGACGCGTGCGCTGGGTGCCAGCTGTATTGCCGGTCCGGTCACCGGCCGCCTCGCCGCTATAAATCCCCGCCGCTCCCCCGTCACTATTGTTTCAACCAAACTTCTCCCGTCTCGTCTCGTCTCGTCTTCTCCACTTCCACCACCGCCGCCGCCTCCACTACCACTGCTCGCGAGACAAGAACCCGCAAGGAACCAAACGCCTTTCCGCTCCGCCTTTAACCAACCACCCACCCCACTCGTCGTCCGTCCGTCCGTCCGTCCACGACAAGTCGCCGCCGATCGATCGGCTACCGTGTTCGTTTTTGTCTTCTTCATCCATCCGTCGAGGGATCGGATCGGAGATCGATGGGCGCGGAGGCGGAGTGCGACAGGATCAGGGGCCCGTGGAGCCCCGAGGAGGACGACGCGCTGCGGCGGCTGGTGGAGCGGCACGGCGCGCGCAACTGGACGGCGATCGGGCGCGAGATCCCCGGGCGGTCGGGCAAGTCGTGCCGCCTGCGGTGGTGCAACCAGCTGTCGCCGCAGGTGGAGCGCAGGCCCTTCACGCCCGAGGAGGACGCCGCCATCGTGCGCGCCCACGCGCGCCTGGGGAACCGATGGGCCGCCATCGCGCGCCTCCTGCCCGGGCGCACCGACAACGCCGTCAAAAACCACTGGAACTGCTCCCTCAAGCGCAAGCTCGGCGCCGTCGCCACCACCGCCGTGTCCGGGTCGGGGTTATTCTCCGCTGACGCCGCCGCCGAGATCGACGCCGCGCGACCCTGCAAGCGTATCAGCCTCTCGCCCGACAGCCCGTCGGGGTCGGGGTCGGGCTCCGACCGTAGCGACCTCAGCCACGGCGCCGGGTCAGGCTCCGGGCCCGGGCAGGTTTACCGCCCCGTGGCGCGGTCCGGCGGGTTCGAGCCGGCGGACTGCGCGATGAGCCGTCCGCAGGTGGACGACGACCCGCTCACCTCCCTCAGCCTGTCGCTGCCGGGCACGGCGGACCACCAGCGGTTCCACCACGACCGCGCCCACAGCCAGTTCCAGGAGCTCCCGGCGTCGCCGCCCTCGCCGTCCCCTCCTTCTCCGCCTCCGGCGCCAGCGGCGATGGCCGCACCACCACCGGCGCCCTCGGCGTACCCGTTCAGCCCGGAGTTCATGGCGGCGATGCAGGAGCTGATCCGCACGGAGGTGCAGCGGTACATGGCGAGCGTCGGCGTGCGCGCCGGCTGCGGCCCCGCGGGCGGGGCCGACCTCTGCATGCCCCAGCTCGTGGCCGGCGTCATGCGCGCCGCCGCCGAGCGAGTCGGCCGGATGCAGTAGGCAGTAGCCCCGCGCTCGCATCGATCCATGCTCGCCAAATCGTCAATCAATCTAGGACGAACGCAACCTGTTCTTGATAGTAACAAGTTTCTTTCCTTTTTTTTTTTCAATTTTATTTTCTCGAGGAACCGCTGTGAAACCGAACACAGCAACTAGTCTGAGTCAGCAACTGAAAGATGAATGTGAAGGTAGAAAAAGGTGTAGAGAAATGAAAGGCTGGGCTGAAAGCCTGAATGTAAGGCGCTGCCTCTCTGTACATACAGGAAAGAAACGGAACGAAAGGGATCGCGCACAATCTGAACTCACGCCATTACTGCTAAAAAAACTACCTTGTCGTTCTGCAGTTGTGCTCTTGCCAAACCGAATCGTTCCAAAGGAAAGGAAACGTTGCCGTTTGAACGTGGACTACTGGTACTACAAGGAAGGAAATAATGGAGTCAGTGCAAATCTGGCAGCTCCAACTCCACAACGAATCCACCAGATCTCGCAAGTTGACTGACGATCTGGATCGACGCATGTCCGTCCACCCTGACCACCCATGCCATAATGCGATCGAACACATGGTCTCTCGCCCAGCTTTATTACCCTACACATTCCATCGCATTTTGGCGTCGAGTTGCTGTCGCGTGGCACATCTTGGAAGGAGAAGATGCACTAGCACGGTTGGCACCGCAAACCGGTCTCCATCTCGTCCAAATCCGGCGCCAGAACAATCGTACTTTCACGCGGCTCGATTATGTTGGGGTCAAATATGTGGATTCTGGTGTTTCTTTGTTCGTACTGATGCTGGAACATGATTATTCTGTCCATTTGGTTGTGGTTTTAGGCCACTTCTTTTGCAGTACCCTTACTGTTGTTGATTATGTTGTTATTCTGTTGGTTTGGTTGATGATGGGATGAGACTGTTTGATGAAAGGTCGATGATGACTAGCTTGTGAGCACTGGGAGGCATTGATATGAATGCAGCCGTGCTATTTTTATTATGAATGCATACACTGTCATGCAGAGGCCAGTCAGGGTCTACTTAATTGTCTTACACATTTCTTAAAATGATGTAGATGGATGCAAATGCACAACATTTGATGATGGCTAGGCAAGCAGCTGGGATGGTTGCTATGATGGTGTGCTTTGTGGTCAGTAGGCTTAGAAAGATTACTGGGAATGAGTGCATCCCCTATGGGCCTAGGACTCATGCTGAGAGACATAGGCAGAGCACACTCCAGATGATGTTCAACTATAATACACTGAATGCATAGCCATGCTACGCATGAGAAGGGTTCTATTTTTTCCTTATGCAACCTGCTTCGTAGTAGAGGCCTTGTGCCAAAAACTGTTGGATGCCTAGTTGAGGAGCAGGTAGCAATGTTTCTGCATGTGGTTGGTCACAACCAAAGATTTAAGGTGGTCCACCAATCCTTTAGGAGGTCCATTGAGTCTGTTAGTAGAATCTTCCACCAAGTGTTGTATGCTGTTGGCGAGCTAAGGGGTGAGTTGATCAGGGCTCCTTCCACTGCCACACACCCTAAGATTATGGGTAGCCACAGATGGTTCCCTTTTTTCAATGTATTTGTTAATTACCTAGATATCTATTGGTTATATTCACACTTACCACATTTCCTTATGCACTTTATGCTGATTTTTGTAGAATGTAATTGCTGCCATTGATGGTACTCATGTGTTGGCAAGGGTGTCTAGACACATGTAGCAAGCCTTCAGGGGTAGGAAAACAAGCCCCACACAGAATGTCATGGCATCAGTCAATTTTGATCTCAAATTCACCTGTGTCCTAGCTGGTTGGGAGGGATCAGCCCATGATGCACTTATCCTAGCTGATGCCATTGAGAGAGATGATGGGTTCACTGTCCCAGCAGGTAACTGCAATAGCTAGTGTTTGCACTTATGCAATTCCACCCACTACACACTTTCACACATTGTTGTCCCCCAAGTGTAGGTAAAATCTACTTGGTAGATGCTGGATATGCTTGCAGGACTGGCTTCCTACCACCCTATAGGGCGGTTAGGTACCACTCGAGTGAGTTCTCCAATAGAAACTACCCCATAAATGCTAAGGAGTTGTTCAACCTAAGGCATTCTTCACTCAGGGTTGTCGTCAAGAGGGCCTGGGGTGCACTTAAGGGCAGGTTCAGGATTGTAGACAACAAATCTTTCCACAAGTACAAGATCCAAGTGAAACTTGTCCTTGCTTGCTGCCAACTGCATAATTGGATTCTTGGCTTTGGGATTGATGACATTGTTCCACCTGAGGAGGGGTTTCAGGGTGAGTTGCCTGAGGATGATGAGGGAGAGCTGCCTCTAGAAGAACCTACAATGGTTACTATTAGGGATCAGATTGCCAATGCTATGTGGGAAGCCAGGGGGCTCATAGGATTTGATTCTGTTTCATTTCATTCATGTGTAAAATAATTTGGTAGACCTGGATATGGAACTCATGTAGTGTATTGCTTTTGAACAATTTAATTGCTATGTCTGAGATCTATGACACTTGTGATGTACTAAGTTTACTGCTTCTTATTCCTCCTATTGCTGCTGGTATTTGTTGCTGTTATGTTTACTGTTTGTATTCATATGGTTGGTAATATGTCTTAGGAATGGCTGGTATGAGCATCCCTATCCAGAATGGGTTTGAGCCTGCTGCCAACATGGTGCAAGGATATACAACAGTTGCCCAGGCTGCAGTTACAGCAGCTTTGGCTGACCCTGAGCTTGTAGACCTTGTTGGTGCTGCAGCTGAGGGTGATGCTGCTCAGGTTGTTCCTGCTGGTGTTGGTGCAGGGCACCAACCTCCTATGAGGTGGAACAATAACACATCTGTGTTTGTCCTAAGGAGGATGGCCCAGATTCTGACTGATGGCTCTAGGGTTGACAAGACTTACAAAGGCAAGGATGTGAATGCTGTAGCTAAGGCTCTGAGGGAGTATAGTGGTGTGGTTATTAGCCAAACTCAAGTGTACAATCACTTGAGGAAGTGGAAACAAAAGTGGGCTAAGGTTGCCAAGTTGAAGGACCTGAGTGGGGTGACATTTGATGATGATTGCCATGCCATAATGCTAGAGCAGGACCACTACCTTGGTCATTGCAAGGTACAAAAGACCTAGTTAGCATCACATTATGCACTTGTACCTACACTTGCTTATACACTTTATGCACTTATACCTACACTAACTGCAGGACCACCCTAAAGATGCTGAGTTCCTAAACACCCCCATCAGGTTCTACACTGAGATGGAATCCATCTTTGCTAGCACTTTGGCAGCTGGTAGGTTTGCCTTAGGGTCCAGTGCACCTTTGGGAGTCAACAATGCAGACTCTGTGGCTGCAAAGCTTGAGGGGCAGGACTTCTCTTGTCCTGCCTTTGAAGCCAAACCCACCTTTGAGGTTGGTGAGGGCAGCAAGGCTACTCCACCAGTGTCATCCACTACTGGTGTGAAGAGGAAGAGGAACTTCAGTGAGGAGGAAATGTTGATGATGACCAACATGACTGATGCTGTAAATAATGTTGCCAATGCAATACTGAAAACTGGTGCTGCCCATGTTGATCCTGACCTGTATCTTGCTATTATAGAGATGCCAGAGTTCTCCACTGAGGCCTTGATTGTTGCTTACCCCCATCTACTTGAGAACAAGGCAGTTGCTACTGGGTTTGTCAACATGTCTACCCCCACAGGATTGTTTGGCTCCAGACCTACCTGGCGAAGAATTACTACATGTAGTTCTGTCTGTGGTAGCCTATATGGCCTGTTGAGGGGGTTGACTGTTGATGCCTATATTGCCTCCACCTCCCTCAGCCACTCTTCTCTTTTGGGTTCTTTTAGCTAGACTGTGCATGGTAGATGGCTGACCAGCACCTGTCCTTTTGAAAAGTGTAATTTGGGTTAGGAGGGTGGCTAATTATAGATGAGCAAGTAAGACTTGGAAGCTGCTAGTAGTGCTCACTTGTTGTGGGCTGAACTCATTTGAACACATTTGGCATGTACTAAATTGCAACCTCTGTTGGTTGCTTGAATCTTCTTATTTCTGCTTGCCTTTTTACTGCAATGATGTTGGATTGTTGGAAAATGGCTGAGATGATGTTGGAAAGTTGGAAAATGGCCGATGATGTTTATTTCTGTTACAAGTGATGAGGTAGCTGCTTATTGTTTCTATTGATCTGGTGTCTTGTTTTTATCATGTCTGTCATGGTTATGTGGGACTTGACCAATCCATTGCAACACTGGTTCTGTGCCAAGTGATGGCAGGGAATGGTCCTGGGCACATAAAATTGGCAGACATGAGTTTGCCAAGTTTTGTTTGCTATTTTTTTTCTCCCAGGCAACTACCTGTGATTCTTTTTTTTCTATTACTAACTGAGGCCAATGTTTTTCATTATATCCTATGATGTCAGAAACTAATGACTGAGGATTTGTTTTCTTCTTCATGCAGACCAATGGCTAAATGGTATGTGGTTTTTGAGGGACTCAAACCAGGGATCTACACATCCTGGTATGAGTGCAGTGAGTATGTTCTGTGTTGAACATGCTAGGTACCAAAGCTATAAAACCCATGCTCAGGCTGTGGAAGCATACAATGATGTTCTTAGGATGGGTATTGTCAGGCAGATCCAACCTAGGTCCATGACTAATCCAGTGTCGATGGCACTGAGTCTTGTAGCTGAGGGTAAGAATGTGATCATTGAGAAGCTAAGTCCTGTTAAGAATGTGATGATTGTCATGCTTGGGGTGTTGGTGTTAGTTCTCTAGAGGAGGCTGTCGACCTGTTGCTCCTGTAATTGAGAGTTTGGGGTTTAATGGCCGATGATGACCATTTCTTTTATTTTACTTAGACAAAACTGTTAAGAATAACATCATTATTGAGTCTGAGGCCATGTTGATGACTACTTTGTTAGTACTTTAATGGTGTTTGCCCAGATGTTCAAAAACTTGCTGTTGTGCAACATGCTCTTCTTCTTTGCTCAACTGGAATTCTGTTGCTTCTGTTTGTTGCCCAGCCTGGGCCTGGCCCGAATCAAACACCATCCCTATATGGTAGTTGATGGCAGTTGGTCTTAGGCCAGGCTGAGAGCTGAAAATTAAATACAAAAAAGACACGGGCCAGCTCTTACTAATACAATGCAATCAAACAACTGACTTGTGTGAGTTGGGCCAGGCCTTGGCTGGCTAGAGCCTGGCTCGTCGGCCAGGCCTTGCTGGGCCAAGAAATCAAACACACCCTTAGTAGCTGCCACGAGAATGGGGCTTTTGCTGCAGACCGCAAGCTGCTCAAGCAACCTGTTGGATGTTTTCTCAAGAGAGAGTTGGGCCTTGTTTAGTTTCCTCCCAATTTCAGCATTTAGCACTATGTAAAAAGAAGATTCTCCGTCACATTAAAATGTTGGCATATACATGGAGTACTAAATGTAGATGAAATCAAAATCTAATTACACAGTTTGCTTGCACTTTGCGAGATGAACATTTTGAGCCTAATTAGTCAAAGTTTGAACAATTTTACCGAATAAAAACAAAATATTATAGTAATTCTGCTACAGAAATTCTGACCCTAATTCAGAGAACTAAACAAGGCCTTACATGTTCTTCTCTTGCTCCGATAGAGAGAGCCATTTCCATCTTTTTTTTATTTTGCCACAACTACCCTTAAATAGAAGGGATGATGAACCTGCCACAATATCTCGCTCTTTTCTCAACTACCATATGGCCATATTGGCGATCTGCAAAACCTTTTTAATAGTATCCAAAGGCTTTGGTCAGAACAATGAACTGACATGTATCCGCTAACCATTGAGCATAATAAATCTTTATTGTAAAAAAACATTACAGGCAAAGGTTTGATTACCGCAAATAAATCCCACTTGGTCACTCGGCAGGTAAACACCGACGTTTTGCAAGACATACAACTATGCATCCGATCTCCGCTCGATCTTTGGCAAGACCCTTATACAACTACAAGAAGCTGCACTCAGAATTGGCCAAGCAGAGTGTAGAACAGGAATAAGAGAGCCGGTATATACTACTGTGCAAACTTGACACAATGTCTGGCCGATTATCAGAGGAGCCCTGGCTTGTGCTTGTGTTAAGAGGCACGGAGCTTTCTGCGCAGAGATCGGCAGGTCGATGTGTGCAACTCCTCGTCCAGCTTTGCCATTGATGCTGAGGAAAACAGTTTATAAAACTCAAATTCGTGGAGTTATAGCGTTTTTTACTCTTGGTAATGTCCATTGGGTGGCCACTGGCCACAGTATCCTCCAAAGCTATCAAATCAACAGAAATCTGTACATATGCCATGTGGTACCGTTGTTATGGCAATGTTAAAACATGAAACATCGTGAAAGTACCTTGGCAGTCATGAACTATGCTTCTCCTACATGAGCAGAGCAGCCATGAGCTATGCTACCCCTACTTCGGCAGCCATGAACTACGTGCTCATCCCATCATTCTAAGTTTCTTCTCCCTTCCTGTGCTCAGATGTAGTTGGTTCATCTTTATCGTCTGAGGACTTGGATCTTTATTAGTGGCTTCTGCAGATTCTGAACTCAGTGTTCCCTTCCTCCCTTCACTCGTACATCTGCACATGCTGATTAATAGATCTGAATTTCATCTTAAAAATATCCACCTCAATTACTTCCTCCTTAGCGTGCCACATTTTGTCAACCTCCCAAACTCAATTAGCTGCAATCATACCAGATCCTTGGTTTTAGCAAGAGAGCAAGTATATATTCACAAATAGAAATAATGGAAAAAAACATAGATGCAATGTGGAGGTCACTGTAATTCTTTAATTTTTATATTTCCCTCCAAAAAAAACATAGTGCGTGACTAGAGGTCCCATTGTGACAGGTTAACATCGGGTAAACTTGAAATTTTTGACATTTTGTCATGAGGCCAAGAGAGATTATTCGCTTTATACCAAGAATATTATCAAAATCCTTTATTCCTTTCCACCAAAAGTGTTTTGTTCCGTTTTCTGTCACTACCGCTGCATCTGATTTAATTCCAAGGGATGAAAAACCTAAATTTCATCAAAGAGCTCGATGGATTTCATCAGAGCTCTGGTTACAACCTAATCCAACACCATGAACCCTAATTTATCACAACATCGACTGGCATGCACGAAAAAAATGAGTTTTGGCAAGCTTCAAAACCCTCGAACAAGTTTTAGATTTCCCAATAGTACAAGGCAAACTGCACGCAACGCAATGCAGCACCAGATTAAATTTCATCACAAACATGGCATATCCTACCAGTTTTCAATACACCGATCTTTTTGTTGTTGTTTTTTTTGAAAATAATACACAGATCTTAACGGTGGCAGTACAAACACTCTTAATTATTGACCCCTTTCTTATCTCAAAACAACTGTACTTAATTTGCAAATGATTCAGTTCATTCATATACACACTACAGCAATAGACTCAGTGGACATGAAGATAGGAACTACAAGTGTATTGTTTCGAAAATACACCTGAAGATGGACTGTGCAGATCAGGCAGATCGCGCACCATTTGCTTGCCAGAAGCATCCAAAGACCTTGTCTCTGTCGAGGGATAAAACAATAAGTTTACTGTTAAGCAGCACAACAGAAAGCATCTCTGCTATGGATTGCAGAAAGGAATCCAGTCGCCTGAGCATGACCTTTTATTTATATCCATAGGCCATGGCTTCCTGTTGAAAACTACAGAATATATTCAGTCAGCTTATATGTTTTGAATTTGAAAGATAACTACTCCCTCCATTTTTAAACATAAGACGTTTAGGACAACCTCATTAGTTCAAAAATAAGAGCGAAGAGTGCATTTCACCATATGACAAACAACTACACACTAAACATGAGGCTGTATGCGATATGAAAGGAGAGTTGACGTGAAGTAGAATTAACTCAAACCATGGGTAGTGTCTGCTTCCACTTTTCATTTACTACAGTACAATAAGCTTTTTTCAGTAAGATGATGTGAAGCATTCTTTAGGTAATACATTAGTGCCCCAGGATGATCTAGTCTCATGCACATATAAAATAAAATAAAATCGGGCAGCAGTCATAACTAAAGTACAGAATTATCCCTTGAAATTGAACTAGAAAGCTCTATTGATTCATAGAACTGTACAAGATAACCAGGCTGAAAAGAAATAGAGGAGCTAACAAATAAACCTGAAGTGTTTTTGCTTTTTGCCAAGATCCTCATGGTTGACAACAGGTCGATTTACCAGTTGCCACTTCCCTTGTATTATTAAATCTCTGTAACTTCAGCCTATGGAAACAGGAAGGAATGATACATTTTTTTTTTGACAACAGAATGATACAAAAAATTAGTACAGCTCATGGGAACTGTATGTTTTGGTTGTCCATGTAGACTGTTGACAAAACAATTGGATGAAAAGATACCTACCAATCAGTACAAATCTTCTGTTTTTTTAGAGAAGAAAACACACTAGTAGCATAAACTAACTCCGTCGTTTATTTCCCAACCGTGCAGTATGAACAAAACTGTAACTTCTTGTTGAGAAAATAAATGATGGACAATAAAGTTTCAGTGCCTCAAAGGAGCAATAAAATGCCAAACTAAACATCTAGTGGTCAACTGGTCATCCAAATATTTTGGGCCCGATTTATATTAAAGGTACAGGCTATATATTATTGAAGTGGAGCATTTTGTTTCTTAATGTTTATATATGGCCTGAGAGCTCTAAGCTAAAAAAACCCAAAGCACTAAGTAATACTCTCGTTTTCAAATTGAAAGACATTTTGAATTTTCTAGATACATCGTTTTTGCAATGCACTTAGATATACATTTATGTCTAGATACATAGTAAAAAAAATATCTAGAAAAACCAAAACGTCTTATTTTGAAACGTAGGGAATAACAACTAGCACAACATAGATAAGAACAGACATACTGCAATAGAAAAGGATTGAAAAAGAAAACATTACCAGGCATCTGTCACAAACTCGGATGACCATCAGCATCTGTACTACTCAGATGAAGTCACCAACAGGAAAATAATTTCCAACCCAAACTGCTTTCACTGCTAGACCCAACAAGTTGTCTTTTCCTTTGCTACTGTGTTGCAGAAGCATCATTTTCTCAACACGATGCATCGTGGAGAACTGCAGGAAACAATTGAAGGAGCTCCAACCACTTGATAACTAATTGAGCAATAATAGGTTGCCTGGTTTGTGTAGCATAATAGTCTTCAATTTTATTCCTTCTCTATAATACCCAAAACAATTACTTCACTGTTTTATGTGAAGATGGGCCGAACCTGTGTAAGCTGGTGGTTGGACCATAATGGTCACTGGCTTTTAAAATCATGGTGCAGACTTGAAGACAGTAGTATTTGGGACAATTTTGCAATATAATGAATGTAAAAATAGAAATGGTTTAGAGGTTAACCTCATCAGTAAACATAAAGTTCAATGCCTCCAAAACAATATCCTGATCCGGCGATGAAACAGGGAGCATGGAAACAAAGAAACATTATTCTCAGGATTAACCCACATGATGGAACAAAAACTTTGTTGCTGCCTAGCTGAAAAATAAAAAAGTGTACACAAACCTAAGACGCAGCAATTCTCCTGTGGGTGAGATGCTTCTCTGTAGATTTTAAGGAGAGCATCATAACGGATCTGCTTGAGGTGCTAAGAGTTCGCATCACTGCAAGATATGCAGTCTGCACAACATTGCATATGAGAATGGTAGATGGTAGATAAGGATAACGGTAGATGAGCTCATATGCCAATTCGTCACCATGATAATTGGATCATCCATGAAAGAAACAAGAAAATAAAAATAAAAGCAAAGTAATACAAAACAGAGTACCAGCAATTGCACAGGTACTCTGTTTTGTATTAGGCGCACATGCACAACAGTGTCTGCAAAAATCTCTAAGAAACAGATATTTCTGTCTGCAAAAATCTCTAAGAAACAGATATTTCTACCAGGACGACACTAATTTTGCATCTCCCAGAATAGGACTCCTAAACATACGACTTTCACCGCTCCATACCCATAAAAGGAACAGCAAAATTTCCCGGATGTACTTTGATGAATCTCAAAAGGTCAATGGCTCTTGTGACGCTTCGAAATTCCCTTTCCATATGCATCGAGTCGAGCATCGGATATCTTCAGGTCAGGCTTGCGGCGCTTCCTTCGTTCACTTCTAGTAGTCTTTTTCTTGACATCTGTTGACTCTTGCCCATTTGTCAGCCTTTCATTCTCTGTTTTTGAAGACCAAAGGCTGCCTACCTCAGACCTAGATTTCTGGCCAGATTTATCCTTCTTCCCTTCCTTATTCTGGCCTCCAAAGATCAAATACTTGCTCTGCTTCTTATGACGTGCAATCTTCCATTCATCGTCTCTGTAAGGAGCTAGCTTCTTAATCGAAACATACTGGTTCAAATCCTTGTCATCTGATGCCAATCTGTTGGGCTTAACCTGTTTATATTTGAACCGAGTCTTGATATCTCCAATAGTGTCCTCATAGTCTAACTTGTAGTACTCTTCCATCTCTTTCTCAAGCTCCACCTTGTCTTTGAGAGAGATCTCCCCTTTTGCACCTTTCACATCAGTGGCAGTAGATTCTTCTTTTGACTGGTCACTAGCCCAGCCCTTAGGAAGCCCAAGCAATTTGTCTTCTTTGTCAAAATCCGGCTTCTCCAAATCCATCTCCTCACCACTTCCAAACTCAGGATCAACATCATCAGCCTTATAGTAACTGTGATCAAACATCTCCTGCATCTTCTTGTTATAATCCTCTGGATCAAAATCATCCTCCAAGTCGTCAGCACCAATCTTACGAGCAGCATTGCCTTCAATCCAAGCAATCATTCAGATCCTCTCAAGCTTATCTGCAATCTCTTTCTTCTTCAAATTCTTGAGATGCTTGAGCTCCTCTGCCTGCTCTTGCTTAATATGGGCCATCCGCTTCTCTTTGCTCTTGTGCTGCTGCTTCCTGCTGCTCTCCTTCTTCCTCACCGACCCCTCAACAACCCTTGAATGTCCCATTACCCGGTCTGCCACCACTGCCCCTGATGCCATGGCCTCCTCATGCCAGTACTTATAAGCATGCTCATACCATTCCTGAATCTCGAGCTCCTCTTCATCTGACAATTCCTGGATATCATCCAGATAGGAATTCCTCTTCTCTGCCTCAAGGTACGGCCTCTTCAGGAAAAATTCCTTGAAGAACTTCTCGTCCTCATCCAGCTCCTCATCCTTCCCAAAGACCTCACCAGCAAGCTCCTTGGTCTGCTTCTCCTCCTCATCCTCCTCCGCTTCGTCATCAGCCCCTGCTCTAGCCTTGGGCTTCACCTTGAACAAATCGTCGCCGCCGTCGTCATTGCCTAATACTTCTTTCTGTGCCTCAAGGAAAGCCTCCAATCCCCTCTTCTGCTGCTCGTCATACGCGATCCTCTCAAAATTGCCGCTGCCACGGTTGGCCTGCGCTGCGAACTCCGGGCCCTCCTCGAGTAGGTGGCGGGCATTGACGTCCTTGAGATACATAGGCTTCTCTTTCATGGTCTTTTTCTTCTCCTGCTTGGACTCTTCTTCCTCCTCGGCGTCATCAGCTTCGTCACCGCCCTCCTCTTCCTCCTCCGAGGAGTAGACCTTGGCGTCCTTGTCGAGGACGCGGGGGTCGCCGCTGCGGATGCGGCGGATCACGTCGAACACGCGACGATCGACGAGGCGCGAGGCAATGGCGGTCTCCTCGTCCTCGTCCTCCTCCGAAGACTCGGACTCGGACTCCGACTCGCCGTCGTCGGAGGCGGGGACCAGTCCCTGCTTCCTGCGCTCCTCGAGGCGCTGCAGCGCCTCCCGCCGCTTGTTGTGCTCGAAGCGGCGAGCGTACTCCGCGTTGATCTGGATCTCGGAGAGGTCCTCCCCGCCGTCGGAGTCCTCGCTGGACCCCGCGAGGATGTCGAGCGGTTTCTCCTCCATCTCCTTCGACCTCGCCTTCTTCCTCCTCCCCATATTCTCTTCAGCGATACGCTCAGCAGCGCAAGCGTAGGGAGAGTGGCAATCGAGGGCTGGAGGCTAAAAGGCGGCGGCAACGGCGGCGTGGCAAGATCGATGCGGCCATGCGGGTTTTAGCGAGGGTCAGTTCTGTTTCCGCGAGGAAGACGACGGCCTGCGAGCAACGGCGACGAAGGACGTGGTGGGGCCTAATGGGCCGCGTAAAAGCCCAGGCCCAACAGAAGATGAATCGTTGATGCCTTTGCCGTCCATGTCTACAGATCCATCGAATGGGAGCCAATTCTTTTTTTCTTTTAAAAAAAAGGAGCCGCTGCGACGGTAGCATTGACCTGACATGTATCCACTAACCATTAGGCATAAGAAAGCTTTATTTTAAAAAAATATTAGGCATAGGTTTGATTGCCGCAAATAGGTTTGCATCACGCACGTGGAGCTGGGGGACGGGGGCTCGACCTCCTTCTCGCATGATAACTGGTTGGCAGACCGACCTCTGTCCAGCTTTGAAATGGCAACGGGTACCCGATATCTAAGTGTCTGACGGATTTTACCCAATAAGAAGACGGATATGAAAGATATTTTATACCCGTGAGTATGCTATTGGATGAAATATTATATCCATTGGGTATGACGGGTACGGATGTAAAAGTATACTACCCATATCCATATACCCGTGGGTAAAATATCGTACAAATATATAGCCAGCGCTGTAATTTTGGCCTATATAAGCATGTAGCCCATGAATTTGGCCCATATAAACCCATAATTTTTTGTACGTGAATGTTGAACTCGGGTATATTGTCGGATATGGAATACCCGTTGGGTAAAAAATACCCGTCGGGTATGGGTATAGAATGAATTTCTTACCATCTGCTTTTACGGTGACGGAATAGATTTTGACCTGACGGGTATGGATATGGGTGACCAGTACCCATTAGGTACGTACCCATTGCCATCTTGAGTCCTGCTCGTTCCCGGCCCTGTTTAGCCACTACAATGGGCGCTGCGAGACTGTCCAGCAGGTGCTTGCGGCTGGCCTGCCGTCCGAGCGGCTGGGGAGCTGACGGACCTTCTGAACCGACTACAGAGCACGCAATTGACAGCGGAGGCGGACCTGAGGATGTGCGGCATGGAGGGCAGAGATCACAAGCTGGCGACGAGCACCATTTATAAGGCATCGGTGACAGGTGACCAGCGAGCGCCGTTCTTCTCATTTGTGTGGATTAATTTTGCTCCTCCCCGTGTCAAATTCTTCGCGTGGCTGTTGGTCCAAAATCAAATTCAGTGCAAAACCAACTTGAAGAAGAAGCACGTTGTGGACAGCGATGGATGCGAGCTGTGCGACGGCGGCATTGAGGACTCAGACCACATCATTTCGGGTTGCCCGTTCGCCATCAGTTTTTGGGACAGGATTGGGTGGGGGAGCAGCAACGTTGCCCCTGTGGCCGAACTCTGGATGACCAGAGCACCTCCGAACACACCGCCCGGTGCTCACGCGAGCCTCATTCTTCTCCTCTGCTGGGAACTCTGGAAGCATAGACATGAGGTAGTCTTCAAGCATCTCCCCCCGAGTGTTGACAGACTGGTTGCGGCGTGTGAAGCGTCCATCGAGCTGTGGCGCTGCAGGATACCCAGGAAATCAATAGTTCTGTACACTTTCTGGAGCGAGCTCCGGCTGTTGTAACTCTCTTTCTCTGCTTTTTCATGTAACTCTCTTGTGTAAGCTTGGCCTCCATGGCTAAACTCTTTGGGTTCCCTTGAACCCCAGCTCACCCACCGGGGTTTTTCCCCGGCATCTGTGGCAATGGAAAAGGCGGGGACTGTTCGTCCCCCCGGTTAACTCAAAATTACCGCAAATAAATCCAACTTGGTCACTTGGCAGGTAAATACCAGGTCAGCCAAGGTATGACGTTTTGCAAGACTGTACTTAAAATGAAGAGAGCGGGTATATACAACAAAGTTGACACAATGTCTGGCCGGATATCAGCGGGGTGATGTCTGGGCGGCAAGATGGAGCAGCGCCTGCTTGTGGTAAGATGCGCGGAGCTTCTTGAACTTCTGCGCAAAGGTTGACAGGTCGATGTCCTTCTCCAGGAACTTCTGGTGCAACTCCTCTGACTCCTCGTCCAACTTCGCCATTGATGCTGAGGAAAACATTTTACTAAGCTCACATTCATCGAATTACAGTTTTTTTTCTCTTTTGAACTGGGGTGGCCACAGTAGCCTTCAAGTTGATCACATCAACAGAAATTCAATGGGTGTAAAAATATGTGCCAACAGTGTGACATAATGCATGTTGCATCCAAATTCAAATCAGAAAAATAACCAAATCGCATATAATTATGCAACTAAACATGCTATTGTTCAGATTCCTTACTTTGGAGCTTCTCAAGCAGTGCAGCAGGGGAATAGGATCTCATAACGTCATCCTTTTGCCTCTCCAGATCAGTCAACCTGTCTTGAGCTGAAGCCAGCTCTGTTGTCCTTATTATTGTGCACTATACAAATTATAAATCCAAATGATGTCAGCAAGAAATTGAAGCATCGAAAACATAAGAACTAGAACAGTAACATCTGAACTACGCGCAAAGGCGTGGTCTCTAAAAACAGAACAGTAACATTTTTGCAAGGTTTGTCATATTGTGGTATCAATTATTTCAAATTATCCATGATGTTTTGTTTCAAAATTTTTAATAAGAATCACGAATACAGTGTTTGCTCTTTCTTCATGAGATGCATGTGTGCTGCACCTGATTCCTGAGCTCCAAAATTCTCATCTCCTTTTCTAAATCCTCCCCTGCAGTTTATCCAATACCAAAGAGAAACAATAGTAAATTACATATATCTTATTTGGCATTCAGTAAATCAAAGGGTACTTTTGAAACACATTTATGTCTTTGAAACCAACTTAACAGCATTTTTAAAAGAGAGAGAATAACTCACTTGCAAGCTGTAATGTCTCCTTTCTAAGGTCATCACGTACCTGAAAATTAAGAAAGAGCACCAAGTCAGCAAATGGCCAAATAAACAAAACTAATTTTCCCATGTGAGTTTGTATTCCAGAGATGGGGCATGCAGATAGAACGAACTTAACACATCAATAGCAGTCACATCACAATATAAATAATCACCTACACATGGATGAAACTTGGATTTACCATTGTGGGGGAAAAAACTACATATGGATCAGAGGCTAGAAGAGAAGTAAAACAGGTGTTAGAGCTTAGCTCATCTGAGGATCCACAAAATGTAAGCTTTCAATGATTCTTTACATTAGGAGATATGGACTGTAAATAAGAGATGATGAAAAGAAAAGTAGAGTAGCCTTGCAACTACTCTTACATCTTTGAACTAATCAAAGAAGCTTTCGAATTGTTTCCAGAGTAGTAAGGATAACCAATACAGCTGTGGAAACACTCTTAGGAGCCTCAATAATAGCTGAAACCGAATGAAACAAATGCAAAAAAAATGTTGGTTGTAGTGCAGAAAGGATTTTGGTATCCTCTAGTGAAGTCAGCAACAAAAATATAAACAAGTGGTATGTGCAACACAGCTTACATTGTTCTGGGTTTTCACTTGATCAAGAGAACTAAAGAATGCATTATATGTCTCTTTGTCTTTCAATAACCTCTGTAACTCCTCGATACTGCACAAAAATATTTGATTAAAACGATAGCACCATACAACAAGGTTGTCGACTTCCATCAAATGCTGCATAATCAGGAAAATTAATATTGTGCAAATAAACACGTTTTCATCAACAGATAGAATTAGGAACACAGCACAACAAAACAGCCATGCATAAATGGTCCTTCCAAAATTCTATGGCCTTTAAACAACTAGTTGTCCAACATATAGCAAGTGTCATGTTTCATAGAAGCAGGCAAGTAGTTCAACTCAACTAATTCCCCAACAAGCTTACAGGCTCTGGTCATTGAGGTTTGCCTTACCATATAGTATACAACACATCTAAAGATTTTCCAGCCTTGCATGGGTCTATCCAAATATGAGACGATAAATATGCTATACAGTGGTGTATACTGAAGGAATTATGCCCTATCATGTTAAGATATCAAAATTAGAGCAGTCATACAGCATACTACTCCCTCCATTAAGAATTCTCATGTGCATTAGATCAGGAAAAACCTTCAGACTTGTACGCTCGCATGCTGTAATTTCTTGGGGACCAACACACGCATAGGAACGTGTCTACATGCAGCGTTAATGCAAGGGTGGTGTCAGTTGGGCTAAGAAACTCTGATTTGACAGGTTGGCTGTAGTCTGCACATTAGCACACTGGTTTAACGGGCATACAGCAACATGGAGAATTCTTCACAGAGTGAGTTTATTGTGGCTCCAAATACATGCATTTAACTGGAATGGAGGTATCCTTGGTCTCTATGTCTTAATAGAGTTTTGCGAAATGTCTTAGTTTGGGGATAATCGTAAATGTAATTCATAGAAGGTTAACAAAGTATTTGAACACAATCCATAATTAGAATAAGATAGGAGACAACTCTTGTATACAAGAAAGCTAGAGGTGAATCAGGAAAGAAAACAAGGGTATGTGCTAACCTCTTATCCTTCAAACAAGCAATTATCCCTGTAGCCTCAGCAGGAGATGGTTGCCCACAGGATGAAGACTGGGGGTTGTGTGGACTAGCACTAGAAGAGGTAGGCGTGGATGGACGTGAAGACAAAGCTACCATTGAGGGAGGGTAGCAAGACTGCGTACCCATCTCCTGAAAACTTGGTTCCGTTTGCTGCTGCTGAGAACTGACATGAGCACATTCAGCAAGGACAAAGGCAGTAAGCAAGAGAAGCAGATTTTCAGAACTTCTTAAGGGTTAAAGCATAATTTCATGTATGCATCCATATTGCTGCTTAAGATGCATCAACAGGAAATGACACAGGCATCACTTAAGTAAACCCTCTTTGGTTAACTAAAGAACTTCTGGATTGCAGGGTTGTACTTGTACATAAAAAAAAAAACTAGAACCAGGCACCATAGTATTTGAACTAATAACAGGTTCCACAGAAAGCAGGTATCAAATGCACACAGGAATATGTAAAACCCATCCAATTTATTACACTGATAAATGAGATGCCAGGGCTCAAATAAATAAACAAATAACAGTGACAACAGCATCGATCAATTTTAATAAGACCAATGTACTCATAGTGAGGAAATCTCCAGCTCATTGTATAGACAAATCTGCATGGGAGGTCGGAAGCCAATGCTAAACTGATCGGTGATGCAATCTTAGATGTTTGAACCCTTATTATTTGTGAAGACACTTGTAATCGGAACAGAACAGATACGAAGATAAATAGCTTAAGCTAGGGTTTGAGTACTCGGTTTTGCAGAGCAGGTGCGGAAGAGAAGGCGTGTGCATAACTGGTGGTTGTGCTCGTCGCCGGAGAAGGACCCCTGAGCACCTGGCGTAGGGAGGCGGCGGCGGCTGCCCACTCGGTCGCCACCAGAGACAGACAAGACAGACAGAGGCACAGAGCACACGCGAGGCAGCGAGGGCCCGCACGGGAGAACCACGAGCCCACGAGAGAAGTCTGAATCAAGCCCAATTGAAAATTAAAAAAAATAATGTTTATCATTGGTATGAATAATAGAGATTCTAAAAAAATCTAAAAATAGAATTACATGCTCTTTCCGAATTTGTAAAATGGTTCTATGAAAAACATGGGTTAAACATAGCTTGAAAATTTGTACAGTAAATAAATAGTTAGATAGGATTTTAAAACAATTACTCATAAACTATAGTTTGAACATGCTGCATTGCTTTTGGCATGTACCAAAAATGAAGTAGTTTGGTAAAGGTTTTGGAAATATCATAGGTTCGAAATCTAAACTTCCTTTTTAAGGTTTTGGGGGTTTCCCTACACTTTTTTAAAAATAATTTCCCACAATTAATTCCTTCCCAGATGGACAGCCTGGCATCTGCGACCATGGCTACCACTACCGGACTTGCCTTAGGATTTTTTTTATTTTTAATTTTTAAAAAAAAATTTACAATTTTAATTTTTTGTTTCGAAATATGACAGAACTAGTCGTCCACAGTGGCCGTTTTTTAAAAAACGCTCACTGTGTGGGCGTTATATGTGACGTGGCACAGGGCCGGCCGCCGCCGGTACTGGCTTTTGCGGGCGGCCCCCTGGCGCCCAAAAAACGCCCACTGCGTGGGTGTTTTTTGGTGGCGAGGGGGCCGCCTGTAAAAGTGCGCGCTGTTTTGTGGGCGGGCCTCGGAGCAGCCAAAAAACGCCCACATAGTGGGTGTTTTTTGGGCTCCGCCTATATATGCCCAGCCCCCCTCTTCAGATTTTCATTATATTCACTAAATTTTTCAGAAAAAAGAAAGAGGAGAGGAGGGAGGGGAAGGAAGTAAACGGCGAAGCCCTGTCAGTTTGAGACCTCGGCTTTTAGGTAAGTTTCTCATACATTACAAGTCTGTTGCTATGCATTAGTAAAATATAATGTGCACTAGAGTTGTTTAGTTTTTAATTGACTCTGGGTAGATCTGTGAGTAGTATGTATATTAGATATATAAATAATGATGTTAGAGTATTATAGTTTATGTTAGAAATAATGATGTTTCTTCTATACTTTAAACAGTGGATTGCATGATTTGAAATGTGACAAATATCGTATTTTCTCTGAATAGATATATTTAGGGTTTAGGAATAATGATGTTTATGCTATGCTTTAAACAATGGATTGCATGCTTTAAAATGTGACGAATATCATATTTTCTCTGAATAGATATGTTTAGGGTTTAGGGTTTAGGGTGTAGGGTTTAGGAATAATGATGTTTATGCTATGCTTTAAACAATGGATTGCATGATTTGAAATATGACGAATATCGTATTTTCTCTGAATAGATATGCAAAACTTGTGGCGGACGGAGTTTTGGACCTCTGTCACTACACATGCGGTGGATTCAATGTAAGTAATTGCACCTCTGTCACTGCGTCTTTATTCAATGCTAGTAATTGCAGCTCTTGCATCTCTAACAATGTCATTGGCAATCATGTTTTGTAGGCCCATGAGCGGTGCTTTTTCTTTCAGTGGATTGACGGTCCAGACAAATTCGACCCAAGGTATCTCCAGTTTGACGAATGGTGGAAAGGGAAGCATAATCCACCCAATCAATTCGAGCGGTGGGTGGCACCTCCCCCTGAGCCCCCCAATGATAGACGAGGAGAAGAAAATAGCCCAATTGAGACTGCTTGAATCTCCGCCTCGTTGCAAATGTGGAGATTATTCTGTAATAAGTTCAGATAGGCCTAACGAGTTCGAATGTCCTAACCCCGCCGGAGTAAGTGCAAATTGTATGCGGTCATGGCTTTCTTAGTATTTGTGCATGTACTAACATTTTACATTGTAGGGTGGGTATACCTTGTTGCGGAAGTGTAACTTCAGAGAGTGGCTGTGGGGTCCAAAGAACAAATGGCCCGAGCCGAAGGTGGACAAGAAGAGAAAAGTGGTTACCCCCAAGCCTCCTGTGTTGTGCAAATATGGTGTCGAAGCGCAGTATGGCCTACAACCATCGGAGCTTGGAATAAGCTATTGGTGCGGCCATATGGTTGATTACGATGAAGTCCTTTTGTTCCACTTGTTGCTCACTTGATATCCAAACTTTTTGTATTTGCTGACTTTAAATTGTTCCGTTCGATCACAGAGCCTTAGGAAATGCAAGTGGGAGGTTTTTGCCCATGGTGAAGACCGCAGGGAATACATGGATACACTGAAGCAAAAGCAACTAATGGACCTGAAGTTCAGGTCTGGTACTCAGCTTGTGGACAACTACATTAAGATGCGAAAGCGAGCGTACGTTGACTATGCCCGACGATTGTGTGTCCAAACCCCAAGTGCTGCTCGGTGGAAGAAAGATTGTGATGCATGGAAAAAGAAGAGAGAAGAGGAAGCATTCTTGCATGCGAGGGAGAAGATGGAGGAGGCCGAAAAGAGGAGTGCTGATGTGTGGCAGAACCTTCTAAATCATATGGCCCACACGCATGATTATTGTCTAAACAGACTCCAAATAACCATGACTGTGTTCCATACAACTTAAAAAGTCTGTCGGGTAAATCCCGAATCATCCACGATTCTCCGAGCAGGATCAATCATTGTAGAGAGACATTGTAGTATTACAACAGTTTAATATAAACAAAATACCACGGAGTAAAACAGCGGAAGACTTACAATAACATAAGTTTATAAAACTCTAAATTTCAAATATTTACATCAATAAGTTTGGATTATACACACCATAATAGTAGTGGAGTAGCAGTAGATTACAATATTAACAAAAGCTCTGCCCAAGAGCTAAACTCCTTTACTCTTCGTCGCTTTCCTCAACGACTGTCATGCAGCAGGATGCAAAGCACTCCTGCCCATGAGGCTCACCTGCAACAAGGGTTCAACAAACCCTGAGTACAAAGTACTCAACAAGACTGACCCGACGAAAGAGAAGGGTAGAGAAAACAGAAATGCAGGCTAGAGGGACTAGGTAAGGTCTGTAGGAGATAAGAAATTTTGCGTAAAAGCTTTATAGAAAGAGAAGTTTACTTGGGCTAACTCCCATTATCACTCAACTTCATTATTGAATCTTAACTTTTGTTCAAGTTGTTACTACGATGATGAACAACGATCGAGTCTTCTTCTCCGAGAAGCAACGGCGATTCGAATCCATTTTCATACCCAGCTGGGACCTAGGCGACTGGGCATACCGGAGACTTTAATTCCGAAGCACCCCAGGTACACCGATATACCGGGATACCAACCTCAGCCGTATATCACCACATGATACACGTGAGCTCTGCGGCCCAGCGTACCGAGATACATGGGAACTTAAACCCCACAGTAAAACACACTATGACAGCAGATGGGATTCTCTGACCCCACGCTAGGTCACTCCATGGCATACACGGCTCCAACCATCCGTATACCACTTCATGCATGTGGATTTCTACATTCTCGATATCATCCAGTTCACCAACGAACGGAACCTAGGGCATCAACAGACGAGAACACTACAGAGGGACTCCATTCCCAGTGCAAGTTTGCCGTCTGGACTCGATTTATTACTAATATCAAGATTCCAACAAGAAACCAATCTCATCTTTTTCATTCTTTTGCCTTTGAATAATTAAATAAATAAGCAGGGCTAAGCATAACTACTTATCTTTTCAGTAGGTAACAAGGAATAAGGAATAAGACAGGTAATGCAATTGGTGGGTTTTCACTCAACTCCTATTACTAAATGCAACATATCAGAGCTGAAGCGGTAAAACTTTTTATAAATAGAATAGGATTTAAATGTATCCGGGGCTTGCCTTGATGTTCGGGGTAGAAGTTTTCAAACTCTGGATCAACTCCCGATTCTTGAATCTGCTCGTCCTTTGGATCTGAGTGATAACGTTAACTCTCCGTTAACGGAAACTATTCGATAATTAATATGCTTTACATGATGGAATAGTAAACATGATGCTGGATAAGTGCATGATCAGATGAAAGGCTTGAGTACAACTTTTCTTCACGATAAAGTTGCAAGCTAACAAAATTTTGCTTATAAAATTCGTTAGGGTTAACTACGCTATTTTTATAATTAATTAAACACATAAAATAACATTAATTAAACCTTAATGACATGATTAAGGTAAGCGCAAACAATTAATTAAAGTACCAAAGGTCATTAGGGTTAATGGCCTAAGGTCATCAATCAATCTCAAAGTCAATCAAATCCTATAATGATTAAGTTAACTAAAAGGGGTTAATAAATTATTTAAAAGCATTAAATAAGGACATAAAAAATTAAAGTTATCAAATTTGGCATTTCATATTTTTCCTAGGTAGATAACATCATAAAGAACATTCACAAAAATTTTTAGAATTTTTGGAGCTATATATATGAATTACTATGAATTATCAAAGAAAATAGCATTTAAATCATTTTCTGGAAATGGAAAAAGAAAAATCGGCACAGTAACCCCGCGCTGACCGACGGCCGCGCGGCGGTTGACCGCTGATTCCTCGCCGTCGGTGAGGTTTCCGGCGACATGGTCTGGTCCATCAGACTCAACACTATACGGGGAGTTCAACGAGCTAGCTAACGACGCTCGAGGGCCCGCAGGCTAAGGCATGCCGGCTAACTCACGGACGGGCTATGACGGTCCGAAGCCAAGGCCTGCTCGAGGGGCTACCGAGCGTATAGGTACTGTTCACTCAAGGGTACAATTCGGGCATCCTCTCGAAGACGGAACTTCGCTCGAGCGAATGGACCAGCCTCGAAGACGAAACTTCCCCCAGCGAACGAGCCTCCCCTCGAGGACGGAACTCCGCCCGACGAACGAGCCTCCCCTCGAGAACAGTGCACCCCTCGACTCGACCCCTTCGAGAATAGTGCACCCCTCGACTCGACCCCTTCGAGAACAGTGCACCCCTCGACTCGTTGGCCGAGCCCTCGAGCAGGACTCCGACGACCCCGGACTGCGCTTCAACAACTCCCGATGCGAAATGGATGAAATTGATGACACGGATAGACGCAGGAGCTCACCACGGCGCTGATGCGTACGTTAATAGAGGTCCGGAGTGGCTGGGTTGAGCTGCGGTCGATGGCGGTGATGGCGGCGGCGGCGCTCCGATGGCACAACGGCGTCACGGCGACCTCCAGTAATGCGCTGCTCAAACCAAGGTGCGCATCAGACGCAGGATAACACGGAGAGCACGATTAAGGGGTCGAAGGTAAAATATTTTCACCTCCGGCGATGGCAAATGGCGAAGATGGTGGCGGCAGCGCGACTGACCGGCCACGGGTAAGAAGACTGCGTGCAGGCAGCTCGGGCGATGAAAGAAAACACGGACTGGCCCAAAAGGACCGTGAGAAAGTTGCGGAGCTTTGGGCGAGAGCAATTGGACAGAGGTTGAGCGTCGATGGCAAATTTCGGCGGCGGAGCGAGGTCGTCGGCGACGGTGGCGGGAGGAAGAAAGGAAAAGAACGGCGTCGTCCGATCGGTATTTATAGCTCGGAGCCGATGAAGGAGCAGGTGACACGACGACGGTGAAGTTTCTCACGTCCAAAAATGCTCGGGCGGCCGGGAAGGCGCGGCGGTGGACGGCAGCGCGCGATGCGAAGCCGGCCATGGCGTTCGCCAATAGGGTTAGGTGCTGTTCGGATTATTTACAGAATTGCCATTCGGTTCAAAATACAAATTACTTCAAAATTTGTATAAGAACTTGAAAATCTCCAAAAATATCATTTGCATAACTTTTCAAGAGCTACACTTTTCCTTTAATGGGCATCTTCAAATTATGTTTAGATTTTAAAATTTGAATTCAGATTTGAAAAGGGGATTAACCCTAGAAATAAACATTTGAAATTACTTTTGATTTTTCAATAAAACATGAAAATCTTCAAAACTATGAAATGTTGAGTTTGTCAAACCAAACATTTTTCATGTAAAAAGTTTCCTCAAATTATGCATAATTTTTAAATTATGGTTTTAAATTCAAAAGGGGATAAATGCTAGAAACTGTATTTTCAAATTAATTTGAAATTCCTTTTGGAAACTTGAAAAACTTTGTATACCAACTTTGTAGCTCCTGTCAAGATATACAAACTGTCTTTTTAGAGTATCTCAAAATTCCTTATAGATTTTGAATTAGGGAAAAGGGGATAAAATTGGGGTTGAAAATAAAGGGTTTTTGAAATAGAATTTAAACTCAATTTGGTTTCTAATTTAATTGGTTGGTTATTAATGATCACAAATATCATACAAGGACATTTTTAGGTCATTGAACCAATTACACCCTTGGTTGACCAAATTGACTTTTGAAAAACCTTTTA
Organism: Bothriochloa decipiens; assembly: GCA_023333625.1. Lineage (NCBI taxonomy): Eukaryota > Viridiplantae > Streptophyta > Magnoliopsida > Poales > Poaceae > Bothriochloa > Bothriochloa decipiens. Next base: position 31,920,528 of record CM041644.1, on the reverse strand, counting down.
TAGTATTTCCTATTTGAATTTAAACTTGGATAGCCAGGCTTAGAAATAAGTTTGGGAATCCAAATTTAATTTCAAATATAGAAATCATTTTTTTAGTGTTGGACTTAGACTTATACACTATGCTTGATACTAGTGTAAACACAGTTTACACCTCAAGTACATAGAGTATAAACTAAGCATTTGCGATAACATTCGAAAATAAAATTTTTTTTCATTTCATGTGACAAAGCAATTCCAGAAACGCAATCAACCTAGAAAATATAAATTTATTTTAGTTGATACACATTAAGGTTGACATAACCATGAATGCTTTGCAATGCATATGATGACATGGCAGGTTTTAGTTAACATAACACCAGAGGTGTTACATGATGCGAAGATGAAGCAGAAGATGGCGGAGGCGGAGATGCCGATGAACGACGAGGACGAGGAGTATGATGAAGCATTCACCCAAGCCCTCGATGACTTGGAGGCCGCTTACTACAAAAAAAGGAAGAAGAGGAGTATGATGAAGTGTTCACCCAAGCCCTCGATGACTTGGAGGCCGCTTACTAAAAAAAAGGAAGAAGAGGCCAACGCAGCTGAGCGTAGCCGTACCAATGAGTTTGTGGGAGAGGATAGTGGTTCTGAAGATGAAGACTTGCTTTCCGGTTATGTTTCGGATTATTAGGGCCGTTTTGTTAAATGAATTCGGATTAGTAGCTCATCGCCCTAGCGGACCTATAATTTTATTGTAATGAACTGTTGCCGTGACTTTTAACTATGCTGTAATGGACTATTATTACGGATGTAATGCAAGCATGTAAGGGTTTAGGGTTTAGGGTATAGGGTTTAGGGTATAGGGTTTAGGGTTTAGGGTTTTTAGGGTTTAGGGATTAGGGTTTAGGGTTTATGGTTTAGGATTTTTAGGGTTTAGCGTTTTTGGCGCGCCAGGGGGCCGCAACAAAACTGCGCTGCTGGCCTCGTCGTTTTGCAGGCGGCCCCCTCGCCACCAAAAAACGCCCACTGCGCCAGGGGGCCACCCGCAAAAGCCGGCACCGGCGGCGGCCGGCCCTGTGCCACGTCACATATAACGCCCACACAGTGGGCGTTTTTTAAAAAATGCCCACTGTGGGCAACTAGTTCTGTCATATTTCGAAACAAAAAACTAAAATTGTAATTTTTTTAAAAAATTAAAAATAAAAAAATTCCTTGCCTTAGGCACTCAACAGAGGCTTATATGCACTCAGCAAAGCCTTTGCCGAGTGCCGCACTCGGCAAAGAGGTGCCGACAAAGAATTTGACGGCAAAGACGTCTTTGCGAGTGCCACATGTCTGGAACTCGACAAAGACTTTGCCGAGTGCCAGGTCAGCACTCGGCAAAGAATTTTTTGAAAAAAATAAAAACAAAACAAAAAGACAGTCGAGTCCATCCAAGGCCTTGTTTAGTTCCCTTCCAATTCTAGCATTTGGCACTATGCAAAAACAAGATTTTCCGTCACATTAAAATGCCGGCACATGCATGGAGTACTAAATATAGATGAAATCAAAATCTAATTGTACAGTTTGGTTGTACTTTGCGAGATGAATATTTTGAGCCTAATTAGTCAAAGTTTAGACAATTTTTACCAAATACAAACGAAATGCTACAAGAATTCTACTACAGGAATTCTGACCCCAATTCAGGGAACTAAACGAGGCCCAAAGCCCATCGACGATGAATATGGGCCTCGGCTGTCGTTGTAACTGCCACCGCCACCAGGCACGTCGTGGCGGCTGGAACAGCCACCGTTGAGGTCGTAGCAGCCTGATCTGCCGCTTTCGACGTCGTGGCTGCCGGATCTGCTTGCACCGACGTGCCGTCCTTGCCATGACGCTGGGAGAAGGAGGAGGAGGGGCGGCTCGTCGTGCCGTCGGGAGAAGTAGGTGGAGGGGGCGGCAAGCCACGCCGCCGAGAGGAGTGAGGAGGGGGCGGCTCGCCACGCGCGTCAAGAGGAGGATGGGGAGGGGAGGTTGACGACGGCCCACCCGTGCGCTACCTCGTGCTCCGTGACCCACCCGGTCCAGGCGAGGTCGGATCCGGAGCCGCTGCCCTCGGAGTCGACGCCCTCATGCTCTTCGACGTTGGGGACCTGGACCGTGAACTCGTCGAAGCCCTCGGCGGCGACATACGGGGCCTGCAGCACCCCCTTCGCCTGGAGCACCGAGAGGATGGCGCGGGCGTCGCTGAGGGACGTCGCCCGTACGAGGACGACGCGACGCGGGCCGGAGTGGATGGGGGACCCTCTCTGTGTCCGCGAGGGAGGCGACCCTGACGACGGGGAGGGGTTTGGACAGGGGGAGATGGGCGTCGAGCGCTGCGGGCGGGAGGAGGAGGTGGGCGGCTGCTACGAGCGGGAGGATCGGAGACGAGGAAGAGGGAGAGAGAGGGGACGGGGGAGAGAGAGTGGGGGTTGGAGATAGAGAGCGGGCGGGGGAGGGAGTGGTGGCGCACATGGGGGAGGGGGCACGACACCCAAATCCTAGGGCGCTTATATAGCGCCTGGGGTCATGGGCCTGTTGGGCCGAATCTTTGCCGAGTGCCCTTAAAGAATTTTTGTTTTTTTAATTTATGTTTTTAAATCTTTGAAATTCAAAAGCATAACAAAATGACATCAAATAAAAAAGTTTCAAACTATAAACTTTCATAACTTTTGAAAATCTACAAAGTTTATTTTGAGTGGTTTTTCATCCGAGGTCGTTTGAAAAAACTTGAATTTTAATTTTTAAAATTCAAACGTCGTTTGAATGACAAGATGAACTCAAATGAAAAAGGTTCCAACTACAACATTCTATAACTTTACAAGATCTATAAAGTTCACTTCTATTAGCTTGGTCATTTATTCGTCCGACATGGCGGTTTCATACATTTTGTTCAAATCTTATATTTTTTTCTCGATGTTTGATGAAACTTAGAGTGATGTAAATTTTGTAAACAACATTACTATGGGTTGTCCAAATGAAGAAATGGCCCAAATAAATTTTGTAGATCTTAAAAAGTTATGCAACTTTATAGTAAATTTTTTTTCATTTGAGTTAATTTAGTGCCTCAAATGTATTTTCAAAAACTGATTTGCCGAGTGCCAAGAATTTGCCGAGTGCTAGACACTCCGTGGCACTCGGCAAATCAGCCTTTGCGAGTGCTTTTCTTTGCTGGGTGCCTGGCACTCGACAAAGCGCCCAAGTTTTTCCACTCGGCAAAACTCGAGGCACGTGGTAAAAAGCAGTTTTTCGGTAGTGTACGCACGAAAAAAATGTTTTTCTGCTCGTGTGGGTGTAGTTTTTTTTGGGAATGCCAACAAGATTAGGAGCTGAGTTTGTAAGTTTTTGGATATGTTTATTTTTCAAAATTCTGCTAAAATCATGGGATGAAGAGAGTGTTTTGGAAACTTTCGGAGATGCTCTAGTAACTTATTTACTCCCTCCGTCCCACTTTACTAGTCGTTTTAGCTCCTGACCAAGTACAACGTGAATTGAATGAACCTGCTACTTCTTCGTGTCCAGATGCATTGTCCTTTGGTGTGAATGTGGACAGTTAAAAGCAGCACTAGAACGACGTTTAGTGAGGGACAGAGGGAGTATACCCCTACTCCTTCCGTCCCGTATTTAGTCTTTCTGGCACTACAGTAAAACGTGCAGGTTCACAAGTACATGCTTGCATCTGGACAGCACTGCAGTCTGGTTCGAAGAATATTCAATACACCTGGTTCAATGCTTAAACGACACTTAAATGCCATGGAAACCAGGTGCGGCTAGGTACGCAAGCAGCAGTTAGGATACGACAATACCAACGCGGGTCAAAGCCGCGGTCAGAGAACACGAGGGTTTCGTTTTTGAACGTGCAAAATGGTCGATCAGTGGCGTCACTGCCGTGCTGAACCGGCTCGTCACAAATACTGAGTTCATCTTTGACCAGTTGCCGGACCGTTGGGTCTCTGAACATTGTTAGCCAGTCCAACTTGCTAGTGTTACAGGTCCTGACTGACGTGGCGACGCATTGTGGAATGTGGACTTCCGTATGTTGTTTCATTTCAAATCCGTACGCCAAGATAGACAGACGCTACGCTACTCACTCTTAGCCCAAACTAATCGTATGTTTACTATTCAAATTTTCTCTCGATATAAATGACACACGAGCCAAATGAAGAAAAGGAAAACAAACTGAATGCTCTCGTCCACTCCTGTACTTTCATCTTGATGCACAGTCACACCAAAGACTGCAAGTATGGTCATTTTTATCTTAAAGCAAATTAAGAATCTCATCCTAAAATGCTAACTTATTTTTGGACGAAGGGGTACACGTGCCATTAGTTTGCATGTAGGACGTCCTCTACTCTTCCCATTGAAAAAACATATAATTATTGTTTTTCTAAAGTTACATAATTTTGAAATTGATCAAATCTAACCAATAGCTCTAACCAAAATCTAAACATAAATAAATATTATTAAATTACTTTTAAAAATATGTTATAAGTAGAAGAATTTGACTATTTCTACATCTAAATTGCATTCGTTTTGGGACATACTTCCCCGACCCAAAATAGATGATTTTATGCCATTCAAGTTTTGTCCTAAAACCTAAATGCTTGATCTTCTTATTTTTCAATGTACCATTCTTTTTACACAATACATCATTATCTGTACACTGTTAAGGGGAGTTTTACTGTTTTGCCTTCTATGTTGGTCACTATGAGAGATTTTGAAACATCTTGTAATGCGGAAGTAGAGAGGATTACTACTCTTTCTTTTAAAAGAAGTGTATAATGTGATGTTTGAGAATATATGCAAATATGACATTTACAAATAATGCATGCAAATACAAATTAAGCTTATATATATGCACCCGAAACAAGGCACGTATACAAATTAAGCTTATACTATATATATATATACTCCTACAACTTTTACCAGCTACGAGCTATTACAAGCACTACACAAAACCTTAGTAATAATTTGCATATAAAGAACAAAAGAAACCCGTCGAATGATATACTAAACCCCCGGCCAACAATTTAGTTACTAGTCCCCAGCTTAGTCCCCTGCATGCATGCAAGAGCCGATGATCGACACATATAATTTATTGAAGCCTCTGATCTCTCTCTGAGCCAGCTAGCACAGTGATCATGCATCCGGCTCCGGCCAGCATGCATATATGTCACTCCCGGCGGCGTACGGCACGGCGCCTAGTGGCCGTCGCCGGGGCTCGGGCCCTGGTTCTTGATCCCGCCGAGCATGTCGAAGTTCATCAACCTGTGGCCTGCAGCACCGCCGTCTTGCTGCTCCGTGGTCCCGACCACCACCGTCTGGATGATGTAACCGGCCACCGTTGGCGACTCCACCGTATGCTGCGCACCATCTCCCTTTGACGACGCCGACGCCGACGCCTTCAGCAGCCTGCTAGCATCCGCGGTGGTAGCCGCGAGCAATAGGCACGTTGCGAGGAGCAGGCCGACGACGACGGCCGGTGCCGCCCGCGCCCTGATGTTGAGCTTGGTGCCCGCCATTTTCTTGCCGTCGTCAGTCGACCGCGATCAGCCGAGGAACACACACTAGCTACGCTCTGAGTCTCAGCCGTCTGTGTGCGCTGCACTTTTACACTGCTAGCACACACACACACGTGCGTATCTTTGTAGCCAGTGCAGTGCAGTGCAGTGCAGACGACGAACACTGTGGCTGGTTTGCTGCACCCGAGCCGTGGCGCTGCGGTGGTTTATATAGCCAGCGCCACAGGTTTGCGTGGTCCTTGGTCTCCTGGCAGACATTGACGGAACGGCGGGTCTTTGGAAATCGGCAGCAACCCAGTAGCCCGGGCCGGTGATCTGATGACAGTCAGAGAGGAGGAAGCCAGCAGGAATCGTCGTGGAAACGACACGAGGGCGTGCGTGTACGCACGTACGAGGTCGCCGTGCCCGTGCACGCACAAGCTCGATCTTCCCGCTAGGAACGTGCGCCGTGGGGTTGGAATGGAATGAAGTTGGGCCGTGAAAGTTAGAACCGCGATCGGAATTCCTGCGGTCCCGAGAGTGGACTTTGAACCGACGTGTGCCATGCAAAGAGGTCGACGACGAGAGAGACCAATGCAAAACGCTCACTTTGGTTAGTGGCGTGGCGTGGCCTGCTAGCCTCCTTGCACTTCCGGGTGAAAATCTGCTAGGAGAGATCGCTACGTAGAAAGGTACTATGTAGGTAGGCTGGACGGATGCGTATAGATTGTAGGTGGCGAGCGAAAGCGACTGAAAAGCCCACGCGCGCGAGTCAGCGCCAGAGCGCGGGAACCACTGGAGAAGCTACGTCCCCGGACTCCGGGCGGATGCTGACGTGACGCGTGTGGTGCGGCCGGGACCGACCGAGCTATCTCTGACTCCTCGGCTGCTGGTCTCTATCTTCGGCTCGGTCACTATAGCTCACCTAGACGCTATGCCTCGGCCCTCGGCCGACACACCCAGCTGTTGGTCTTCTAGCTCCGTAGCAATACCCCAGCGCTTCAATGTTTAATTGGGAGCAAGCTCCGATATGATCCGTCTCCGGCGCACGAATCAGACAAATACGACCATGTGGCAAAGTGTGTGATACACCATGCACTTGTAACGGAAATGATGATGCGCTTGCTAGACCTGCATCTCTGCGTCGAAATGAGCTTATAGTTCAGAGAAATTTGGTTGCATTCTTATTCATCTCAATACACATGTCAAGTTCTTTACATATTGTTTGACCGCACTCATATTTGCCTCAACTTGCTTTTATTTATTCAATAAAATTTCAGTAAATGTGCAAAACCCTCCTATTTCATTTTTTTAAAAAAATATTTAGCTCAACCCACGTGTATTAAATAAAGTGATCCCAAATTAATTTTCCATCCCAATTAATTCTAATACATTTGATTAACAAAGACCTTTTAGGGTTTGGGAGATCCCAAAAGAGTTTGCTATTCATGTGATCTTCGTACATGGGCTCACAACAAAGGGCTGCTCAATCAGTGCAATCACATTGTTAAATTGATGCATGCAGAGGAAGTACACTACTTGTTTGCAAATTCTTTTTATGTCCAAGCACTCTTTAGTAAATAGCCACAACCAGCCCAAAGGGGCAGCACCCCTTCCACCTCCAGTAGCTAGCACTTTTGCTTCTTCCTTGCTTCCAGAAAATTGAGAGTGGGAGGAAGAGAGTTAGGGTTACCGAGAGATTGAGACATAGAGGGCTTTAATCCACCAAATGCGCAACTAAAAGAGAGAGATTCACGAGGGATTTGGAGTCTTTCCTTATTTGTTGGCTCTCACCTCGTGTATTGTTTATTCGTTCGTTGTCGTCCATGGGTTTTTTTCGCAAGGGGTTTTTCATGTAGATCTTGGTGTCTCCTTTGATTTGGTATTCTCTTTGTCATATGTGTTGATTAAGTCACATCTTGCTTGCTATTGTTTCGATGTGAAGTGGTTGCTTATCTAGGCATACCGGCATGCGATGAATATGTGTTTTGATATATTGAGTTGATGATGATGGGGATTGATATTTTAGTGAGCTGATTGATGCAACTATATTGTTGTTGAATATTTGGACAGCCTGCTGTTGGTGAGATTCTTTTTTGGAGGCTGTTTTAGTTCATGCCCAAAAAGTGTTTGATGATATGCTTGTGAGATATTAGTTTGTTGAATTTGATTATTGTGCGGCCCCTCTGTTGTCACACATATTGTCTAATCAGTTTAGGCTTAGTTTAAAAAAAAATGAGTTTAGGCCTGATTGGTTGGCTTTAAAATATGTCAAGTCGAAAATTTTGCGAGCTATGATTTTAACTATTATTTGTTTGCTATCAAAACTTGCCAATTTCACGCATTTAGCTTGCCAAATTCATGATAATTTTTTTACCACTTTTTCTCTGTGTTAGGCGCCTGAAATTTTTGATCTGTTCAGGCAACATGTGCTCCATCGATATTGCTTCAGGATTTGTGGACTTGTTTTGAGTATCTGTGAACAAAGAGCAATGCAAATACGTGTCGCCTGAACAAAAAGCCTAATTTCATGCACCTGAAATATAGAAGACCCCATTTTTACCTAACTTTGTCTTGCCAAATTCTTGGCATGACAAATTTTCACCGCAAACCCTATTGCACACTGGGTCAAACTAATCGGCTTTCCCCACTAACTGCAACATCTTTCAGCATTTGCCATATTAGTGATCACTGATGGAACGAACATCTACGGCTATGGATAAGGATCGATGAACACTCGACACTTGGCTAGCTAGTGTCAATATAATGACATCATTGGAGTTAGCTTGCATGCGTGCATATTGAAATGCACTAGGCCGGAGACTTCACAGGGTTTCTCAATTCCCACTCATCGTGGTCCTGTGGAAGATTTCCGCCTCAGATCCTGTGGAAGCCGGAGGGGATGAGCTATTCATTAATGTGGGGCCCTAGCGAATGCTGCGTTGCGTTCTCACGCTGTGGCCTTGCATGGAGTGATGTCCGAAATTCCGAATGTTCTACTCGATTGATCTTAGGCATCACTCCACACTGTGGAGGACCTTGCATCACTCCACATTGGGGGACCTTATGGGGGCATATTATGACCATTTTACCTTGCATCTTGTTTTTTCAGATTTGTCTCTAGAATGCTAACTTATTTTGGAATGAAGGGAGCATATATGAATACTTGTGCTGTTAGGTTGCATGTAGCATGTACTACTCTTCCCGTCAAAAAAAATATATAATTCTTGTTTTTTTTAAAGTTGGATATTTTGAGATTGATCAAATCTTAAATCTAAACAAAAAATACTATTATTTATAAAAACAAGTATTATTAGATTAATTATGAAAATATTTTATATTAAAAGAATTTGACTGAATCTAAATCTAGAATTGCATACCATTTTGGACATGCTCCCTTCATCCCAAAATATATGATCTTATCACATTCAAATTTTGTCCTAAAATACCGGACCTTCTCATTTTTCAATGTACCTTTCTTTCAGCACAATACATCTCTTATCTCTACTCTTAAGGGGTATTTTAGTCTTTTGCCTTCCACATTGGTATATGTGAGGATTTTAAAACTTATAATGTGATGTTTGAGAATATATGCAAAAAGGAATCCACATCCCCGACCCCGACCGTCCGTCCGCTCCGGCGGGTGACTCGGGGGAACCCCCGCCACGCCGTCGAGCACCCCACCTCGCCGGCCCTCCCTCCGGCCAACGTCACTGCCCCTCTCCACGCCCCGGCGGCGGCGGCCAGCGGTGGCTGCCCTCAACAAGGGGTGCCGCTGCGAGCCCCTCTTTCCCTCCACCCCACAACTTCTCCCCTCCCCCTCTCCACCTCACCTCGCCCGCAATTGATGGCCTTGGGATGGCAGACACGGCCGGATCCGCGCCTCTCCGGGATGGATCTGGCAGAACCCTTGCTCCCTCCCCGTCCCTTGGTGTGGCGGCGTTCATGGCGGCCGGCCCGGCGTGTCCGACGTCCATGGTGGATGGCGCCCTGGCTTGGCTTGGTCGGCCGGATCCGGGCACCCTTGCCGCGGATTTGGCGGCCGGCGCCCCTCCCCCATCTCCGGTGAACGGCCGACCGCCCGATGGTGCGCCGCCGGCCTTGCTGGCCCCCCGACTGGTGGGTCCCGCGTCGCTCCAGTGCCTGTTCTGTGCTCAGCGCTAGACCCCCCTGATGTGGAGATTGTGTTGGGCGTCGTGGTGGTGGCGAGGCCAGTGGTGGTGTGTGGCGCTTGAGCTCTGCCATGGTAGCATGGCTAGTGGCGCATGCCGCTCCTTGCACCGATCTGCTCCGAGGGGTTGGCTGATTGACGGCCAACATGGATCTTCGAAGTGAAAACTAGCCCGTTTCAGGCAGGTAGCGGCGGCGCTTCTGCGTTGTACTCCTTCTTGAAGTCCATGTCATGGCGCGTGTGGAGTTGTGTCCTCGAAGGGCCTGGACATCATCGTTGTCACTGCTGTGCCTGCTCGGGCTTCATGGTCCTCCTCATGTGTTGAAGCCGTAGCATTCTTTCCGGTGGATGCTTTGCCATCGAGGGGATTTCCGGCGGATGCTTGGCCGTCGTGTGTGATTGGGCGGATGCTTTGCTGCCAGCATTTCTTCTTCTACAGGTAGTCCTCCTCATCCGTGGTCTTGAGGGTGATGGCCCTTAATGACTTGGAGGAGCTATTGGAGTTCGAGATCCTGGTTTTGGCAGATGCTTTGCCGCCGAGGTGGTTCCGGTGGATGCTTTGCCACCGTGGTTTCAATCTATGGGTCCTATCACTATGGGTTACCGAGGTGTCGAGTTTTTAGTTTGTATCAGGCTCAGTAGTTGGGGCCGTTGGTTGGAGGGTCCCCTACCTCCCGTGTTCTCGCTTTCCGTGTTGTGTCGAGGTTTTTCATTGTTTATTCGTGGATCACCGATGAATCCCTCTTGTTTCTGCTATGTTTAGGTCTATTGATCACTCTCTCTTCTCAATGAAATGTGGGCTATATGCCGGTTCTAGAAAAAAGAGAGTTTATGCAAATATGACCTTAAAAAACAACAAAATATGTATGTATTCAAATAGAGATTAAGCTCATGTATATGCACCTGAAACATATGGCACGTATACAGTATACTAGAGAGACCATAGTTTCATGCACTACTAGCTGCTACCTAGTAGCTATATACACACATACTCCTTCAACTTATTTTACCAGCCATTACAAGCACTACGCAAATAAATCTTTCGTAATTATTTGCATAAATAAAGAAAAAAAGAAACCCGTCGAATGATATACTAAACCCCTAGCCATTAGTTGTTAGCGTAGTCCTGTCCATGCAAGAGCCCATGATCGACATAATTTATTTAACCCTCTGTCTGATCTCTCTCTAAAACCAGCACAGTGATCAACCGGCCGGCATGCATGTCGTCCCTCACGGCGGCGTACGGCACGGCGCCTAGTGGCCGTCGCCGGGGCTCGGGCCTTGAGGCTTGATCCCGCCGAGCGTGCCGACGTTCATCAACCTGTGGCCTGCACCGTCCTGCCCCACGGTCCCGACGACCACCGTCTCGATGACGTAACCCACCGCCGGCGGCGACTGCACCGTCTGCTGCGCATCACCATCGTTCCCCTCTGACGACGATGGCGGCGACACCTTCAGCGGCCTGCTGGCATCCGCGGCCGTCGCCGCGAGCAACAGGCACGTCGTGAGGAGCAGGCCGCCGACGACGACGGCCGGTGCCGCCCGCGCCCCGATCTCGAGCTTGGCTGCCATTCTCTGTCTCTCTTGCCGTCGCCCGTCGGTCGACCGATGATCAGCCGAGCAACGCTAGCTGTGCTCTCTGCGAGCCTCAGTAGTCTGTGTGCGCTGCACTTTGACACTGGTAGCACACTGATTTTGTTGCCAGTGCAGTGCAGTGGAGACAACGACGACTGTGGCTGGTTTGCTGCACCAGAGAGCCGTGGCGTTTCCGGGGTTTATATAGCCGGTGCCGGACAGCCCCGTAGCGTAGGTTTTTGCGTGGTCTCCTGGCAGATATTGACCGAACGGCGGTCGGCCGGTCACCGGTGGCGTCTTTGGAAATCGGCCGCAGGCCCCAGGAGCCCGGGCCGGTAATCTCATCGCCGGCCAGAGAGGGAAGCGTCGTGGAAACGACACACACGGGGGCGTGCGTGCGTGTACGCACGTACGAGGTCGCCGTGCCCGTGCACGCACAAGCTCGATCTTCCCGCTAGGTACGTGCGCCGTGCGGTTGGAATGGAATGAAGATGGAGCGTGGAAGTTAGAACCGCGATCGATCGCGAGAATTCCGCGGTCCCGAGTGTGGACTTTGGAAATGCAAATGTGCCGGGGTGCGGGCCGCCGACGATGCCGACGTGCCATGCAAAGAGGTCGATGGCGACGACGACGACGAGGCAAGACAGACCAATGCAAAACTCGTCCTCAGTTTGGTTAGTGGCGTGGCCTGCCGGCCACCGGCGGCCTCCTTGCACTTCCGGCCGGGTGAAAATCTGTTAGGAGAGATCGCTGCCATACATCTATCCATGAGAGCATGGTATGAGAGGTGTGAGGGGTAGGTGCTAGGTAGCCACTCTTTGTGTAAAATTGTTGTGTTGAAATAAAGTTTCATTTTAAGTGTTAGTCTTCCGGTTGGGCCATATAGTTTCTAGGTACTTAGTGCATAAGTTGTGATCCATCGAAGGTAGTCTCTGCCACCCGGGATCATAAAGGTTTGGACTTCATCATAGGTTGGCTCTGCCACCCGTAAGTCAGCTTCATCTGTTGGTAGGCTCTGCTACCCGAAAGTGAGAAGACGGTTCTGCCGTCGAAAGGACCATCTGCACTAAGTAACTAGAAATTATAAAAGAACCGATCGACTCAGAGTGAGTTGATGTTCTAGGTGTAGGTCCTCATTAGTGGGTATTAGGGCCACCAAAAACTCTTACAATTGGTATCAGAGCTGTGACGGTCCGGGACCGTCAGGAAGAGGTTTCTTTAGTCGGTGCAACATCAAGGCACTAAGGGAAGACTCTGCCGGAGTTCACAGTCCGAGACTGTGAAGGAACACTGGTCCAGGACAAAGCGTAGTTGACACCGGGTGTCCGTTGATATGGCGGATCTTTTTAGTGCAGGAGGTATTAAGAAGCTCAACAGTAATAGTTATGGCTATTGAAAGACCTGTATGGAGTCTTACTTACAAGGACAAGACCTATGAAAGGTTGTTGCGGGCACCGAAATGGAGCCTCCATCAAAGGAGAGTGGCGATGCCTTGCGAAAATGGCGTATCAAAACCGGCAAGGTCATGTTCGTGCTGAAGACAACTATTGAGGAGGACCTACTGGAGCATATCCGAGATGCAGGTAGCCCAAAGAAAGCTTGGGAGACTCTTGAAAAATTATTCTCAAAGAAGAATAAAGCACGCCTTCAATTATTAGAAAAGGAGCTCTCAGGTATCTCTCAAGGAACTATGTCTATTGGTCAATATTTCATAAAAATAAAATTCATATGTCGAGAGATATCCGAGCTGGCACCGGAGGAGAAAGTTGGTGATGCCCGCATGAGGAGAATCATCATTAATGGCCTTAGACCCGAATATCATGGATTTATAGCCGCAGTGAGTGGATGGCCAACTCAACCTTCATTGGTGGAGTTAGAAAATCTATTGGCTAATCAGGAGGAGTTAGCCAAGAGGATGGGAGGTGTTTCTATGAAGGAAGAAGATGAGGCTCTCTTTACAAGCAAAAAGAAGGGACCACCTAGGAGGCAAGGAAAGTCAAAACCAAGATGGATGGAAGGTGGAAAGCATCACCCAAAGGAAAAAAGTAGCTATTCAAGAGGAGCCCATGGACGAGAAAACCAGCAACAACAACCAAGAAAGGATGGATGCTTCAATTGTGGTAAGAAGGGTCACTTTACTCGAGAATGCTAGTTTCCAAGGAGGCGCTTTGAAGGAAATGAGAAGCAAAATGAGAAGCGCTTTGAAGGGAATGTGGCCACCACCACAAGTGAGAAAAAGGAAAATTACACTAGTGAAGAAGAATGAGATGTTGAAGCTGGGTTTTCTCAAAGTGTTGAGGAAGATGAGTTGGAGGGCTCGGAGGCACATACTTTTGCAGCAACAACTGATCCAACAATTAACTACAAGGAGGATTGGATCATTGATTCTGGGTGCTCCAACCACATGACTAGTGATAAAAAAATTTAGAGGGAATCGCCAACTATAAAGGAAGGAGAGTTGTGCTTATGACAGACAACTCAAAGTTATCAATCTCTCATGTTGAAAAGGCGGTTGTTCCAAGGTATGGTCCTCAGCAACTCCAACTTGATAGAGTTTATCATGTTCCTGGCTTGAAGAAGAATCTGCTGTCGGTCCCTCAATTGACAGCAGAAGGAAAATATGTGCTCTTTGGGCAGAAAGGTGTGGCAATTTTTAGAAAATTAAAGGTGATTGGCAAACCCATCATGGAAGGAAGGAGGAGACAATCGGTCTATGTCCTCTCCGCTGAATCTGCTTATGTGGACAAGGCTCGGAAGAATAAGACGGGTGATCTTTGGCATGCGTGTCTTGGACATGTTAAGTACAATAAGCTGAAGGAGATGATCCAGAAGCAAGTATAAAAGGGGCTTCCTCAAGTGGACATCCGGACAGATACTATTTGTGCTGGTTGTCATTATGGCAAGGCTCATTAGTTGCCATACAAGGAATCAAAACATCGGTTCGAGACGCCATTGGAGCTCATACACTCGGATGTTTTTGGCCTAGTCAAGCAAATATCTATTGGAGGTATGAGGTACATGGTGACTTTCATTGATGACTTCTCAATGTACGTCTGGGTTTACTTTATGAAAGAGAAGTCTGAAGCTTTCACAAAATTCAAGAAGTTCAAGGAGAAGGTAGAAGGTGAACTCAATGTAAAAATTAAGTGCCTCCGTACTGATAATGGGAGAGAATATTTATCAAATGAGTTCACCAACTATCTTAAGGAGCACAAAATAAGAAGGCAATTAACTTGGTCCAATACTCCACAACAAAATGGAGTAGCGGAGTGCAAGAATCGCCATCTTGCGAAAACTTGTCGAAGTATGCTCCATGCCAATAATGTACCAGCAAGGTTCTGGGCCGAGTGTATGAGGACAACAGTCTATGTGATTAATAGGATACCACAAACTAAGTTGGAATTCAAGTCACCACATGAGCTATTATGGAAGGTGAAGCTGGTGGTAAGCCATATCAAAGTATTTGGCTGTGTTTGCTATGTGTTTGTGCCCGATCACCTAAGGAGCAAGTTTGAGAAGAAAGCAATTCAGTGCATCTTTGTTGTCTATGATAATGCACGAAAAGGTTGGAGGTGTTACGATCCAACCACAGGAAGGTGCCACACCTAACGAAATATGGTGTTTGATGAAGCTTCAGCATGGTGGTCACCGGAGAAGGTTGAGCTACCAAAATTACATGATTTTGAGGAGGTTTCAGAAGGAATCCAAGAAGAAGAAGAGCATCAATCAACCCCAAGAGAAGATAAAGAGGATTCTTCAAACAAAGGCAAGAGTCCTTGAAAGACTGGTGTACATCAAGTGGAGCCTCAACTACCACAAGTAGAGCTTGACGAACCTATTCAAGAATTAAGGAGGACAACAAGACAGAGGAAGCCTAATCCAAGGTATGCTAATGCTACCCTAGTTAATGAGTCTATACCTATTGAGCCATCCTCATATGAAGAAGCAGAAAAAGGTCCCGAGTGGCGTAAGGCGATGGAAGAGAAAATCAGGCACTAAATGAGAATCAAACATGGGATTTGGTACCAAGGCCAAAGGAAGTAAAGCCCATATCTTACAAATGGGTTTACAAGATAAAGACTCGTCCTGATGGCTCAATTGAGAGGTATAAGGCTCGTCTTGTGGCTCGGGGCTTCTCTCAACAATATGGGCTGGATTATGAAGAAACATTCAGTCTGGTGGCAAAAATCACAACTATTCGAGTCTTGCTAGCATTGGCTGCTTGCAAGTCTTAGAAGTTGTGGCAGATGGATGTCAAGAATGTATTCTTACATGGCGAGCTTGACAAGGACATCTACATGGAGCAACCAAGAGGTTTTGAGAGTAAGATCCAACCGGGTATGTTTGTAAATTGAAGAAGGCGCTCTATGGCTTGAAACAAGCACCGCGAGCTTGGTATGGGAAAATCGGTGAGTTTCTTATACAAAGTGGTTTCAAAGTCGCTTCATCGGATTCTAGTTTATTTGTGAAGGCCAAGGATAATAGACTAGCAATAGTCCTAGTCTATGTTGATGATTTGATCATCACGGAAGATTACTCCGAGGAAATACAAAGGACAAGGGAGAATCTCTCGGTCAGATTTCAAATGAAGGAGCTTGGAGAATTGAATCACTTTCTTGGACTTGAGGTGGAGCGCACAAAGGAAGGGCTATTTCTGGGTCAATAGAAATATGCCAAGGATCTTTTACAAAGGTATGGAATGCTTGACTGCAAGCCCATTTCTACTCCTATGGATCCAAATGTGAGGCTATCGGAATATGATGGAAAGAACTTGGAGGACATGACTATGTATCGACAGTTGGTCGGAAGCCTCATCTATCTCACACTGACTCGACCAGATATTTCTTATCCAGTAGGAGTGGTTAGTCGATACATGAGCAATCCAAAGAAGCCTCACCTTGATGCAGTCAAGCGTATCCTCAGATATGTTAAAGGCATCATCAATTTTGGTATTTTATACCAAAAGGCAAAGGATTGCCAGGTGATGGGATATTGTGATGCCGACTATGCTGGAGATTATGGCACATGACGGTCAACCACAGGATACTTCTTCGGTATTGGTTCAGGAGCTATATCATGGTGCAGCAAAAGACAACCTACTGTGGCATTATCTAGTACTGAAGCAGAGTATCGGTTGGGCCAAATAGTTTCTAGGTACTTAGTGCATAAGTTGTGATCCATCGAAGGTAGGCTCTGTCACCCGGGATCATAAAGGTCTAGACTTCATCGTTGGTTGGCTCTGCCACCCGGAAGTTAGCTTCATCTGTTGGTAGGCTCTGCCACCCGGAAGTGAGAAGACGGTTCTGCCGTCGAAAGGACCCTCTGTGGCATTATCTAGTACTGAAGCAGAGTATCGGTCGACGGCAATGGCAGCTCAAGAGAGCACATGGCTTAAGCAATTGATGGAGGATCTTCATCAACCTACAGACTACGGAGTAAGGATTTTCTATGACAACTTATCCTCTATACGTCTAGCAGAAAATCCAGTTTTTCATGCAAGGACCAAGCACATAGAAATCCACTATCACTACATAGGAGAAAATGTCCTTGAAGGAGAGATTGAGATGGTGCCTATCAAGACTGATGAGCAGACTGCCGACATGTTCACAAAAGGCCTGAACAAGGCAAAGTTTGAAAGGTTTCGGGAGGCACTCGGCATGGTCTGCAAGACAACTTTGGAGAGAAGTTTGCATTGAAGGGGAGTATTGAAAGAGAGCAATTCAAACTTCTAGAAGCTTCTCCAAATCTCATGAATCAAGATATTTACCAAGGAAGGGTGTAGAATAGGTAATAAAGAAATAAGTGAATATTGTAATATTTAGGAATACTCTAGAAGGGGACACTTGGCATAACCATATGAATCCCCCTTGCCTATAAATAGAGACCCCCTCTTGCCATGCCATATATCCATCCATGAGAGCATGATATGAGAGGTGTGAGGGGTAAGTGCTAGGTAGCCACTCTTTGTGTAAAATTGTTGTGTTGAAATAAAGTTTTATTTCAAGTGTTAGTCTCCCAGTTGGGCCATATAGTTTATAGGTACTTAGTGCATAAGTTGTGATCCATCGAAGGTAGGCTCTGCCACCTAGGATCATAAAGGTCTGGACTTCATCGTAGGTTGGCTCTGCCACCCAGAAGTCAGCTTCATCTGTTGGTAGGCTCTGCCACCCGAAAGTGAGAAGATGGTTCTGCCGTCGAAAGGACCCTCTGCACTAAGTAACTAGAAATATAAAAGAACCGATCGACTCAGAGTGAGTTGGTGTTCTAGGTGTAGGTCCTCAGTAGTGGGTATTAGGGCCACCAAAAACTCTTACATCCAGCAAGTGCAGCAGTCCATGCTTTTGATTTGTGCTATGGGTTTTGATTGGTCATGAACTTCATTTTGCTCCCGTGGAATACTACAGGCAATACATTGAAATATTTTATCTTGCTTTGTTTTCTCTGAACCCCGCTGCATTCAGTCAGTACTAGTTGCAGCGAAATTTGGAGAGCAGCTCCTCTATCTTGTCCAGCAGCAAGTGCTTTTCTTCTTGTGTTTGCTGAGTGCAGGTAACTGAATTGCATTGCGGATCGACAGCAGCAAAGCTTGCTTTTTCCATTGCAGATTGACAGCAGCATTGTCCTCGAGTGAGAGGAGCTGCACTAAATGAACTACTTGTATGCATTGTCAGTTCTCTGATTTGAACAGCCAGCTTGTTCAGTTCATGAATAGGATCTCCAGGAACCAAAGTTTCAGTAACTAAGTTTCAGTACATAATTCATATTTGTACTCCTACTTTCCTTCTTGCTGGTTAGCTTGTGAATGAGAATCAAAGCTTTCAGAGATGTCACTTTCAAGCAATAGTGTAGAGATTATTATAATGAAACTAATCCTTGTTTGATTAGCTCAATTTCTGTTGCTTGATCTAGTACACATCTCGGTTGTTGTCTTTGCCCTCAGTTCATTTATTTTTGCTGCTTGGTATTCTGTGTTTCTTGGTGCTTGATCGATTTCTCTTTCAAACCTTGAGTAGCTGTATTCTAGGCAACGAGCAGTGTGGCAGAAGCAATAAGCTTGTTAGGATCTATTTCTCATGCTCTCAGTTTATTCATTTGAGGTTCGATTTGAGTTTCGCTTTTTGCGTTGGCTTTCAGTGTGTGTTTGTGGTGTCCTGCTGTGTTCCTCGGAAACACCCACCCACTAATTGGGTCATGGACATCACAATATTTGTTTTGCGCATTTGGTGGTGAAGTTAGGACAGTGGCCTAAATATTTCGAAACTAATTTTACGGCTCCCATTCACCCATCCTCCTCTGATCGTCATTTTCGGTCCTTCACGCACTCATTTGCCCAGCCATTTTTTGTAGTGGTCTAGTGGAGGAGGCGCCGACGCGGTAGGATCGGTTGACACGCTACGCAAATTAGGCTGCCCGTCGCACAGAATTGTGTATGTGCTGGTCATATGCGCCATGCATGGAGCATCATTGCGAAAGCTCCGTGCCTTTCAAGAGATATATACAAACCAGCGTTGGAATGTTGGATGATTCAATGGATCATCGCTATGCTGATTTTCTGCGGTACCAAGACATTTTTCTCGTTTGGAAGTCTCTAAGCGTATCAATAAGATGAGAGGCTGGGCACTTTGTTCCCCGGGAGCTCTGTTGACTCTTTGACATCTTTTCACTGGTCAGAACGCTGTTGCGTGCACTCAGATTTTTTTTTTGGCACGGGCGCTTAATGAATCCATCCTATCAACTATTTCTCCTGGCTTCTCTATATCCCATCCTTTTCTCCCCCTTCGGTTCTCTTCTCTCATCCTTTTCTCCCCCTTCGGTTCTCTTCTCTCATCCTTTTCTGCCCCTTCGGTTCTCTTCTCCCATCCTTTTCTCCCCCTTCGGTTCTCTCTCCCATCCTCTTCGGTTCATACCTCAAGGAGAGGGAAGTTTATGGTGATGGAATCCGTCTCATCGCCTTATTAGCACGTGGCCAAGTCGGCAATGGCGAAGCCCTCAAGGACGTGTTATGGCTACTTTTAATAAAATTAGCGGTAAAGCTTTTGTTGTTCTTTTAAAAAAACATGTTCTGGCTAGGGTGGTCATCCTTCTCCACCTGCTCGTCATGTATGGTACTATATATATAGTACATCACAAATTACAACATGTATGAAACATTAACATTTATAAAATAGTTAGCGTACACAGAGGATCTCTTGAATAATATAACTATATTTTCTAATATATCTCATAAATAATATGAGAACAATACTACAGAAAATATGGTTCAAGTAAATGTCACCATGATGGATACAAGGAAAGAAAACATATGAAATATATAGAAGAAGCACGGAATAGAAAAACAAATAACAAAAATAGATAGAAAATCAAATTAATTAAAAATAAAGTAAAATATAGAGGAAATGGAAAAAAAAGGGAAATGACAACTTAAACTTGAACGGTTTTTTTTATAAGAATATAAGCACGCTATGGAAGCAATCCAAAACACAATTTGAAACATCCAATAGATTAACTAAAATTAAATAGGAAAAAATGAAAAGAGTAAAGTTGTTTGCGAGAAAAATACTAGAATAAATTGAAACACCCTAATAAATCACAGGACATACCAATCCAGAGAATACAAACTCAGATTTAAATAAAACAACAAAATTAATAAAATAGCATATAAATGAAAAGCTAGGTACATGAAACAGAAAAATAATAATGTATTATAACTAGAAAAATAGTATTTAAGGCCATGATTATAACATAGGTTCAATATAATAGCATTCAAGTTCAATAAAATAATATCCTTTGTTGGGAGGAATAGTATTCTAGTGCAAAGCAGAAAAAGAGGAAAGAAAGAAAAATAAATGGAAGGAAATTAAAAAACAAAGGGAAAAAGTCATGCAATTTGTTTAGAATTAAAAAGAAACAAAAACATGAACAAAACCAAAAATAGAATGATCAACACACACCCAACAAACATACATATGGGATGAACCGAATTGAATGGAGCAACTTAGAGCAACCAAGCTAGTACAGATCAAATTTGGCCCACAATAGCCCGCTAGTAAAATACAACAAAGCACATGTAACCAAAATAGTATGGTGGGAAGAAAATTCGACCAATAACATCCCAATACAATAAAAAGATTGATGGTGATCGGATGTTGCTATTATTTCACTGGTCGACTGGCGATGATTCATGAGACTTGTAGAGGGATTCACCAATTCCATGTTGTTTTCCTCTCAAAAGAGGGATTGGCTCGGTTCATGCACCTGGGAAACATGCATTTCATAAAGAGATGCAAAAAAGATATTTTTTAATTATAAAAATAAGGGAATAATAGCCAGGTAAACTTTCATAAATGTATATGGACCTAGTTCTAATTGAAGGGTTTGCAAATTTTGTTAGGCCTTGAATTTGTCATACCAACCTAGCAAAACAAATTAACATATTTAAATACTAGCCATATTAGCTCTGTTGAGCCCTATTTTCTCTAACTAAGGAGCTTTTCTGGTATAGACTTAAACCGTTTAGAGAAATATTTCAAAAATCTAGATAATTTTGCAGGCATTATTGCACTGCTTTTTAAACATGGTTTAGCCTAACAATCCAATTTTGCTTCCCGTTTGCACTAGTGTGGTTTTGTGGGGCCTTTTCCTTTTACTCATTTGACAAGGCTTGACCAAAAGTCAGTGGAGAAGCTTGTGCAAAAACCCTACCAAATAGGCCCAAATTGAAAAGAACTTGATAGGAAAAATGATACTCCATGCAGGACTCAAAGTTAATCATGGTGTGGGCCTGCGAATATCCTTTTCATATTATTTGATGAGTCATCCTATGTTCCTTGAATGTTAGAAAAAAACAACCATCACCAAATAAATAAATAAGAAATAAGGCATGTGGGGCCAAAATTTAGATTGAAAAAACAGACTCCCTAGAGAATTCCATAAAGAATGCATTATTTGCAAGCTAATAGTCTTCGTCATTTCTTTAGGAAGGTGAGAGATAAATTCCACAAAAAACACATATAGAAATTCTGTTATTTTAGATAAGTTGTTAGCACTAAATTAAAAAAGAAGTTTTTGCTATTTTACATCTTCCTTTCAGTTGTCTAAAGAACTGCTAGACAATTAAGTGGAATCACACAAATAAATTATTTATTTCTTTGTCAAACCAAACCCAACAATCGCACAAATTATATATAATATTTTTTAGAGTTCTTATATATAATATTTTGAATCCATAGTTACCAAAAGAAAACATTTTCTAAGCCAACATTTCATGTTCTGTGCAACATTTTAATATACCATTCTATTTGAAGGCAGCCTCTAAAGAGGTTTCTTTTTTTTTAGTAGGATTGTTCACGATACCGGTCTCATCAAACACACACACTAATTAAATTTAAAAATACTGTGCTGAGCTTTTGTACACTAAAAATATGCATATTATTTTGACTAAGTGGAGGTCAAAACTTACTTGGTGGACCTTTTTCAATAAAAAAGTTAGCTGTTCCTTTTCAAAGAAGGTGTAGCTCGATCTTGTCGTCTAATGAAATAATAAATTGAAAACAAAAAAAGATAGAGCATTGTATGGCACTGCATGTCACGACATCCTCCTCCCCACGATAAATAAGGCATGTAAATAAGGCAAAGATTAACAACGATAAACTATATTCTTATTTGAGCAACATTGTTAATGCATCAATCTTAGTTGGTTTAATTCTTTTGAAAACACGGAGCACATGTATAATCACAGGCGACACTTCCATTAATAATATATCTCATTTGACTGAGGTAATTGGAACGATACAAAGAAGATTAACATGACCCCTACGTAAGGATGCCACACACAAATCGAGAAATGGTCTAAATTTTTTTTGTAATCCTAAAGAAAGGTAATTCTTTTTTTACTTGTATATCAGGGGACAATCAACTATATACCAAAGGTGAATTTTTAGATCATGTGTCCATGCATATATATAGTTGACCATAAAATTGTAATGTAGGTTTCGTCTAACATGAAAACCATATAGATAATACATCTTCAAGACAATGCCAGCATGTGCACAGAACATCGAATCTGTGCTTGGTATATATGAACTAGAAATTTGATGAACACAGGTTCAACACTAACTCCATCCATTCTTCTAGATCAAAATATAAAGTAATTCAATGTGCAGATGTTGGTATTTTTCCTAGAAACATGGTCAAAGTAAAAGAAGCTAATACAACTTAAAAAAATTATATAAACATTTAATTGAAGGGAGTAGTAATTATAAACCATGAATATAGGAAATACACACCAAAAAACCTTCAAAGTAAATACTTAACCAAAAAATATCCTGTCTTGAATTTTGTAGACAACGGCGTATCAATCATATTTGGTGGATGTAGGCTAGAAGAAAGCAAGAAAGTCTATACTATATCCGTGCACACTTACACCAAGTGTGCATGCTACATCAAAATTAATGAAGAACAGTGGGCTAAGAATCTTGAAGAGATTTGTGGCATTATTTTGATCATGTATATCTCTGTTCAGTGTCAATTTATTCATAAAGTCAATTAACCACTTGCCAAAGAATATATGGTTATACGGAGCGTAGTTGACAGTTCCAATTAATAATTGTGTACAGAAACAGCTACTAGCCTTTGATGAAAAATGATGCCAACGACATAGACGGAGTGACGCTGACCTGCGTGCCATGAATCACCCTTATTATTAGGGCAGTGCAAGGAAGAGAGGCAAATAGGAGGAAGAGATATTGGCGCGGCTCAATCAGATATTAATTTTACAGGTGTTGTAAAACCTATCATCGGATTGAACCTCACCAATATCGCTCTTTCCTTTGATCAAACATATATGCATCCAGATCATGCATGGATGTAGTTGTTCTCGTCGATCTGGTTGCAGCTAGCAGCCAGCTTGCTGACATATATAGGAGTAGGTTTTCACCTTCTCATCTCACCTACAAGGCTACAACTTTGACATTAGAGAATTATTAATCCTGAAATTAAGATCGAGTAGATCAAACTCAACACATCAAATAGTAGATCGTATTTGATATATGCATGTATGCAACAAGAAAGATATTTACATACCAGATAGCGATCATCTGATTGATCCCGGCCTTCATTCATCTATCAGATCGAAGTGAATGCATAGAAACCACACGGCTAGTTGGTAAACAACAAAAGAGACTTGGAAAGCCTCTTGGGTATTGCTAGGGTTCATTGGAAGCGTATCATGAAACTCCTTTGCATTTGGTGATCTGCAAGGGTCACCTGATATTGCTGCTATTGAGAGACTGACCATGCAGGAGCTTAGAGCGACGCAGAGGCCAGCCAGAAGGCGAAGAACACAGTATGGAGTGATTTTATGGCGAAACAGATCGAAGAATAAAGATGGAGAAAAGGTCGGGCACAAACTGGAGGGGACCTAGCTAGCATGCGACGGGTTTTTATGGCCGGGCTCCATGAGGGAGGGTAGTGAGCAGAATGATGAACAAGAGCAGATGAAAAGAAATACTCCTATATGTAGTGCAATGTACAGCTCTCTCTCTCTCTCTCATTACACAGTTACATGCATACGCATGGTCGGCATAGAATAGTGGGGTAGGTCGAGCGTTTTGCGGATGAATATGGCGGCCACTCGTGCTCCTTCAGTTATAGTAACTGCAACATTAATCAGAAATTTTGGCAGCCGTTTTGGTACACTGATTGAATATAACATACAGATAAATATTGATTTGGTGACACAAAACTGCAACAACTATCACAAAGTTTTTCTTTTGCTTGCTACGTCAATTATATTCTGCACAGATAGGTCCAA
Organism: Bothriochloa decipiens; assembly: GCA_023333625.1. NCBI lineage: Eukaryota > Viridiplantae > Streptophyta > Magnoliopsida > Poales > Poaceae > Bothriochloa > Bothriochloa decipiens. The sequence continues at coordinate 31,896,470 of CM041644.1, read as the reverse complement.
ATGGTTGTTGTTATTGTTGGATACGTAGAATAGAATGTGTTTCAGAGAGAGAAGATACAGACGACAGAAGGAAGAGGAGAAGGAAGACGACGAGGATTGGGGGAAGACCTAGCTAGCATCGGGAGCAGGAGCGCAGAATGTGTGTACCTAGAAAGAAGCCTGGGAGGCCCGTACAAAAGGCTTGGAGTTTCTTAATCGGGAGCACCTTGCACGTAACTCTGTCTGCAATCTGAAGCCCAGTTTCTTAATCTCGCGAGCTCCTTTTCGTAATTATTTATTAACCATCTCTCTCTCTCTCTCTCTCTCTCTCTCTCTCTCTCTCTCTACATGCATGTGTGAGAACAACAACAGGTAAAGAAAGGCGGCCGGCCCGGAAGCAGAGGCAGCAGCTGGCGGGCAATCAGAACACCTGCTACAAAGGGGGGACAGCGGCGCCAAAGCGGCTCTGCCGTGACACCGGCGCAGGGGACACGCCCAGCATAGGGTTGCTCTACCTGATCTCGTCTTTCCCTATCATCATAATACTACTAGTGGCTTTCTTTTAGCACCCCTTCAATTCGTCGTCTCTTCCTTCGATTCCTCTCATTCCTGCCTTTTGCACTACCATGCATCATCTATGATCCATTTCACTGCACAGGCTGCAGCAGCCCAGGAGCTAGATGCATCCATCCATCTGACAGTATTATCGAAAGCGTCTTCAGTTTACTGTGCGCATGAGCATCTTTTACAGTAGCTCGTACTACTCGATGAATCATTATAAAACCTATATATATTCCAGTATAGTAGGTATATACTCCAATGCAAGTCCTCTTAATAGCTAGCTAGGTCAATTACTTTGAATTGAGCATGGGTTCAGACCAGCGCGCCAGCCAGCGAGAGAGCTTCATTCCCACATATATATGATGATGATTATGATATTTGGTTCCACACACGCAGACAAAGCGCATGCCTATGCAAAAGGGGATGGCCGGATCGATGGAGGAGAGAAAGGAATATATAGCTAGACTAGAGAGAGACCGGTTGCCGTGATGATATGAGGGGCTCAGGTGGCGTGCCACGCCCTCACTAATCAGATTCCCACGCGCTAACCCAACAAAATCATCCCCTTCCCCCACACTTTTTTACCCCCTCCGGCCGGGTGAAATTAGTTACCAGCAAGCATCATGCACCTGCGGTCAAACACTGGGGTTTAGCCTTTAACGACACGACGGCATGCTTATAGCCCTACGAATCATGATGCCGTATGTACATCTAGCAGGTCTCTGATGTACACTGTATGATAGTATGTACGTTACTACGCTGCACACACAAATTAAGATAGGCTTATATATGTATATATATCTCACTCAGGGACTCAATGGGACGACGGATGATGAGCTTGCTAGCTTGCTAGGTAGTCGGTGCATGTAATCATGGTGTGGACGCGGACGCAGGGCACATGCAGAAGCAGAAAGGAGACACCCCTCGCATGTTTCGCTCGGGGCCGGCATGAGCGGCCGTCGAAACCGGCCGGCGCTGCCTTGTGTAGCCCGCCCCGGCCCGTGCGTTCGGCCACTTCTGCACATGCGTGGAGACAGTTATTATACGCACAAGAGTACGCGTAGCTTTCCCCCACGCCAAAATACGCGGAATTATGCCCACCCCAGCCGTGTTATTCCCACTCTGCGCGCGCTCATGCCATCATGCATGGATTCCTCCTGCCCTTCGCCGGCCGGCGGCGGCAACAACGCGTCCAGGGGGTCGCACCGCAGCCGCCCAATGAGCCGAATATAGCACTACGTGCCAGGATTAAATTACCGCAGTGCACTGGCGACCACGGAAAGGTTATATGCATCGGCCATCATCCAAGTTTCTTTACACTAGCATATTTTTTTTTTTTGAACATGAACTAGGGGGGAGAGCTTCCCCACCATGGATACATTGATATATCATCAATGGCCTCATTTTTAGGGAACGAGGCAAGGAACCCAGGTCGTCCGGTTAATCATGGGAAATCGGACTAAAACCAATACATGACATGCTTATAAAACATAAAAAGAAAGACATGAAGAAAAATACAACACCGCAACACACGAACTCTTCAACGATTCCTCCATGGAGGTGGATGACGCAACGATGTAATCATCGTCAGCCAAGTGAGACAGAGCTTGGCAAGGCTTTCGACCGAGTCTTGTGCTGAGGGGTTGAACGCGACGTCCATGCAGGAACAACCGGGAGGTTCTTCAATGACGCCTTCAAGAAGGTGAATATCGCCACTAGCCCAGAGAAATCTAAGCTCAAGCTTTCACTTAGAACCTGTGGCAGTGCTCCCAATGAACCTTGGATGAGGTGGTGTGCTGCCATGCCAGTCGCCGCCACGCGCCGCGGAGCCGTACGGACTCGCCCGTGGCGACGGGAGGCACGCACTAACAGCGCCGCATGCCACGGAGCCAAACGGACTCGCCCGTGATGACGGGAGGCGCGCACCGACAGCGCGGTCGCCGCCACACGCCATGGAGCCATTCGGACTCACCCGCAGCGATGGGAGGCGCGCACTGACAGCGCCAGTCACCGCCACACGCCGCGCAGCCATTTGGTCTCGCCCGCGGCGACAGGAGGCACCGGTCACCGCCACATGCCGCGGAGCCGCCCGCGGCGACGGGAGGCGCGCACCGACAGTGCCGGTCACCGCCACACGCCGCAGAGCCATACGGACTCACCCGCGACGATGGGAGGTGCGCACCGACAACGCCGGTCGCCGCCACACGCCGCGGAGCCGTTCAAACTCGCCCGCGGCGACGGGAGGCGCACACCGACAGCGCCGGTCATCGCCACATGCCGCGGAGCCGTACAGACTCGCCCAGGGTGATGGGAGGCGCGCACCGACAGCGCCGGTCGCCGCCACGGAGCCACATGGAAGTTGTCGGCAACGGGAAGCATGCACGGACAGTACCAATAATTGTCCAGGCCTAGACAGAGGGGGTGCCGAAGGTTGTTACCAGCGCAGTCGCCACGTAGGGGAAAGGGCACCGGCCGCCACCTCATGATGATGGTGGATGGTCGAAGACGCGTGTGGCTGGTCACTACTGCACGAGGATAGTACGCCAAGACCGTCGTTTGGATTGGGAGGGGGGGAGGACGCTGCCGCTTGGTCTAGATGGACACGACCACGGCCGCCAGTGAGCGCATAGGAGCCCCCAGCGAGCCAGGGCACTGCCCCAACCCCGGCATAGCAGCTGATGTCGACGGCATGAGCCCCGCCTGTGGGCTCTACAGCCCCCGCCGGGTGCTGCCCGGTCGGATCGAGTCGGAGGCGCCGGATCGGGCCACAACGGGCCGGATCCAGGCAGAGGAAGGCCGAATCCCATTGGTGGAGTATCATAGACGCCACCTAGAGATGGGATCGTCGTCTTCGCGTCAGCGCCTAGGAGGCCGCCACCACGCACGCCGCCCGTCCCCAGGGAGAAGGTGGTGGAGCGGGTGCTAGAGGGGGAGGGGTGACGAAGACAGAGGTGGGGGATCCGGGCCCCGTGTGGCCGAATCCACCTCGCCGCCGTCGTTTTGCACTAGCATATATGCCGGTATGTTACGAGGAGGAAAAAACTATCAAACCTTGGTGATAAACGAAGATAGGAATGGTTCAAATGGATTATGTTTTGCATTTTCTATAGTGAAAGTCTGGCGCTTGGACGCCCTAAGCATCGTATGTCCAGCCCCCGCTTGCACCCCGCTCCACTGTCCCATGGCCCCACTCCCCATTGCACGGCCAACCTCGCCGGGATCCAGCACCTCCGCCCCCACCGCCAATCACGGCAAGGGAAATGGCCCGCCATTCCTGCACCTCGCCTCTGACATTGTCGTCGGCCCCAAGCACATCAACCCTATTGCTAGCTCACTGCCCCCACAACAAAAGGGTGATGTTATTGCAACATTCAAAGGATACCAAATGAAAACAATCCAAAAAATCTGGTGATACAACCAAAAAAATACTTATTGTAACATCGAAAGAACAACTGATGTAACAAAACAAAAATATGAACTTTGATATCATAAAATATGTACTGCAACATTCAAAACCATATCGTTGCAACAATGGGGAGAATCCTCTGCAACAAGGAGGAAAAAGCTATTGCAAAACCATCGAAAGAACAATAGATGTAACAAAAACCAAAAAATGAACTGTAACATAAAAAAATGTGTACTGCAACATTCAAAACTACATTGCTGCAACAGCGAGAAGGAAAACGCTATTGCAAACATCAAAAGAACAAATGATGTAACAAAACAAAATATGAACTGTAACATAAAAAAAAATGCATACTGCAACATTCAAAACCACACCGTTGCAGCAATGGGGAGAATCCTGCTGTAGCAAGGGGAAAAAAGCTATTGCAAACATTATAATCACTACTAATTGCAACATTGAAATGAATCATTGCAATAAAGATGAGATGGCTCGCCGAAACCCTAGCCAACACCAAAACCTTAGATCCAGATAGAGGGAGCAGTAGTAATAGTAAGGGGGGAGGATGAGGAGGGACTAGAGATCCAGATGAAGGAAAGGACGGGGATGGAGGCCTCAGATCCAGATCCTTCCCCACCTACCTCACTAGAGCCATGCCATCAACATTGTCTCTAGATGCATGGAGGTCGTGCGCACACGAGGATGAGAGCAACAAGGAGGGTGGGGAGGTGTGCGAGCTCATTGGAAGTTGTCGCCGTCGCCCCCACCTTCGGTGGCAAGGAGGACGTACATGTCACATTAGGGGTGAAAGGAGGAGGAGGAGGAGGGAGGGGAGGGAGGAAGAGGGGGCTCGTTGTCGACGAATTGTGCTCGACGGTCCACCAGGAGTGTCCCCCGATGGTAGATTTGTTTAGAGCGGATGTGCAAGACTGTGAGCTAGGTGGCAACAGAGGCACAAGACGTGATATTTACCAGGCTCAGGCTGCCGACAAGGAATAATACCCTACGTCCTGCACTCTGTTGTATATTGATAGTGAGTCAATTGCATTGAGGGAGTCCCTACCCGCCTTATATAGCCAGGGGGTAGGGCTATAAAAGATAGTTGAGAGAGGAGTAACAAAAGGCGAATATCACATACAATCAAATCAGGTCGTTTTTATCCTAACAGGTCGTGGCGGTCTCCTTTGGCTATCCTCTATGATCTCCTGCAGCGCTGCCGGCTAGGTCGGCAGGCAGTCATCTATGGGCCTCTCTAGGTGGCCCACGAAGCAGGCCGAGCAGGTCAACAGCCTCAAAGACCACTCGCTAAGCAGGCCGAGCCATCGTGTCAAGCAGCCATGTACACCTTCCGGTAGCGTTTTTTTTATTTTTGGCACTTTAAAACTATTTATGGATCTGACACGGTAAAAAAACTATCTCCAAATCCAACACATTTGGATGCGCCACAAATAAAGGCGTGGCCAAATCACACTGACGTGTACCGCTCACGGGCCCGGCTCTGCTGCGCCAACATGCACGGCACCGCAGAGGCCGCGCCACTGCTCACGGCGTGGACGAACTGGAAAACCTAATAGGCAAAGGCCCATCCCAAATTGGTCTCCTAGTATTCAGATTGGGAACCGCCTTCACCTACACCTCAGTGAGCCCAGTAGCCGCCGAAGCGCTGGTCCACCGTCGCCGCCGCACCGGTCCGCCGCAGCCTTGCCGTCCCCCCTGAGCTCCTTCGCCCCCTCCATCCCCCATCTCCATCTGTCTTACGATCCCCTGGCGTGAGGAGAAGGAGAAGGTGTTGGCCGCCGCCGCCATCGCGGGAGAAGAAAGAGGAGGAGGACGCTGGCGTCATCACCTGAGGAGGAGACGGAGGACGCCACCAGCGCCATGCCTTGAGCGGGTGCCGAGCGCGCTCCCCCGGGCTCCAGCGCTAGACGCCGCCACTGCCGCCCTTAGTTGCACGCCACTTGAGGACCTTGCCAGCGTCCTACCCCCTGCCTGGGAGACCCTGAAGGTTCTCCTGCACGTGTACTCAGGGTATGGTCCTCGATCTTGCCCTGTGTTTTTATTTTCTGCATTTTGAATTCAACATTGATTTGTTAGTGTAAATAGTTAGTTATAGAATAGATAATGATGATTAGGTAGTTTATAGTTAGTTAGTGTAAAGTCAATTATGGCTATTGTTAGTTAGGCATTATTCTTTATTTAGTTACTTAGGCCTATAGTTAGTTTGGGTTTTGTTAGTTTCTAGGGTTTAATGTTAGTATGTGTATCCTAGGTTGAAATTATTTTGGTGGGTATGGGTTTAGTTAGTTATGTAGTTAAGGTTCATAGTGGTTCGACGAATTCTATGGCCTAATGTATCTTGATGACACCCTTTTGTAGATGGATTGTTTTTTCCATGTTTTCTATGGAGAAAGTGTAACCAATGAGGATCGCTTGTTTTCTAATATGGAGGATGAGTTGGAGATGTTTGATCAACCTCGTAGTGACCTTATGCAGCGATTGAAGGGGATATTTGGTGTTGATATCACCCTGCAGGTCACAGTACATTATATATGATGCCGATAGTGGACTAGGCTGTCTGAGGCCTAGCCCAAGTGGTACGTCGTGGGTATCCCGGGGATATTCCCCCACACTTGCCGCTAGCGCAGCACGAGGGCGCACAACGAGGACAGCGGGGGAGAGAGGAGAGAGGCACGCGCTCGCCAGAGGCCTCCGCCATCACCCTCCTCTCCTGGTGGCATGGAGGTCGCATGAGGAGAGGAGGGAGGGAGGGACTAAGCGAGGGATGAGCGACTCACTGTGGAGGTATGACACAACAGCGATGGCATGCCCAGGTGCGGTGTTGGAGCTGTGCACGGCGAGATGGAGAAAGCGAGGAGGCGAATGGATAAGGAAGGTGTGTGTTGATTCTAGCCCAAAGGGTGCAACCCTTGGTCCCGAATCAGGCTACTAAAGTGACAAAAATGAATGCAAATAATAAGGTCCCAGCTAAAATGCTCGGGTCCGTCCTTCTTTACAACCCCCTTGGGGGCTCTATTTATACATGCTCATGATCTTTTACATGACGAGTTTACCCTTTCAACTACCATTTATTCTGAGAATATTCTCTCAGCAACGAGGGCGGCGCCGTCTTTGAGCCCTTGGTGCTTATGGTCTCCGCACCAATGATCAGGTGAGTCCCGCCACCTGGCTCCAGCCGGCGTATTCCTTACCATCTTGGTATCTGCCCATCTGCTTCATTCTCAGCAGCCGACTATGCTTCACAATAGCAGTCGAATATGCTTCACCTCAGCCAAAAGACAATCAACCAAATGTCATATTACCTGAATGTCAACTAAACAAATGTCATATCACCCGAATGTCAAATCACCCGAATGTAAATCACCCGAATGTAAATCACCCGAATGTCAATCACCCAAATGTCAATTAACCGAATGTCATATTACCCGAATGTCAATAACCCGAATGTGATTCAGGTGATATCGGCCGCAACCATTTCGATGGGTCGACTGGCAGGGGTAGGGTGCCAATGTCCCGGCCAGCCCCCAACAGTGTGGGGAGGAAGCGACATCGAATGGGTGGGTGGGGCGGTTGGGTCGGGTAGCCAAGTGGACCAGCGGGCGGTCCAGTGGGTGTTTGACATCAGTCTAACACGCGTCGGATGTAGAACTCCAAGCATTATTGCTTTCTATAAGCTAGACTAAAAATCTATAATTCATAGAGGAAAGCAACTACAATTAATCCTTTGCTAGCTAAGCACTTCAAATCATGAATAGCATCCGTGACGGGCCATTAGACGACGCCCCACCCCCACTCTCCCTACTCTCCTTCTAGAACTGCTACTAAAGCGGCCGGACTGGATGTCGTCTAGCGGACGCAGGGAAAAAGCGACAACAACAGCGTGTGAATCACAATGGGGGTGGAGGGCGGGTGCTCTCATGGGCAGCTGATTACCGGAGTTCATTCTCAATCCAAAGACCTAGGTTCGAGCCCTGCATCCTCTTAATTAAAAAGCAGGGTTGCAATCTGCTCCTTCCCGTCACAACGGGGGTGGAGGAGCATGTTCAGGACTCAAGGAACAGGTGTCCATGGTGCCGGAAGGTGACCAAAAAAGACAGTGTTGATGAAACCATTATAGAGCATGGCTTTTGTCTGGCAGTTGATCGAGGGTGACATGCATTTTAGTGGTGGAGCTGTGAGCTAATTTTGACCACGAAGTTTACAAGAGGGAGACACAAAAAGAGGTGGCCAGTAGAGGTGTATTGTTGTTTTGATCTGCATGGACTTGAAAGTTGCATGTTTGGTTCTGGTAATTAAATGACAACAGTGGACTAACGCTTCCAATCAAGCTGTGTTTGAGCTATGACCACACTTGGAGTGTTGAGCAAGGCTATGAGATGGTGAAGTGATCAAGCCATTTGGAGCAAGCTCATTGTCATGCAAGGATTCCCCCTGCGGCCGGCGGCGTCAACAACGCGGAAACGTTATGTGCACCGGCCATCCATAATTTTCTTTTTTAACTAGCGAATATATCGCGGATACTTAAATTATGAGGAGGAAAAAAAATATCAAACCACATTGGCGATAAACGAAGAAGGAATGGTGTCCATCAGTCCATGGCGGTGTGGACTGTGGACAAGCCCATTTATTCAGGGAATAACTGTCTCCTGCTAGTCATCGGGCGAGCACAAATTAAGGGAAAACAAGATATATATAGTCGATTTTTCAAAATAAAAAGATATATATATATAGTCAACCATCAACCATCCAAGATAGGCACCAAAGTCGATCAACACCGTGCGAATCAAGACCTGAACCCAGAGAAATGGCCGGAGGATGCTATATATCAGTAGCGAGGTGACTAGTGAAATGGTCAATCTCTAAAGTTGCTAGTTCAACATGTGTATGATTATTTTTTTTGAGCAAACATGTGTATGATTGTTTGTCTCACTATGATTCGCAAAAAAGGTAAAAAACAATTATATGTTTTAATTATTTAAGGCTCACACCACCTGAATTAATTAATGAATTTGGTTGATGCAATGTTGCTATGTACTCCCTCCGTCCTGAATTAAAGTACATTCTGACTATTCTTAGATAAAATAAGAGATATAGCAATAGATGCATGTACCCCTCACTTAACTTCCTAATATAATTAAATTTGATCCTATTTCACATGATTAAAGAGAGCAATCTAAGTTTCTTTATACAAAATAAGAAGGAAACAACAATCAGTCAATCACGCACTATTTTTATTAAGAAAAAAATATCCTTATGTTTCTAAATGCACTATATTTAGAGACACCAACCAAAAGTTATAATGCACTTTAATCCAGGATGGAATGAGTATGTCATCTAGAAATATGGAATTATTTCCACAAACGTTTGGTCATGTTACATATATCTTAATTGATTTGGCTAATATACGTTTCCATGCAAATGAACATATATGTTAACATATACGTTCCTGTCGTCCTTTTAACATACCGCTGTGATTAAGTAGACGTGCTAGATCAATGTTCAACATGGGTGACAGTGGCAGTTGCGCTCTGGCGTGCAAGCTGTTCATATTATTCATCATGCTCTTTGGATGCGTCACTTCACGAGTACATTGTAAGTTATGCTAAATCACCTATCGTTTCTTTAAGTTTACGTATATACACAGATAGCGTCGGACTAATGAATGCAAATTTATATTACGAATATATATAGGTCGCCCTCGACGATTCGAGCCCGCAAGTACAGGAGGGATCAGCAGCAATCCAAATCCAAATACTCCTGCAAAGACCGGTACTATTGGGGTCGGTCCCTCATTTGGTGAGAGCAAATTAAACATCACATTTTGCACCAGACCGAAGCTTTGTTGGATCCAAGACCCCTGCTATTGTTGCGTAGAAAAATGTTATCATACGATGGAGAAATGTAGGGTGAACTGTCTCAACTGTCACCCTAGATGCCCAGCTCAAACAACTTGAGAAGGTCAACCATTTCTTTTTGCATGCAACCACACTTCTTCAATCCTGTACATGGCAAGGAATAATTTGTTTGAAAGAAATCGGAATATCATATCTTTCGATTGCTTATTTATCAATTTTTTGCGTAATGGAAGTACCAATGCAAATGTGTGTTAATCATGTGATATACTACCATATTTAAGACGCAAACCACTAGAAATGGTTGGAGCCTAGCCCAAAATATGTTTGACGACCCAAGCTAGAGGATATTTTGTCCCCTCGATCGATATGAGCTGCGAGCCACGATATAGATGTCTCCAACCATTTCTAGGCTTGGCTCTTGATCAACTTTGGATCCCCATCTTAGGTCAACAAACTATTTAAGATTTTAGAACACTTTACTAAGTTATAATAACGAATTTTATTTCTAATTAATACTACATCAAAAATTTATAGTGCAAACCTTCTTTATTTCTTAGGTAAGGACAAGAGGTTTAAAGATCATGTTGTTGTCTTTATTCTTTGTTTTCTTTATTTATGAAAAAGAATTTTGACATTTACTGAATAAAGGATAAACCAGTGTTTGAGGTATTTATGAAAAGAAGATAAACCTTAAGAAATTGGGACGTGCTTTAGTTGGGAAAAGCAAAATTGTGATCATTTAAGTGGGCTTAACCTAATTTATAGGAGAAACAAAGTGATAGACGGGACTGTTAGTGATTGACTGGGAAAGTGGGGATAGTGGTTCTACGTGTTTTTCTTTTTTTTTTTTCTGAGAAGAGATAGTGGTTCTATGTGGATATAAACTGTTTAAAGAAACGTTGCCAAACAACCTTTGATGGGCTCTGTTGTAAAAAAAGGCCTTTGATGGACTCAAACATGCCCATAGGTACATTGTAATAATGAACAAAGTGTGTCCATCATGATACGGTTGATCTCGCTATACAGCCCAGTCTTCACGCTCCTCGGCACCTGTTTTTATTCCGGGAGAATTAGAAATCAGCCTAAAAAACAAATGTGTTTAGGAATTAGGCTTTTTTTTCGAATTTAGAAATCTACCCCCAAATAAAAAATTCTTAGTAATTAGGCCTTCTGTCAGTTTGGAAGCTTAACGGTGTTACTTTAAGGTAAAATAACCATTTTACCCCTGAGATAAAAAAATAAAAAACAGAGTTTAGTTTATTTATTGCATATTAGTTCTTTCATTCTGGGGCAATTAGACAGCACTGCAGCAGATATGATAATGGTAAAGTGGTTATTGTGGGAGAAATGAAGCACATGTTCTTTCCATTTTTATTCCTCGACTCGAAAGCAATCAAATAGAAATCTTTCAATCTAGCGACATCAAGTACCGAGGCTGTACATCTCTCTTTCAGATAAGATTACGCGGCCAAAGTGATTATTCTGGAATCACTTTCGTGTGTCAAGACAGATTTGTAGATATGGGTTTTCAGGTGCTCGGTGATGCAAACGAAAAACAGTGTGATCTGATTCAAAAGAATTGCCACCTGCGTTTCTCACATGTTTCCTGAACGTGGATTTCAGGTGTTAGGTGATGCAAACGAAAAGGATTAGAAGCTCCAATTCTGAAGCTGGTCGGGAAGAAAGTCGTGGTGGAAGACCTGAAAACGGACTCTTCACCTGCGAGCGTTGTTGCCCAGGCAACCAGAAACGGGAATCCTACCGGTGCCGCAGGAGCGAGTCCTTGGAATCCGTGGCCGGGCAGCGTGCAAGTGCAGCAGCTCATGTACCTGGTTCCCCAGCCCGACGGCTTCGCTGCGGCGCAACCCGTCGAGTCGTGGTTCGGCTACAACGGGAGCCTGCCGTGCGCGGTGTTCTACCCGCAGCCGCCGGCGGTGGCTTCAGCTCCGGAGCAGCAGCAGCAGGCTTCAGAGGCTCTGGATCAGAGACGCGCAGAGGGAAGGGTCGCTGACAGGTTCGAACACGGCGGCCTCTAGCGCCAGCACCGTGCGCGAGGAGCGCGAGCCCGCAAATCCGAGGGGGCCGCGGAGGATCCAGGCATGGGGAGTCCGTATCCGGACTTGGGGGCGCCTGCGGCGTTGCCTGCTCGCCGGCGTGGGCGGCGCTGCCGCCGGCCATGGGATCGCCGGGCTGGTGTCGGTCTTTTTTTTTTTTTTTTGAGTTTCCTCTCCGTGTGAAAGCTAACGAATTTCATTGCGTGTTATGGTTGGACATTTTCTCTTTTTTTTTCGAAAGATCGGTTGGACATTTTCTCGAAGAAATGTTATAGTTGATTATTTTGTGACTTTTATTTAGTACTAGGAATAGAATAGATTCACACCACTTATATCCATAATGGAGTGGACGTACTGAAGTAGTAGATTACCTAAAATTGTTTTCTTCGCCTTTTTTTTTTTTTTTTTGCTTCTTTTTATCGTCCCATGTTTCCTATGAAGTTCCTTTGTTAACTTGATTTAGTTTTATTTCTGAAAACTTGTTTTGAAGATGTTATTTTTTTCATGAAATATTTTTCCCATATAATTTATATTTTGAAGAAAGCTCGACAAAAATGCACTTAAGATTAATGTTTTAATACAAACTCCTAAGAAGTTATATGATAAAGTTATGCATAAAAAGTTGTGTGATTTACCTATAAATTTAAAAATAGAAAAGGAACTCCATATAAAGTAATCCTAAAACTTTATTTTAGAACTTCCACAAAGTTCTGAGAAATGGTAATTTTTTAAAAAATTTGATTAAATCCTATTTTCGCGTCAGGAGAGAGGGGATTGCTTCAATCAACTGAAGATAAAAGCATCGCAGGTTCACAGCACACTTGTGGTCATTAGTAAGCGTTAATCGATTTTACCATACACTGCTTGTTACGTTAACAAGTAACAATCAATGCAACGAATGAAAGAAACATGTAAGTCCCATCTTCTTCGACCGGTCAAGATCACGAATTGACACCTTGAGATCGATCCGTTAACCGGCCGGTCCATCCCCTTCAATCTTCATGCATGGGTCGGCGTCGCCGTGCGCGGCAGCTTTCTTCAGTGGCCGACGACGATGAGCTGGTCGTCGTTGGGCACGTCGGGGTCGTTGTAGTCGCTGCCGTCGTCGTCGCTGTCGGGCGCGGCGGCGGGCGCCTTCTTGAGCGTGACGCTGGACCCTTCCTCCTCCTGGTTCTCCGGGTCGTGCAGGGCGCCGACGCGGCACGCCTTGTCGTTCTTGGCGCCGGCCACGCACTTGGGCTTGGCGGCGCCCGACGACACCGCCGCCGCCGGAGCGGGCGCCGCGGCCTCGGACGGCCGCAGCTGGAGCAGCGCGCACGCCAGCACCAGCACCAGCACCACCACCCAGGCGCGCACGGGCGCCGCCGCCATGGTTGGTTGGTTGCTCATGACCCCGCCTGCCGGGCAATGCGCGAGAAATGACAACAATAATATCAAGAAGAATGTAGGAACGACGACGAAGGCGATCGATGGAAGGGAGTGGTGGCAGCAGTGGCGTTGGGAATTAATGAGGGCGGCATTAACAGGCGATTTAAGGAGAGGTTGGCCTCTGCAGGGCTCAACAGCTACCGATAAGGAGGCACCACGAACGTTGGTTGCTCTTGCCAATTCTGTGGATGGTGGCCCTCGTTTTGAGAGAGAAACGTATGAACGGCCTCGCTACCTCCCTAATTTTAGCTCCAGTAAAGAAATGCAACAGATTTTCCTCAACTTTATACCTTAAGGCTGAAGACATACCACATGACTGGAATTACTAGGGCGAAAGCTAGCTGAAACCTTTCCAGCAAGGAGAAAGCTATAAGCTTCAGTGGAGCATTTATTTAGAGGCCCGTGTCACATGCATTTTTGGAACGGATCTCTTGTCTTTCTTCTGCAATGCAAATGGCAACCTTCTACACGTACTAGCATTGATGATCAGAGGTTGCACCTCACTAGATTTTGCCCGGTAGCAAGCGGGCAATCATAGAGGGAATTGAAAAGCCCTCTAGGCTGCAGCTCGACAGCCGATAAATAACATGAGGAAAATGTCATGTTCCCATTTCCATCCCAAGCTCACCACCACTGCTACTCAGGTCTGCCCGTCTTTCCCTGAAATGTTGCCACCACTGCCACTCAGGTCTACCTGTCTTTCCCTCTAATGTTAAGACTTAAGACCCTTCAGTATAGCTCCAACTGTAAAAGCTATGACTTTTCTGATGAAGCTAGTTTTGTGACGAAGCTGCGTGATCGAGTCGAGCTATACCTTGTCGTGAAGGCTATATATGCGGAGGCGGAGGCAAAAGTGATGTGATTTCTATTAAACCAGAGGGGGAATTTTGTACCTTGACTTGTGGACCTTGGTAGGAGGTAGTGAAAACTGGCTTTCTCTAGCTGCGCCTGACACGCCGTTCGTATGTGTGAGAGAGCAAAATATGGAGCTCTGTGAGTGGAGTCAACGTCCAAAAGCACACACCAAAACACAGCTCCGAGAGTGGTTCAAAAATCCAACCAAACAGAGGCTCTTATAATAATCCCTCCAGCGAAACTCTCCACTCCAAACTGTACTCATAATTAATTTCAACCTCGTCCGAGTTGAGAAAGAGGAGCGAGGAGATCCTCTTGATTTTGAGCAGCTTGTAGTTTTGTACTTCATTTTCCATTATTACTCTTCAGTCAAGAAATTTTGCACCAACGACGAAACCATGACTGCGCACTACACTATATGTCGTTTGTGTTGACAACAAAATTTAGGATGAAGCAGCATGTTCATCAAACGGACAGCCATGGGGGCATGCATGGACACTGAGACTACCGTTTGACATGACCATAACGGCCAGTGTCCCCAGCACGGTTGCCCGTGTCCAATCGTGCGTCGATCTGGCCGGGTGCCTCTGATCTTTTGGCGGTCCATATATGCAATGCATCATCTATAGCTTCATTTGCACGTATAACGTACTACGCCGCAGCATCTTCACGTCGACATGACATCCATCCAGGCCATGGCCATGCATGGCTGGAGCTGGACGCCGGCGGCCGTGCAGTGGTCGGCGATCAGTGCGCGGACACGCAAATCCTGCTTGCTTCATCTGTCTTTAGCTAGGATCCTACCACTAAACTGGTAACAGCACAATCAAAGCCGCGACGCCCTGACGGCGACGCGAAACCGACACCACCCACCGCCATGTCTCCTGCTCGATCACGCAGTTGGTGCACCGATCCTGTAAGTACACGCACACGCGACACGCTGTATTCATTCTCGATGTCGTTGTTGCTCGATCGGCTCCGTTTTCCTGGAAAACTTGTTAGTTGCTCATGCTCGATCTTCCTTAAGCTACTAGTTAGGTTGGACTAGTTGGTGGGGGCTCTCACGTAGTCTCATGCTAGAAGATGTGGTTGCCGCCCTTGCCGGTTTCGATCAGTCAAGTCACGATCCATGCAACTGGCCCTGGGTATGAGAGACGCATGTGGTGGATGCATGGATCGATTACAGGCAAGGCGATCAAGGCATGGCATGTTGGAGTTTGTTCCAAATTTATTTTAAGATGGGCCGAGTGCACAACATATAAGGCTGGACAACCCTCACCTATCAGGCTAGTCTTTTGGGTTGAGTTAGGCCATAAGGCCTGTTCTGGATATGTGTGCACCTTGGGCTAAAGGGCCTGTCGGCTCGTGGACGCGCGAGCTGGGCCAAAATTTTATAACAATTGGTATCAGAACCCATGGTTAGTAAATCCTGGACCAATCTTAGAGTCACATGGTTACGGGGGAGCCCGTGAACGTCTTGCAGCGGGTTCACACGAATGTGTTTTTAGACGTTGGGCCTAGATCCCTTGGTGGGCTCAGGTTGCAGCCTCTTCCGGATGGAAAGAGCTGAGTCCGATGTGTGATGGGGAAGATTGTTGAGTTTAGTCCCACATCGGAAATTGATGTTGGGAGTGCACAACATATAAGGCTGGACAACCCTCACCTATCAGGCTAGTCTTTTGGGCTGAGTTAGGCCATAAGGCCTGTTCTGAATATGTTGTGCACCTTGGGCTAAAGGGCCTGTGAGCTGGGCCAAAATTTCGTAACATGGGATGGGAGGCGCACTAAAGGCGTCACGAAAGCGACACGGCTCAAAAATTGGCCACGTACAGTTGCGTGCTATCTGAAAAAACCGAGAGAGATTCTGTGATGCATACCAGATGATGGTCCTCTTCAAATTGAGGCAAATTAAAGACAATGTGAGTGCTACAGTGTCCACACTTGACTGATTCAAATATTGGCAATATGATTAGTCGTGCAGTTAGTGCTTATGTTAACAAAATTTTGATTTTTGGTTGAGCATGTTATATAAATAAGGTTATGGAAGCCAAACCAGAGAAGCAGCCTGTCGGCAGCAACAAGCATATTTATGTTTCCGATGCTTGAAACAAGTAATTTTACATCTAGTTTATATGTGCTTCAACCACAAATTACAACAGCTTCTAGTGCATTGGTAAGACCCCATATCAAGTTGATTTTGTCCAATTGATGCTCGGTTGTTTCTAATTTTTAATCTTTTATATGGAACTTTTTTAGGAATTTATTTTTTTAGCATATGATATTGGGAGTTAGGGGGTGTTTGGGACTGTTCCGCTCCCATTTATCTAGCTCTGCTCTGGCTCGCGTTGCCAAGCATGCTCAGCTTCACGAACTCTACTCCACAAAAAATATGAAGCTAGAGGCCAACTCTACGTTTTTCTTATAGTACCTCAAGGGATACTCTATTTTTTAGAGTTTTGTACTCTCACATAGAGTTGGGAGATAATTACTCACTTTGCCACTACGCAGCTTAGTCCGGCTCTTGCCCTCTCCTACCGTGCACCCTGCATGGCCGCATGGTGCTCTTCAGCATCGTTCACTTGGGTACCTCATCTAGTTATCTTAGATTTTTATTAGATTATTTTATTTGAATAAGACAAATGCGCAAAAGAGAGATCTTGATAATTATTTTAACTAAGTTATTTGCAACAATAGTATTTTGCATCATTCATCTAATTACTAAACAACGATCCTTCACATATATACAAGAAAAACAGATTATTTAATTTCTACATTTACAATTTATGAGACAATTATTTGTACTTGAATTATAGCATCATATTGTTTTATCAAGTGAAAGTTTAATCAAGGGTATAATGGACCATTTGCATAAAAAGAACCCATTCATAGAGTTGGAGTAGACCCGTGTACCAAACACTATCACCTACTCCACAAACTCTACGGTGGAGCTGCTCTCTGATGGAGTTCGTGGAGGCATAGCAGTGCCAAACATCCCCTCGGTGTGGAGGCTCTAAATAGGACCCTCTAACTAGTAATGTAAGATAAGATTGTAAAATCAAACAGAATGGAATCTTTAGGCTCGAAACCATGTTTATCAATCACAGGAGTACAATTAGCGACAATTAATCCCTCCAACACGTTCGAAATGTAGTCAAGCCAAAAATAAAAACGCTCCGTGGCTTACACCATGCTTGCAGAGTAGTGGGTCACAGAATTGTCATTTCTACTCACCCACTTAAATTAAAAATCACTAATACTCCTGTGTAACTCTGTGATATCAAAAATAAACCTCCATGTTTTGTAATCATCTCGTGGATAGTAGCACCAAAGTGTAACCACTAGCCAGTAGCTATTCCGCGTTTGCTTGCCAGGTGTGTTTGGTCGTCGGATTACTTTTTTTTTTCTTTTTTCGGAGCGCCCAATGAAGCAGGACCTGCGCCAGCCAACAAAGTGTCCGATCATGCGTCGCTTGACGCAACTTTGAAAGCCGGAGCCCCACTGGTTACTTTGTACGGTGCGCTCGTCACTCGTCAGTCCGGCGGGGAAGGAAAACCCACCGCCGCCTCGCGGCCTCAGCTGGTATTTAATGAGCACCACCAGTCACCTGCACAACGCCCGCAGGCCGCTGCAGTCTGCAGAGCACAGCCCAGCCGCGCGCGGTTTGCCATTGCCACCGTACAAGCACGAGCACCCCGGCCGGCAGCAGGAAACCAGCCACCTCGCTCTGCTGCACCGCCGGAATGGCGACGTCCCCGCGAGGCACCCATCGCCGGGCCATCGCGCCGCTGCGGCAGGCTGCAGCTCTCCTGCTCGCCCTGTCCTGCTGCTGCTTCGCCGGCGGCGCCGACGCCCGCGCCGACCCGTCGTCGTCGGGGGACCCAAAGCCGAAGGTGCCGGCGGTGATCGTGTTCGGGGACTCGACGGTGGACACGGGCAACAACAACGTGATCGGGACGCCCCTGAAGAGCGACTTCCCGCCGTACGGGCGTGACATGGCCGGCGGGGCCCGTCCCACGGGGCGGTTCTGCAACGGCCGCCTGCCGCCGGACTTCATCTCCGAGGCGCTCGGCCTGCCGCCGCTCGTCCCTGCCTACCTCGACCCGGCCTACGGCATCGGCGACTTCGCGCGCGGCGTCTGCTTCGCGTCCGCCGGCACCGGGCTCGACAACGAGACCGCCGGCGTCCTGGTACGCCACTTACACTGCATTCCGCTCTCACTCGCAGTCGCAGATCGAACAACTCGATCAGAATCAGATGGATGCCTTGTTTAGTTACTGGAACACACAATTGCATGATTAAAACCAGGGCCTTGTTTACATTCTCAAATTTACCTTTAAATTTTATTCCCCATCATATCAAAATATCGGCAAATACATGGAGTACTAAATGTAGATGAAATTAAAAACTAATTGCACAATTTTATTGTACTTTACGAGACGAATATTTTAAACCTAATTAATCAATGTTTGGACAATTATTAGCAAATTAAACCACCGAATCGGCCGGCCGATTCGGGAATCAACGAGGCCTAGATTGTACCACTAGCAATTACAACAAGAAAACAAAAAAAGAAACAGCCTTGCCATTTTAGCCGAGAGAGCAGAGATCCTTGCGCTCTGCACTGCACACCTCAAGATAAAAAAAAAAAAAACCTTTTGTAGTAAGACCAAAATGGCAGGAGGAGTTGCCGGGGAGAAGATTCAAACGGCAGCCTTCCCTTTCGTCAGCTTGTTCCTGGACGACGACGACGAAATGGCAGACAAAGTCTGTGCAGCTGCAGCTCCCGGAATTGAAGGCGCTCGATCGGGCTGACGGATGGCCGACGTCCCGCTGCGGCGGTGCGGCCAGTGTTTAAGGCGCTGGGGGGCCATATCAACACTGCATTTTTTTTTCCAGATCTATTATTCTCATCAAGACATGCATGGAGCATTTCAAACCTTGAATCCTTGCACGGACGATCACATTAGGGTTCAGAGAATTATTGATCGGTCGCTAGACCGCTAGTACCATTAATTGTTGGGCTTTGCTCATGCGTGACGCGTCCGTCGTTGTTTTTGGCCTGCAATTAGCCATGTTTGTTTGGTTTCTTCCTCTTGCGCAACCAACTGGACGGGCATTAAAACCTCCGCATTTAGTACGTCGAATTCGAATGCTGTCGCGCATTGCTTTCATTTTCAGGCTGCATGAGACCCGTCATGAAGTTCATGTTCATTGTAGGTGTAGCACGGTTTGTTAGCAGACCTGTAGGCTATAGCCTATAGCGACCTGATCTGCAGCATTGCGATTGCGATTTTGATCTTCACTGTGTTGTGTTCTGTTCGTGCCTTGTACTCTCAATTCCTGAAGATATGACCTGAATTCAAGTATCTACTCTTGGATGGTACAGAACAAAAATAAACCAGTGAAAAATTAGAAAGAGAAGAAGGGTCTTCCACCAAATATCAAATATCGAATAGCATGCATACCCTCTTAATTTCCAAAACTACAAAAATTACCTCGCTAAAAATAGTTTAGAGTGGTTTTCATGATGGTTTCAGCTGATGTGTCACATACGTGACATATGGGGTCCACATTTCTTTGGGGATTTTAGCCATGTCATCATTTATTGAAATATTTGGACTCCTATTTGGTTTCAAATGGAAATCATTTCAACTAGGAAGTTTCATATCCCATTGAGTACTAAAAACTTGGTGTGGAGCATGTCTCCATATTGATTCAAAAATTTTGAATTTCATAAAAAAAAATTTAGACCTTCAAATGATCTCAAATAAAAAAATTGTCATCCAAAATTTATAGATCATGTTGAGATGTGCAACTTTGGTATTGACCTTGTTAACATCGTAGGTCTTTTGGAAAATTTAAGCAAACAATAAATTTCAAAAGCTAAAAATTTACGATGAACATTTGGGCCTCTAAATGATAAGGAAAAAAAGATGCCAAGGAGAAAGTTGTATTACAAACTAGGAGCTACAACTTTGTGTAGATCACGTTAATGTTCGAGATAGTTTGAATAAAATAAAAATAAATTTCAATATTAAAGAATTAAAAATGAATATTTGGGCCTCTAAATGATCTCAGATATAAAAAATTCACTACAAAGTTGTAGTTCCTTACTTTAGTATTGACCATGTCAACATCCGAGGTATTTTTGAAAAATTTAAAATAAGTACATGTATATAGTTTTTTTTTAAAGGAAGATAAAAGTTTTGTCATATTGTTTATTAGAAGAATTAAAAAAGTGTTGTTTGAGTTTTTTTATTGAAAATTGGACCCCAAAACCACATAGCTAAGCTAGAGGGGGTGCGCACGCACCATCCTCACAACTTTGTTACAATGATTGATCAACTATTTCTTTCAACTCCACTGTTCGCTCTAAAACAACTCCATGTACAGCTGATACCATCCAACTCGACCAAACAACTTGACATAGTCTAGCAGCCTATCAAGCAATCTGTTGTTCTTGAGCACCAGTGGGCGAAATTCTATTTAACCTGTCTTTTTTCGTCTTGCTTATATGTAATTTTACAGTTACTACATTGATCTCTTAAAAATATCATAGAAGAGTACTTATCTCAGGACAGAAAGGATTAGTTCCTAAAACTCTGGTGGTAAATGGTCTTGTTTTCATGAAATGAATTCTCTCCATTCCATTAGTTTGTACTGACACATACTACTCCGTAATCACGTGCCCAAGAGGTTATGGAACAGTTCATCGCTGCTCAATTTAAATCAAAGCTACACCCTACAGGTAGCAGTTGGTGGGGCACATGGAAATTTGTTGTGGTGTTTCCTGTGGAATTATGGGAGTAAACTATAGTACAGCAGTAGTAATTTTGTTTATGGGTCCCCAATCTCTCCTCGGCCCACAACAGCCCACAAATCCAAAATAACTGGCGCGAATTGAATGGATAAAACGTAGTTGCCCTTGTTCCCTGAGCGAGCGTCGTGGGTGGCATTCAAGCTCTGAATCTAGCCATCTACCACAGAGGACGACGATCGCCGCGCACACTGTGCACCACAGATTCCAGCTAGAATCGATTCATTCCTGCAATCAATTTCAATTCTGATCTTGTACAATTGCACTGCACCGATCATGTTTGAGGCCGGGCTTGAAGCTGACTGCTAAAATCTGTCTGGTTTCCTTCCCCGGGTCCGGCCGCCGCCGGTTGAACGTCGCCAACGACCGCCGTACTGAAGTCAGTGATCCCGCTGTGGAAGGAGGTGGAGTACTTCAGGGAGTACAAGCGGCGTCTCCGGCGTCACGTCGGCGGAGCCGCGGCGCGGAGCATCGTCTCCGACGCGCTGTACGTGGTGAGCATCGGCACCAACGACTTCCTGGAGAACTACTTCCTGCTGGTGACGGGGCGGTTCGCCGAGTTCACGGTGGGCGAGTTCGAGGACTTCCTGGTGGCGCAGGCGGAGTGGTTCCTGGGCGAGATCCACGCGCTGGGCGCGCGCCGGGTCACCTTCGCCGGGCTCAGCCCCATCGGCTGCCTGCCGCTGGAGCGCACGGTCAACGCGCTCCGCGGCGGAGACGGATGCATCGAGGACTACAACCAGGTGGCCAGGGACTACAACGCCAAGGTGCTGGACATGCTCCGCCGGCTCATGGCGGCGCACCCGGGGCTCAAGGTCGCCTACATCGACGTGTACCACAACATGCTCGACCTCATCACCAACCCTTCCACGCTGGGTACGTGAGTACATGGATAGGAAGATCGATCTGCAAAATGCGACCTGACTTGATGCGTGATGGACGAGTCCATGGCAGGGCTGGAGAACGTGGAGGAGGGGTGCTGCGCGACGGGGAAGGTGGAGATGTCCTACCTGTGCAACGATCAGAGCCCCCACACATGCACCGACGCCGACAAGTATTTCTTCTGGGACTCGTTCCACCCCACCCAGAAGGTGAACCAGTTCTTCGCCAAGAAGACGCTGGACCTGGTCTACCAGGAGCTCCTGTGACGCGCCTTAGAATACAGTGTGGTTACTATTGGTTGGTGCACAGACAAAATGTTGCTACTGATTAATCGCCGTGTATAGCATAGCATTGCCATTGTGGAGAACGACTCAAGGTACTACTGTATATAGCATGGTTGCTTTGTCTGTTTCCATGCGTCGATTCTTTTGGGCTTAAAATGATCATCAGATCAGAGAGATAAAAATTTACACATTTGATCGAGAGTTACATTTGGTTCCGGCCCGACGTCTTTTTATGCCATTTGTTTGTGACAGATAGATTGATATACTAGTAGTAGTATTTCCTTGGCTCTTGATGCAGGGACAAACAGCAGCATCAGCATCAGCAGCAATGCAGTTTCAGTTACGGAAGGATGGAGATGGATCACGCATGCACCGGTATGGACAAGTTGTTGGTGATGCAGCCCATCCTGAAGACCTTGGCGACGGAGCGCCAGAGCCTGAGGTCCTGGTGCGCCGTCACCGGCATCCCCTCCTTCACGCAGTGGTCGTACTTCTCCAGCACCGACACAATGTAGCTGAACTCCGGCCGCCGCGCCGGGTTCGCCGACCAGCACTTCTTGATCAGGTTGTTGAGCACCGGCGGGCACGAGTTGGACAGCGGCGGGCGCAGGTTCTGATGTTCCATGGACAGGCCCAGTCATCAGGAAAAATAATCAGCAATCACAAATGTCATGAGATTCAGTTCGCTGACAAGGAAACGAAACGAACCCAACCCAACCCAACCCAAAGGTCCCAAACAACAAACCTTCTCTGAGGCGGCGTACGCGGCCTGCACGGGCGTCATCCCCTGGAACGGGAGCAGGCAGGTGGTGAGCTCCCAGAGCACGATGCCGAAGCTGTACACGTCCACCTTGCGCGTGTAGGGCTTCTCCTTGGTCATCTCGGGCGCCATCCAGCGGTAGGTGCCCTTGTTGCCCTTGATGGCCTGGCACTTGGTCTCCAGGCAGGAGGTGCCGAAGTCGGCCACCTTGACGCGCATCTCGTCGTTGAGCAGCAGGTTCTGGGACTTGAGATCCCGGTGGATGACCCCCTGCGCGTGCAGGTACTCCATGCCCCGCGAGATGTCCAGCGCCAGCTTCAGGATCGTCTCCGGCGACAGCGAGTAGGGGTCCTTCTTGTTGAGGTACATCCGCAGCGTGCCCTGGGACATGTACTCCGTGATGATGCAGTACACGGGGGGCTTCTTGCACGCCGCGATGAACTGCACGATGTTGGGGTGGTAGAGCCGGGACAGGAAGGCCACCTCGGAGTTGAACTGCTCCTCCAGCTCGGCCCGGCGAGCCTCGTCGCGCTCCGGGATGCGCACCATCTTCACCGCCACCGCGCGCTGCTTGTAGATGCCTCGGTAGATGCGGCTGTTGGCGCCCGAGGCGAACTTGTTGCCGATGAAGAGCTGCGACAGGTCCGCCATCCACTCCTCGCGCCGCCCGCTGCTGTCCTCGCCGCCGCCGGGGCCCGCCAGCACCGTGTCCAGCAGCATGGACCACGACTCCATGCTGTCCCACCGCCTCTTCTCCATGTCGTCCGCCTCCGGTGGCCGCCACGGGCTCTTCCCGCGACCCGACGTCGACGGCGACGCCGCGAACAGGCTCGCCGCGAACTGCAGCGACGGGCCCCGTCGCGGGGACACCGCTGTGGCGGTCTGCTGCTGGTCCGCCGCGTCCCCGCCGCCGCCGAACGGCCGCGGCAGCCGGAAGCAAGAGAGCATACGGGGCGCCATGATCAAGACTCACAGCAGCACGACGTCGCACACGGCATGCCGGCCGGCGCTATGTGCTACCAACACGATCGACGATCTTGCGACACGCCGGACGACGCCCTCGCCACCGCCACGGGCATTGCTCGCCGCGCCGCCACCACCTCCGCCCCACTCGCGATGCTTAATTACAGGTGACACCAGATCAAAGCAAAGTATCTTCACCACGCATCAATCAAGCTAAACAAGATCCCAAACTCCCACGCCGATGCCTACGCAATAATCCTCCGTGCTGCCGGCTACCCTATCCAAAAATCATGCATGCGCGCGCGGCACGGACCCAGCAAGCTGCTGCCCGCTGCTAGCTAGCTTCTTGGAGGATGAAAATGGCGCGAAAGCGAATGAAGACACGCAGTCGCAGCGGGAAGAAGGGGACGCTAGCTCTGCTTCTTCCTCCTCGAGTCCTCTCCTCTCTGGGTTTTGGCACCTTTGAGAAAGCGCTAGGTGGTGGTGTTGACTCCAGACCTAGAGGATAGGCCGGAGGAGAGGGTAAAGGTGCGTGCTCAAGGATGTCTCGTGAAGATGCAGTTCAGAAAAGGCCACACCTTTTCGGCGTCTGTTCCAGCTCCTGGATCGATCGGTGCATACTCTGCTTCTCATCTGATCGCCCCCAGCTTCCGCGGCACATGAGAAAGAGAGAGATATCTCCAACGGAAACACAAAGTGCAGGGGAAAATGGAAAAAAAAAAGGGCAAAAAGCTTGGGATGACATGACCTGCAGCGAGACGCTAAGCATAAAATGCGTCGGGAAAGGCACGGCGAGGAGAAATCTCTGTCTCTCTACGTAGTTGCGCACTTGCGCTTTCACCGGTCGGCATGGAGTGCGTTCTGTGGCAAGGGACGACGACGTGCCGCCGATCGTATGGCATCAGCGAATGCGTCATATTGTCATATCTGATATCTCGCCATTTCTGGCCAGGGGAGAGACGGGAAGTGTGGAGGCGGCAAACGCCAAATAGTTGCTATTTCAAGGGCCGAACATCTTTGTTCTGGGACGATTTCGAAGGCTCGAATCTAGCCCAGCACAGTGATGTGGACTTTTGTAACCCTGTGACATAGGATGGCCCAACAATAAAGTAACCAAAGCATACATAGTTCGTCTACTTTGGCATTCGATTCTTGGCCTAAAATTCCCTTGGAAAAAAACTATGTTGTGGCCTCAGTGGGTAACATAGTGGCCAGCAGCAATGAGCATCCCTCATATTCTATGAATGGAAAACAAAAGGACGACGATTTCTAATGGTGTTTTTGTTCTTCTACAGTGCGGATACCTAGATCTCGGGAGAAATAAATCTAGAAAATATAATCTTGTATGTTAAGTCCAAAATTTAAATTTAGATGGAGACTCCACCATAAGTAACGCAACCAGCTAAACTATTGATCGAGTTCACATTATGTTATTTTTATAGTAACAAAATTATTTTGGTCCATATATAAGTTAAGCAACCCATCCATTTTTCTCACATATCTGATCGAAGACAGCTTGCTCTCAAAATATCAACACCAAACACAATAACGGACAACTAAACACTATGTCTATTAGAAGATAGTCACTTATTCATAGTGAAAATCTCCATTGTTGCTCTCTCTAGCATTGCAACATGCACATCCCTTTTTTTTACAACAAAATATTACATTCTTAATTGCACGTTGTTTTCAAGAGCATTTACTTAATGTGCTTCTGTGTAATTCTTCAAAAAAAAAGTGGAATAGACTGATTTTGACATCCTCACAAAAAAAGATAGACGTGTATGTTAGGAGTGTAGCTTACAATTCAAACTTCTAATTTTAAAATGTATAAAAGGACCAAAGATCAATAAGAATTTCAACTTAACTTGAGGACAACAGTCTATAACAATCAATAAGAATTAAATTTGAAAAACAAATTTCAGTTTCATGACATCGCTTCAAATTAGAAACAACAAGGCCATCATAGTTTAAGCTAATATTTCAACTACGTACATAAAGAAAAATATATAGAGGTGACAAAGAAAGGATAAAACTATGAAATGGGCGAAGAAATATATAGGTTAATAATTTGTACATTTATCACCCATGGATAGAGACAACATAGTATCTATTGTGTTACAAGAACAAGCAAAGCAAAAAATTAGAAATATGAGTATTTTTATTAGAAAAGTCTACTTAACCCTCATTTGTCGAGGGTGGTTTACTTCACTCCCCAAACTATAAAACCGTCTACTTTATCCCCGAACTATCGAAAACCGTTTATTTTCCTCTCGGGCGGTTTTTGATAGTGGTATTGCTGCAACAACGGTGGTTTTTTTTTTATTTATTTTCACTAAATCTTTTAAAAATTATAGTAAATAAAAAAATTATAAAATAAAAAATCTAATTGTTTTGGACTTCACATGAGTAGATCTACACAGTGAACATATAATATGATATCTTTAGTACAAAGTCTTTCCTGTAAAAACAAATGAATTTGTTCACTGTAAAGTTACGATAAAAACTTTGTACTAAAGCATACCATGTTATACGTTTACTGTGTAGATCTACTAATATGAAGTTCAACAAAATTAAATTTTCTATTTTATAATTTTTTATAATTTATAATAATTTTTAAATATTTAGGAAAAATAAATAAAAAACAAAACTGTCATTACTGTAGCAAAATAATAGTTTAAAACCTTCCTAGGTAAAATATACGGTTTTAAAAAGTTTAGGAGGAGAAAGGAAGGAGGTAAAATAGAAAAGTTTTATAATTTAGGGGTGAAGTAGAGCATCCTCAAGGTTGGGGTTAAGTAGACTTTTTTTAATTAGTTAAAGGTATTAAACAGTAAATAATGCTTATGTCTTTAAAGATTCGTCCCGTATAGGAGTACAGGTTGATGGACTAGTGTTAACTAATTACATACATATCTTTTAATTTCCCGCTAGTAAGATTTCTAGTTTGCCATAGGATGCAACCCGACAGTAAGCATTAGGTATTTAGGTGTTGAGGGTACTGGAAGAACATGCGGGTGCCGGGACGCCCGCTGGAACCGAAAAAGGTCACTTGCTGAAACTGTGCAAGACGCTGATAGTGTGAAGTCGCCCATTGTCACTTGCTCGTCCGATTCGGTGTTTCGGCGGCCCCGCGAGTCACCTGTGATCTCCGAAAGCGACGAAACGTTCCGTCACCGCGTGACGAGACGTCCCCGCTCTCATTCCTATTCCACGGCCTCATCGCCGACCGCTCCCCTCCGGGCATCTCCACCGTCCGTTCCGCCCGCAGGACCCATTGAGGAACGTCCACGCGTCGGCAGCGCCCAACTGTCGGCAGCAGCTAGCAGCGGCCACGGCCGCCCCCCCGCGCGCACGCGTCGTCCGCGTGGCCGGCTGGACGGCGCGTGCCGCGTCCACGTTCGTCGCCGGGAGGCTTATCTGGCGGCGACACGTCTGCTGCCGGCGCGCACCGTGCGGGAGCGCGCGGGCAGGGGCAGCTTTGCCGGCCGCCAATGGCGTCGTTGTCCCGCCCCCGGCCCTCTCTTCCACTTGGAGATCGATCAAGCGCATCGGCGCGGTAATCCGGCCGATTAAAAGCGTGCAATTTGTGCAAGTGCTCGCACGCGTCGCTGTCTCATGGAACTCACGAAAACGGGCCAAAATTATAACCACGATTCGATTCTGCCCGTAGAGGAGCTGTGTAGTTTACTACACACTGACACGGAGAAGAGCTAGTACTCCGAACTGACAGCGACTAAAACCTCTACAAAATTGCGCAGTGATTTCTGCCGTCAGCACGGCGTGTGCCGCCGCGCCACGTACGCGCACGCCGGCGGACGACCTGGAGAACGCGCGCGCCGGGTGGCTGGCGAGCCTTAGTTTTACCGCCACTTCCGGCCGTATGTATTACTCGGTCACCACTCACCAGCGACCTGATAAATCAAGTATTCAAATGCGAGCTTTGTACTGAATGAAAGCGTTAGCCATGATCGATGCCATCCGGCCGGCCGGTCGTGTCGTGCCGACCTCGGATGAATTCGCGATCAAGCAAACGCGACGCGAAGCGCGCGCCGAGTAAGCTTAGCCGCCGGCTCCGCGAGCACTGTGGCGCCGTCCCCCGTGTATGTCCGTGTCCGCGTGCGCTGCA
Source organism: Bothriochloa decipiens (assembly GCA_023333625.1). Lineage (NCBI taxonomy): Eukaryota > Viridiplantae > Streptophyta > Magnoliopsida > Poales > Poaceae > Bothriochloa > Bothriochloa decipiens. The sequence goes on along the minus strand of CM041644.1, from coordinate 31,868,482 downwards.
GTGCTCCCTACTCTGTTCTTGATAAGACGATCACGACACCACGTTGCGCCCTAAAGCAGCAGCCCTAACTAGTCCGCGACAGCAGTGGATTGGACTCTTCTTCTTCGTGCCGCTTCTTCTTCCACTTCTTGGCTCGATCGGGTCCGGGAGATCGTCGGCTTCTTTCGGTCGCGAGTCGTCGCGATGCACCAGATCGGGAACGGCATGTACGTGTCCGGCCCGGCGCCGGACAGGAGGCGGGAGCGGCGGCTGTCGTCGGGGTCGGGCGCCACGCCGCCGTACACGGGCGGGGACGTGGCGCGCTCGGGCGAGCTCGGCCGGATGTTTGACATCGCCGCGTCGCAGGCGCCGTCGCCGGCCTCCTCCTCGCGCCGCAGCTCGGGCCCGCTGCCGCCGCACCGGCCCTCGCCGTCGCCGGCGTCGGGCCCGCTGTCGCAGCTCGGGCCCGCTACACCGTCCCTCCTCGTCGGGCCATCCCCGTCCCCCGCGCCCTCGCCGTCGTCGTCGTCGAGGAAGGGAAGCAGCAGCAGGAGGAGTCGCGCCGGGAAGGAGGCGGCGGCGGGGACGGCCGTGGCGGTGCCGGCTCGCGGGAGGGCGAGGCTCGGGGTCCCCTTCGCGTGCTACGTGGTGGTGGCCGTGGCGGCCGCGGGCGCCCTCGGCGCCGGGGCCTTCTGCCTCGTGTCGTGGCGCCGGTGGGAGATCCTCGCCGCGGCGGGCGGCGTCGTGACAGCCGTCGCGGCCTTGTTCGCGTCGAACGCGTGGCGCACGGCGGCCGAGGCGGAGAGGTTCTTCCGCCGGTTCCCCGACACGGTGTTCGACGACCACGGCGGGGATTTGCCCGTCGGCGAGCTCGTCAAGATCACTGGGGTGAGCTCTGCTTCAATCAGTCTCCTCGTCAAAATCAATCAGCTATTGCCTTCCATTCTTGCTTCAACTGTTACCAAACAATTCCGTTACCTGACGTACATACGACTCTGCTGTCGCTACCAATTGCATCGGTATTCTCCCAGTCCATGCATGCCAATTAGAAGTATATATATGGTAGTAAAAAATTGCATTCTGTGCAGTTCTGAACGTGACTAAGATCCTGTATTTTTGTTTTGTTTTCCCGGTCAAAATTGTTGCTTCGACTAGTTTATGCGTCAAAGAATGTCAATCAAAACTGATGATTAGGCTCATGTATTGTCAATGGTTTTGATTGTGGAACACAAGCTACCAAACCACTTTTGCTTCACTAAAGCAATGCATCATACGTTGCCAACTCGTTACTTCACCAAAGCAGAGTCTGCACACTCCATTCTGCTTGGCATGCTCTGTTCTAACATGAACGCCTGACTGACCGCCATGTCCTGCTCCCTGCAGCAAGTTACCTGCGGTCGCCAGCCGCTGGGCGCCAATTTCCATGACGCCGCCCGGTGCGTGTTCACGTCCGTTCTGCTGTACGAGGGCCGTCGATGGGGCCGGTGCTGCTGCTGCCACCGCTGCCGGTGGCAACTCAGACACTCCGAGGTCAAGTCCTTTGATTACTGGCACTTGATAGATATGGTTCGCAGTCAAGTGATGTGGCACCTGATGGATCCATGGCTGTTTGTGTTTGTTGGCATCGCTTTGGCAGGCACGGGTGACGAACTTCTACATCTCTGACAGGAACTCGGGGCGGAGATTCTACGTGCGTGCTGGCGAAGGCACCGTGATCACTCCGATGATCAAATACAAAACCATCAGCTTTGACAGCGACAAGAAGGGCGCCTCACAGAATTTGAAGAACTGGATGGCAACCAATGAGTTGTCTTGCACCGGAGATTTGCGTATTAAGGAAGGGTAAGAACTTTCACAACAAATTTAGTTGAAATTGAAATGAGCATATACCCTGCAGATTTTTTTCCCAAGTTTGCACTTGTAGACCTCTATCGCAGTTTGAGTTTTAGTGGCTTACACAAATTTAGGTGGAGGACATGAGAAGGGGAAGAATTTGGCAGAGCACTTGACGGCAAATTATACCTTGACGGAGATAAACATAGATAAAATTAGTGGTTTGTCAAATTTACTTCTTTGTCTGCCGAATTATTCCTATGTTGCTTGCCTCCTTCTTAAGCTCAAAATTTGTGTCTACCTAGTCTGTTAAGCTCAAAGGGAAGCCACTGAGTTTATCTAAGGGGAAGCCTAAGTCTGGCTACTTAGTGGCTTACACAAATTTCTCTGGCTACTTACTTAACCCCAAAAATTTACATGTTGGAGGCATTAGAAGGGGAAGAATTTGACAGAGCTAAATTCCAAAACAAGTACTACGCAAGCGTCTGGGTTGGTGCTTTTGATAGCCAATTGCATTGCAATCGGCTATAATAGCCAATACCATAAAGGTATGGCCTTTAGAACAAAATCATTCCAAAGGGCCGGGAGCAATAGCCGATGTGATATGCATCGTCTCTAGAGAAAATAAAAACAAAACATCCATAGAGTGTGAGGAAACTAACAAGACTCTTAACGAAAATTCATGGACACAAAAGGAGAGTTTAAAGCCGATGTGATATGCATCGCCTATAGAGAAAACAAAAACAAGGCACAAAAGTAGAGTTTATTATTCAACCCATAATTACAAACTATGTGCCACACAATGTCCGTGATCGGGGAGATGTTGGCTATAGCGTCTGAGGCCATGTCGAATTTCTCGATTAGGTCTTCGTAGTTGTCGGGGTCATCTGTAGTCGGAAAAAATAGGGGAAGAAGATAAAGCTTCATACGACCGTGTTTTTTCTCACGGAGAAAACATCGAGCGTCCTCTCCGTTGTAGGAATCGGACGAGTCAGAGAGAGAGTTCACCGGTGTCCCTAAGCGCGCATTGTGCACAACGCCACTGGTTCACGGAGAGCATGCTCTGCATACTCAAGAACTCACAAGTGTGGCTAATTATTTTAAGGGGAATGCACTAAGTTTATCTCTGTCAGCCTAATCCTTCCTCTATTCCTTGCCTATCTTCCATGTTTGCACTACTAGAACTGGGTTGACGAGCACCAATTGACAAACCATTATTGTTGGAGCTAGCCTATCATAGTTTACAGCCACGAAACACATAATCTCCACTGGGGTTATCAGTTTCTTGCGTTGATCAGAATATATAGGTAGGAAGGCAAAATTGGTTTCCTCAAACATCCCACTGAACTTTGCACAATGATTTGTACTGTAATTATTTCATATTGGTCTCTTGATCTCCAATTTCCATCGTTCTGTAAAGAACTCGTGAACTCGTAGAAGGGAAATTTATAGATGAGAGAGGTCAAGACCTGTGTGTCATAGTAATGATGTGAGTTTAGCTAATTTTCATGCAAACACAAGAAAATCATGATGTTATTTTTTTCTCCAAAATGATCATTGCATTGCCTTCACGGTTAAAGCACCATTGTTCACTAAGATTGCAACAAAAATTTGTTAGGTTAATCAGAGAAGGGGACACGGCAAGTGTGATAGGCATCGTGAAGAAGCACCATGCCTGCGACATCGTTGATGCACCGGCCGGTGTGGTCACCACTGGTTGCCAGCTGATCCGGTGCATGTTCCCTGTCTTCATCGAGGGGCTCATACTGATTGGAGATGAAGACCCTGACGAGGATGTATATATGGTCTGAACTAAAGATAGATACATAAATACATACACTAGTGTAGAATACACGCCCTGTCTATCGCGGAAGAGGAGTTTTAGTATCTTCCATTAAGGGTTTCTGATAAAAAAGGACTTACTACTTACATAGTTGTTGGAAACGGAATTATGTGAATATTGGTATTTGTAGCTTGTCTGTAGCATATCTGTGCAGTTTTTGGTTTGTTTTGAAGAGGACTACTCATTTGTTTGTTGGCTAAGGTTTGATGTTAATGTGCCACGCTTCTTTTGAAGTTTGGCCTGCTCTTTTTTTTTTGTTTTGCAACTATAGCTTTTCATTGTGGCAACAACATAATGGGGCTTGTGCCATGATAGACAATGTTGTGTCCTTATCTCTTGTTGCACAAGTTATTACTGTGAGGTGACAACATTACTAGCGCTATGGATCTACCTACCCATGACAGATGCTATCTAGAACCGTGTGGCCGCTGCTTTTGTTGCCCGGTGTCGTGTTTAGTCATTGTGAGTTGATTTCTCATTATTTTACATGATCATATTTTTGTTCGTTGAATACGAATGCTGACTAATTAGATTGTAATTTGCAATATTTATATTTCTAATTTCCTGCCGTAATATTTCTAGATTACCACAGGATGCAACCAATAAATAAGCATAGGTGGTGAGGGTATTGGGCGAACATGGGGGTGCCGGGACGCCTGCTGAAACCGAAAACGTGTCACTTGCTGAATTACTGCAAGACGCTAGTGTAAACTGGCCAGTCCCATTGTCAGTTGTTCGTCCCTCGTCCGATTCGGTGTTTCGGCGGTCCTCGCCGCGGCGGGCGGCGCCGTGGCAGCCGTTTTCGCGTCAAACGCGTGGCAGACGGCGGCCGAGGCGGAGATGTTCTTCTGCCGGTTCCCCGACACGGTGTTCGATGACCACGGCGGCGACGTGCCTGTCCGCGAGCTTGTCCATGTTATAAATTACGGCGAATAAACGACGAAGAACAAGATCAATTATAGCAGAGATACAATATTTAATGTGAAAAACCTCTCTAATGCGAGGGGAAAAAACCACGCGCGTCAGCCAGCAAGCCCTTTTTACTATTATCAAGTGTCTGATTACAACGCCATATGACGGCTTACGAGATAAATAATCTCTGGTGAAACCTTTTTAACCATATGACTATTTGTGGTCGATGCTTAAAGGTAGATAGCATGCCGTCCACCAAAATTGCTCCATGGCTGTGTGCAAGTAGTGTGTACGAAGATCACGCATATCTCTCGACAGACCATGACCTTATAAATGTACATGCAACCTCATCTCTCTCGCCCAAACATAGCCATGTAAATGTGCATGCATTCCTTTATACGCTAGTGCTAATAATAGAGAAAACACCACCTTAAGATATTGCAGTTGAATTTGAAACATATTCGACAAACTCCACCTTGAGATAAATTATCTTATAGCATAAATCAAACACCTTCATCCTGAACATATAAAAAAAAATACTTCTGGCGCCAAATAGCCTCTTGGGCTAATCTACTAAGCCAACTAAGCTTGAGCACAGCACAAACTTAACAACAGAAATAAGTTTAGTCATCATATCAGCAGGATTATGATGAGTACTGATCTTGCATACCTTTAACTTACCATCTTCGATCACATCATGAATAAAATAGTATTTGATGTCAATATGTTTAATCCTCTCATAGAACATCTAATCTTTGGTAAGATAAATGACACTTTGACTGTCACAGAATAAATTAATATAAGAATTAACTTCACACAACTCAGCGTACAAACCTTTCAGCCAAATTAATTCCTTACACGCCTTATAAACAACCATGTACTCTGCTTCAGCAGTTGACAAAGCAACAACAGACTGCAACATAGCCCTCCAACTCATAGCACAATTGCCAACAGTGAACACATAACCAGTGAGTGACCTGCGCCTGTCCAGATCAGCAGCATAATCTGAATTCACATAACCAATAAGTCCCTTCTTCTGCCAAACTTCAAACAAGAATCTGCTGTGCCTCTGAGGTACCTGAAAATCCGCTGAACTGCCCTCCAATGTTCTTTATCAGGATTGGATATATATCTACTAACCAAACTCATAGCATATGATAAATCTGGACGAGAGCAAACCATGACATACATCAAAGATCCAATAGGACTAGAATAAGAAACTCTTAACTTGTATTCAATATCTTGATCTGTACTAGGACATTGTGCAGTTGACAATTTAAAGTGAGGTACAATAGGAGTACTAACAGGCTTTGCATTATTCATGTTGAAACACTGAAGAACTTTCTTAATATAATTTTGCTGACTAAAAAATAGCAAACCAGATTTTCTGTCTTTAGTAATTTTCATACCGAGAATTTTCTTAACAGCACCAAAATCTTTCATGTCAAACTCACTGCTTAATAATTTCTTCAATTTAATGATTTTAACCTTATTTTTAGCAGCAATCAGCATATCATCAACATACAACAAGTATTTAGGTGATCCATTAACATGCTTGATGTAAACACAGATATTATATTTAGACCTCTTAAAACCGTACAACAACATAAATAAATCAAACCTCTTGTTCCACTAATGAGGGGACTGCTTCAAACCTTACAAGGATCTCTTCAACTTATAAATAAATTTCTCTTTGTCAGGCACTGTGAACCCTTCCGGCTGGTCCATGTATATATCCTCCTCAAGCTCTTCATGCAAAAATGCAGTCTTCACATCTAACTGCTCAAGCTCAAGATCATGTGAAGCGACAATACTAAAAATATATACAAATAGAACTGTGCTTTACAAATGAAGAGAACACATCATTGTAGTCAATACGAGGAATCTGACTATAGCCTTTTGCCACTAACCTTGTCTTAAACTTTGGAGGCTCACTTGGAGTTAAGCCCTCCTTTCTCTTGAAGATCCATTTGCAGCGGATGGTCTTCTTCTTCTTAGGCATAGAAACAACCTCCCATATGCTATTCTTTTTAAGAGACTGCATCTCCTCATACATTGCTAAAATCCACTTCTCACGATCATCACAACCAATAGCTTCACGTTAAGTTACTGGTTTATAAGTACTCTTCACCTGTTCAGCACAACTCAAAGCATAATAAGTCAAATTACATTCTTTAATAAGACGGGATGGAGGTCCACAACCTCTCTTTGACCTGCGATGAGCAATAGGTAAACCTCCCTCTGACTGTAAAACAGGAGGTGAGTGCTGCTGAATATCATCATGGGTATCATCATCAATAACTTCATAATCATGATTAACAACTGGCTTCACCTGCACACCTGCCTCATCATCCACATGCTCCACCTGCATATTGGTAAATTGCATCTCCCTTTCAGGACTGTCTGGAACATGATTTAAGAAAAAATTATCATTAAACATCACAGATTCATTGAAAACAACACTCCTACACATAAAAGTCTTTCCTATTTCAGGATTGCACAATTTATATCCTTTAACTCCTGAACCATAACCAAGAAAAATTTTCCATTATCAACGTAAACATAAGCAGTGCAGCAAAAAACTTTCAACTGTGAATAATCTGTAAGTGTACCAGACCATACCTCAATAGAAATTTTCTTATTAAGTGAAATAGAAGGCGACCTATTTATCAAGTAACATGTGGTGTTAGCTGCTTCAGCCCAAAAACACTTGCTCATTCTTGCATTGGACAGCATACAACGAGCCTTTAAAATGATGGTTCTGTTCATACGCTCGGCCACACCATTTTGCTGCAGAGTGTGCGGTATGGTGTGATGCCTAACAATGCCTTCATTCCTATAATAATCATTAAAAGCATCCGAACAAAACTCTCCACCATTATCAGTACAAAGTAATTTCACCTTTTTTTTCAGTTTGCCTTTCTATCATAACTTTTTAATCTTTAAAAGTAGCAAAAGTATGATATTTATTTTTCAGAAAATAAGGCCAAACTCTTCTAAAGTAATCATTAATAATTGTAAGCATGTTAGGAGCACCACCAAGAGAAGGCTTACGGGAAGGACCCTATAAATCAGTATGTACATAATCAAGAGTACCTTTGGTGGTATGAACCGAGGTGTTAAATTTTACCCTTTTATGCTTCTCAAAAATACAATACTCACAAAACTTCATGTTACTCGAAGTGCACCCATCCAACAAGTTTCTCTTCATTAATTCTGCCATACCAAAATGACTCATATGTCCCAAACGCATATGCCAAAGGTTAGTCTTACTAGGTTCAGCATTAGTAACAGCAGCAACAGCGAAAATAGAACCATGTAAAGTACTTCCTCTAAGGACATATAACTTTACAGAATTTAGATCACCTTTCAAGCAAACAAGAAAACCTTTTGATCCTTTAGAACACCATTTGAACCGGAATAATGGAAACCTTCTGCATCAAGCGTGCTAAGGGAGATGAGATTTCTAGACATCCCTAGTATATACCTCATATTTTTCAGCGTGTGTGTCATGCCATCATGTGCCTTCATCTAAACAGAGCCGACCCCCACAATGTCACACGGGTTGTCGTCTTCCATCCGCACAACATCTTCTTTCTGTATAGGCTTATATGAACTAAACCAATTTATGTTAGTCTAGATATGAAATGAACATGCAGAATCAAGTATCCATTCATCACGACCAGAAACACAGCCAGCAAAAACTACCAGACAATCTCCAGAATCAGAATTTTCAGCACCAGAAACAATAGAAGCATTACCATCATGATTGCCTTTTCTGTTCTCCTTATTTTTAAGTTTCAGACAATCCTCGATAAAATGGTTTTTATTCTTGTAATATTTACATAACTTTTTAGGTGGCTTGGACTTGGAACGACCTCTACCGTCATAGCTCTGGTCACGATTTTTGTTGTCACTGGAAGATCTATGTTCAGATCTGCCTCTCACGTGCAATGCTTCGCCCTTGGAGGACGACGACTCGTCAAGCTGCACCATGACTTTCATCTTCTCCCTGGATTGGAGTGCCTCAACAACTTCCACAAGGGTTAGTTCATCACGGCTTAAAAGTATGGTGTCACGAAAATACGCATACGAATTTGATAGTGAACATAACAGTAAAAGACCTAAGTCCTCATCATCATACTTAACCTCCATCGACACTAGGTCAGCCACGATCTCCTTGAAGACAGATAAATGGCTCAACACCGAATCACCCTCCTTTACCTTGAGGGTGAACAACTTCATCTTCATATGTATCTTACTGGTTAGATCTTTGGACATACAGATCAATTCTAGTTTCAATCAGAGTTCTGCAGCGGTCTTTTCCTGCAGCACCTATTTTAAAATATCATTATGAAGATGAAGCTAAATTAAAGACATAGCCTTACGATCCTTCCTGATTTCCTCAGGAGTCCACTCGGCCTTTGTTTTCTTTCCGAAGCCCTCCAGCACCTCATCATAATCATCCTTCTACGCCAGGATGGCCTGCATCTTGACTTTCCATAGCGAGAAACGAGTCTTGTAATCCAGCGGTGGTAGATCGAATTTCATCGACGTCGTCATGATCTACAACTTAGAGCTGGTACCACTTGTTATAAATTACGGTGAATAAATGATGAAGAATAAGAGATCAATTACAGTGGAGACATAATATTTAACGTGGAAAACCCCTCCAATGCGAAGGAAAAAATCACAGACGCCAGCCAGCAAACTCTTCTCGCTATCCAGCAAACTCTTCTCGCTATTATCAAGTGTCTGGTTACAATGCCATACGGTGGCTTACAAGATAAATAATCTCCGGTGAAACCTTTCTAACCACATGACTATTCGTGGCCGGTGCTTAAACGTAGATAGCATGTCGTCCACCAAAATTGCTCCATGGCTGTGCGCAAGTAGTGTGCACGAAGACCACGCATATCTCTCGGCAGGTCATGACCTTGGAAATATGCATGCAACCTCATCTTCCTTGGGCAAACATAACCATGTATATACGCATACATTCCTTTACGCACCAGTGCTAATAATAGAGAAAGCTATCACATTGTAGTTTAAAAATATTGCAGTTAAATTTAGAACATATTCAACGGTCCAGATCACCGGGTTGAGCTCTTCTTCGATCAATCTGCTAATCAAAATCAATCAGCTATTGCCTTCCATCTCTGCTTCACTGTTACCAAACAATTCCGTTACCTGACGTACGACTCTGCTGTCGCTAACAATTGCATCGGTATTCTACCAGACCATGCATGCCAGCTTGGAGTATATATGGTAGTAAAAAATTGCATTCTTCGCAGTTCCGAACGTGGCTCATCCTGTATAAGTTCCTAACTTTTTTATTTTGTTTTTGCTGGTCCAAATTGTTGCTTGAACTCTTATGCGTCAAAGAATGTCAATCAAAACTGATGATGAGTCTCATGTATAGTCAATGGCTTTGATTGACGAAGTAGCTACCAAACCACTTTCGCAATGCATACGTTGCTTTTTAACTCGTTACTTCGCCAAATCAGTGTGTACAAATTCTAATATGCTGAGGTATATGTGTTCATATTTGTCATGCTCGCCACACGCTGGGCGTTAATTTCCACGACGCCGCCCGGTGGGTGTTCACGTCCGTTTAGCTGTACGAGGGCCGTCGAGGTGGCCAGTGCTGCTGGGGATGCCGCGCGCCGCCGGTGGCAACTCAGACACTCCGAGGTGCGAGGTCGACTCTCGATAATACTGGCACCTGATGGATATGGTTCGAAATCCAAGCGATGTGGCACCTGATGTGATATGGTTTGCAGGCACCTGATGGCTGTTGTGTTTGTTGGTATCACTTTGGCAGGCACGGGTGATGAACTTCTACATCACTGACAGGAACTCGGGGAGGAGATTCTATGTGCGCGCAGGCGAAGGCGCCGTGATCACTCTGATGATCAAATACAAAAGCATTTGCAACAGTAGGGCGCCTCACAAAACCTGAAGAACTGGATGGCAATCAACGAGTTGTCTTGCACGATCCTTCGAAAAACTAGTTGAAGAGATTCAAAAGACCATAGACCATATACCCTGCAAAATGTGTTATCTTCTTGGCGCTAATTGCTATTCCTCTATTCTTGGCATGTCCTGATGTTCTCCCTAATCGCTACTAGTATTATCCCGAATTTGCATTGGTAGAATTTTTTCCAAACTTTACACAAATTTAGGTAAGTCATTGAAAAAACCAACCCTGTAAACGCTCTGTATCGCTTAATCATTCCTTTATTCCTCTCCAATTCTTTATTCCTCTCCAATAGTCAGCGCTAGTAGAAGTACAACTTTGTTAGTTTTGAGGTTCACAAGTCACCTTATCACAATTTACTGCAAACACATATACTCGGGTTGTTAGCTTCTTGCACTGTATACAATATATACTATATAGTTAAAAAGCCAAAATTGGTTTACTCAAATATCTCACCGAACTTTGCACAATGACTTGTAGATATTTCAAAGTTGGTCCCTTGATCTCCAGTTTTCCATTGTTTTATATAGAACTCGCGACCTAGTACGTAGAAGGGAAATTTATAGACGAGAGAAGTTGAGACCTGTGTGTCATAGTAATGATGTGAGACTGGCTAATTTCCATGCAAACACAAGAAAGTCATGATGTTTATTTTTTACTCCAAAATGATCATTGCTTTGCCTTTATGGTTAAAGCACCATCGTTAACCAAAATTGCAACAAAATTTGTCAGGACAGGGGACACAACAAGTGAGAAGGGGACACAAGTGTGATAGGCATCCTGAAGGACCATGCCTGTGACATCGTCAATGCACCAGCGGGCGTGGTCACCATCGGTTGCCAGCTGATCCAGTGCATATTCCCTGTCTTCATCGAGGGCCTCATACAGTACAAGAGAAACCCCCATTTAACAACGGATGCTGATCCGGTGCATGTTCCCTGTCTTCGAGGGGCTCATATACTATAAGAGAAATAGATGCTGATCCGGTGCATGTTCCCTGTCTTCATCGAGGGGCTCATGTACTGATCGGGGATGAAGACCCTAATGAGGCTGTATATATGGTCTGAACTAAAGATAGATACATAAATACATACTCTAGTGTAGAATACATGCCCTATCTATCGCGGAAGGGGAGTTTTATTATCTTCCATTAAGGCAGGGTTTCTGATAAAAATGATTTACTACTTAAGTTGATGGAAACGGAATGATGTGAATTAAAGTGGTATTTGTAATTGAATATTTAGTAGAATTAAAGTAACCACCATGCGAAAGTAATCACTCTAGGGTCTTCATCCCCGATCAGTAATCACTCTAGTGGTCTGTATATATGGTGGTGATTACTTCTAGTGGTCTGCATAAAGGGGACCCTCATGTACTCATCATGCGAAAGTAATCACTCTAGTGGTCTGTATATATGGTGGTGATTACAGAGTGATTACTTTCGCATGATGTGAATTAAAGTGGACCCTGTTTACATTCTTTTGAAGAGGACTACTCATTTGTTTGTTGGCTAAGGTTTGATGTTAATGTGCCACGCTTCTTTTGAAGTTCGCTTGCTCAGTTTCCTTTTTCTTTTTCCATTCTTGCAACAGCAGAAAGGGGCTTGGTCCAGATTTCCATATGGGTCCTATTATTTAAAGGGGATTTCTCATCATGCGAAAGTAATCACCACCACTAGAAGAATGTAATATTTAGTACAGTATGCAAGCTTTACGAAAAAAACAGGGGCCCAGATTGAACCTGCAAGAAAACGAGTAACTTTTTTCTCCTATTAGTAATTTTTTATGTTTTCTTTGTCAAGCTTGACCAACATTCCCTTTTGTTTGTTTTGATGCATAAAAATTCAAATTTAATTCTTTTTTGAACTATATATGGCTTTTCATTTTTCTCAAGAATAATTTGTAAAACATTTTCTATGTGTGAATAGTACATTTTACAATTCATAATTTTTGTGTTTCCCAATTTCATTGTTTGGAAACAATTTTTTTAATTAAATATGGTGCAGTATCAGCGTTCGAGTTTGAAATTGTTTAGGTAACCTATTAGTATTGTCAGCAATTTTAGAAGAAAACTTACAGTAGGTAACAAATTACAGATTAACTAAGCAGGTCAACTACAGCCTGAATCTGAATTTTAAAAAAAATGCTAGAACACACAACAAGCATGATGAGAATTTTTTTTTCTTTCTAGCTCCTCCGCAGTCCATACCGGTCCTCCCCTTCCATCCATTTCTTGCCTTTCCGATCCCACCACGCGCCACGGCGGGGACATGCCGACATGCCCGTCAAGATCATCGGGGTGAGCTCTGCTTCAACTTCAATCAATCTCCAAATCAAAAACCAATCAGCTCTTTCTTTCCATCCTTGTTTCACTGTTAGCAAATCCGTTTCCTTTTTTTTTCTTTGACGTACGACTCTGCTGTCGTTGACAAATGACAATTGCATCAGTATTCTCTTAGACTATCTGCACTGGGATATGTAAACCCAACCTGCAAGTTCCTATATGATTCCAAACGGCTACAGCGGGGACCTCTACCAGGCTCGGTATAGTTGCGTACATGCCGCCAGACGCCACTTTTGCGGGAGGTACGGAGCCCCCGCTAAAGGACGGTGCGGGGCCCGCTCGAGGAGAGAGAAGGCCGGTGCCAACTGCCGCGAGCAGAGGGAGGTGGAGGAGCAGAGGAGCTCCGCCCCCATCCGTCAGCGCGGCCCATCCCCTCCGGTGCACATCAAGGGAGCAGAGGAGGTCCGCCCCCGCGCCGCCGCGAGCAGAGGGAGGTGGAGGAAGAAGGGGCCACGCCACCGCGTCAGGGAAGCGCCGGGAGCGATCGCGAGGGCGCCCGCCCGCGGCGCGGAGCTCCATGGGCCGCTGTCGCGCGAGCTCCGCCCGCCATGGAGCTCCCGCCGCCGAGTTGACGTTCGGCCGCCGCCGCCTCGAGCTTCCTCCATGAACGGCGCGGTGAAGGGAGCAGGGAGTGGCGGTGCGGTCGGTGCAGGGAGCAGGGAGGGGCGGTGGCGGAAGGGAGCTGGGAGAAGGCAGCGCTCTCCATGAACACCACGGCAGCGGCAGCTCCATCCATGAACCGTAGGCCACGTGCCGAGGCCGGGGCCGCCGCGCGCGCCCTCCGCCCACCATAGACTCCCGCCGGGGAGGGGAAGAGGAGACAGGGAGGGAGGGGCGTCGGGGAGAAGGAGTAGGAGGGAGGGCCGTCGGTCGAATGGATAAGGGAGAGGGGAAAAAGAGAAGGGAAAAGAAAAGGAGAAAAAGGAAGAAAATAAAAAATCCTGACATGTGGGTCCCATGCTAGGATAGAGGTTGGTATTGAGGTTGGATGGGTGTGGAAAAAATGATATAGAGGACGGAATTTCGATGACTAGGATGAAATATTTCATTTAGAGGTTGAATATAGAGGTCCATGAGTGCGGATAGTCTTAGTCCATGCATGCCAACTACGAGTATAGTAATATAGTAGTAAAAAATAGCACTCTGTCCAGTTTCAGATCCTGTAAAAGTTCAGAGCAACTCCAGTAGGGCTCCAACTTTTCTCGTGAGCCTCCATAGCTAAATATATATGAGGCTTAGGCCAAAAAAAGCACTCCAACAGGCCCTACTAAGACCCTGAAATTTAGTTGGGCCCCAAATTCTCCCACCAGACACGATTTCTGTTGGCCCAACAAGCCAGCCCCCATCCGTCAAGGCGCTGCTCCTCTCCCCTCCCTCCGCATGTGCGTGCTGCTCATCCTCTCCGGCACTGCGCCCCTTCCCTCCGGCCCCGAGCTCCAGTTGGCGGCGGCGTCCGGCACCGCGCCCCCTCCCCTTCAGTGACACCCATCACTGCGCCCCCTTCCCACCGACGATGCCTAGTGGGCGGCGCCATGTCTCTGGCGAGGGTGGACCCAGCTGGCCTCCGCCTCCCCACGCTAGCACGGCCGCCGGCGTCCAACTCCCTGTGCAAGCAGGACTGCTGGCCTCTAAAACCCCCGCGCGATCCCCTCCCTCCGACGCAGCAGCTGCAGAACCAGCAGGAACCCCTCCCACACTGACGCATCGACCCCAGCTCCGGCGGTAGCTCCTCCCTCCCGGTGTAGTGGCCTCTCTAGGCGTGACGGAAGCCCCTCCCTGGCCTGGCACACGGACGCTGCTCCGTTGCATGCTCTGCTGCCTCTAGTCATGTACAGAGGAAGAAGGAAGGGGAATAAGAAAGAGAATGACTAGCGGGTCTGTCTGTCATTGTTGTTAATATCAATTTGGAGGCTTTTATTTGGGTGCTACTGGTGGAGTGAAAGAAACTTATTGGTCCAACAAAAATGGAGGTGGGCACCCAAATTAAAAATAAGAGCCTTGATAACTATTTCTCTTTTAACCGGTCAAAATTGTTGCTTCAGTTAGTTTATGCGTCAAAGAATGTCAATCAAAACTGATGATTAGTCTCATATATTGGTCAATGGCTTTGATCGAGGAAGCAAAACACTTTTGCTTGACAAAAGCAATGCATGCGTTATTGCATTGCCAAGTGCCAACTCGTTACTTCACCAAAGCAGAGGCTAGCTCTGTTCTAACATGACTCTATGATCGCCCTGTCCTGCTCCTGCAGCCAGGTTAACTGCCGTCACCACCCGGTGCGTGTTCACGTCCGTTCAGGTATCAGCGCCGTCGATGGGGCCGGTGCTACTGCTGCCCCCGCCGGTGGCAACTCAGGCACTCTGAGGTCAACTGTCGTTATTATTGGCACCTGATGGATATGGTTCCCACTCGCAGTCCAAGTGATGTGGCACCTGATGGATCCATGGCTGTTTGTGTTTGTTGGTATCGTTTTGGCAGGCACGGGTGACGTGAATTCGGGAAAAAGATTCTACGTGCGTGGTGGCGAAGGCGCCGTGATCACTCCGATGATCAAATACAAATGATCAAATACAAAACCATCAGCTTTGACAGCGACATCATGGGCACCTCACAAAACTTGAAGAACGAGTTGTCATGAACGGAAATTTGCATGTTAAGGAATGCCGGAAGGGTAAGATCTTTTACACAAATTTCGGCGAAGAATTGAAGATGATCATATAACTGCAAACTGTGTTATCACCTCTTTCTAATTGCTATCCCTCCGTATCATGCTAGTAGTTTATCACTAGTAGAGTTTTTTTTGTCAAGTTTGCACTTGTACAAGTTTATCTCTCTTGCAGTTTTGAGGTTAAGTGGCTTGACACAAATTTTAGGTAAACGAATTGAGAAGCCAATAAACCTTGAAACTGTATAATCTCTTTCTCTTTCTGTCTAACCAATCATCTATTCCTCCACTATCTCCAATGTTTGCACAAGTATAAGTATGCCTCTCTGTCAGTTTTGAGGTCGACTGGCGCCAATGGAACAACCACTGTAGTTAGAGTTAGCCTATGATAATTTACACCTGTCAAACACATAGAACCTACTCAAGTTATTGGCTTATTGCACTGATCACAATATATAGGTAGGAAGGCAAAAGTTTTTTCCTCAACCACTTAACTTTCTTTGCACAATCATGTGTACTCATTTCAAGCTGAAATTTAAAGATGAGAGAAGTCAAGACCTATGTGGCATAGTAATGATGTGAAACTGGCTAATTTTCATACAAACACAAGAAAGTCATGTTATTTGCTTTTTCTCCAAAATGATCATTGCATTGCGTTCACACTTAAAGAACCATTGTTCACCAATATTGCAACAAATTTTGTTAGGTTAATGAGAGAAGGGGTTACAGCAAGTGTGATAGGCATCCTGAAGAAACATCGTTCCTACGACATCGTCGATGTGCCAGCAGGCATGGTCACCACCGGTTGCCAGCTGATTGGGGCTTGATTTGTGTAGGTTGGCTGGCCTAGCGCTAGGGTCGGCCGACCCCGGCAGGCATGGTCACCACCAGTTGCTAGCTGATCGGGGCCTGACTTGTGTAGGTCGGCTGGCCTAGTGGTAAGGTCTCCCGACCCCACCCGGCAGTCGTTCGGGCTCCGTTTTGGCGCCGTGTACTCTCGTGCCTTCTAGAATCTTCTTTACGTGTTTGTGCAAAATTAATATCTCTTCATCTGAAACTCCAAATATGCAAACCATGTGTCCATTTCGATCTTTCCTTTTGCTTTAGTAAATCAATAAAAAAATAGGAGGATTCATATTCCTTTTGCTTGCTTTTTCCCTTGGCTTGGAAAGATGATACACTACTACTTTGGGTTCCTTATATCTGAGAAAGACAGAGTCTCGACGACCTCTTTGCAACGGTGCACTCCATTTTATCATTTGAGATACTTTTATTCAGTGAAAAATTAAACATCCAAGAAAACAAGTGAGAGCACCAAAACTCGTGGAACTTGTTAGAATTAAACCCTGCAACTATACTTTGTGATTGAATTAAGTATGAATGGAGGTTATGTTGATGGTTTATAATGAGCATTAGTGACCTTCAACACTTTTTTTCCTCAATGCTCGTATGTTTTGTTAAAGAGAGATATAACAATGCTCTTTCTTTATTTCCTCATGCTGGTATATTTTGTTAAAGAGATAAAAATGCTTCATTTTAGAGCCTTTACCACAACTTTTATGCTTGATATTTTCCATGAAGATACTAGATGTCATCAACATGAAAAATTAGAAAAATATAGAACATGGATATTTATTTTGGAACTTCTACAAGAGGGGCATATGTCACCTTTGTATGAGCCCACTCGGCCTATAAACAGAGGCACCCCTCCTTGCTATGTCATCCATTCAAGAGCATGGTAGATGTGAGAAGGGTGATAAGAAGAAGAGCGTGAGTGAGTAGATAATGCTATAGCCATCAAAAGGTGCAAGAAGGTGACTTTGCCTTGAAAAGGACCATGATCTATTTAATTGGAAACTAAAAAGACCAACAACCTCTAGGTCCATAGTTTGAGTATTAGGGACACTTATTTTGCCAATATATTTCTCATATTAGGTGTTAAATTACAAGTGTTGTCTAAATCTCGTGCCCTATCTCAACAAAACACAAAAGATATTGTAGATAAGAAATTTATTATAATACAAGACATAAGTCGGACATTGAAAGAATTGAATAGGCAATGAGATTAGTTATACATTAATCGATACAGAAGCTAGGATATTAATCTTTTATACTTAAATAGGAGGAACCCACTAGCTGATTTCTCTGTGATTTCCTTGAGCCACCATCAAAGGCTGCACTGTTTCTTCACCTCTGAGCCGTACAAGCAACTGAAGATATGAACGGGCAATAGAGGCGAATGGCTTTGATTTGAAACTGATGCCCACTAGAGAGAGGGCTCCAATGTGAAATTGATACCCACCGAGCTCGTAGCAGCATCTCTTCAATTCCCGACTCTTCGTATGCGAATCCAAAGGCAAACCACCGCAGGTTGTATAGAGCCATCTCTTCCCTGCCTCATCCTGTGATGCGAGCATGAATACAGCCAGGTGACATCTCATCTTGTTGGATATTTAGTCATTTTACACCATGAATTAATCCATAAATGTGATAAGCAAAATACTAACGCTAGTATGATGCGTGCGACAGCCTTATAATCGCTACTGCTACTCATTGTCGCCTAGGTCTTGACTTCTCTCATCTTTAAATTACTACTGCTAGTATGATGAAAGGCAAAATAATGTTGACCCAGATAGACTATTTTTTTCTCACAGAAAAATACTTTTCAATAGTCACTGAGGATGGATCAGTTAATTGTTGAACAATGGGGCAAGGATATTTCTCTCTGAGGAATGATCATTTTGATGCTTTACGTAGTTAGTACTAAGTCACAAGCTGTTACAGCTATCCTGCCTTTTAATAAGACAACGTGTGTCATCATTCTCCTGTATGCTAAATTTTCCAACAATTATGCATTTTTGGTTTTGTAACTAAATTCGGATGACATTTTACAATGGTTGTTTAATAAGTTGAACCAGAAACATTATTTATTCACATTTTTTCAACACATTTATATATATTGTTTATCCAAAATTTCATTCAATCTCTCATCTCCATTTTATTTCATAATTCTTTATTTGAAATTTAGCCTCAATATTTCTCCACAATTGACTATGTAATCGTTATATATTACTATGAATGGTAAATTCATCCAAGATTACTTCTCACCCTGTGTGGTGCTACGAAGTTCCGCAGCAACGCGCGGGGTATCATCTAGTATATTCCCTTTTCTAAAAAAAAATTGAGATTAGGTGTCTTATTATTTGTGTTTCTGATGTACCATGCACTAGGAAAATGTTGCAATAATTATTTATTTAATATAGTAAATCCATACCTTATAATAAAAGAAAAAGTTTTGCCACATTTTTTTCCTGCCACCACCTTCCCGTATCAGTATGTGCCTCTCTCTAATAATAATAAAAGGAAAAAGATCTGTCATATTTTTCTCTCCCTCTCCGTATCCGTATCGGTATGTACCTCTCGCTGCCCGTATGTGTATCTATTAGATATAATATATGTCTTCCCTCACATACGGTTCTATACTGATTTCATTTTTTATTTGAAGTCCCAATCGCTCAGCACCGGTGTGTTTAGAAAAAAACATCACCATAGAAACACTCTTAGTTCACTGTTTACCAAATCCGTTACCGACTTACGACTCTGCTGTCGCCAACAATTGCATGCGTTCTCTCCCAGTCCATGCATGGCAGCTAGTAGTAGTAAAAAATTGCATTGTATCATTCTGTGCAACCGTACGTGGCTCGGTCCTAACTTTTTTTTTTTTGCCGGTCAAAATTATTGCTTGAACTCGTTCATGCGTCAAAGAATGTCAACCAAAACTGATGATGAGTTTCATATATGGTCAATGGCTTTGATTGACGAAGCCAAGCTACCGAACCACTTTTCCTAACTTGTTACGTCACCAAAGCATAGTCTTCAGACTCTAATCTGATTTGCCATGCTCTGTTCTAAAATGGCCGCCTGACCGCCGTGTCCAGCTTCCTGCAGCAAGTTACCTGCGGTCGCCACCCGCTGGGCGCCAGTTTCCACCACGCCGCCCGGTGCGTGTTAACGTCCGTTCTGCTGTATGAGCGTCGTCAATGGGGCTGGTGATGCTGCTGCCGCCGGCGGTGGCAACTCAGACACTCCGAGGTCAACTCTTCTTATTACTGGCACCTGATGGAGAAATGGTTCGCACTCCATGTGGCACCGGATGGCGATTTGTGTGTTAAGGAAGAGTAAGATCCTTCACAAGATATTTAGGTGCTATTCCTTCATTCCTGCTCTCAAATGTCTGCTAGTATTTTCCCAAGTTTGTACTGGCAAAATATTTTTACCCCCGTTTTGTTATAGTTTTAGAGTTCGTTTTATAGTAGTATGAGTTCTCTCTTCTGTAAATATTCACCAAATACAACTAATATCCAATAAACCACACCTACACACAAAGAAGTTAATAGATTGCATCTGCAGTAAACTAGATGTATGCTCCACGCCAGTGAATTTTAAAATGTCAAGTTTGAGATCACTATATCTTCGTAATACAGAAACTCCAAAATATGAGGTCGACTATGGTTTAGATTGTGGGAGCGCAGCCCTGGCCATCAATAACTCCACTGTTCCTTGGTATCAATGGATAAGACATGCCATTGCAAAAATTTACATATGCCAAACACATAAACTCTACTGGGGTCGTCGGTTTCTTGCGTCGATCACGATATACAAGTAGAAAGCTAAAATTGGTTTCCTCAAATATCGCACAGAACTTTGCACAATAACTAATTATTTCAAGCTGGTTCCTTGTTCTCCGATTTTCCATTGTTCTCTATAGATGAACTTGCGACCTAGTACAAGGAAAATTTATAGAAGATAGACGTCGAGACCTGTGTGTCATAGTAATGATGTGAGAATGGCTTATTTTCATGCAATCACAAGAAAGTCATGTTGCTTATTTTTTTTTATTGTCTAAAATGATCATTGCATTGCCTTCACGGTTAAAGCATCATTGTTCATTAACATCATTGCAACAAATTTTGTTAGGTTACCAAGTGTGATAGGCATCCCGAAGAAGCACCATGCTTGTGACATTGTCGATCCACCACCGGCTGGTGTAGTCACCACCGGTTGCTTGCTGATCCCGGTGCATGTTCCCTGTCTTCATCAAGGGGCTCATACTGATCGCGGATGAAGACCCTGACAAGGCTATGTATATTGTCTGAACTACATACATACACTAATGTAGAAATACACACCCTAGCTACCATGGAAGAAGAGTTCTATTATCTTCCATTAAGGGTTTGTGACAAAAATGGTTTGCTACTTAGTTGATGGAAACGGAATGACGATGTGAATTAAAGTGGCATTTGTAGGTTGTCAGTGGCATAGCTGTGCTGTTTCTTGGTTTCTTCTGAAGAGGACCACTCATTTGTTTGTTGGCTAAGGTTTGATGTTAATGTGCCACGCTTCTTTTAAAATTTGGCCTGATCAATTAATCTCCGAATCAAAATCAATCAGCTATTTTTCTTCACTGTTACCAAATCCGTTACCTGACGAACGTTTGACTCTGCTGTTGCTAACAATTGTATCGGTATTCTCCCAGTCCATGCATGCCAACTAGGGTTAGTAGTAAAAATTGCACTCTGTTTAGTTCCGAACTTGGCTATGATCTCCCAACTATTTCCCTTTTTGTCGTTCAAAATTGTTGCTTCAACTAGTTTATGCATCAAAGAATGTCAATCAAAATTGATGATTAGTCTCAAATATGGTCAATGGCTTTGATTGCGGAAGCCAATCTAACAAATCACTTTTGCTTCACCAAAGCAATGCATGCGTTGCCAACTTACTACACCCAAGCAGAGTCTGCCATGCTCTGTTCTAAACATGCCGCCAATTTCCACGACGCCGCCCGGTGCGTGTTCACGTCCGTTCGGTTGTACGAGCACCGTCGAGGGGGCCGGTGCTGCTGCTGCAGTCGCGCCGCCGGTGGCAACTCAGACATTCCGAGGTGAACACTCTGTTATTACTAGCACCTGATTGATATGGTTCGCAGTCCAAGTGATGTGGCACCTGATGGATTGGCTGTTTGTGTTTGCTGGCATCCCTTTGGCAGGCATGGGTGATGAACTTCTACATCTCTGACAGGAATTCAGGGACTGCCGGCGAAGGCACCTGATCACTCCGATGATCAAATACAAAACTAATAGCTTTGACAGCGACAAGAAGGTAGGGTAAGATCCTTCACGTGAAAATTTAGGCGAAGAATTGAGAAAGATCATATACTGAATTTTTTTACCAAGTTAAGTATACCTTTCTTGCAGTTTTGAAATTGGATTGACACAAATTTGGTTCAAGGAATTGAAAAAGAAACATATGTGCTACAAACTACGATATAATTCCTGTCTTGCTAATCGTTCCTCTGTTCCTCTTCAATCCGCAAGTTTGGCCATAGTAGAAGCATATCTTTGGCTTCAGTATTGGCACTGACCCTTAGTACAAGTTTAGTGGCGGACAATTCAAATCATTCAAAGGTATAGTGGAAGCCACCGTGTCACTAATTTCATACAATTATGGAGAATTGGTACAGGGAGGCCACACGAATCTTAATAAGGTTGGGTAAAAAGTCGGTCATACTTGCAAAGTACGATCCTCAAATTACCTCTAAATCCCAACTCCAAGGCAGGCTGGTTAGGTTTGTGGTGACGATGTGTGAAGGCATGCGTTTCCAAGAGATCCACTCAACATTTTTTTTGGCAATAACTGGGAGAAGGAGACCTTCGTCACTCAGACCCTGGTAGATTCTGTGGTCAATAGTTGATCGACCACTGTGGCTGGAGTCGCCCTATCACAATTTACAGCTAACAAACACATGAACTCTACTGGAGTTGTCGGTCTTTTGAGTTGATCACAATATATGAGTAAAAAGCCAAAACGGGTTTCCTCAAATATCGCACTGAACTTTGCACAATGATTTATATTTAATTATTTCAGGTTAGAACTTGCGACCTAGTAGAAGGGAAATTTATAGACGGTAGTAGTCGAGACTTGTGTGTCGCAGTAATGATGCGAGACCGGCCAATTTTCATGCAAACAACAAGAAAGTCATGCTATTTGTTTTCTCCACAATGGTCATTGCATTGTCTTCACACTTGAAGCACCACTGTTCACCAAGATTGCAACGGAATTTGTAAGGTTAATCAGAGAAGGGGACACAACAAGTGTGATAGGCATCCTAAAAAAGCACTATGCCTGCGACATCATTGATGCACCGGCCGGCATAGTCACCAACGGTTGCCAGCTGATCCAGTGCATGCTCCTTGTCTTCATTGAGGGGCTCGTACTGATTGGAGATGAAGACCCTGACAAGGCTGTTTATATGGTCCGAACTAAACATAGATACATAAATACACTAGTGTAGAAAATACATGTCCTGTCTATCGCGGAAGAGAAATTTTAGTATCTACCATTAGAGGCGTTGTTTGATGCACATGTATCTACTTCAAACCACATGTGTTGGAGTGGATTGGAGTATAACTTAGTTTGGGTACACTCCAATTCACTTTAATACACATGGATCAAGACAAATACAGAGACGTCCAAATAAGGCATTAAGGGTTTGTGATATGATTTACTAATTATGCAGTTGATGGAAATGGAATGATGTGAATTAAAGTGGTATTTGTCGGTTGTTAGTAGCATAACTGTCCTGTTTTCTTGTTTCTTTTGAAGAGGGCTACTCATTTATTTGTTGGCTAAGGTTTGATGTTAATGTGCCACGCTTCTTTTGAAGTTTGCTTGCTCGGTTTCCTTTTTCTTTTTTCATGCTTGCAACAGCAGAAAGGGACTTGGTTCAAATTTTCCTATGGAGTCCTATTGTTTAAACGAGATTTCTCATCATACAAAAGTAACTAGCAAGATCCTTCATAATAAAATAATAACTAGAAAGGTAGCCTACATAAAATTAGTTTTTATTATAACATTTGGATTTATCTTATTATTTGAAACTAACCTTTGGAGATATTTTTATTGTATGGACCCATGTTTCTATTGTAATTATATTTCTTGGAAAAAAGTTACTGTCGTCTCTCTCATATCGTTTTCTCCATTGCTACATCCAGCCATGAGTAGGTTCTTTGTATTCAAGAGCACCTAGATCAAGGGGTTACAACAAAGGAGAAAGAGATTTGGTAGGAGATTGCTCGTCAGCGGTGAGGTTTCTTTCCAGTGCACAAGGGAATTTGCCCTCTCTCGGGTTACCAAGGAAGGAATACTCTGTTATTCCTCTCATTGCTGTTGACTCAGTTCTCATCGGTGGAGTGTCTGTTCCAGCATCGAGTGAATCGTCCTCCCCTCTCTGGAGCCGACATTGACCTTATACTTTCCTCTAGAATTTTGCATTTTCTTGATTTTCTTTATTTCCTCATGCTAGTATGTTTCTTAAAGAGATAACAATGCTCTTCTTTTTATTTTGTTATGCTGATATGTTTTGTTAAAAGGATAACAATGCTCTTCCTTTTTTCCTCATTATGTTTTGTTAAAGAGATAACAGTGCTCCCTTTTAGAACCATTCCCACGCTTATGCTTGATATTTTCCATAAGGACACTAGATGCCATCAACATGGAAAAATTAGAAAAAACATAAAACATGGATATTTATTTTAGAACCTTCTACGAAAGGGGCACGGCCTATATATAGAGCCACTCCTCCTTCCCATGTAACCCATCCAAGAGCATCGTAGATGTGAGAAGGGTGATAGACAAAAGAGCATGAGTAGGGAATGCTATAGCAACCAAAAGGACCATAATCTAAGTAATTGGAAATTGAAAAGATCAACCACACTACGTGGTTTTCACCCTTTAGCAACGTCCAAAATGTGTTTCAATATGCTCGTTTTCGGTGCAATAGCCTCAATTGCACCCAAAAAATTTCATAAACAGATGTTACAACAAGTCCGGTGGTATTTGCCTTCAACCACGAATGTCTTTTTGTCGTTGCACTAGTTTTGGTATCGCAACACAGTGAGGCGTTGGGATAATCATCTACGGGAATGCTCGAGTTGGTTGCCATGTATCCTATCATGACGTATCAAGTGATGCCAGAGCTTTCAATTGCATCCTACACAAAGCGTTGCAATGTATAAGATGAGGTGTTGCAAAGTATTGTATTGCTACACTCCAGTTGTGGTTGCTACAGGGTAAGCCCCTCTATTGCCATCAAAGTGATTCGGGTGTTATGTGTGATTCCCTCTTTTACCATGAAATGGGTTTTGGTGCAATAGGGGGTGTCCTCTATTGCTACCAAGTTTGTTTGGATGCTAGAGGTGGATAACTCTATTGCAACCCAAGTTGGTTGTTATAGGTTGGACATTTTATTCCAACCAAAAATCGTTTGGAGGCTAGAGGTGGGACACTCTATTACCACACAGTTTGGTTGGTTGTTAGATGTAACCTCCTGTATTGCTTCAAAAATGTTTTGGTAGGCAAAAGTTCATGTCTCTACTAGCACCATAATAATCGGTTGCAACATGTGTACCTCCCTCTATTGGCACGACCCTTTGTGACATCAAAAAATCTGGGTTACGATAGGATGAATTATCTTTTGCCACGAATGGTGTTGCTTTCCAATTTAATGTTTGGGTGCCATAGTACCCCCCCCCCCATTGCACCCAAATGAGTGGTGTTGCCTAAATGTTTCGTGGCTAAAGAGTGAAAACCACGTAGTGAACTTCCTTTAGAGTACGTTGGTTTCTAAAATTTTGGTCCTTAGTGCAAGTATTAGGGACAGATATATTAGCCAATATGTTTTTTCATATTCGGTATTAAATTAAGTGTTATCTAAAACTCGTGTCATATGTTGGGTTTCTGATGTACCATGCACTAGAAAATCTTGCAATGATTATTTAATTATTTACTTAATATAGTAAATCTATACGAAGGTAAAGGCTACATTACAACTGGCTATAATTTGATCCAACCCCATGGACGACTCGTCTAATAGCACACCGCTCATGCGCTTAGCAATTCGTTATGGGTTTCCCCAATTTTCTCCTTTCGGTTCCATCCATTCATCCTCTCCTCGTCAGGACTCTATTCATCCCCTACCCAAGGACCTCTCCTCGTCATGGCAAGAGCATGCCACCGGAGGCCAGTGATCATGATGAGGGCAGCGGCGGGTCAATCCTCTTGCTACGCGTGGCCTTCAGCCCAGAAAAGGGTGCCACCCCAACCGCCATCGAGACCAGCGTTTGCGGCCCGATCTGTTCTCTCTATACATAGATCCACCTCCATCTGGCTTGGATATGCTCGACCGCAGCTAGACGTGGGCCTGATCGGACCTTCCTATTGGAGAGACGACATGCCCACGAGGCCGACAAAGGACGGGGAGGATGGGGCCAAGCGGAGGCGGGTCAAGGCGCCCACGCTGGCCGTGCTCACAATCGAGGATGAGGAGACCGCACCAGCTATGCAAGCTGGGGATGACACTTTGCGACCGCATCACCATGCCCAAGGTGGGAGTCATGTCGGTTGTGACGGAGAAGATCCATGATGCCTAGAGGAAGTCAGAGCTGGTCCGGCTCAAGTTCCATGAGGACCTCGCGCACGACATGAAGATAACTCATGGCACTTCGCGTCAATACCAATTTGTTTAGTGATGCAATAGTGCCAATGAACCTGCATTGTCCAATTAACTACATTGAATTTGAGTCTCACTTGCAGTTATTTGTTGTCTTCCAAAAATAGATTTGTCCGCTTATGAACTCGAGCATATGTTCAAATTGTTTAATAGTGTAATTTTTTCAATATGCCCATTCTCAATCTACCATGTTTTCAACTGCAAGTTTCCCTTTTAGGAAAGAAAATTAGTTCTTGCCTTCTTGATTGCCTTTTTGGACTGACCCATCTGCGCTCAGCCCTACGCTGTAACGTGCGCGTGACTATGGAATATAATCTGTGTGATGTCACTGTTAATGTAAGTCTAAAAAACCAAAATATTTATTTGAGATTGTTATAGCTTCTAAACAGTATATCTGTTTTGTGCACCACGTGACGAGATGAAAAAAGCAGACTCTATGTTTCGAAGAATTTGTTTTTCTATGAACAATTTATGTATATTATATAACTTATACTAGTAACTTATAAGATATAACTTGTAGCCTATAACTTATACTAAGATTTAGAGACACACAAAGTTATTAAACACATGTACATAAGTTATTAATTACAAAGGAATGAGTTAACTTATAAATTATGGCAAAACTTAAAAACACAAAAGTTATTAAACACAAAAAATGAATTAACTTATAACTTACGAAACCTAGAAACACAACACAACTTGTGTACATAAGTTACTTTGTATAATTTGTATACGTGAGTTATTGTATACAGCTTAGATGTACAAATAATATCATAACATATTGTTAGATAATCGGCAGCATATATAAAAGGAAAACCGATAGACTATTATAAAATTAAAGGCAAAAGGAGAAAAGGAAAGAAAATAAAAAAAACAGCAACGTATTACATTATTAATTAATTAATACAAGAAACATTCACATATGATAGTTATAGTGCTAGTCTATAATAGTCACAACTAGAAGTGTTAGAAACCAGAAGTGCTAGAAAATAGAAGGGAAATAAAAGTTATGAGAAGGGAACCGAACATCGACGCACTACGAAAATACTTCCAATGTGTTCAAAAAGTGAACCGTGGGCAGGGTAAACCAAACCAAGGACGCTGAATGTCGCGGATGGTTCGAGCCAACGGAATAAAAAAATAATAAAAAAAAAAAGAAAGCAGCGTTGCATGCATGCAAGCTTACGCATGCGGGGAAGAGGAGAGCTTTATGCACGCCGGGAAGAGTACATGCACTATGCTTGTTGACTCGTCGTTCTCCACACTGGAGCACAAGCCAAGCTTCTATTCACGGATTCCTCCAAATACATCAGCTAGTATGGTTCGACCCACATTGGAGGTGCCCTAATAAATCACAATGATTAGATTGTTAAGCAGATTAAAAATGAATAAACGTCCACTAAAATGGAATTGGGAGAGGCGTCTGTCCTAACGGATGCAGGATGCCTGCGTCGTATCACTATTATAAATTTTAAGAGAGAGAGAGATAGAGGATCGATGGAGTTGTATACGCATGGGCTACACCGCCCAAATTTTATTTTGTCTTCTACAAGTCTAGGAAGCTCAAGGGTCTAAATAAATGGTAGAATAATATAATATGTGCATAATTTTTATTATAGGTCATTTATACATGTGCATAGATCGATCAAAATATAGTATTGAGATTTCTCGCTCCATCACCCTAAAACAAGGTCACGGGGAACGAGATGTGTGAAGTGAAGATATATTTCATCGTTCTCAGCCTTTGGCAGTGGTGGGAAGGAAACATCCGAACATCTGCACATCACAGCACAAAGCAGTGTAGCATTTGATCAGTGAAAAGCCATACCATATCACCTGATGATCGACGTGTGTTCCAAAAAAAGTAGTGCATGTCGTCTCGTCGTTAGTGATCACCGTGTGTAAACGTACCTTGTTCACGAAAGGGGTCTTTTGATGGTGGCGCCTCAACGCGGCGCCCTCCGGCGGCGACGGCACGGCCGGCACCCCGGACCTGGCCACGTCCCGGTTCCGCTTCACGTTCTCGAACACCACCGTGAACCCCTGCGCCCCCGACGCGGCGTTCTGCTCGTCCCACACGCCCAACTTGGGCACCGCCGACGCCCGCTGACGACCCTGTCGTCGTTACACGCTCAGACAGTACGCCGTCCACAATCACGCCCGCTTGCACAACTGCAACGCGCGGAGGAATAAAGCTGGTCGGTTTAAGACTCACCGGGGCGATGCTCTGCGGCGAGGCGGACCGCGCCCGGGGACCCGGCGCCGCCCGGTGCTCCCTGTGCGCGTGCGAGACTCGGTGGCCGTGGCCGTGCGCGGACGGGGGCTGCTGCTGGTATCCACCGCCGTGGTGATGGGGCTGCTTCTGGTATCCACCGCCATGGTGATGGAGCTGCTGCGGCGGCGGCGGCTGCGGCTGCCACTGGGGCTGTAGCTGCGGGTTCGCGCGTTGGTAGAACTGCGGCGGCGGCGCGAACTTGCTCTGGTAGGCGGCGCCGCCCGGGTCGGAAGCCGCGCTGCTGCTGCTCTCGGTTCGCCGGTGTCCGCCGCTCTGCCCGCGGTGACCACCCGCGGTCGCCGGCCTCGACGACGACGATGGCGGAGGGACTCTCGTCATGGGGCCCTCCTCGGCCGGGTCGTTGGGGTTGTGTGGCCGGTGCTGCGGCGGCGCCGTGGCACCCTTGTTCTCGCGCACCTTGTCGAAGTAGACCGTGTACCCGACATCGTCGTTGTCCCAGGTGCCGAACTTCGGCACCGTGGGTCGTTTCTGCAACAAGTACGACACGTCCAGGGAATGAACAAGCCAAGTTTCCAGGTGTGCAAGCAATGGTGAATATATTATGCAAATGGCAACTTAATTCTGTAAAAATGCAATTGAGTTAAGACTAACGATGATGTCAGTCAACCCTTCCCTGCTAATATTCAGATTTTACAGCAAATAAATAAAAAAAGGTCATGAATATTATTCAGATTGCAGCTGGTTGGCTAATCTTTTGACCAGTGCTGTAAGTGAAAGCAACGTGCCTCCCAGTAGGAAACAGAACCGTGGGCTTATATGCTTTACAAAAGTGATTGAGTGTCCAAACAATGCTAAGAAAGACGTGCTCAATGAAGGGTGTCTATATAGTTTTATTTTAAGAGTAGACTCCCTATCAAATAGAACGTGCACGGATCTTCAACCAGAAGGCAAAACGTATGCATATTTGGACGGCCGCTCATCTCATCTTGCTCATCTCAAGAAGGATGAACATACATAAGAGTTCAGGCTGACAACCATGTGTATGCCAAGAAACTGTAATTATTCTAAATTATTCCAAACTATGGTGAGAGGTTCACGATGAACGCGAATGAAATGCTATATTATTATATATATATATACTATATTTAATCTTTTCTTGTATAATATGCATAGAAATGTTTTCATAATTGATTCGGCACAGAAGAACACAACGATTCTGCATAATGATTTAGCAAAAACAACGTCTAGGCGTATTCTAAAAAAAAAATTTGAGCAAAAACACGGTTATGTTTCGTTTACATCAAAGAGAAACCACACAGCAGGGGAGAAGCAGCACTCACGGCCATTCACGCCAAACCAAACAAGCCGGACGGCGACGACGATGTCAGCGGCGAGGTCTTGATCTGATGGCCGGTCTCCCTTTTCCCCTTCCCTCTGCAGAGAGGAGAGAGAAAGAGGCGGCAGCAACGGCAGGCCCCAAGGTAGGGGATGAGAGAAGGTAGGCAGCTGGTACGGTGGCAGCCAAAATTTGGCAATCGTCTAATAAAAGGAGGAGAAAGCCAACTGCGGAAAAGACAGAAGGGCAAAGAGAGACGCCAACTACGGTGGCAACCCAATTCGGCAATGGTCTTTTATAGACGGGAAGGGAAAAGAGAGAAGGGAAACAGAGACGCCAGCAGCAAAAGGTGGCGTGTGGCGTTGTGTGCGTACACACATTCCTACGATCCTACCTACCAAAACCGAGTTAGTCTCTCCGGTCTCCATGTCTTTCCTTCTTGCCGTTGCATTCTGACCTCGTCTCGGCAGAATCGTCGCTGACCTGGCCTGGCCTGGCTTTCTGCTGGTTTGGCTGGACACGCCGTCTGGCTGGCTGGCGTCAATGTGGGAAACGTTGTTGTCTTGCTTGGTGATCGGATGCCTGGTAACAGAGAGTATGCGCGTGTGACATGGAAATGCAACCGTCCTGCTGGCCCTGCAAGTGAGTGTTTTGGGTGTGCATCCTGCACGCTTGAGATGGTTTCAACTTTCAACCGCTGTATTTAAATTTCTTCCGACAATGGAAACTGGAAGAGGAAGTCACCCAAGATGCTGCTCAAGCTCGACGTCGCCAAGGCCTTCGACACGATAGAGTGGCCATTCCTGCTTGACGTGCACCAGGCCATGGGATTTGGGCTAACCTGGCGAAGATGGATCGCGACACAGATGTCCACTGCAACATCCAGCATACTGATCAACGGCCGGCCGGGGAACAAAATCAGCCACCGGAGAGGAGTACGGCAGGGGGACTCTCTCACCCCTACTGTTCATAATCGCAATGGAAGTACTCGGCCGCCTGTTCAAGTGCGCAAGGGAGCACGGGGTACTACTCAGCCTCACCCGGGACGGGATCAAATTCCAGTGCAGCATATATGCGGACGATGTCATACTCTTCGCTTATCCGGACACCGCAGAAGCAGAGGCCATCAAGGGACTGCTGGAACTCTTTGCGGAGGCATCTGGACTTAGGACCAACATGGCCAAGTGCTCGGCAACCAACATCTTCGGCGCTGAAGAAGCATTGCAGGAGGTTCAACAGGTACTCGGGTGCCAGATAGTTGCGTTCCCTATCAGATACCTGGGACTGCCACTCAGCAACACCAAATTACCGAAGGGGCAAGTGCGCCGGACTGTGGAAGCAGTCGCGCATAGGCTGCCACCAAGTCACGGCCCTCTAATGGCCAAAAGCGGCCGACTCATTTGGGTCAAATCAGTACTCACCGCCATCCCAGTGTACTGCATGATCGCCGGAGGACTGCCGCCGTGGGCTTAGACAGAAATCGAGGACATCTGCAGACGCTTCCTCTGGAGTGGCAAGAACGAAGACGCAAGAGGCAAATGCATGGTAGCCTGGAAGACATGCGCTCGGCCAAAGGAGCTCGGTGGTCTAGGCATACCTGACCTCAAGCTCGTGGCCACAGCTTTTGAAGC
Organism: Bothriochloa decipiens; assembly: GCA_023333625.1. NCBI lineage: Eukaryota > Viridiplantae > Streptophyta > Magnoliopsida > Poales > Poaceae > Bothriochloa > Bothriochloa decipiens. The sequence goes on along the minus strand of CM041644.1, from coordinate 31,837,157 downwards.
CAGAAGACGGACTCTGAACGAGCATGGGCTCAGCTGCCACTCAAGCTATCTAGGGAGGCAGTGGCCTTCTTCAGGGCATCCACACACACCACAGTTGGGAACGGCCAGGGCACCTTATTCTGGTTGGACAGCTGGGTGAACGGCGTCTCAATCAACTCAATGGCGCCAACACTGATGCAATACGTCCCCAGCAGAGTTGCCCGACGGCTCACCATGGCGGAGGCCTTGCCAGAGAGATGATGGATCCACACTATCGTCGGAGGGGTGTCCATGCAAGCAACGGCCGAGTACCTGCACGTTTGGCACACCATCAGAGGGGTGGTCATGAATGAAAGCCAAGACAGACTGAACTGGCGCTGGGCATCTGACGGGAAATACTCGGCGCATTCAGCATACCAAGCCCTACACCTTGGCTCTCACCCCATACCTGGCTGCATCTGAGTTTGGGAAGTATGGGCGCCCACGCGGGTCAAGATGTTCCTTTGGTTGGCGATCAGGCAACGACATTGGATGGCGGACCGGCGCTGCCGCCACGGACTGCAAACTCATGACAAATGCTTCTTGTGCGATCAAGTGGACGTGATGAGGACATCACTCCATTGGATGCACAAGATGATCCTCCGCTGGACATTCAAGGTCCAATCACAAGAGCTCGCGCATGATAATTAAATTTACAGGTGAGCTCGTTCTTAAGGAAGTCTTTCTATGATTTTGAGAATAGATTGCTACCTAATGATTATATTGTACTTAGGAATCATGGAGAGGACCAAGGGATGCATAAGGGATGGCTTGGAGGCATGGAGGACCAGCAAGGGCGCCCAAGTCAAGGTGGAGACCCAAACCGAGTCGACTTCGAGCCTGTTTCGGAGTCCAAGACTAGTGTGGAGTAAAGCGGACGCCCATGACGTATCCAGACTCCGTTTTTGATGATCCACCTATGGATGGAAAGATAATTTTATAAGAAAGCCAATGGCATTAGTTTGAGGTCAAAATTCCTTCAAAGTCACCGGGAAACATCGAAACAAGTTAGCATCCAGAATCTGTTCTGGTGCTGCGTCACCGTTTTTGGTCCGTTGGGCCGTGTATCGTTGTTGAGCCCATTAGGGGGCGCGTCCAGGGGTGGTGACAACCCTTAGACCTCTATAACCAGCCGCCACCTCTCTTGTTAAGTTTTAGGGGTTTTTCTTAGATTATTCTGTTCACAACAGTTTTGCTGTGCCGTCGGTTTGTGAGACCCCAACTCGTGAGATTAATCATTCATCTGCAATTGGTTGCATTCTTTCGTGTTCTTGCTTGTGTTTTTCGATTAGCAGACAAAGGACTCAACCTTCTTAGCGAGGTCGACTGTGCTTCGACGATCGATAACCAGAGGAGACATGGTGCTGCGATTGTGGGGTTCAGAGCCGAGTTGTTCGGAAGCCGGATCGAATTGTGTCGCGATTCCACCAAATCGAGAGTTATTAGAACCTTTCGGAAGATCGGGAACCCTAGTTCACATCAAGTGGTAATCAGAGCTTCAGGTACACCGTTAGGTTCGTCCTTACCCTAGTTTAGTTTGTTTTCGCCTTCGTCCTATAATCCAAAAAAAAGCCAAAAACAGTTTAGTCTAGGTTTTTCCCTTATCCCAGAACCACGTTTGGCCTTTGCATAGTTCTTGTCAGATTCCGTAGTGTTGAATTTGTGTCTTGGTCAGGGTCTTGTTGCTGGTTAGGTTGTGTTAGAGTCCAGTCGTGTGTTTTTCCCCATCGTTTCCATTCAATGCTGTCCCCTTCCACCATCCCAAACAACAAGTCGAATCCACCATATTACTCGACTTGCCCCGCTAGCCGCCTTGTGTCAATTCTCGCCGCCGCACAAACCCTAGATAGGTCGCCAGCCGCTCATTGTTGCTTGCATCGCAGCCCTCCTTGCATCATCAGCCAAATACCTACTCCTATGATCGGTGTTGGAGTTTAGGGACGCTTCGCCCTAACTGTTGTCGCCGTGTTGTGCCTTCCGAGAAACATAACTTGAGATACCTTCGGTAAAACAGGCATAACTTTTGGCTCGTTTATCAGAAAAATTTGAAATTTTTACAGCAGCTTCTTGACTCCATTTGGAGCCGACCCAAACTGGCCTTTGGCCTGTTTGGTCCAATTAGAATTGCCAAAAAAATTTGGCAAGTGATCCAAACTAGCCTTCGGCCTGTTGCATCTTTTGTCATACTTGTTCAGAGAAAATTTTTTAAAAAAATAGTGTAAAAAAAAGAAGTTTGTTTAGAGAAAAAAAAGGAAAAAAAGGAAAAAATAAAAAGGAGTTGCTTGTTCTGTGATTACGTGTGCTACATTATGCTTTGTGCTTCATTCATACTTGTCTCTCCATCATACTTGTGCTTTCATTGTCCTTGTTTACACACATTTGGTACTTGGAACACGTTAGGCCAGCAACGAGAATAAGTAATTGGGACTATAATTCAATATTACTTTCTGTCTTTGAATTGTGTACCACTCACATATTTTTTGGCCAGCCTTCCTAAGCCCCACATATACTTCTAGACAGCAAAAGTTTTGACATCCGTAATCTCAGTGCTATGTCTTTTAGGTATCCGTGCCTTGCTGGTAAGAACCAGTCAGAACTTGTTAAGGTATTACCTTTTGCTCTAAATTTGAGAGGCACCACTCCACCTTTGTAGAGGATTATTAGGGATAACTTTCACCATTTGCTGCTTGTGTTTTGTGTCTACAATGGCAGGTGATGAGGGAGAGAATTCACCCAAAGAGTTTTCAGAGTGTGTCAGCCAAAAGCAACTACAATCTGTTATAAACAATGCTCAGAAGGACTTGAACGAGATAGTTACTAAGGCTGTAACTGCTGTACTCATTGATCTCAAGATTGGCAACACCCTTGAGAGATTGGATAAACGATTGTCCACGCTGACCGATAGGGTAACTGCTTTAGAAAAACCGCCACCACCTGAAGAAAATAATGATGGGAGCAATGCTGGCGATGAGGTATATGATGCTGATGATAATGTTGATAGAGCAGTGACAAGAGAAAATAGATTACGTCATCGTCTTTACACAAATACCACAGGTATGGGTGGCGCTCAACATTTCAACCGCCACCGAGGTAATCGTACTCATGCTCCCGATGATCCTTATGCTAAGGTTAAATTTACCATACCTTCTTTTTCGGGACATTATGATGCCGAGGAATACCTTGATTGGGAAATGACAGTAGAGCAAAAATTCTGTGCCCATCTTGTGCCTGAGCAACATCGCATTAGACAAGCCACTAGTGAATTTAAAGATTTTGCTATCATTTGGTGGACTGGTTTAGTTGCAGATAATTGCCAACCTCATACGTGGGAAGAACTTAAGTTTGCTATGCATGATAGATTTGTGCCACCATCGTATCATAGAGACCTACGTAAAAGACTAATGCGTTTAGAACAGGGACATAAATCTGTGCAGGATTATTATGGTAAACTTCAGAAAGGTTTGATGCGTTGTGGCATAGTGGAGGGAACTAAGGATTCTATTGTTCGTTTTTATGCGGGTTTGAGGGAGGAAATTCAGGACATAGTTGATTATAAGGAATTTAACACTATCAACCAGTTATTTTAATTTGCTATGCTTGTAGAGAAAGAATTGCAGGGGCGAGATAAGCAGGCCAAGAGCAAGGCTGGCACCTCATACACACCACGCACGGGAGCATCATCGGGGTTTCCCAAGGCATCGTCCTTCCGCGCGCCTCTACCAGCGAACAAGAGGACGTCTTCTGCGCAACCTTCTGGTTCAGGTAAAAATTTAGTGCAGGAACCATCGAAGAGTGCATCTTCTGTTGCCTCAAAGGGACGCATTCCTAGCATTCAGTGTCATCGGTGCCATGGATGCGGACATGTGCAAAAGGACTGTCCAAGTCAGCGGGCATACATTGCTACAGAGGATGGGTACATCAGCACCTCTGACGTGAAAGATGATGATGAAGAACAAGATGTTCAAGAAGAAGGTGAGGTCTTTGGTAGTAAGGACACATCAGCCTACATGAGTGTCATTGTGCAGCGAGTGCTTAGCGCACAAGTACAACAACCTGAGAAGCTGCAACGCCACAATTTGTTCCAAATTTTCTTTGTCATCAACAACCGGCGAGCACGTGTCATCATTGATGGGGGTAGCTGCAATAATTTGGTGAGTTCAGATTTGGTCAAGAAGCTTGACTTGTCTACACGCCCACATCCCCATCCGTACCATATTCAGTGGTTGAATGATTCTAGTAAGGCTAAGGTAACAAAAACTTACAGAGTTTCTGTTTCCATTGGTACCTATGTTGATTCCGTTGATTATGATGTAGTACCTATGGAAGCTTGTTCACTTTTATTGGGTCACCCTTGGGAATTTGATAATGATGCTGTTCATCATGGTAGAAGTAATACATACATTTTTGTTCATAAAGGAAAGAAAATTACTTTGGTGCCAATGACCCTAGCTGAAATTGTACAAGCTGATAAAGAACGAGCTGCTAGTTTGCATGATGTTAAATCTGAAAATCAGCAAGTTGCAAATTCTGTTTATCCACCTAAAAAGGATAAGTTGACACCTAATTTTATGGTCGAGGAAATTAAACTGAAGGGTGGTGTTATGCTTGCAAGAAAATGTGACCTTGCTAAAATTTCTGATGATGATATTTGCTATACTTTGATTTGCAAACGAGCTTTGTTTTCTCTTGATGATGTTGTTAGTTTGAGACCTCCTGCTGTCACTAACCTTTTGCAGGAGTATGAGGACGTTTTTCCAGCAGAGATACCCCCGGGGCTGCCACCTATGAGAGGAATAGAGCATCAAATTGATTTAATTCCGGGAGCGACATTGCCAAACCGTGCTGCTTATCGAACCAACCCTGAAGAGACTAAGGAGATTCAGCGACAAGTCCAAGAGCTTTTGGACCGTGGGTATGTACGAGAAAGCCTTAGTCCTTGTGCTGTTCATGTGATTTTGGTTCCTAAGAAAGATGGTTCTTGGCGCATGTGTGTTGATTGTAGAGCCATTAATAATATTACTATTCGATATCGTCATCCTATCCCTAGGCTTGATGACATGCTTGATGAGTTATGTGGCTCTTTAATTTTCATTAAAATTAACTTGCGTAGTGGCTACCACCAGATTAGAATAAAACTTAGAGATGAATGGAAAACAGCTTTCAAAACTAAATTCAGATTATATGAGTGGTTAGTAATGTCTTTTGGTTTAACTAATGCACCTAGTACTTTTATGAGATTGATGAATGAAGTTTTAAGGGCTTTTATTGGGTGATTTATGGTAGTTTACTTTGATGATATCTTGATTTATAGCAAGTCTTTGGATGAACATATGGATCACTTATGTGCTATTTTTAATGCTTTACGCGATGCACGCTTATTTGGTAACCTTGAGAAGTGCATCTTTTGTACGGATCGAGTCTCTTTTCTTGGATATGTTGTTACTCTATAGGGAATTGAGGGGGATGAGACAAAAATTGAAGCCATTAGGAGCTGGCCAGTACCCCAATCCATCACACAGGTGAGGAGTTTTCTTGGTCTTGCAGGTTTCTACCGCCGCTTTGTCAAGGATTTCAGCACCTTTGCTGCCCCATTACATGAGTTGACAAAGAAGGGTGTGGTGTTCCAATGGGGTAAGGCACAAGAGGAGTCATTTGAGATGTTAAAAGTTGGTTCTGTTCATCTTTTGTTGCTACAGGAAGCGCATGAAGGAGGATTGATGGGCCATTTTGGTGCTAAAAAGACGGTAGTTATTTTGGCCACACATTTCTTTTGGCCACAGATGAAGAGATATGTTGAGCGGTTCGTGGCACGCTGCACCACATGTCAAAAAGCTAAGTCTCGCTTGAATCCACATGGGTTGTATATGCCTCTTCCTGTTCCTTCTATTCCTTGGACAGATATTTCGATGGACTTTATTTTAGAATTGCCTAGGACTAAGAGGGGAAGGGATATTATTTTTGTGGTTGTGGATCGATTTTCTAAGATGGCACATTTTATACCATGTCATAACACTACAAGAGAGGAGGCCTTCTATGACAATTAGAAGTTCATCTCTTGTCATTGAATCCCTGTCAAGAAAGACATCTGTGACAATTTTTGTGACAATTTTTGATCTATGACATTTTTGTGACAATTACAATTGTCATAGATCACAAATTGTCACAAAAATCGCTTGTAATTGTCATAGAAGGTCTTTCCTGACAGGGATTCTATGACAAGAGATAAACTTCTAATTGTCATAGAAGGCCTCATCTCTTGTAGTGTAAAAGTGATGATGCAACTCATATTGCTGACCTTTTTTCCAAGATATTGTTCGTTTGCATGGTATGCCGTCTACTATTGTTTCAGATCAGACGCCAAATTTTTGAGTCACTTCTGGCGAACTCTATGGAATAAGTTGGGCACAAAATTGTTGTTTTCAACAACTTGTCACCCACAAATAGATGGACAAACAGAGGTAGTGAACCACACTTTGGGCACCATGCTGATAGCTGTTTTAAAGAAAAATTTGAAGATGTGGGAAGAATGTTTGCCTCATGTGGAGTTTGCATACAATCGGATGACACATTCTTCCACCAAGGTAAGTCCTTTTCAGGTAGTGTATGGTTTTAACCCTCGTGCTCCAATTGATCTTTTGCCTTTACCTACCCATGAAAGAACACATAGTGATGCTAGTGCACGTGCTGAATTTATTCGTAAGTTACATGAAACCACTAAAGAAAATATTGAAAAGATGAATGGAAAGTATAGAATTGCTGGTAGTGAAGGTAGAAAAGAACTTAAACTTGAACCAGGTGATTTAGTATGATTACATTTGAGAAAAGCCAGGTTTCTAGAGCTACGTAAGTCAAAATTAATGCCAAGAGCTGCTGGTCCTTATAAAATTATTGAGAAAATAAATGATAATGCATACAAACTTGAGTTGCCACCCAAGTTCGAGGTTAGTCCTTCTTTCAACATTTCAGATTTGAAGCCGTATTTGGGAGAAGAAGATGACCTTGAGTTGAGGATGACTCCAATTCAAGAGGGGGAGGATGATGAGGACATCACTCCATTGGATGCACAAGATGATCCTCCGCTGGACATTCAAGGTCCAATCACAAGAGCTCGCGCACGATAATTAAATTTACAGGTGAGCTCGTTCTTAAGGAAGTCTTTTTATGATTTTGAGAATAGATTGCTACCTAATGATTATATTGTACTTAGGAATCATGAAGAGGACCAAGGGATGCATAAGGGATGGCTTGGAGGCGTGGAGGACCAGCATGGGCGCCCAAATCAAGGTGGAGACCCAAACCGAGTCGACTTCAAGCCTGTTTCGGAGTCCAAGACTAGTGTGGAGTAAAGCGGACGCCCAGGACGCATCCGAACTCCGTTTTTGATGATCCACCTATGGATGGAAAGATAATTTCATAAGGAAGCTAATGGAATTGGTTTGAATGTCAAAATTCCTTTGGAGTCATCGGAAAACATCGAAACAAGTTAGCATCCAGAATCTATTCCGGTGCTGTGTCACCGTTTTCGTCCGTTGGGCCGTGTATCGTTGTTGAGCCCATTAGGGGGCGCGTCCAGGGGTGGTGACGATCCTTAGACCTCTATAACCAGTCGCCGCCTCTCTCGTTAAGTTTTGGGGGTTTTGCTTAGACTATTCTGTTCACAATAGTTTCGCCGCGCCGTCGGTTTGTGAGACCCCAACTCGTGAGATTAATCATTCATCTGTAATTGGTTGCATTCTTTCATGTTCTTGCTTGTGTTCTTTGATTAGCAGGCAAAGGACTCAGCCTTCTTGGCGAGGTCGACTGTGCTTCGACGGTCGATAACTAGAGGAGACGTGGTGCTGCGATTGCGGGGTTCAGAGTCGAGTTGTTCGGAAGCCGGATCGAATTGTGTCACGATTCCACCAAATCGAGAGTTATTAGAACCTTTCGGAAGATCAGGAACCCTAGTTCACATCAGGACAAGTCGATCAAAAACATCATCGTCGACTGTGTCTACACTCAGGAAGTTTGGGTCCAGGCAGGTCACTGCTTGGAGCACACCTGCAGCAGCCATCGGGCTCCATCTGCGAGTGGTGGGAAACATGGCGAACAGGATGGCCGCCGGCGAGCTCCAGGGGAGCCGACACCTTGTTCGCATTAATTTCCTGGGAACTCTGGAAGGAGCGGAACGCGAGATGCTTCCGCGGCTCGGCCACGCTGAACCATGCATTCCGGGAACACATCCGGCAGCAAGCAGCGCTATGGGTTCAGGCGGGGGCGAAACATTTGGGGAGTCTGATTCAACGAGTAATAGGTTAACGGAATGAGTAAATCAGGGTGAGCTCTAATTGCAAATCTGTAAACGCCTGATGTAAACAAACCCCCTTTTTTCTTAATACAAACACACGCGAGTCTTTTGCGTGATTGAGAAAAAAAACTAGAAGAGGCACATTTCCCTCTTCGGCAGTCGCGTACGACCCGAGCCAGGAGCCACACCAGGCGGAGGCCATGATCTCGGCGACGTACATGTCGCCCGCCTCATGACGCCGCGGTACCTACGCACCGGAAGCCGGCCTGGCCATACCACGCGTGACGCGCCTCGCCAGTCTCCGCTCACTGCCTGCACAGGCCACAGGTGCACCGCCTTGCTTTTGCCTCCACTGTGCGGTTGTGGATGTGGCAAGGACCTGCGGTTTCGATATAGAGCTCGCCTTCGTGCTGCTTGTGTGCCCAAGGCTGTCAGTGGCTCACTGCACTGCACGGCGCCGCCCACTGGCGTTTCGGCTGGTCTCGCGTTGCCTCACGCCATGCCGATAGCTGCCGTCCTTTCTTCGTTTCCGGCTTTCCGCGAGCTTTTCTCTCCGTCGATCGTGTCATGACCCGTTGTGCGCGCGCGCGGCGGGCGTTCTCGGCCGCGATGCTTCCGCCGAAGAATCCAGCCAAGCCCGCGTTGGGCTGCACCTGCCGGCCTCAGCCGTTTGCAACGCTACGTGCACTGTTAGAGATGGTGACGATGTCCTCGCGGGTGCCGCGGCTTGCTTGCGTCGGTGGTCTTCGATCGGTGGGAAAGGAAATGCAGGACCCCACCAACTACCCTGGTAATAAATAAATATATAAATAAATTGATCATTAGTATTGTCATGGATGGATGGATGATGGACAAACATCTTGGCGAGGGGATATGAGGAAAGAAATGGAATGTGTGTGTTATGGTGGGTAACAAGTACCACCGTCGCAACAAGAATGGTGGTGGCTGAGGATGGCGCACAGTCAAGATCGGGCGCCAAGCTGGACGTGGTCACCACACCGATGTGTGACAGGAAGAGTTGGAAGTCATATTTGTTAAGGTTTATTTTATATATATATATTCATTATATTCAGTTAGGCTTATTTAGTTAGTTACTTGGGTCCCTAAAGTTTAGGAGTTTGGTTATCGAGTCTTGTATAAGTTGAACAAGTTTGCAAGCAATACGATTCAGCCTGGGATTGAGATACTTGTATCTCCCTTGGGCACGCGGCCCCTTGTCTACTATTCCTCGTCATCTCATTGTCGTGCAGCAGCAACCCTAGGCGTCGAGCACGGCGTCGCCAGTTCATCGTCGTGTGTTCAAGCCTAGGCCACCCATCCACCACCAGTACAATCTCCGGAGCTCTAGCGCTAACAACCTAGTATCAGCGTTCATGGCTTCCTCGGCCTCTTCCGCCGCCACGGGTGTGCCTTCCACCGGCACTACAACATCTCCCGTCGCGTCGTCCGGCACCGTGTCCCTGCCCATCGGGATTTCTTCGCCGCGGTCGCCGCCGTCCATCGCGGAGTCCTTCGCCATCTTGGCGCAGGGCCAACGGCAGCTAACTGACCTGTTCAATGGCATGCAGCGCCAGATGAGCGAACTGTCTGTGCGGCTCGCATCTATTGAGAGCGGCACGTCGTCGCTCCTGACCTTGCCCTATCACGCGCCGCCGGCCCTACCCTATGGCATGCCGGGGTTTGGGGGCATCCCAGCGCTACCGGCGTCAGGGCCCGTGATTTCAGAGATCCTGCACACTCCTCCTCTCCCGGCGTCAACAGCACCCGTGACAGGATCTTCCACCGCTCCCCAGTAACCGGCCGAGTCATCGGTTTGCACGACGCAGCCCCCAGCAACGGGTCTGCCCATCCACTGCATCCCATTCCCACATTCGCCATCTCCCGTGCCGACGTTCTCGTCTATTATGGGCAGCGCCGTCATGACGTCGTCCACCATCGTGCACCATGACAGCACCCACCGTCCACATGGCCATCGCCATCTAGATGCACAGGAAGAAGGCCATGGCGTCCCTAAGTTTCATAAACTATCGTTCCCACTCTACGATGGCAAGGAAGATCCTCTTGGCTGGCTGAACCGTTGTGAAGCTTTCTTCCGTGGCCAACTCAACAGAGAAGTCGACAAAGTTTGGCTGGCATCCTTCCATATGACCGGTGATGCGCAACAATGGTATTACATCTTGGAGCGCGACGCAGGGCGGCCTTCGTGGGAAGCTTTTCGACTCTTATGCCACCAGCGCTTTGGACCAGCATTGTTGACCAACCACCTGGCCTACCTTGCTCGGCTTCCGTTCACGTCCACGGTCGATGCATACATGTCTGCCTTCCAGGCTCGGTTGGCTCACGCTGGTCGCCTGGACCCGCTGCAACAAGCTCAGTTGTTCACAGGCGGACTACTGGAGCAGACATGGAGCTTCATGAGCCTCAAGATCTACACTGAGCGATGAGGCTGGCTCGCGCCTTTGAGCGCTGGAACGCACCCAAGGCGCCGGCACTGCCGGCAGCGTCGCCGTGCCATCCACGCCGCGCACCGGCTGGGCAGTCGACCTCGACCACGTCATCCCAATCATCCAACCGGCCTTTCAAGTACTTGACACCGTCAGAGATGGCCGAGCGCCGCAAGCAGGGGCTATGCTACAACTACGACGAGCCCTACGTGCAGGGCCATAAGTGCGCTCGCCTCTTTTATTTGGAAGCCGCGGACTATATCGTTGAAGAACCTGATTCTAATTCTTAGGACGGCAATCAAGGCAACAAAGATAAACAGCCCAAGCCAATGAACATGCAACCACCATGCAAGTTTATGTTCAAGTGGGAAACGTGCAGTGCATTGCATTGCTCGATTCTGGCTCAACACACAATTTTATCAGTGGAGAGGTGGCACGTCATGTGGGGATCACGTTCCAGCCATGCCCTGGCGCAGGGGTGACTGTGGCGAACGGCGACCGACTGGAATGCCATGGCTAGCTTGGCTCAGGACGTCGGCATCCGTATAGCTGACGAAGCCTTTGCTGTGGACTGCTACACCATACCGCTCGACAGATGGGACATGGTCCTCGGCATCACCTTCTTGCGCACGTTGGGGCCAATCCTATGGGACTTTGATGATCTATGCATGGCCTTTACCCGCGGTGGCCACAGAGCATTCTGGCGGGGCCTCGGCTCAACGCGCTACGACGTCCAGTCAACTTGCCTCTACGCCGTGCACGCCGAGGCACCCCTGCTCGACCAGCTGTTGGCCTCCTATGACGATGTCTTCGCTGAGCCACAGGGACTTCCACCAGCGCGCCCATGTGACCATCGCATACACCTACTGCCTAACACGGCCCCGGTGGCGGTGCGTCCATATCGTTATCCTCAGCTTCAGAAGGATGAGTTGGAGTCTCAGTGTGCAACCATGCTGCAGCAAGGGATTATTCGTGCCAGCACGTCGGCGTTTTCGGCACCGGTTTTGTTGGTCAAGAAGCTTGACGGGTCCTGGCGCTTTTGCGTGGATTACCGCGCGCTTAATCAACAAACTGTCAAAGACAAATTTCCAATTCCGGTGGTCGAGGAGCTATTGGATGAACTCAAGGGTTCCCGATTCTTCACTAAATTGGATTTGCGTTCCAGGTATCATCAAGTTCAGATGCATGTCGACGATATTGAGAAGACTGCGTTCTAAACTCATGAAGGCCACTTTGAGTTTCTGGTTATGCCCTTTGGGCTGACCAACGCGCCGGCGACCTTCCAACCGCGCGCTTAATCAACAAACTGTCAAAGACAAATTTCCAATTCTGGTGGTCGAGGAGCTATTGGATGAACTCAAGGGTGCCCGATTCTTCACTAAATTGGATTTGCGTTCCAGGTATCATCAAGTTCAGATGCATGTCGACGATATTGAGAAGACTGCGTTCCAAACTCATGAAGGCCACTTTGAGTTTCTGGTTATGCCCTTTGGGCTGACCAACACGCCGGTGACCTTCCAGAGCTTGATGAATTCAGTTCTCCGGCCGTTTCTTCGTAAGTTCGTGCTTGTGTTCTTTGATGACATACTCATTTACAGCCCGAACTGGTCTTCGCATCTACAGCACCTCAATGCAGTACTCTCTGCCCTCCGGACGCATCAGCTTCGGCTCAAGCTATCAAAGTGCTCGTTCGGGCAGCCCACGGTGGCCTATCTCGGCCATGTTATGTCAGCCGCTGGGGTTGCCATGGATCAAGACAAGATTGACGCCATCACGTCCTGGAAACAGCCACGCGCGGCCCGTGGCTTGCGCGGGTTTCTGGGACTCGCTGGCTATTACCGGCGTTTTATTCAAGGATACGTCGGCATTGCTGCCCCACTCACCAAGCTACTCAAGAACGACGGCTTCACATGGTCACCTGAAGCTATAGCGGCGTTTGAAGCCCTCAAGGCGGCACTGTCCTCCGCATCGGTTCTGCAGCTTCTGGCGTTTGATCAGCCCTTCCTTGTGGATTGCGATGTGTCGGGCTCGGGCTTCGGCGCCGTCTTGCATCAAGGCGATGGCGCCCTTGCCTTCCTCAGTCATCCCTTCGCCGCTCGACACTTGAAGCTCGCCGCCTATGAGAGGGAGCTCATCGAATTGGTCCAGGCTGTGCGTCACTGGCGCCCGTATCTGTGGGGGCGCCACTTCACCGTTCGCACAGACCATTACGCTCTCAAGTTCTTGCTCGATCAAAGGTTGTCCACCGTGCCCCAACATCAATGGGTAAGCAAGCGGTTTTGATTTCAGTGTGGAGTATCGCCCTGGCCTCCTCAACGTCGTTGCGGACGCCTTGTCACGACGCGGCGATGATGTTGCTGCGGGTACAGCATCGGATGCTATCATCGCCGCGCTCAGTGGGCCTTCGTTCTAGCTCTACGACACCCTTCGACGCGAGCTCCAGGACGACACGACCATGCGTGCCTTCCGTGACTCAGTGGTCGCTGATCACGGGGCGCCGTGGCGGGTGGTGGACGGCCTCGTCCTCCGTGGTGCTCAGGTCTTCGTGCTGGCGGCGTCTTCTCTGGTGCCACAAGTGATCGAGCTTGCCCATTCTGTTGGGCATGAAGGTATACAGAAGACCTTGCAGCGCTTACGCCAGCACTTCCTCGTGGAACATGATCGTCGTTTGGTGAGGATTACGTCAAATCTTGTGAGACCTGTCAACGCAACAAGACAGACACTCTGCACCCAGCCGGTTTGTTACAACCGCTTGAGGTGCCTTCGACGGTTTGGTCTGACATTGCAATGGACTTCATTGAAGGCCTTCCTCGCGTCCATGGGAAGAGTGTCATTCTTACTGTGGTGGATCGTTTTTCAAAGCATGCCCACTTCGTCGCGCTCAGTCACCCGTACACCGCGGCATCAGTTGCTAAAGCTTTCTTCAAGGCCATTGTTCGTCTGCATGGGTTTCCCCGTTCGATTGTCAGTGACCGTGATCCTGTCTTCACGGGACATGTGTGGAAGGACCTGTTTAAGTTGGCCGGGGTGCAGCTTCGCATGAGCACGGCGTTTCATCCGCAAACGGATGGGCAATCGGAGATCGTCAACAAGACTATCGCAATGTACCTGCGTTGTATCACTGGTGATCGGCCACAGGCGTGGTTGGATTGGCTACCATGGGCGGAGTACTGCTACAATACATCTTACCACTCAGCACTCAAGACTACTCCGTTTGAGGTTGTGTTTGGGCGACCTCCTCCTGCCATCTTGCCGTACACTGAAGGCTCAGCTTCAACAGAGACGGTGGACATTCTTCTTCGTGATCGTGACGCGTTCCTGCAGGATGTGCGTCAACGTCTTCTTCAAGCACAGGCATATGCTAAACGCCACTATGATGAGCACCATCGTTCTCTGGAGTTTGCAGTTGGAGATTGGGTGCTTCTGTGGCTTCTCCATCATTCCGCTCAATCTTTGGTCCCTGGAAAGCGTGGCAAGTTGAGCGCGCGTTACGCAGTGCCTTTCCAGGTGCTCGAGCGAATTGGTCAGGTGGCCTACCACCTGCACCTTCCCGACGGTGCCAGGATTCATGACGTCTTCCATGTCGGCGTTCTCAAGCCGTTCCGCGGCACTCCCCCGGCAACCCTTCCGGCCCTGCCTCCACTTCGTCATGCGCGCCTCCTGCTGCAGCCGGAGCAGGCGCTCAAAGCTCAGCTTCATCGCGGTGCTTGGTGGGTTCTCATCAAATGGACCGGTTTAGACGTGTCCGAGGCGTCCTGGGAACCTGTTGAAGACTTCAAGACGCGTTTCCCTGAGTTCCAGCTCGAGGACGACCTGTTTGTCAGGGAGGGGAGAGATGTTATGGTGGGTAACAAGTACCACCGTCGCAACAAGAAATGGTGGTGGCTGAGGATGGCGCACAGTCAAGATCGGGCGCCAAGCTGGACGTGGTCACCACATCGATGTGTGACAGGAAGAGTTGGAAGTCGTATTTGTTAAGGTTTATTTTATATATATATATATATTCATTATATTCAGTTAGGCTTGTTTAGTTAGTTACTTGAGTCCCTAAAGTTTAGGAGTTTGGTTATCGAGTCTTGTATAAGTTGAACAAGTTTGCAAGCAATACGATTCAGCCTGGGATTGAGATACTTTTATCTCCCTTGGGCACCCGGCCCCTTGTCTGCTATTCCTCGTCATCTCATTGTCGTGCAGCAGCAACCCTAGGCGTCGAGCACCGCGCTGCCAGTTTGTCGTCGTGTGTTCAAGCCTAGGCCACCCGTCCACCACCAGTACAATCTCCGGAGCTCTAGCGCTAACAGTGTGAGACAGAGAGAGGGGAGAGTTGTTTGTGAGTTTTAGGGTTTTAGATCGAGAAGGAAATATGCATCCTAGCATGATGTCGGTGTACCTTAATTTCTCATTGACGTCGGTGTACCTTAATAATTTCTCGTTGCATTAGTGTAGTTATATTATAAAAATCATCTTAATGGAATACATGTTAGTTGGCACGGTCATGAAAAAAAATTATATTGCAACATGAGTAACGTAATGCGGCAATATTGAAACCGGCGTATGATGTCATCCATGACAAAGCAGGTCGTGAGGATGACGCTACCGATGTTCATGTCGTTTATGGCCTTCATGCTCTATATATACTTCTAACCTGCTATGAACAAACGCATCGACGCCGCATCCTCCTCTATTCGTCTCCTCGCCTCTTCTTCCCCCTTCCTCAGCCTTGGTAAGCCTAGCAAAAAAATCATCCAAATCTCTTTATTTGCTCTGGAATTCATCGATTTCTATTGTCTTCTATAGATGGAAGCAGATCTAGGGAAGTACTCTCTACTGCCGCCAAAGGAGATGGAAGCAGATCTAGGGAAGTACCACACCACCAAAACTATATGAGCGAGGATGTTCATATTTCTAGCGTCATGGTTACCAAGAAATGTCATACCGTTTAAAAGTCACATCAGGTAAGAACTTGTTCGATTCTTTTGTTTTACTTGCTTAATTTTCTTATATATCTTAGATCTATGTTGATTGATTGTGGTTCTTCATGTACCAAATGATTTTTGGGAAGACCTCACAATTTTTTCCATCCGTCTTAACTTTTATATTAGAAATGAGAGTCTAGCGCTCATTTTGGGGTATGGTGGGGAGTATATACTGGAGGATAAAGGAGGCTGTGTGTTTTGCTTTCAAAAGAATTTTTTTTTATATTTTCACCCTTTGCGATAAAAGATAGATCTAGCTTTTCCGCCGTTTCTTAGGGATAGACCTTGTTTAGTACTTATGATCTAAGGAAATAATCATGGCTCTTAGCAGGCTCTACATGTCTAAGACAAACTGACTATCGTTTTCTTTTTGGGAATAAAAACTGCCTATCGCTTTCTTGTCTAGAATTCTCACGTTTCTCCCCGGCCCTCCTGCCATGAAACAAAAGTAAAGTAATTTTTTTACGGAAAACAAGGGGAAAACAAGCAACTGCCACCAAACAATGAAAGGCTTGTAAAAATACGTGGAGTATAGTATTACAAGCAATGGCATGGAAACTTGCCTTGTTATTGTGAATTTTTGGTGAAGGCCATCTCTGTCTTTTCTCTCTAAAAAAGAGGCGACCTTGCTTTTTGGGTCCTACACGTGCAATTCTCATGCATTCGAATGAATTTTATGATGGTGTTCATTAATAATTGACATTATATCGGAAGAAAAATTAAAATATAAAATCTGATTTTAGAATATTTCATAGAATATGGTGAGGAGTATATACTGGAAGGTAAAGGGAAAGGTTGTGGTTTGACTTCCTTGAATTTTTACACTTTCACCGTTTGTGACAAAGGGTGTGTTTAGGTCTCCATGGAATGCAAAATGCAAAATACCAACTACTTTATAATGATGAAATGAAAAATGCCAAAATTTTCATGAGTGTGTTCACTTCCATCCAAAATGCCAAATCTTTATGGGGGTGTGGGTGATGGCTGCACTACTTTTGGGCTTTTTTAGCCTCTTGAGGCCAAAATCTAAAATAGAGAACGGTGAACTTTTTGCCAATTTCGGAAATAGAAAAACATACATAATCATGCATCATGGATATACTACACACGGTAAACATGATCACATTTCGTTGGTGAAGTTGTCACCAACAATGGCCGGCAGCTCAGGGTGCTGAGTAGGGGCCGGTGCCTGCTGCACGGAGAACTCCTGAGGCGGCGCCGGCTGCTGGCTGTGGAGCGGCGTACGCATGCGAGCGTGTCCCACCGGTGCTGCAAGCGCCTGTCGACGCGGCGCTGGCTGCTGGCCGTAGACCGGCGCACGACGCACGCGAGCGTGCCCCACCAGCGGGAGCAACCCGACGCGCCGACCGCCTCCCACTGCCACCGGCACCGGGGGCTCGGGGAAGTTGGGCTCGGCATTGTTCCCGTCCATGATCCTCGCGGCGGCGGCGTACGCGTGCGCTGCCTCCTCGGCAGTCGCGTACGACCCCAGGAACACCGGGCGGAGGCCCGCGGCGTCCATGATCTGGGCCACGTACATGTCGCCCCGCCTCGTGACGCCGCGGTACCTAGGCACCGGCCGCCTGGCCGCACCATCACCACGCGCCTCTCGATCTGCCCTCGCCGCGGCCGCCGCCTGCATCGCAAGCTCGATCACGCCGCCTTCCATCCTCGATCGAACGCACTTTCTGCTCTCACAGGTGCACGCACACTGCCTCTCGCCTCCGCTGTGCAACGCTCGCTGATGGTTGATGTGGGCCTGTGGCAAGGCACAAGGGTACACCGGCCAGCCGTTTTAATATAGGGCTAGCTCGCGTCGCGTGTATGCCGAAGGCGAGAGGCCTTGCTTTGTGCCCGCGTCGCGTCGTGTGCAACGCTCGCCTCCGCGTCGCGTCGTTTTAATATGCAACCGCCCACGCAATATACGATACCTTGCCGTTGCCGTGCTTGCTTTGTGCCCGCGAGCTTTTCTGTCCGTCGTGTGCCTCGCGTTTTGCTCGCGGCCGGCAGGCGTTCTCGGCCGCGACAGTTCCCTGCGCAAGATGAGCCCAGCCTCGCCCACATTGGGCTGCAACTCCGCGTGCACGGTCAGATATATGTGTTGACGAGAGATCCTCGCGGGTGCCACGGCTTGCTTGCGTCGATGGTCCTGGATCGGTGGGAAAAGCAATGCAGGACCATAGGGGTATAGAGTCTGTTCATGTCCCTGCTGTTTGGAGTTTGAAAGTTCCACCTAGGGTCCAGTTTTTCTCAGGCTTCTTTCCAAAAAGAAGGTGCTAACTAGAGACAATTTAAGTATTAGGAAGAAACTGGATGATATGTCTTGCCTGTTTTTCTCTGAATTGGAAACTGTTCAGCACCTGTTCTTTGATTGCGTAGTTGGTAAACAGATGTGGTGTTATGCTTCAGAAGTATGTAATAGAAATGTGGGTGCTGATTTCTTGTCTATTGGGAAAATGTGGCTCAGTAATAAGAGATTCCTAGTTGATAACTGCATTTGTGTTGCTGTCCTGTGGGGGCTTTGGAAGCTAACGAATGATACTCATTTTCAGGGATTACAATGGTGGGATGAGAAGTTTAATGATGAAAATAGTAGTAATGATTCAACCATGGGTGATCCTATGCCCCCAAGCAAGGAGACAAGAGTTTACTCTGAAAGTAAACAAGCTGAAGTTGATCGCCTCAAGAACAACAAGAATCTGCTGTTAAGCCAAGTGTCCGGTAGAGAAATACATATACGAACATTACTTTGATGACAAGGAGGTACCACTGCCGGCCGAGGTGGAGGAGAAACTAACTGATGAGGCTAAGAAGGCGCACAAGTCTGGAGGAAAATGGCTCTATCTCTAGTTTAGTTGCAGTAGCTGATGTTGCGTTCGGTGTGATACTTAGCTGATCCATATTCATGTATCAATTCTGCTAGTCGTGTGGTAGCTTAATGGTTTGATGGACAGACGTATCCCGTCTGAGAGCTGTAAACTGGAACCTGTTTGTCTTTGGTAATGCTAAAGGCTTGGGTGGAATACCCTTTTACTCTAAAAAAAAGGACCCCACTAACGACCCTGGTAAAAAATAAATAAAGTGACAATTAATCTTGGTGAGGGTTGAAGAAAAAATGAAATTGTGAGACAGTTTGAGAGCGAGATTGTTTGTGAGTTTTAGGGTTTTGGAGAAGGAAACATGCATTCCAAGTACGAGGTCGGTGTAGCTTAATTTCTCGTTGTATTGATGTAGTTAAAACACGATCGGGTAACGTTATGTGGTGTGTTGAAACATGCGTATGATGTGTTCCACGAGTCGTGAGGATGACGCTAAAAATGTTCCTCATGTCGTATATGGCCTTCACGCTCTATATATACTTCTAACCGGCTCTCGACAAACGCATCGACACTGCATCCTCTTCTATCTGTCGCCTCGCCTCTTCCCCCTTCCCTCAGTAAGCCTAGCAAAAAAGTCACCCAAATCTTTTCCTTTGTGCTAGTCCGCATTATGTTGTTGCTTCAAAATTCATCGATTTCTACGATCTAATGTGGATTGAAGCAGATCTAAGGCTAGAATCTCTACTTGCACAAAAGGAAATCTCTACTACTACACCAAAACTATGGGAGGTCGAGGATGTTCATATTTCTAGCTTCAGGGTTACGAAGAAGCGTCGTGCCGTCTCAAAGCCACATGAGATACCTTGAAGAGCATGTTCATGTTTCTAGCCTCATGGATACCTTGAAGCGTCGGGCCGTCAAAAAGCCATATAGGTAAGAACTTTATTTTTTCTCCATATGCAAACTTTTCTTATATATATATTACTCCCTCCGTCCTCAAATAGATGTCATTCTCGCTTCCTGAGAAAACTACTGCTGTCAATTTTATATTAAAATATATAAAGATTTATGCTAAGTAATTAGTATCATCGGAAAGATCTTGAAGTTTAGTTTTTTAATAAATTTATTTGGATTTATAAATACTATACGTATTTTATACAAATCAAGTCAAACTCATGGCACGAAAACCTAAAACGACTTCCTTTCTGAGACAGAGGGAGTAGATCTTAGTTGATTGATTGTGGTTCTCCATCATCGACCAAATTTTTTTTTAAATCGTGGACCTCGCTAATTTTTTTGATCCATTTTTTATATTAGAAAAGTGAACACTTTCGCCGTTTGTGAACAAAGATGGATTTAGCTTTTCCACTGTTTCTCCTACGGATCTTGTCCAGTACTCCTTCGTCGTTTCTCTTAGGGACATAGACCTTATCCAGTACTCCAACGTCATTCTCTTAGGGATAGATAGACCTTGTCCATACTGCTCCGTCGTTTCTCTTAGTGATAGATAGACCTTGTCCATTACTCCTCCGCGCGCCGTTTCTCTTAGGGATAGATAGACCTTATCCAGTACTCCTCAGTCGTTTCTCTTAGGGATAGATAGACCTTGTCCAGTGCTCCTCTATCGTTTCTCTTAGGGAGATAAACCTTATCCACCGTCATTTCTCTTAGGGATAGATAGATCTTGTCCAGTACTCCTCTGCAGTTTCTATTAGTGATAGAGAGACCTTGTCCAATACTCTTCCGTCATTTCTCTTAGGGACAGATAGACCTTATCCTGTACTCCTCAGCTATTTCTCTTAGGGATAGATAGACCTTGTCCAGTACTCCTCTGTCGTTTCTCTTAGGGATATATAGACCTTATCCTATACTTCTCCTCCGTTTCTCTTAGAGATAGATAGACCTTGTCCAATAATCCTCTACTTCTTAACAGAGTGCTTCCATAGTCTTCTCATATAAGGAAAAAATAATGATTGCTTTACATCTCACGTTTCTTCCTCTCCTACCATATGAAAGACAAGTAAAGTAGGGAAACAAGGGAAAATCTAGCAATGTGGAGTGTAGTAGTACAAGCAATAGAAGGCTGCGCTAAAAATACAATGTGTAGTAGTACAAGCAATAAGATCATTAGTAGTACAATGTTTCCCAAAAAAAGGTTAGTAGTACAATTAATAGCTGGGTAGCACACAAGACAATGCATGGCCTCGCGTTGCCCGACGCTATACTGATAGCTTCGTGCCTTTTTCGCGCACGAGCTTTTCTCTCCGTCGTGTCGTGCCTTGTTATGCGCACGGCAGCCGATCTCGGCCGCGACACGGTTCCCTGCAAGTCCAGCCGCGCCCGCGTTGGGCTGCAACATGCCGCCGGCCTCGGCCGCCGTTTGCAACTCTGCTTGCACAGAGATGGTGACGCTATCCTCGCGGGCGCCGTGTCTTTGCTTGCGTTGGTGGTCCTGGATCGGTGGGAAAGCCAGTGCAGGACCCCCACCAACCATCCTGGTAAAACTATTCCCCAAAATAACACCCTGGCAAAAAAGAAATGAAGTGGTAATTAATATTGTCACAGACGGATTCACAAATGATAGAAAAACATCTTGGTGAGGGTTCAAGAATAAAAATGGAATGTGTGAAACAATGAGAGGGGGCGTTTGGCGTTTGTTTGAGAGTTTTAGGTATTCGCAGAAGACCGAAAACATGAGGTCGGTGTACCTTAATTTCTCGTTGCATCAATGTAGTTATGTTATAACATGATCGAGTAACGATAATGCGGTATGTTGAAACCATCGAAAAATGCCATCCATGACAAAGCAATTCGTGAGGATTACGCTACACGGATGTTCATGCCATATATGACCTTCACGCGCTATATATAATTCTACCCGGCAATGAGAAAAACCAAAGTTTTGCTAGGTGCTAGGCGCTGACCCTTAGCATAGCGCCTAGACCGGCCTAGGCTAGCCTAGGTATTCCAAGGCGTTCACAAATACACGTATATATACATATTACCTCAAAAAAGAAAAGAAATAGAAGATTACATGTCTAGAGTTGGATAGAAAGGCCCATCAAAAGCAGCCTAGCCCATCAAAAATAGCCCACCACACCTTATATAGTCCCACCAGCGCCCGCACAAGTCGTTCTCCGGCCTCTTCCTTCTTGCCGCTGCCAGATCCGTCGCCACTGGCCTCCTCCCTGTCGCCTCTACCAGCGCCCGCTTCTTCCTAGCCACGCCTACCACCTGCACCGCCACCTCCTCCTCCTTCTCCACCTCCTCCACCGCTAGTGCTCTCTGTTGCGCCTTGTCCCAGGGATGCCGGATCTGCACGTGGGGACACCGGGGCGACGTGGTACCCCATCTCCCCGACCGGCGCCGCCGCCTAGGGGTTTGCCTACCGCCACATGCCAGGCGAAGGGCTTCGCCTCCCTATTAGTGGCGCCTAGGCGAGTGCCTCATGTAGCTTTGCCAAACTTTGGGAAAAACGCATTGATGTCGCGTCCTCCTCTATCCGTCATCTCGCCTTTTGCACCTTCCCTCGGTAAGTCTAGCAAAACAATCTCAACTCTTCCTTTGTGCTAGTCTATGGTTGTCTTGGCTCTGAAATTCATTGATCTCTATGATCTCATGTGGATGGAAGCTGATCTATGGCTAGAATATCTACTACCACAAAAGGAGATATCTAGTATTACAACCAAAACTATGTGAGGTTTGGGATCTTCATAGCCTCATGGATACAAAGAAGTGTCATACCGTCAAAAAGCCACATAAGGTTGAGAATGTTCTTGTTTCTGGCCTCCTGATTACGAAGAAGCATCGTTCCGTCTAAAAGCCACACGAGGTAAGAATTTATTCGATTCTTTTTCTTTGTTTGCTTATTTTCTAATACATCTAGATCTTATTAGTTGACTGATTGTGATTCTTCATCATCCAAACAATTTTTGCAAAATCATGGGCCCCACTAGTTTATTGGGTCCATTTTCTTTTTTATATTAGAAAACTGAACAAAATGTAGCCCTTATTTATCAACACAAAAACTCTATTTATGATGTATTTCTCCAAATCCTCCAGGATCACAAGTGGAACGCTAAGCAAGGGTGGGGAGGCTGCGAGCTCCGCGTCGAACAGAAAGAAGCAAGCAGGGGGTGTTGCCGTAGCGCGCCCCGGAGAGCAAGCGTAGGAAACCAAACAAAAAAAGGCTACAAAAGTAGCTAGCTAGCGTTTTTAAGCTGGTTGCCTTTTCTAGCGCGCGTACTCTTCTGTGGAGTCGCACAGAACGAAGAATTTACTAGTGAAGCCCAAGAAAAGCGGAGACAAACCCAGGAAGAGATCTGATCGAGAACGCTGCGCGCCTTTTCCACTTACGACAATATACGAAACACTTCATGATATCGCAAAACACAACCACAATCTAGATCCGTCAAAATGTGAGTTGGTAGCCCGCCCGTGCAACTTAGAAATGTGGTATAAGAACAATCGGGCAACATCGGGAGCAGTAAATGGGCGAGTATAAAGAAGAGCTGATGTTAGAACGCTTCAAAGCCCGGCTAGTAGCCAAAGGTGCGGAGCAAAGAGGAAGGAGTAGATTTCACAGACACTTTCCGCCCTGTTGTTCGACCCACATCAGTACGTGTTGTACTTACCATTGCCTTATCTTTTGGTTGGCCATTACATCAATTGGATGTCAATAATGCTTTTCTGTTTACCATAATACACACAGTAAAATTGTACAACCGACATAAAAATTGTATTATACTATGTGTGGTTGTAGAACCAACAGGGAATTTGGTCTTTTCCAGTCTGACAGAGTTATTCTATTCAATATACGTGTAACATGCGAATTGGTTCTCAACTTGGGCTGGGCCGTGGTGGCCTTTTTGCCAGCCCAAAAGCGGGATTTCTTAGCCTTGACAGATACATAAATTATGTCCCAACCCTAGCCTTCACCAGATGTAGCCGCCGCTCCTCTCTCACTCATTGTCATGCCACCACTCCTCTCCCTTTTGTGGTCACGCCGACACTCCTTCCTCTCATTGCCACGCCACCTCTCCTTCCTCTCGTCTCCGCACCGCGCTTTTTCCTCAACTCGTGGTGATGTCGGGTAGATCCTACGCAGCCCATTGTTTACTGCACTCGTGCCACTCGCGCGCTCACCTTGCGGCCCATGGCCAGTTTGGGCACTGCTGGCTAGTTAGCCAGCTAGGCGGCCGCTGGCTAGACCAACCATGCTACAATGGATGCGGCCACCGTGCGTCCAAGGCGCAACCCCTCACGTGCGGAGCACCCTTCCCTGCTCTCCCTTTTGTGCGATGTCGAAGACACAAACAAGTTATATGGTGGTCTACATGGGTACAACATCAAGGATCCAAAGAATGCACTCTCTTATTAGATGAACTCAATGCCCCCCAACTCTAGAAGGAAAAGACGAGGTTTCTGTGGTCCTTATGGTAGTTAGTAGCAGCCCCGACCACACGAACAATCATCTATTACTCATCAAACTCTACAATTCATCCAACGTTGGTATTTTACGACACCCATCTCCTTTCACCTCACACCAATTATCGCAATCATGGTGAGAAAAGAACATTTAAAATTTGGTCGGCAAATAAAGCAGGGCCTCTAGGAACCAAAGGTTTAACCCTCTAATTTGAAGACTCAACACCCTCAGGTCCAAAAGGAACATATATATGAGGTTTTTGGGCTCCTTATTCTAGTTACTTGCAACACTCGACCACACGGTTTGGCACTCATCTATCACTACCTTCGACAATCATTGGTACTTGCCATCAATATTCGCCTTTGACCTTCATTGTCAATGGACCCATGATAATTATTTTCATGTTGAGAAGTGACAACCACTTTGAAATATAAAATGGGACCATGGTCCACCAAACACAAAATTCAACATATAGATATCACAACTCACACAAATTAGTATGAAAACAGATGTCGGTTTATATCCAACATTCCATTTTGGGAGGGCTACCAACACAAGGAAGTATTAGATGGCCTTGCGAATCACCTTCTTTTCACCAAGTTCGACCACCACACGGGCCAGCCATAATACCTCCATTGTGGCATGTTAACTCCTTCACAAAACCCACTTGCTTGTTATTGTTGACACCCTCTCAAAGCACGAGGCCAACTCCCAAGCCCGATACGCCATACTAGACCTAAAGTAGTTGTAGAACGGGAGAAAGAAGGGGACATGATGGCCGGTAATACTTGAAAAGGCCTAGTCTAACTAAGCCTATGATTAGTTTCACTCCTTGCAAACGTAAGCTTGTTTGAAATTGAATTAAAACATATTATAGGGCCAAACTAGATCGGTTGGTTATGTAATTTGATAGTAAGGAGCAAAATGGAAAGGTTGGTTTCATATAATAACATAACGCCACAATTAGATAGTATATGGATATACCTTGTAGTCTGTTTAGATACCAAGTCGACCGTTATACCTTTTTAGGTTTTCCTAAATGGAGGGATAGACAATTACATCCGCTTTGTTTTCAAAGCCAACTATAATACCTTGATTAGTAATTAGTCTGTTTATCAAACATACTGTGATGCACATATTAATTTCGTTGGATTTTGCTATACAAGAATTGTCATTGATTATTACAATCGACCTTATCCTTCTAGTTGTAGCTACAAAAACAACTATGAAAATGTTTTCTCTATCAATGTTGGCCTTTTCTCTTGTTGAAGGAAAGATCTACTAAATTCCAAAAATAAGCAACCAGCATAAACATAATGAGATCACAAATTAAATAGCAATATATGATTAACAGTAAACAAAACACATGGTGACGAAACTTGAGATGTGGACTCAAGACTAAGCCTGTTTAGGAGAGCTCTGACTCCACAGGCTGTAGAAAGGAGCCAGAGCAGCAGAGGGAAACTGAAACAAGTTACGAACTACTACAAAACAATACATACAAGCAAATGGTCAGGAGGCATCACAAGTCCAGTTAAATCGATAATACACATACATTGCTGTTTTTGAAGTTTGGAATAGAAAAACATACATAATCATTACAGATAGTAGAGGGTAAATAAGAGGCGAAATTGGCTGAGGGACGCTCTTCGAACGTGGCTTTTGCTGCACACCACTAAAAATACTTGGCTTTGCCAAAACACACTGTAAATAGATGTACGTTTGCGAGAAGACATTGTGTATTATTATATTCAATTAAAATCAAAGCCATGTTTTGCAAAAAAGAAAAATCAAAGCCATGAAATTGAGAAGTTTACCCTTGCCCCTTCAGGTACTCAAGAGAGAAGCCTCCTGTTCTTTCTCCGCACAGCTGCACAGGTCTGTTCTAGGCGGCTGCGGACAACGTCCGATCCCCTCCGGGCGTAACTCGTGCATCACCTACCTGCTAGTGCTGGGCTCATCGCCGTGGTACTTGATGGTCATCTCAGCGGTTGCACTGCCGCCGCCGCTGCGCACGAGGACGATGGAGTCTCCGTGCTCATCTGGGCGTCCCACCTGCTGCCGACGTCCTCCCCCGGAGCTGAGGATACCACGCAGAGGGCACGTGCGGGGGCGCGAAGAAGAAGGCGTGGCCGCCGTCGGCATGGCCGTTGCGGCGCATGAACTCCCACGGCGGGCAGCTGCAGGGGTCGAGATGCCTGGGCGCCTCCGCAGCGACCACATCAGCGGCCGTCGACGCGCCGCGCCTTCTTCCCCGTTGCGCGCGATCTCACCACTGTGTTCCAAGCCCAGCCGCCGCTCAAGAAGCAGACGATCCGCGCGGGCTGACGGCCGGACGCCGGCCAATCCGCGCCGCCGCAGCTTCGGTGGCCGCCAATTGGGTTCCAGCTACCTGGCGACCGGCGAGCAACTACGACGACTTCATCCATGGCCTATGGCTAGGTGGCGCGGCTGCTGCTCGGCTCGCTGCTATAGGAAGCGAGCGTCGCCGCTTCTGCAGGGCGCACGGCCATCTGCGTGCCGCTGCCGCCGTAGTCGGCGCTGCTGGCGGAGAAGGAGCGTCGCCTCTTGTGCGGACTCAGACGCAGGCATACAGGATTCGACCGAAGGGGTAAAAGGGAAAAGGATAATTTTGTCATTTGGTGTGGCTGACTATTAAATCTAAATATAATAACACTCTAGTGTCTTATGGTATATACACTGAGATTTTTTATATCTTTTGACAAATTCATTTTTTTTTCGTGTCTCATGGTAAAAGACACCTTTTAACGTGTCTCCTGGCAAATTTTGCCACATGTCGAGTACATGAAGGAACCGCATGACATAATCGCAGTCGATGTCGATCGGCAGCCCCTCGGCACCCGACACAGCTTCTGCTTCCTTACTGCGCCCCACCCGGGCCACCGCGACCCGAAGATCGACTCGGAGCCGCAGATCGAGCCTGAACCGAGGCACTCGAGGAGGTGCAGCAGAAGAGGATGCACCGTTGTCAGTGATGGTGAACAGTTCGAAGTTATCCTCGACGACGGCCTGAACAGTCACGCCGGCCTGCGACACCGGCAGCTCGCGGTGCTGATGAGTAGGGGCGGCAGCGGGAACGAACAGCGAGGAGTGGACGTCGGGGTCGGTGCTGCTTAGTGCGGTGCACGCCGGATTGGTGGGCGCCATCGTCTGCATGTTCTGCGGTTTCAAAACATAGGCGCCCGGGTTGGGAGGATTGACGACAGCGGCGCCGCCATTGGCGCCTGCTCCTGCAGCAGTGGCGGTGGAAACACTGAGTGAACGGTGGCAGCTGCCCCGTGCGTTGTTGTTCTTGGTGCGGGAGCGCCGCCGCCGGTGCTCCCAGCTGATGCTGTGGCTCTGCTGCTGCGGCCGCCGACCCAGCCAACCACCAGGTGTCGAAGGCACCTGAGCCGCCACCGTCGCAGCAGGATCGCGGCGCCGGGGCTCGCGAGCGGCAGGCTTCGGCAGCGCGAGCACGAGCTGCGTGGACACCTCCGCCCGCGCCGGCGCCGCCCGCGCCGGCGCCCCCCGCGCCAAGTCCTAGTCGGGGAAGTTGAGCTTGGCCCTGTGCCTGCGCATCACCCTCGCTGCGGGGTCGTACGCGTACGCAGCCTCCTCGGGAGTCGCGTACGATCCGAGCCACATCATCCGCCCGGTGTGGCTGTTCCAGATCACGGCGTAGAACCTGTTCTTGCGCTGGTGCACGCCGCGGTACTTCCGCACCGGCCGCCTGGCCGCCACCCGCGCCGCCCACTCGTACCTCGCCGAGGCCGCTGCCATCCTCGCGAGCTCCACGATCCCGTTATTGCCGCCGCCTTGCATCCTCGCTCGATCTGAAGAACTCGATCGCTCGCCTTAGCCGGATAGACGGATCTGGAGCAGGCGATGTGAAATGTGCTGCTCTTCCCCATGGCTCGACTGCGTTTTTTGAAGGATACACACAAGCGCTCCTCAAGCCACAGCCGGCGGCACGCCTCTCTCTTGCGTCGCGTGTTTCGACTGGCCGGCCGTCCTGCGCATTAGCTCCATGCCAAATATGCCATTATCGATAGCTTACCATGCTTGACTCGAGCGTTACGGCGAGGCGCCTTTTCCTTGCGTCTGCCTCGTTATGCTCGCGCTGGTGCGGAGGGGCGCGGTGGGTGCCTGCCTGCCTGGGCGGGATTGCATGGCATGCGCCGCGCGCGGGGCGTTCAGCGGGCTGTGTTCGCCGCCCGGCGCGCCCGCCCCCGGTTCAGCCTCGCGAAAAGGGTGCGTCCCTTCCCTCCAGCCCCGCGCGCGAGTTGCATTAGGCTGCAAGCCTGCAACTGCAACAGACTCGGCCGCGTCGCGTTCGCGAGCCAAAGGATAGTGACGATATCCATAAGATCGCAAACCAAAGGGCGCGTCTATAATTAAGTGATAATGGCGTGCATCACATTGCCTTGCCTTGCCACCGATGCAAGCAAAGCCGCGGTGGACATTATCCCGTATATAGCCCTTTCGTCACTATCCTTTGGCTGTTGCAGTTGCAGCCCAATGCAACGCGCGTGCGGCTGGACGCGCGACGCGACGCACTCTTGATGCGGCAGCCTGATCCAGGGGCGGGCACGGCGGGTGGTGAACACAGCCGCGCATGCCATGCAATCCCACCCCGGCAGGCCGGCACCCAGCCCCGTCCCCGTCCGCGCCAGCGCGCGCATAACGAGGCACGATGCAAAGAAAAGGGCATCGATATGGCATATATTTGGCTTGAGCCCTTACAGGAGTACATTAAAAACGCAGTCGAACCCTGGCACATTCGCATCACCTGCACCGCTGCACATCCATCATAGGGAAGAGGCAACCGATCGAGTTCAGATCGATCGAGGAAGCAAGGCGGCGGCAACGGCATCGTCGAGTTCGCGAGGATGGCGGCGGCCGCCGCGAGGACCGAGTGGGCGGCGCGGGTGGCGGGCATGCGGCAGGTGCGGAACTACCACGGCGTGCACCCGCGCAAAAACAAGAGCTACGCCGTGATCTGGAACATGCACACAGCGCGCCTGGTGTAGCTCGGGTCGTGCGAGACCCCCGAGCAGGCCGCGTACGCGCACGACACCGCGGGGATGGTGACCCGCGGGCACTGGACCACGCCCAACTTCCCCGTGAGGCGCCGCCGCGGGAGGACGTGTCCACGGAGCTCGTGCTCGCGCTGCCGACGCCTGCCGCTCGTGATCCACGGCGCCGCGAACCTGCTGTGGCGGTGGCGGCTCAGGCGTCCTTCGATAACTGGCTGGCTGCGTCGGCGGCCGCAGCAGCACAGCAACAGCACGGGAGCACCGGCGGCCCCGTTGTTCCCGGACCACCAACAGCAACGCACACGGGACCGATGCCACCGTTCACTCAGCTTTTCCACGTTGCAGATCCCGCCATTGCTGCAGGCGCCGTCGTGAATCCTTCCAACAACCCGGGGGCCTATGTTTTGGCGCCGCTGGAACGTGCAGATGGCGCCCACCAATAATCCGACGAGCACTGGCACTGCACTGAGCAGCCCCGAGCTCGTCGTCGATGCCTCGCAGTTCCTTTCCGCTGCCGCCTGCCCGTACCCAGCACCGCCAGCTGCAGGTGTCGCATGCCAGCGTATCTGATCCGGCCGTCGTCGGGAATAACTTGACCAACGACGGTGCGTCCTCGTTTGCTGGACGTCCTCCAGTGCCTCGGCTCAAAGATCTGCGGCTCCAAGTCAGTCTGCCTAGTCGCGGCCTGGATGAGGCGCAGTAAGGAGGCACAAGCTGCGTCAGGTGCCGAGCGAGGGGCTGCCGATCGACTTGCGATTATCTCATGCGGTTCCTTCCAGTACTCGACTTGTCATCTTGTTTACCATCTACGATCCGTGATGATTTTCTATGTTTTTCTATGCCAAACTTCAAAAACAATGTATGCGTATTATCGATTTAACTGGACTTGTGATGCCTCCTGACCGTTTCTCGGGTTAGTAGGAGTATGTGTTCTGTAGTATTTCGTAACTTGTTTTTCAGTTTCCTTGTGCTGTCAGCAAAGAACAAAAATTGTTGCTTAGTAAGGCCCTCTTCGGCTTCGTCCTGCTCTAGCTCCTTGCTACTGTGTGTCAGAGTTCCAGTGAACGTAAGTAGTGTTCAATCCATACTCAAGTTTTGTCACAATGTATGTGTTCTGTTTACCGTTAATCATATATTGTTATTCAATTAGTCATCTCATTATGTTTACGCTGGTTACTATTTTGGGAATTTGGGATGAAAGAGTATACTAATTGGTGAAATAATTGGATATATTGCATTAGGTCTCATGGGCTGATTATATAGAGTACATAGGACTAACACCCCACATAAATAGACAATGTGGTACTATTCCTAATACTCTAACACTCCCCCGCAGTCACAGCGGGAGCGCTACAGACGATGAGACTGAAGAAGAAGCTGATAAGCTAACATCCCCTGCAGTCATAGTAGTCGATGCGGCGTATATGCTGTAGCTGGAGAAGAAGCCGATGAGTCCTCATACAAGGCGGTACCCCTTTGTGTCGATGTCAAGGTAGCCGAGCTTGAGGGCGCAGTAGTTGTGGTCGAGGGAGCCATGCTGAAGTGGCCGTGGTCATCGTAGTTGTGGTCCACTAGCCTTGTCAATGGAGCTACAGGCGCACAAGGGGCGCCAAGGTGATGACGAAGATGCGTCGAGGTAGCCGTCGTGGGAGGAGGCGATGCCGAAGTCGACGCAGTCAAGGCCGTCGTGGACGTATAAGAAAGGCGACGATGCAATCGAGGCAGACAAGGTGGGAACGGGAGGGTCGACGCCGAAGTCTATGCAGTCAAGCCGCCTGTGCACCAAGGCGTGTGTTGGGTTTGCAATTGTAACACCTCTGGTGTTATATTAACTAAAACATGCCATGTCATCATATGCACTGCAAAGTATTCATGTTTAAGTCAACCTTAATGTGTATTAACTAAAACAAGTTTATATTTCATAGGTTGATTGTATTTCTGGAATGTTTTGTCACATGAAATAATAAAACCCTACTTTTAAATGTCATCGCAAATACTTGGGTTATATTCTATGTACTTGAGGTGTAAACCGTGTTTACACTAGTGTCAAGCATAGTGTATAAACCTAAGTTCAACCCTTAAAAATTTGATTCCATATTTGAAGTTGAATTTGAGTTTCAAAGCTTATTCCCAAGCCTTGCAATTCAAATTTAAATTCAAATTGGAAAGCTATAAAGTGCTTTTCGAAAGTAAATTTGATCAACCAAGGGTGTCATTGGGTCAATGACCTAAAAATATCCTTGGATGATGTTTGTGATCAGTAATGACCAACCAATTAAGTTAGAAACCAAATCGAGTTTGAATTCTATTTCAGAAACCCTTTATTCTAAAACCTAGTTTTACCCCCATTTTGCTAATTCAAAATCTATAAAGAATTTGGAGATACTCTAAAAAAATAGTTTGTAGATCTTGACAAGAGCTACAAAGTTAGTATATAAAGTTTTTCAAGTTTCCAAAAGAAATTTCAAATGAATTTGAAAATACAATTTTCCAGCATTTGTCCCCTTTTGATTTTAAAACCATAATTCAAAAATTATGCGTAATCTTGGAAAACTTTGTGTATGAAAAAAGTTTGGTTTGGAAAGTTAAACATTTCATAGTTTTGAATATTTTCAAATTTAATTGAAAAATCAAAAGTAATTTCAAATGTTTGTTTCTAGGGTTTTATCCCCTCTTTTGAATTTGAATTCAAATTTCACTACACAGAATTTGGGGATCCTAGTTTAAGGAAAAGTGTAGCTCTTAAAAAGTTATGCAAATGATATTTTTAGAGATTTTCAAGTTCTTATATAAATTTTGGAGTAATTTGTATTTTTAAATGGATGGCAATTCTGTAATTTTCTTGAACTGTACCGAAACCTATCGTCGGCCACCATCGCCGGCTTCTCAACCCGTGCCGCCATCCACCGCCACGAATATCTCAGTCGCCAGCTCGCTCCGAACACCCAAAACTTCACCGTCGTCGTGTCGCCTGTCCGTGCGTCACCTTTGGCCTATAAATACTGGTCGGTCGTCGTCGTTTTTCCTCTTTCTTCTCCCCGCCGCCATCGTCGACGACCTCGCTCCGCCGTCCGAATTCGCCACCGTCGCTCCATCATCACTCGATTGCTCTTGCCAATAGCTCTGTCACATCTTTATGGTCATTTTGAGCTAGTTCGTGCTTGCTCTCCTCGCCCCAGCTGCCCGCGCGCCGTCGTCTTCTCCACGGCCGGTTGCCGAGCCGCCGCAAGTTTTTTCGCCGTCGACCGCCGCACAGGGTGAAAATATATTATCTTTAACCCTGCTATCATATTCTCCATGCTATCCTACTTCTCATGAGCATCTTGGCTGGCTGGATGGTGCACAGGAACTCACGGTGACGCTGTCCTTGCCATCGGAGCGCCGCCGCCGCCATCACTGCCGCCATCCGCACCTCGACCCAGCCGCTCTGAGCCTTCTTTAACGTGCGTATCAGCACCGTGGTGAGCTCCTGCATCTGTCTACGCTATTAATTTCATCTTTCCCGCATGGTAGTCGTCGGCCACCGTAGCTCGCCGCCGGCGCAGCGTTGCCAGCGTCGCCGCGCGCGTAGCCGTCGTGGCTGGAGTTCCAGTTTGGCCTCATTTAGTTGCCAAACAAGTTCGCCTGAGTGCGTTGCATGTGTCCGTGTGGTCGTTGTCGCCGAAAATAGCTCCTGTGAGCTCCGTCACCGCGCCCGAGCTCCGCCGCGCCGCCATGGCCGCCGGTGTGGGTGCCGCCGTCGCTCCGCCTCGCCGTTAGCTACCTTGATCGACTCCCCGTGCCAAGCTGAGCCCAACGGTTCAAGTCCGGTCGTCGAAGACCTCGCCGATGGCGAGTAATCGCCGGTCAACCGTCGGCGGGCCGTCGGTCAGCGCGGGAGTACTGTGCCGATTTTTCTTTTTCAATTTTCAGAAAATGATTTAAATGCTATTTTTTTGAAAAATCATAGTAAATCATATATAGCTCCAAAAATTCTGAAACTTTTTGTGAGTGTTCTTTATGATATCATCTACCTAGAAAAATATATGAAATGCCAAATTTGAATACTTTTTGCATACGTTAAAATTAGCCCTTTTAATTGAAAAATGGACCTTTATTGATTTTTAATAAATAAAATAATTGGCTTTTATTTCTGAAATTTGTTTTGCCATCTAAGGCTAAGAGCTTTCCAAAATAAAATTTTGGGCTTAATTTGATAGCTTTAATTTTATGCCTTTATTTTATGCCTTTAAATAATTAATTAACCCCTTTAGTTAAGTTTAATCATTATAGGATTTGTTTGACTTTGGGATTGATTGATGACCTTGGGTCATTAACCCTAATGACCTTTGGCACTTTAATTAATTGTTTGTGCTTACCTTAATCATGTCATTAGGGCTTAATTAACATTATTTTATGTGCTTAATTAATTTCTTAAATGGCGTAGTTAACCCTAATGAGTTTTATAAGCGAAGTTTTATTGGCTTGCAACTTTATTGTGAAGAAAAGTTGTACTCGATCCCTTAATCTGATCATGCATCCATCAAGCATCATGTTTACTATTCCATCGTGTTAAAACATATTAATTATCGAATAGTTTTCGTTAACGGAGAGTTAACGTTGTCGCACCAGATCCCAAGGACGAGCAGATTCAGGAATCGGAAGTTGATCCAGAGTTCGAGACCGTCTACCCCGAACATCAAGGCAAGCCCCGGAAGCATTCAAACCCAGTTCTATTTATAAAAGTTTTATCGCTTCAGCTATGATATGTTGCATTAAGTAATAGGAGTTGAGTGAAAACCCACCAATTGCATTACCTGTCTTATTTCCTTATTCCTTATTACCTGCTTTGGAAGATAAGTAGTAACGCTTAGCCCTGCTTAATTAGTTAAGTGTTCAAAGGCAAAAGAATGAAAAAGATGAGATTGGTTTTCTTTGTTGGAATCTTGATAATAGTAATAAATCGAGTCCGGACGGCTAACTTGCACTGGGAATGGAGTCCCTCTGTAGTGTTTTCGTCTGTTGATGCCCTAGGTCCCATCCGTTGGTGAACTGGTGATATCGAGAATTTAGAAATCCACATGCATGAAGTGGTATTCGATGGGCCAGAGTTCCCACGCTTATCATGGAGTGACATATAGTGGGCCAGAGTCCCCACATATGTCATAGTGTGTTTTACTGTGGGGTTTAAGTTCCCATGTATCTCGGTACGCTGGGCCAAAGAGCTCACGTGTATCATGTGGTGATATATGGCTGCGGTTGTTATCCCGGTATATCGGTTCATCTGGGGTGCATCGGAGTTAAAGTCTCCGGTATTCCAGTGACCTAGGTCCCAGCTGGGTATGAAAATGGATTCGAATCGCCGTTGCTTCTCGGAGAAGAAGACTCGATCGGTATTCATCATCGTAGTAACAACTTGAACAATGATTAAGGTTTAATAATAAAGTTGGTTGGTAATTGGAGCTAGATCCAAGCAAACTTTTCTTTCTGTTAAGCCTTTTCGCAAAATTTCTTATCTCTTACAAGCCTTACCTTGTCCCTCTAGCCTGCATTTCTTGAGTCTCCACCCCTCTTTTTCGTCGGGTTAGTCTTGTTGAGTACTTTTGTACTCAGGGTTTGTTGAACCCTTGTTGCAGGTGAGCATCATGGGCAGGAATGCTTCGCATCCTGCTGCATGACAGTCGTCGAGGAAAGTGACGACGAGTAAGATGTTTAGCTCTTGGGCAGAGCTTGTCGTTTGGTATTGTAATAAAGTTATCTACTGCTACCCCACTACTATTATGGTTTGTACAATCTAAACTTATGGTTGTAAATATTTGAAACTCAAAGGTTTGTAAACTTATGTTATTGTAAGTCTTCCGCTATTTGACTCTGATGTATATTATTTATATCAAATTGTTGTAATACTGCAATGTCTCTTTATAACGATTGATCCTGCTCGGAGAATCGTGGATGATTCGGGATTTACCTGACAGACTTTTTAAGTCGTATGGAACACAGTCATGGTTATTTGGAGTCTCTTTAGACAATAATCATGCATGTGGGCCATATGATTTAGGAGGTTCTGCCATAGCTGGTATCGGAGCCAGGTTGTTATTAAAAAGAGTTGTTGTAGTATCTTTTGTGAAAACTTCAAAAGTTTTGAGTCAAATAATTTTAACTTGATTATTTTGGGTCTAAATTGCTTATTCCTTGTCTATGATTCTTTCTATCGACCCTTATTCTGATTTTACAAAGTGTGGTGGAGGAATAGTATATTATATTGCCCTATGTTATAAAGGTTAATTATATGAAAGTATTGCTTTCTCTTACGTTTAGATCGTAAGTTCGATCATGCATCATGCTTAATTAATCTGTTTAATTACCTTCCCCTTTAAGGTGGTTTGGGATAAGTAGTATCAATCCTTTTTCATGCTAACCTTTAGATTTCTCCTTATCTATCCTTATCCTTTATGACCTATCTTGCTTCAGGATGGCCCTTACTAAGCAAACTCCTCGTAAGAGCACTGCACCAAAGGGGGTACCTCGACATCAATTAGCCCCCAAATACGAGATTGGCGAAAGCAGTAGCAATCCGCATCCGGATCCGCAAGCTGAAATAGCAAGGCTTAGGTCCGAGTTGGAGAGGGCTGAAGCCGACAGGATTGAAGAGGCCGTCGAAATTACTCAGTTGAGGCGATCCAGGAAGCATATGAAGCACCAAAGAAATGATGCTTGGGCACGAGAAGATGTAGCAAATAATTGTATCCAAGAACTTGAGGATTATGCGAAAGATTTGGAGGAGTATGCGGAGGAAGCTGATGATGAGTGTGTGAGGTTGAATAACTTATTGGATCCTGAATATCAAAGACAGGCGGTCCAAGATGACCTTGGTCTTGTAATGGGTCAGGATGAGGAAGAGGAAGACCCTGAAGAACTAGAGTCTGTCGATGATGATGTCATCGATGAAGAAGATTTTATGGAAGAAGAAGATCCAGAGATAGTAGAGGAAGAGCCTGAAGAGGCAGAAGATCCTAAAGAGGAAGAGGATCCTAAGGAGGATGAATAAGAAGATTGGAAGTAAGATGTGTAATATATCTTTTTCCTGCTTTCTAAAGCCTAGTAGGTGTGGGAAGTCTTGCCGGAGTGTAGACTGTTGTAGCAAAAATAATATAAGTGTGTTGCACCTTTGTAATATCTCCTTATGAAACCCCATAAGGTTTTGTGAATAAAGTATAGATTGTTTATCATCAGATGCCTGCTCACACCCGTTCTCGTAATGCTGCTGGTCCATCTCATGATGGAGGTGATATCCCAAATCCTCCACCAGTTCCACCCACTCTAGCTGATGCAGTTGCAGCATTAGTTAATGCAACGACAATGATGGCTCAAAATCAGAATCAGAATGCCAGGCAGGGAAATCATGGTCGGAACAATAGAAATGAAACCACATATGTGGATTTCACAGACACCCGTCCTCTGGTTTTCACTAGGGTAGATGAACCCATGGAGGCCGATGATTGGCTCCGCACTATGGAGCAGAAGTTTGGACTGATCGAGTGCACAGAGTATCAGAAGCCCATGTTTGCAGCCCAGCAGTTGAGAGGAACTGCAGGAGCCTGGTGGGTCAATTTTGTTGCTGCTCAGCCTGAAGGCCATCGTATTACTTGGACTGAGTTTTGTGAAGCCTTTCGAGCACATTTTATTCCTGAGGGAATCATGACCATAAAGCTTGAAAATTTTCTTTCTCTAAGGCAAGGTGACATCTCGATAATGCAATATTTTGGCAAATTCAATCACTTGTCTCAATATGCGTCAGACTATGTTAGTACTAACCGTAAAAAGAAAGTGTTTCCTCAGAGGTCTGAATAGTAAAATTCAGAGAATGATGACTGGAAATCCCAATGCCACTTTTCATGAGGCGGTGAATATTGCTATATCTTATGAAGATAAGAATCGTCAGCATTTGGAAACTAAGAAGAAGAAAAGTGTAAACTCTGGATTTTCTGGTGGCAACCCAAAGTGCCAGAAAATAATCTATCATTCTCAGAATCATTTCCGTCCGCCTTATCGTCCACCACAATACCAAGCACAGCAATAGGCATTCGCTCGTCCTGCTGCTAATCTTTCATATCCACGACAGCCGAATGCCCCTGGTATTCGTAACCCCAATTTCCAGCCACCAATCTTCCCATGTTACAACTGTGGTAAGCCTGGTCATTTTTCACGAAACTGCCCGCATCCGAGGCAGTATAACTCTTATGTCCCTAGGACTTTTGCACCACAACAACAACCACAGAATCAGCATAAGGCAGGAAATCAGAAGGTACTGAATAGTAAGAATAAGAAGAAGTCTGGTAGAGTGTTCTACACTCAAGTTGGGTAAATTCCAGAAGGAGAGCCCATCATGATGGGTACGTTTTCTGTTGCTGATCATCCTGTAATTCTGCTTTTCGATTCTGGTGCATCTCATACATTCATTAATGGTACATTTGTTAAGACACATGAAATTCCAATAATGGGGACAAAAGAACAGTTCTTTATACAATCGCCTGGAGGGCGTATGTGTACTAAAAAAATGGTACATGATGTGCCAGTAAGTTTGGGTGGGTACATTTTTCCCACTGATATGATAATATTAAAGGATCAAGATATAGATGTGATCCTAGGTATGAATTGGATGAAATGGCATGGTGCTGTGATAGACATCCTGAATAGAACTGTGAGATTGAACATACCCAATTGCAAATCTCCACTTCTTATCCAACTTCTGACACTTAAGAGGACTGTTCAAAAGGTATGTGTAACTTCAGTAAAAGAGATTGAGGATATACCAGTGGTTTGTGAGTTTCCAGATGTATTTCTCGATGAGTTACCGGGTTTACCTCCTGATAGGAAGGTGGAGTTTAGAATTGATTTGAAGCCTGGTACTGCTCCAATATCCAGAAGAGCTTACCGGATGGCACCACCTGAGTTAGCAGAACTCAAAACTCAATTACAAGAGTTACGGGATAAAGGTTTTATTCAACCTAGCTCGTCACCCTGGGGATGCCCTGCTCTCTTTGTGAAAAAGAAAGATCAAAGTTTGAGGTTATGTGTGGATTATCGTCCCTTGAATGAGGTAACAATCAAGAATAAGTACCCTCTACCCCGCATTGATCTGCTTTTTGATCAATTGGCGGAAGCCAAGGTGTTCTCTAAGATTGATCTTCGATCCGGGTATCATCAAATTAAGATTCGCTCGGAAGATATTCTAAAGACTGCTTTTACCACTCGGTATGGTCTGTATGAATATTTGGTCATGTCTTTTGGACTTACCAATGCACCGGCCTATTTTATGTATTTGATGAACTCAGTGTTCATGCTAGAACTTGATAAGTTTGTGGTTGTCTTTATTGATGACATATTGATATATTCCAAAAATGAAGAAGAACATGCCGAACACCTTAGAATTGTTCTGCAGCGTTTAAGAGAACATCAACTGTATGCCAAGTTTAGCAAATATGAGTTTTGGTTAAAGGAAGTGAAATTTCTTGGATATGTTTTATCAGACAAGGGTGTTGCCGTTGATCCTAGTAAAGTACAAGATATACTTGATTAGGAACCATCAAAGCTGGTGCATCAAGTTCGAAGTTTTTTGGGAATGGCGAGTTATTACCGTCGTTTCATACCTAATTTTTCAAAGATATCAAAACCCATAACTGAGTTGTTAAAAATGATGTTAAGTTTGTTTGGTCATCCGCATGTGAAGAGGCATTTCAGAAATTAAAGAAATTAATGACTACTGCCCCTATCCTAGCATAGCCAAACATTGAGAAGTCGTTTGATGTTTATTGTGATGCTTCTGGTATTGGTATTGGATGTGTGTTGATGCAAGAGAGGAGAGTTATTGCTTATGCTTATAGACAGTTGAAGAAACATGAGGAGCATTATCCCACACATGATTTAGAGTTAGCAGTTGTTGTCCATGCATTAAAAATATGGCGACATTATCTGTGGGGTAATAAATATAATATTTACAGTGATCACAAGAGTTTGAAATACATATTCACTCAAGATGAGTTGAATATGAGGCAAAGGAGGTGGTTAGAACTAATCAATGATTATGACTTGGAAATATATTACCATCCTGGTAAAGCAAATGTAGTTGCTGATGCACTTAGTCGCAAAAGTCATTGTCATTGTTTAACAGTGAAGCACTTGGATATCTCTATATGTCACGACATAGAAAAGTTGGGTATAGAGATGGTGCAGCAAGGAAGTTTGTCTAACATTGCTGTTGAGACAACCCTCAGAGATCAAATTATTGCTGCACAGAGGAGTAATAAAGGCATTAAACACATTAAAAGGAAAGTTAGAAGAGAAAAGATTTCTTGTTTCACAATTGATGAAGCAGATGTCTTATGGTATAAGAATCATCTGGTCATACCAAAAGATCCTGAGTTGCGACAAAAGATCCTTGATGAAGCACATCTTTCAAAGTTTTCTATTCATCTAGGAAGTAATAAGATGTATCATGATTTGAAACAGAAATTTTGGTGGACCAAGATGAAGATAGAAGTTGCTAAGTATGTGGCTCAGTGTGATACTTGTCAGAAAGTCAAAGCTGTGCATTTGAAGTCAGCAGGAGAACTTCAACCATTACCCATTCCAGCTTGGAAATAGGAAGATATCAGCATGGATTTTATAGTGGGTCTACCCAGGACAACAAGAGGTTTTGATTCAATTTGGGTTATAGTGGATCGACTCACAAAAACGGCACATTTCCTTCCAGTTCAAAGTACAAATTCAGCCTCACAATATGCCAGACTGTATTTTGAGCGTATCATAAGTCTTCATGGAGTACCAAAGACCATTGTTTCTGATAGAGGCACGCAGTTTGTCTCCCAGTTTTGGAAACATTTACACAAGTCTTTAGGTACTGACCTTTTGCACAGTACAGCCTACCATCCCCAAACAGGAGGTCAGACTGAAAGAGTAAATCAAATACTTGAAGATATGTTGAGAGCATGTGTTCTTAATTTTCTAGAAAAATGGGATGAGTGTTTACCTTTAGCAGAGTTCTCTTACAACAATAGTTATCAAGAAAGCATAAAAATGGCACCATTTGAAGCATTATATGGTCGCAGATGTAGAACTCCGTTAAGTTGGTCCGAACCTAGAGAAAGAAGATTCTTCGGAGTTGATCTTGTAAAAGAAACTGAAGCCAAAGTTAAGCAGATACAACAAAATATAAAGGTGGCACAATCTTGGCAAAAAAATTATGCGGACCAAAGACGTCGACCATTGTGGTTCAATAAGGGAGATCACGTGTATCTAAAGGTGTCGCCCATGAAAGGAGTTACCCGATTTGGAGTCAAGGGTAAATTAGCACCTAGATACATTGGACCATTTCTAATTATAGAAAGATGTGGACAATCAGCATATCGTCTGCAATTACCTGAACAATTGTCGGCTGTACACAATGTGTTCCATGTGTCCCAACTCAAGAAGTGTCTACGTGTACCAGATAAAGTTGTTGATGTTGAAGGTATTGAACTTGAACCTGACTTGACTTACTCCGAGTATCTAATTCGAGTTTTGGATTGGAAAGATCGGGTTACTAGAAGCAGAACAATCAAGTGGTACAAAATACAATGGGATCAACATTCAGAGGAAGAAGCCACTTGGGAATCAGAAGATTATTTGTTAGAAAATTTCCCGGAGTTTTATGCTTCAATCTAAGTGATAATTCCTTCTACGAGTTGTAACTTCTCTATGTGAGTGGTACAATTCCTTTCCCTTATAAATTTAGTTGAATTGTGTTTTCCTGACACATTTCCTTTTCCATTACTCCACTCAAGGCTTTAAATCTCAGGACGAGATTTCTTTAAGGGGGAAAGGCTGTAACACCTCTGGTGTTATATTAACTAAAACATGCCATGTCATCATATGCACTGCAAAGCATTCATGTTTAAGTCAACCTTAATATGCATTAACTAAAACAAGTTTATATTTCATAGGTTGATTGTGTTTCTGGAATGTTTTGTCACATGAAATAATAAAACCCTACTTTTG
The DNA here is from genome assembly GCA_023333625.1 of Bothriochloa decipiens. Lineage (NCBI taxonomy): Eukaryota > Viridiplantae > Streptophyta > Magnoliopsida > Poales > Poaceae > Bothriochloa > Bothriochloa decipiens. The sequence goes on along the minus strand of CM041644.1, from coordinate 31,796,131 downwards.
AATGTCATCGCAAATACTTGGGTTATATTCTATGTACTTGAGGTGCAAACTGTGTTTACACTAGTGTCAAGCATAGTGTATAAACCTAAGTTCAACCCTTAAAAATTTGTTTCCATATTTGAAGTTGAATTTGGGTTTCAAAGCTTATTCCAAAGCCTTGTAATTCAAATTTAAATTCAAATTGGAAAGCTATAAAGTGCTTTTCGAAAGTCAATTTGGTCAACCAAGGGTGTCATTGGGTCAATGACCTAAAAATGTCCTTGGATGATGTTTGTGATCACTAATGACCAACCAATTAAGTTAGAAACCAAATCGAGTTTGAATTCTATTCCACAAACCCTTTATTCTAAAACATAGTTTTACCCCCTTTTCGCTAATTCAAAATCTATAAAGAATTTGGAGATACTCTAAAAAGATAGTTTGTACATCTTGACAAGAGCTACAAAGTTGGCATATAAAGTTTTCAAGTTTCCAAAATAAATTTCAAATGAATTTGAAAATACAGTTTTTTAGCATTTGTCCCCTTTTGATTTTAAAACCATAATTCAAAAATTATGCATAATCTTGGAAAACTTTGTGTATGAAAAAGGTTTGGTTTGGAAAGTTAAACATTTCATAGTTTTGAAGATTTTCAAGTTTAATTGAAAAATTAAAATTAATTTCAAATGTTTGTTTCTAGGGTTTTATCCCCTCTTTTGAATTTGAATTCAAATTTCAAAATCTAGATAGAATTTGGGGATGCCAGTTAAAGCAAAAGTGTAGCTCTTGAAAAGTTATGCAAATGATACTTTTTGGATATTTTTAAGTTCTTATATAAATTTTGGAGTAATTTATATTTTTAAATGGATGGCAATTCTGTAATTTTCTCAAACAGTACCGAAACCTATCGTCGGCCGCCATCGCCGGCTTCTCAACCCGCGCCGTCGTCCATCGTCGCGAATATCTCAGTCGCCAGCTCGCTCCAAACACCCAAAACTTCGCCGTCATCGTGTCGCCCGTCCGTGCGTCACCTTTGGCCTACAAATACCGGTCGGTCGCCGCCGTTTTTCCTCTTTCTTCTCCTCGTCGCCATCGCCGACGACCTTGCTCCGCCATCCGAATTCGCCACCGTCACTCCATCATCACCCGATTGCTCTTGCCAATAGCTCCGTCACATCTTTGCGGTCATTTTGAGCTAGTTCGTGCTTGCTCTCCTCGCCCGAGCTGCCCGCGCGCCGTCGTCTTCTCCACGGCCGGTCGCCGAGCCGCCGCAAGTTTTTTCGCCGTCGACCGCCGCACAGGGTGAAAATATATTATCCTTAACCCCGCTATCATATTCTCCATGCTATCCTGCTTCTCATGAGCATCTTGGCTGGCTGGATGGTGCACAGGAACTCCGGTGACGCCGTCCTTGCCATCGGAGCGCCGCCGCCGTCATCACCGCCGCCGTCCGCAGCTCAGCCCAGCCGCTCCGAGCCTTCGTTAATGTGTGCATCAGCACCGTGGTGAGCTCCTGCATCTGTCTGCGCTATTAATTTCATCTTTCCCGCATGGTAGTCGCCGGCCACCGTAGCTCGCCGCTGGCTCAGCGTTGCCAGCGCCACCGCGCGCGTAGCCATCGTGGCTGGAGTTCTAGTTTGGCCTCATTTAGTTGCCAAACAAGTTCGCCTGAGTGCGTTGCGTGTGTCCGTGTGGTCGTTATCTCTGGAAACAGCTCCGGTGAGCTCCGCCGCCGCGCCCGAGCTCCGCCGCGCCGCCATGGCCGCCGGCGTGGGTGCCGCCGCCGCTCCGCCTCGCCATTAGCTACCTTGATCGTCTCCCCGTGCCAAGCTGAGCACAACGGTTCAAGTCCGATCGTCGGAGACCTTGCCGACGGCGAGTAATCGCTGGTCAACCGCCGGCGGGCCGTCGGTCAGCGCGGGAGTACCGTGCCGATTTTTATTTTTCTATTTTCAAAAAATGATTTAAATGCTATTTTCTTTGAAAAATCATAGTAAATCATATATAGCTCCAAAAATTCTGAAAATTTTTGTGAGTGTTCTTTATGATATCATCTACCTAGAAAAAATATGAAATGCCAAATTTGATATTATTTCCTAAATATGAAAACCCTAATGAGTTTTATAAGTGAAGTTTTGTTGGCTTGTAACTTTATCGTGAAGAAAAGTTGTACTCGATCCCTTAATCTGATCATGCATCCATCAAGCATCATGTTTACTATTCCATTATGTTAAAACATATTAATTATCGAATAGTTTTCGTTAACGGAGAGTTAACATTGTCGCACCAGATCCCAAGGACGAGCAGATTCAGGAATCGGGAGTTGATCCAAAGTTCGAGACTGTCTACCCGGAACATCAAGGCAAGCCCCGGAAGCATTCAAACCCTATTCTATTTATAAAAGTTTTATCGCTTCAGCTATGATATGTTGCATTAAGTAATAGGAGTTGAGTGAAAACCCACCAATTGCATTACCTGTCTTATTTCCTTATTCCTTGTTACCTGCTTTAGAAGATAAGTAGTAACGCTTAGCCCTGCTTAATTAGTTAAGTGTTCAAAGGCAAAAGAATGAAAAAGATGAGATTGATTTTTCTTTGTTGGAATCTTGATATTAGTAATAAATTGAGTCCGGACGGCTAACTTGCACTGGGAATGGAGTCCCTCTGTAGTGTTTCCGTCTGTTGATGCCCTAGGTCCCGTCCGTTGGTGAACTGGTGATATTGAGAATTTAGAAATCCATATGCATGAAGTGGTATTCGGTGGGCCAGAGTTTCCATGCTTATCATGGAGTGACATATAGTGGGCCAGAGTCCCCACATATGTCATAGTGTGTTTTACTGTGGGGTTTAAGTTCCCACGTATCTCGGTATGCTGGACCGAAGAGCTCACGTGTATCATGTGGTGATATATGGCTGCGGTTGTTATCCCGGTATATCGGTTCATCTGGGGTGCATCGGAGTTAAAGTCTCCGGTATTCCAGTGACGTAGGTCCCAACTGGGTATGAAAATGGATTCGAAACGCCGTTGCTTCTCGGAGAAGAAGACTCGATCGATGTTCATCATCGTAGTAACAACTTAAACAATGATTAAGGTTTAATAATGAAGTTGGTTGGTAATTGGAGCTAGATCCAAGCAAACTTTTCTTTCTGTTAAGCCTTTCCGCAAAATTTCTTACCTCTTACAAGCCTTACCTTATCCCTCTAGCCTGCATTTCTTGAGTCTCCACCCCTCTTTTTCGTCGGGTCAGTCTTGTTGAGTACTTTTGTACTCAGGGTTTGTTGAACCCTTGTTGCAAGTGAGCATCATGGGCAGGAATGCTTCGCATCCTGCTGCATGACAGTCGTCGAGGAAAGTGACGACGAGTAAGATGTTTAGCTCTTGGGCAGAGCTTGTCGTTTGGTATTGTAATAAAGTTATCTACTGCTACCCCACTACTATTATGGTTTGTACAATCTAAACTTATGGTTGTAAATATTTGAAACTCAAAGGTTTGTAAACTTATGTTATTGTAAGTCTTCCGCTATTTGACTCCGATGTATATTATTTATATCAAATTGTTGTAATACTGTAATGTCTCTTTATAACGATTGATCCTGCTCGGAGAATCGTGGATGATTCGGGATTTACCTGATAGACTTTTTAAGTCGTATGAAACACAGTCATGGTTATTTGGAGTCTGTTTAGACAATAATCATGCGTGTGGGCCATATGATTTAGGAGGTTCTGCCACAGCAATCCCAGCAACGCATCGGGGAAGAAAGCACGCATCGGTGGCCAATACCAGGCGTACAAGGGAGAGGGCCCCAACCACGGGGGACACAGACGACGTGGTTGTGCTGGACGAAGTAGAAGCAGTGCGATAGCGACACATCAGCGAGTGAAGCTCAGCGACTATGCGAAGGTCGACGAGCTAGGCCCAGCGACAACGAGGGTGTAGTTGCAGTTCGATGACGTAGACCCAATCAGCAGGACGAAGACCTTGTGTAGATGAAAGCGGGGACACGTCGGCAAGCACCGCCCAGCGACGACGCGAGACACAACCGTCGATGCACAGGGGAAGGCGATGTAGATGCAATGACGATGTGGACACACGGGCGGCGGTGCTGCGGCTCGATGAGGCGATACAGCAGCAACCCTGTTGCTCGGAGAAGATGCGCGTAGTACTCGGCGATGGTGTCGATGCCGATGCCAGAATAGTTCGCACGAGGTCGACGGGTGGTGGGCGACTCAATCCCGATCAGTGATCGGGCAAACAAAAAATACAGCATCAGTAGATCAGGTGTACCCAGCGTGAAGGCACGGCGACGGCGGTGCAACCTCATCAGGCCGCGCTCCCCTCAGCGACTGTACGCCTCGGCACAGCTCGTCCCGACCTGCGAGCAGGGCTCAACGATGGCGCGGGTAGCGGCCGAAGACGAACGGGGTGCACGGTGGGGCGTGGACGTGCAGGGTCGAAGACGCCGACATAGATCGACGTGGTGGAGATGGGCAGATCCGCCTGGCTATAGCTGCACGTCAGATCTGGCTACCTCCATGGCAACGCAGGGTCCGGGAGTGAGGCCGGGCCTGGCCGCCACCACGGTGGCACGGGACGAGGCGAGATCTAGCAGCCTCCATGCGGCGAAGATCAGAAGGCGTTGACGACAACAACCCAACGACGGGCCTAGGAACGAGGTGGCGGCGGCCCGGTGATGACGTAGGGGAGATCCCGATCTGCTGCGCGACGACGACAATGGCTGCCGGATCAATAGGATCGGGCGCCTAAATGGGGGGCGCTGCCCCCGGCGGAGAACGGCCTCTCCCCAGGGGCGCGCGGTGCGGAAGCGGCGGCGGCTAGGGTTAGGATCTAAACCTAGGCGAATGATACCATGAAAGAGAATATAATAATTAGTGAAAATAATTGGATATATTACATTGGGTCTTATAGGCTGATTATATAGAGTACATAGGACTAACACCCCATATGGATAGACAATGTGGTATTATTCCTAATACTCTAACATGGGAGATCTTTTCTTCAACAAGAGTCAAGGTTTTCAAGAAAAAAAACATAACAAAACCAAAAAACAAGAAACAAGGTCAACATTGTTAGAGAAAACATTTTCATAGTCGTTGTGGAACTACAACTGCAAAGATAAGGTCGATTGTAATAGTCAGTGACTATTTTTGTATTGCAAAATCCAACAAAATTAATGTGTGCGTCACAATAAGTTTGCTAGAAAGACTAATAATTACTAATCAAGGTATTATAATTGGCTTTCAAAACAAAGCGGTTGTAACTGTGTACCCCCTCCATTTAGGAAAAGCCAAAAAGGTATAACAGTCGATTTGGTATCTAAACGAACTACGGTATATCCATATTTTCTAATTGTGACGTTATGTTATTCTATAATACTCTAATGACGATATGTTACTGTATTCTATAATGCTGACCTTTCCATTTTGCTCCTTCCTATCAAATTATATACCAATTACCAACTGATGTAATATGGTCCGGTTTGTTTTAATTCGGTATCAAACAAGCTTACTTATAAAGGAGTGAAACTCATCATAGCTTACTTAGACAAGGCCTTGTCTAGCATTACCGTACCAATCGTCACCATCATGTCCCTTCTTCTTCATGTTGTACGGCTACTTTAGGTTTAGTACGGGGCTCTGGAGTTGAGCCTGTACGCGCTTGGTGAGGGAGGTAACAATAATAACCATAAACTTGGTTTTGTGAAGGAGTTAACTGCCACAATGGATGTACTATGTTTGGCCGGTTGCTGGTCGGACTTGGAGAAGAAGATGGTTTTCAAGGCCATCTAATATTGCATGGCCTTAGGTAACCCTCCCAAAAAGGAATGGTAGATATACATTGTTTTCATACTAATTTGTGTTTGTGACTTGTGATACTGGAGGTCTTGCTCTAGATGTACTCCATTTCAAGATGAGCTAAGCATCAAATTCTAATTTAGTTTCTATCTGCATCTAAAATTCAAAGAAGCGAAGTCTAGCTCCCCCCCAAATTTGTTCCCAAATTCCTGCCAGGCTCAATTTAGCAAACCAAATAGGGCCTGATTGACTTTGTGTGTGTCCTCAGATTGAATCATTAATGATTTCCTCTACAATATAAACTTTGCTATTTTTATGACATACATGGAAAACCGTATCATGCACAGTTTGGTATATGGAAAACCGTCCCGCTACAACCTGTATCATGGATATGTGCCGGTTTCATTTGATTTTTATAATAACTAGGAACAAAATAGCTATCCATTCAAACTTTTGTACCACTGGTCATACTGAATTTGAGTCTTCCGCACAAAATTGGTGCACCTTCTGAACAACTGACATTATTTAAGAATGCGTACTTACCGTCATAGGTTTGTAATTATGAGCCACTCTCTAAATTCGTCATCTAGAGACCCTAACAAAAACTTAATATCATGTAAGTTTATCCTACATTTCTCTAACAGTTTACTTAAACAATAACAGCCATGGAGGAGTCAAACATTCAACAAATAGCTCCTGCTTCGTACAAAATTTGGCATTACACTATTCAGAATGCAGGCCTCGTTGTTCAGCTAGACTTCTCCATTCAATATTTACCTGCCTTTGTGTGCAGCCCATAGACTGTAAATCCTGAAATACGCAAGTTTCTTTAGACGTTCGAACATTGGCTGCTCCGTGAATCTTTCATGTTCTAAGTGCTCCTACTTTATTCACTATGACGGTCTTCATTTTGGACTACGTACCACAGTATTACCACTATATCAAATTTAAAGGGGATTCACATAATTTTTTCTTATGATAGTCGAATAAGTCGCAGGCTTATGATACATGTGAATTGTGCTTCACCTAAGACACATTTTCTGTCTGTCTGTAGAGTTCCAGTTCCTGGATGTTTTCTTCTTCCTCTGATTAAACGTCTTCCATAATGTTGTTACTAATGTACGGAGTACTGCTACAGGGTCGAACCATTTTAGCCTATTTGCTTGTGCTTGCTTTTCTTTTTTGGTCACCAGCATTTGAATCCGTAACATTATGTAAGGTCATTCATGCTAGTATCTAATCTAATATAAAAAATAAGTATGTGCATAGCATATATATTGCTAAATTACAGAGAACCAATTAAGCTAAAAAAATGGTACATGAGAAACAATGACTACTTATATATTACATTAAATTGAAAACTCGCTCCATCGTTTCTGTCACAGAATCTATGTGCTTGGTGAGCACCACAGCAGATTGGCGCATTCAGAAACATATAGGTCGGGCATTCCATCGAACAAAATTGGCGAGCGCGGTCCTTGCATGCTTGCAGATGCTGCTCTCGGGCATTGCAGAGCAGCAGAAGCGGCACACAGTTATGAGGTTGTGGTAGGCAGCCAGCGACGAATGTACGGCACCACCGCACCAGCGCCTTGTCGTAGACCGGCACAACCGTGGCGATCATGGCGAACGCCGACAGCGAGAAGATGGACGCCGGCGGGAGCTCCAAGTGCGGGCCCGAGCGCCACCATCACGCTGCCCTGGTTGATAGAGAAGGTCGACACCTGCGCCACCGCCATGCTCGAGGTTTAGCGTGCACGCCCGGCAGTGTCGGCGACGACGTTGAGTGTCGAGCCATTGGTCAGCCCAGCGCACCCGCTGCACCTCTGCCTACTCGCCGCCGACGATGACCGCGACCTGCTGGTGATCGACGAATCGGCGACGGCGGTTCCTGGGCCCTACGCGCGCGTAGCTGTTGCCTGTCGGGTGGCTTCCGATCGAAGGATGGAGACTTAACGTGGAAGCAAACGTCGTCAGACGAGAATAGGAAACACGGAGCAGATTGGACGGACCCAAGGCCCCACACACATTCCCTCTCGCCTGGACGCCATCCTCTCGCCTCCCCCGCCCGCCGCCACAACCGCCCTCGATCCACTCCCTCGAGCCTCCCCACAGCCGCCGCCGTCCCCGCAGCCGCCGCTGCCGTCCGAGATGACGAGGCCAAAGAGGCGGTGGGAGGTGAACGCCCCACGCGCCGGGAGGTTTACCCCTGCGCATGCCTCCTCGGCCGCGCCCCCGTCAACGGAGGTGAAGCAGGAGGCCATCGCGGCCGCCCCGCCGGGGTTGACGAGGAAGGACGGGATGCCGTCGGCGTCCCCCCCTTCATCCGACGAGGGCCGCGGTGGAGAAGTTCATCAACTGCACTGTGGACAACGAGAAGAGGTGCCTTCCATGCCTCCGCACGACCTATACCTGCGCCGAAACCGCCGCTGGGATCTCTGGCCAGGCATGATTCCCCTGATCTGTTAGAGAAATTTCAATATATAGGACTCAATTCGCGTGCCTTTCAAGATTTGTTATTGCTTCCGATCTGTTATTGCTTTGCGTTTTGCAGAAGCCGCCAGAAATGGACCGCATGTTCGGAGGAGCAGTTGATGGATCCAACGAAGAAATAACCCCACTCAGCGCTGGGAGCAATGTCAGGAGGAGCAGCGCACGCAGCACTGGATCCAGCCCGAACGAGAAGTCAAGGAGCCCAGGACCAGAAGAAGTTACGTGGTCCATGCTCAATTACTTGAGCGAACTTGTGGAGAATTTGCAGAACAAATGGGGCACTAGGGAGAAAGCACGCCAGGAAAAGCGGAAGGAACTGGAGAGGAAGGTTATACAAGTGCAGCAGTTGGCTATAGAGTGTGGTGCAGATGAGGATACCCCAGATCTGTGGATTGGTGTGCTGGAGATCCTCCATTCCGAATGTGCGACCAAGTTCTTCCTCAGGGCCGACCCAGTCGGAAGGATGGCCATCATTAAGTACTATGCCAGTGTCTATGGGTGCCTGGGTGGATCGCAGCCACGTAACATCCGAAGAAAATCGCTCCTTAAGGTATGTTCTTGGCCATTGTCTTGATGAGATCCTTCCTTTTCAAACATCGAAGTTCCTTCCTGGCCAAATCAATATTGCCCTAACTTAATTAGTGCTGTTGTTATTGGAACAGGACTACCATCGGCCACTAGGCCCTCTTATCCATGCAATCGAACTTAATGTAGTATTGTGAACCATTTGAACTATGTTTGTGATATTTGTTATTAGAAGTATGTTTGTTATGTCTGTGGTTTGAACATCTTTAATGTAGCAGGGTTGTTGAACTTGTCAGCGATGTTTCTTATTATATTTAAAATATGTGCGTTTTGTGAATGTGAGTTTTTCCCATATATAGAGTCGAAGAAGTACTGACGGTTTTTTTTTTTTGATTTGCACAGAGGGATAAAAAACCTGCTGAGGATTCTGAAATGTTCCTAGAGAATAATCCAGTTGGATTCAGTTGCGGTATGTATGAGTATGCTACGCATCTGGAGAAGTACTGCAATAGGGCTGAGTATAGGAAACCACCCTTGACTAGGTTGGAATGGGTAGAGAGGAAGTTGGCCAATAGTACTGCACAACATGTTTAGAATGAGCCCAACTATGCAACTATGTTCTATAGGCTGGATGATTTATTGACAAAAAAATATGGCCTTAAATCTACAACCAAGTCTACCTCTATTGAGGCTCTAGGAATGTTCCTTTGGATCCTTGGGTGCTCCACAATCAGTTAGGCAAGCTGAGGACTGATTTGTGAGATATCTAGGCACAGTTCACTACCTTTTTGACAGTGTTGAAGTCCGTGCTCAAGCTTGCCAACGAGATCATTAAACCTCGGGTTCAGCACTAGGCATGCCAGGGTGAGGTATCCCGAATTCAAGAATTGCATAGGGCCTATAGATGGCACTCACATTCCTTTGGTGGTGCCAACTGATAAGTTTGTTCAGCACCTGTGTTGCTGCAGCTTGGTTCTGTTCATGATATTAGAGTGTTTGATGGTGCAATGGCAACATACACCAATGTCTTTCCTCATCCACCTATAGTACACACCTAGCTGGTAGTTCATTACAGTTTTCTAATTGAAACACTCGACACTTACAGGTACTTCATCTAGGAAAGTACTACCTGGTGGACGCCGGCACAAACCGTCCCAGTTACCTTGCTCCTCAAAAGGGAAGCAAGTATCATCTTCAAGACTTTCAAAACGCAGCAAGAAAACCACATCTTAGAAAGGAGATATTCAACTATGTGCATTCATCTCTTAGAAATGTCATCGAAAGGGCCAGCCACCATGTCTTCCTGCGCCTATGAATGCATTTTGTGACTCCATTGCGCTTGGGCTAATGAATAGGTCTTGACAAATGTGTATGTTTGAGGACATGCTTTATGTACTTGTTTGGCATATATCAGGGACATCTGGATAGCATGGTCCACAGCTGCAGTGATGATACCCCAATGTTTGTCTCCCTCTAAACTGAAAATAAGTTGCACTGGTACAAATAGATAATGATACCTTTTCTTCTACAACATTCCTTGTGGTCTTGAACAGAACTTAGGATCACAGAATTGTTGTGAAGTTGGACCTACTGCCTATTCATTCTCGTCGTCAAGATGGCATGATTGTATTATGACAACTACTTCATATTATTTTTTCATTTAATTAGCCCATCCTCATGCTTCTCTCAGAGAAACAATAACCAATAACTAGAAACGAAACTCCCATACATAGCACAACCTGTTCTATAAATTAGAGTTCCTTACAAGTCAGTGATGAAGCTAGAAACTCAGTGTCATTCAGAGGCCATCCCTGCAGCTGCCCCCCACCCCACCTACTCTTGGAAGCACACAAAAATATAGCTTATATTATATAATATATCCCAAGTTCTGTTCATAGTTTGACAGAAGAAGTTTCAGTTCTAGTGCAAAAAATCATCTCTCAATAGAGATGGTTCAGAACCTCCATCTACTCTTCCTGATTCTTTTCATTGCCTTAAACCTTCAAAGTGTTCTCTCATGGAGGATGCAGAATTCTAGAAATGATATTAGTGATGATCAATGCCCCCCACAACCCCACCCTTTAGGTATGTGCAAGGCACGAGTGGCAGCTTATGGCTATCCATGTGAAGAATATCACGTAACAACAGATGATGGCTATATTCTTAGCTTGAAGAGGATCCCTCATGGTCTTTCTAGCACTAGTAACTCGACGAATGGTACGAGGACACCAGTACTACTATTCCATGGGCTGCTGGTGGTAAGCACATTGTTGAACATAACACATGTGATCCAAATCCTATTCATAGCTGGAAAAAAATGACTTTGCTGATTGGGCAGGATGGTTTCTGTTGGGTACTGAGTACACCAAAACAATCACTAGGCTTCATTTTGGCTGACGGTGGGTTTGATGTTTGGATCGCCAACTGTCGTGGAACAAAGTCCAGTCGCAGACATACCACCCTCACCCCAGAAGACCCGGTTACATTCGCATCTCTAGCTCTAATTTGATCAAGAAACAGTATGTCAAAATATTTCACTAAAACAATACTGGTCCTCTTTGGCTTTGCAGGCTTTTTGGGACTGGTCATGGGACCAACTTTCTGATTATGATCTTCCTGCTGTACTTCAGTTTGTGTATAACCAAACAGGAGGCCAGAAAGTCCACTATATTGGTCACTCCCTGGTAATCATGCATATGGCCTTATTATTATTTAGTAACCATCGAGACGGGTCTTGAAACTGGGAGAAGATGCTGAAACTTTTGCTCTCTTTTTCTAGGGGACTTTGATTATGCTTGCAGCCCTCTCAGATAACAAGGTAACAGACGTAGTGCGATCAGCCGCGTTGCTCTGCCCAATTGCTTATCTGAACAGGATGAAATCAAGGCTTGTCTTGCTTGCGGCTCGAATCTTCCTTGCAGAAGTAAAGCCCAACCCTCAACCCCATGTTTTAGAATGTCCATGTTCAGTGTTTTGTATCTATGTTTCTGTATCATGCAGGTAATTCACATGCTAGGTTATCACGAGTTCAATCATCTTGGGTAGGCATCTCTTGTACAACTTCATGTGTTTCTTATCAGGAAGAAGATAGGTGCACATAATACTAGCTCAATCCTAGAAAGTTGATTGCTACAAAATGTTGTACTGCATTACAGGCGAGTAGCACAAGAACTGTTAGGGCAAGTCTGCGTCGACCCAGATGTCGATTGTGATGATTTATTTTCAGCTGTAGCAGGTAGCAGTGTTACTTCCGTCTTAGTTAATTTACTCCAAACAAATCTATAAAACGCTAATACTTTGGCTGTGATCATACTAACTGTGGTTTTTATGAATTTGATCTCCTGACGGAAGGACCGGACTGCTGCCTCAATGCTTCGACTACATGCATCTTCCTGCAGCACCGGCCACAATCAACCTCTGTCAAAAACATGATCCACATGTCGCAGCGTAAGAATCTTTATCAGAAACGAAGGAATAATCTGTCGCCCAAACAAAGAGCCCAGCTGCTTGCTTATGTAAAATTTATTTATGTCACAAAGTGGTCAGGAAATCTTCGATCAGAAAGTACGACTACGGGAGCGACAAGGAGAATATGAAGCACTACAATCAGACACGGCCCCCGGCATACGAGCTCTCGTCCATCCCGAGGCACGTCCCCTTGTTCCTCACCCATGGCGGCCAGGACTTCCTCGGCGACGTCCCTGACTCCAGGCAGCTCCTGCGGACGCTCATCAGGAAGCATGACAGCGATGACATCGAGGTGCTGTACATGCCTGACTATGCGCACGGCGACTTCGTCATGGGCTACAATGCTCCACAGCTCATATACAAGCCCATGGTGTAATTCTTCCAGCGTCACTGAGATTTTTCTACTAGTAGTACTAGTACATGTCATTTTGTCATAAGCTGCTACGAACAGCAGCAATTTCGGGTCAACTTTAAGTATTCGAAAATTTGAAGTAGACCTTAGTCTGTGCCGGTGTGGAAGCTGGATTATCTTGCATCTGCTCTTCTAGATGCATCTTGGAAGGCAATGCTACATCGGGGTTATATTGCCGTAAGCAAATACTCCTATATAAAGTTCATAGCTTGTTAGAGTCGCTTGAAATTGTAGAAACGTAACCACTGACCGGTTTGAAACTTAACCTCTTTTCCCTTTTGTTTGGTGTTCGGTTCTGAACATTGAAATTTGTCCCAACTCATATGCACTGCCCAGTGATAAGAAAGAAATGTTTCTATTGAAATCTTTTAAAGTTCCTGAATCCTGAGTCATAGGAGTCTATTGAATTCTCCTAAATTTGTGTTATGCTTTCCTTCCTGATTTGTAGTGCGGTGTAGATTGCGTCTGACTTGCCGTATTAAATACCAGACACTGCTAGACCAGGCCTGTTCTAAACCAATTTTCTTATTGTTCTGAAAATGTAGTGCTTTCCCCAGGCCTATATTATACTACATGATTGGGCCCGGAGGGCAATTCAGCTTGGCTGCTCAGGTGCACACTTTGTTTTCCCCTTTGTTTCTGTTGTTTGAGTTGGCCTGGTTTCCTCCTGAGAAACCAGAATTCAGAAAGTTGAAACAGTATTGGAGTTTGCGGTGCAGCCACCAAACGTGGAGCCTACATGGCTACATGACAGGATCATAGGAGGGGAATCCGTCTCCGTTTCAGCACCTCGAGTCGAAAACCTTCTCGGTCCTGGCACCGGTTCGGACTGCAAGCCAAGGCCCCAATAAAACTGGAGGCAAGGTGCGCCCGTTCCACAAACAATCAGCGATCGCCGATCGACCAACAAAACGCCAGCGAGAGAAGAAGAGAACCTTGCATTGTGTACTCATCGGCCTTTGGAAAAGCGACAATGGGCCGGTTCACGTCGAAGCTGGTTCTGCTTGGGATCTTGCTCGCCGTCCTGCTGCTACTGCCGTGCACCGCCGTGGCCGCCTTAGCCAAGGCCATCGACGCATCGAACACCCAGCGCCTGGAGCTGCCCGACGCGCTGGTTGGCCCCGAGAGCGTCGCGTTCGATGGCCACGGCACTGGACCTTACGTCAGCATCTCCGACGGCCGCATCCTCAAGTACGGTGGCGAAGGAGCTGGCTGGAGCACGTTCGCGTACAGCCCGAGCTACGCCAAGAACAACTGCGACGCGCCGTCCGAGCTCCCGCCGGTCGCCACGGAGAGCTCCTGCGGCCGGCCGCTGGGCCTTCGTTTCCACCGCAACTCCGCCAACCTGTACATCGCTGATGCGTACATGGGGCTCATGCGGGTGGGACCGGACGGCGGTGAGGCGACTGTGCTAGCTACGGAGGCCGGCGGCGAGCCGTTCCGCTTCACCAATGGGGTGGACATCGACCAAGTCACCGGCGATGTCTACTTCACTGACAGTAGTAAGACGTACCAGCGGTCACAACACCAGATGGTGACCGCGTCCGGTGATTCCACGGGGCGCATCATGAAGTACAATCCACGAACCAACCAGGCCACCGTGCTCCAGTCCGGCGTGACCTACCCTAACGGCATCGCCATCAGCGAGGACAGGACCCACCTCATCGTCGCGCTCACCGGACCTTGCAAGCTGCTTAGGTATTGGATCCGTGGACCCAACGCAAACACATCAGAGATTTTTGCAGACTTGCCAGGATACCCGGACAACGTGAGGCCCGATGGGAAGGGAGGCTATTGGGTTGCGTTGCATCGGGAGAGGAATGAGCTCCCGTATCCGCTTGGCGGGAACAAGCACTCGGTCGCTGTCAAGATTGGTGCTCATGGTGAAAAACTCCAAGAAATGACGGGCCCTAAGAATGTTAGGCCAACCGAGGCGGTGGAGAGACAAGATGGCAAAATATATCTCGGATCCGTAGAGTTGTCTTACGTTGGCATTGTTAGCACTTAGATTATAGCTAAGGTTTAAGATTTAAGGATTTCATATGCTTTATCTCAAGCGCTTAGGATTATATCTAAGGTTTAAGATTTAAGGATTTGTTATGTTTTATTTTGAGTACTACATTATAGACATTGTGTTCTTGTGTCTTTATTAATAATAAATAAAAGTTGTCTATTGAATTCTCCCTTTATTATGTTATTACTAGCAAATATGTCCGTGCGTTGCAACGAGAATTATAACTTGTGTCATTTGTTCTAGTACGCTTTAGAATCATATAGCGTACGTTAGTTAGACATATGCTATCTAACTCGCATGAATATAAATCATGAGTATAGACGGCTATGTCTATGGCTAGCGGCGTCACATGTTCATTTTACAGTGTACGGTGGCAGCAGCTGCCCTCAACAGCGGCGCTAAGGCCAATGGTTGCTCCCATTCATTTGGCCTTGTATGCCTCGCTACCGCTATCATGGCCTTCCACGTCCAGTCCAATGCGGACGAAGTCCTCGCAGCGTCAGCTAGCCAAGCTCGCCGCCTCCCCTGGACAAGTGGACCTGGTTGGCAGTGCAGACTACGAAAGCCGGAGCGCGGAGTCTTGATCTGATTTTCACTTGGATCAATTCGTGCTAGCCACGCTCGTCGCCTTGCCTGCACAAGCGGACCTTCATGGCGGCGCTGAGGCACGTCGCGGGCACTTTGGGCGACCTGGAGGCTTGATCTGATTTCCAAATCGATCGATTTGTGTATGGATGGATTGGTTTGATTTTATAAGCTATTTGTGTTTTCAGAGCTATTTTCATTTGAACTTGGATTTAGATGGGAGACCATCCATAATGATAAGTGTCAAAGTTGAACGACAACAACACAGGCAATTCTCATTCATGTCAAGTTTTTTTGACTATTTTTTCATCTTTGCTGTTGCGTACTATTCTTTTTGATTTGGATTTACCTTTTACCCGATCTTCACCGTCTGAATAGAAGCTAGGATGCCATAATTAAATAATTCTAGTTCTAAACGGACTCTGAACGCAAACGGGAGGAGAGTCAAAAAATTAAATACAATCCTAATTCTGTACAGATAGACGTAGAGAAGAGGAACCTACCGTCACCGATCTAAACACGGGGGTGAAAGAAAATTGGGTGGAGAAATTTTTGTTTTTTATAGATAGATATAGATGCATTACTTCTGGATTTGTAGCGCAGTTTAGGTTGCGTTTGCGTATTATTTTGAAATTCAGAATCTGGCCCAGGCTTATATCCTGCATGAGCGGGCTCGGTAGGGCAATTTAGCTCGGGTGCACACTTTCTTTTGCGCCTTTTCTTATGTTGCTTGAGTTGGCCTGGTTTTCCGAGAAATTAGACAACGTGAGGCTATTGGGTTGTGCTGCATTGGGAGAAAAATGAGCTCCCATGCATATCCGTTTGGCGGGAATAAGCACTTGGTCGCTATCAAGATTGGTGCTCATGGTGAAAAGCTCCAAGAAATGACAGGCAGTGACGGAGGACTTGTAGGGTAAGGTATGGCGGCTGCCATACCTCAAATTTGTTTAACTCTCTTTGTCCAACCTGCTTCATGTGTTATTTTTTAATTTTTGTGTTAGTAATCAAACTCTGCCAACTCTTTGCCACACTTTGATTTTTACCTGTCCTCCGCCACTGATGACAGGCCCTAAGAGTGTTAGGCTAACCAAGGCGGTTGAAAGACTGGATTGCAAAATATATCTTGGATCTCTCGAGTTGTCTTATGTTGACATTGTTAGCACTTAGGATTATATAGCTACGGTTTATGATTAAGGATTTAGTATGCCTTATTATTTCGAGTATTACGATTATATAGACCTTGTGTTGGTATGTCTATCTTTATTAATAAATAAAAGTTTGCAGTTGTAATGAGTACAAGCTAACCATATGAAATGTGAGTTGGACAATATTAGTGCAAAAATCTCTGACCTATGCATTATTCTAGCTGGATGGACAAATTGCACGCCTTGATACAATCTGTTTCCGCAAAAGTTGTGGAAAATGACACAAGACAAATGCTTATGGCTATGATATAATTGTGAGCTATGATGAGCTTCTGTGTCATGACTGTGTATTGTCCAAGATGGAAATTTATTGTATGGTTCATTGATTATATGATTAGTATTGCTTCTGAGATAAATGTATAAACAAATTATATTATAATGTTATTTATTGCATGGATAGCGTTTGATAGTTGGTCGCTATATAAATAAATAGCGTCAAACTATTGATTGGTATAAGTTTGTAACCGCCGTTGAACTATGTGTCGCTATATCTCTAGCGTACTGTCCAACGGTCAGTGGATATAATTGGGTCGATTGCTATAAGTTATAGTGACGCCACTGTCAACTACATGAGTCGGTCGCTCTATAGTCTGACGGTTCGTATTGTTCCGTTTCCCAAATGTACATGTATCTCGTGGTCGTCCGGGTCGGCAAGTCGTTCTCGTTGGTCCAGATACGTGCACGTATCTACATTCGTCGATGATCCTCATCCGTCTAGGCAAGCACGCTGGCGAACTCGTCGATCGCCCTTATGTATATGGCGTAGTACAGAAAAAACTATATGCTACATGCATGCTTGACAGCTAACGAGAGATGTGAAGAATTTTCTGAGGAGCTAGACCCCGCAATGTTTTGGTGGCGAATCCACATCAGAATGGCAGCAGAATTGTCAACCAAAATTGCGGTCTTATTGGTACGTCTTCACTGTCACGGATGAAGACAGCTTCAATTATTTGTGACTGTGATGCTTCTTTTATAGAATCTCAATTTGTTATGCTTATGCTTAGTACGAATGTACGATGCATGCGCCCCTTGTTTTAGTAATAACCTGTAACCGAGGAAACACTGGCTGACTAGCCTGCAAGTACGAAATTATATTACCCAGAGTAGATTAGCTTGGGAGAATGACTTTTCGGGGGGTACTCCCTCCGTACTAAATTGTAATCCGTCTAACTTTTTTTTGTCCTTGAGTTTGACTACTCGTCTTATTTAAAAATTTGCATAAAATATCATTTCTTTTGTTGTGGCTTGGTTTATTAAAGCAAGCTCTTCAAGAATGACTTAAATTTAACTATATTTGCCTAAATTTTTTGAATAAGACGACTAGTTTGTGATCACGCGCGGATTTCAGAATAAGACGACTAGTTAAACTTGAGGTCAAAAAAAATCAAATGAACTATAGTTTAGAACCTAAGGAGTATTTGGATCATGGAGCTAATAATTAGCCCCTATTCTTTTATACCAACTAGAAAGCCTAATTGTTGATTAATTCTCGGGTACTAAGAGATAATAATGAGGGCTAATTGGTGGTTGGAGTCCATTGGCCCTTGTTAGCTCATAACGTTTAATCTAATTTTTGTAAGGCTCGGAATTGAAACAGGCCCCTAATACTGCGTAATTCTCTGTCATCAGGGGGGGAGGTGCTACTTGATTTAGGAGGCCACCCAACGCGCCCAACTTATTCGATTCGTTGATCAATCTGAGTAGTTGTTCTGATAACATGCCCATCTGCTAATTGGGTGATGAGCTAGAATACTAGCTCATGCAGTCATGCATATGCTCTCCTACTCTAAAGGCTGTCTCTTGTTCCATTTACGTTTACAGCAAACTGATACTCAAGTGCCATCTCTCGTGAGATGAACTCCTCACAGTTACCGACTTACCGGCAGGTTTCCCTTTTCAGCAGGGTGCTGCCAAATGGAGGTTCAAATCAGGTAACAGTCTAAATCGGCCATCTGGACAGCAATCAGATCGACGAAAATGATCTGCTGGTCCAAGATGAATGATCCAAATGAATCAGATGCAAGCAAGCAAGCAAACTCTGTGTACCCATTAACTAACTACCCGAGCTTAGTTGCCAATTATTTTTGAATTTAAAATGGAGTGTGTAGAAGCAGTACACCTAACCTAATCAAAGTCGGGTTGGCCGGACTCAACTAACTGAGCATCATCTCATTCGTATCCCTCTTGCATGCATGTTCATACACTGTTTATATGCCTATATAAAATCGATTCCTTGCCTACGTTGTCATCACCATCAGTCGTGTGTCCGCCACACGCCCCTGTTCCATTCCATAGCCTCACTCTCCATGCCAGTCTCCAGCTCGTTCGGCAAGGTTGTAAACTACTCCAGCTTATTGGCCAGTCGCCTCTCAAGTGGAGGACTAAATTCAGATTAGTATCTTGTTCATGTGATGTTCTTCGCACATTTTGATTGCAACGTCAATGTC
This sequence comes from Bothriochloa decipiens, assembly GCA_023333625.1. Classification (NCBI taxonomy): domain Eukaryota; kingdom Viridiplantae; phylum Streptophyta; class Magnoliopsida; order Poales; family Poaceae; genus Bothriochloa; species Bothriochloa decipiens. Next base: position 31,777,186 of record CM041644.1, on the reverse strand, counting down.
ATGGCTGCAGATGGCGGGGATGCCGCACCGCGTAGCTGCTGCGCTTATGGTGCTCGCAGCTGTTGCTGGAGTTGCTGCAGTGCCGGCGCCACCGCCGCCGCCGGTGACGACCGCGCTGCTGCAGCAGGTGGCCGGATCGCTGCAGATGTACGTGGACCCGCTGCCGCAGATGGCCAAGATCCGCGGCTACGACTTCCAGCAGGGCCGCGTCGTGCCCGTCAACCTCACCATCGGCATGTTCCACAAGAAATGGGTACGTACATGATGCTGTCCAAGAAATGTTGCTGACTTGCTAACGCAATTTCACTCAACGCCGGCGCAGAAATTCCACCGCGACCTGCCGGAGACGTCGTTGTTCGTGTATGGACAATGCGCCGACTCCGCCACGTTCCCGGGCCCCACGATCGTCGCGCGCCACAACGTCCCGCTGTCCGTAACGTGGGAGAACCACCTCCCCGACCGCCACATCCTGCCGTGGGACCCCACCGTGCTCACCGCCATCCCCAGGAACGGCGGCGTGCCCACCGTCGTGCACCTCCACGGCAGCGCACACCCGCCGCAGGACGACGGCAGCGCCTTCGCCTGGTTCACCGCCGGGTTCCGCGAGACCGGGCCCGCGTGGACGCAGGCCACGTACCGGTACCCAAACGTGCAGCCGCCGGGCAACCTGTGGTACCACGACCACGCGCTCGGCCTCACCCGCGCCAACCTCCTCGCCGGCCTCCTCGGCGCCTACGTCATCGAGAAGCCGGAGATCGACGTCCCCATGGACCTGCCCTGCGACGACGACGACCTCCACCTCGTCGTCGCGGACCGCAGCTTCAACGTCGACGGCTCGCTGTACATGAACTCCACGGGCGTCACGCCTTCCGTCCACCCGCAGTGGCAGCCCGAGTACTTCGGTGAGGCCGTCACCGTCAACGGCAAGGCGTGGCCGTTCCTCGCCGTCCACCGCCGCCGCTACCGCTTCCGGATCCTCAACGCCAGCAACGCGCGCTACTTCAACGTCTCGCTCTCCAACGGCATGCCCTTCCACGTCGTCGGCTCGGACGCGTCGTACCTCGCCGCGCCGGTCGCCGTCTCCAGCCTCCTTATCTCCCCGGCCGAGATATTCGACGTCGTCGTTGACTTCTCGGTGTCGCCGACGCGCGAGGTCGAGATGCTCAACTCGGCGCCGTATCCGTTCCCGAACGGCACGGCGCCGGGGCCGCTCACCAGTAAGGTGATGAAATTCGTGGTCTCCCCGAACGGGCCGCGCGACCCGCCGGACAACTCGACGTTGCCTGACCGCGAGGTGCCGTACGCCAACGTGGCGTCGCTGGGGCCGACGTCGGAGACGAGGTACATCGTGATGTACGAGTACCAGACGCCGTCCGGGCAGTCGACGCACCTCTACATCAACGGGCTTCGTCTGGAGGACACGGTGACGGAGACGCCGAGGTCGGGCACGACGGAGCTGTGGCACGTGATCAACCTCACTGGCGACAACCACCCGCTGCACATCCACCTGGGCATGTTCCAGGCCGTCAAGATGCAGCAGCTAGTCAACCTGCAGGCGTTTACTGGCTGCATGACGCAGCTCAACGACGCCGTCAAGTGCGGCGTCGACCAGCACGCAGTCGGGCCGGTGGTGCCGGTGCCGGACCACGAGAAGACGTGGAAGAACGTGGTGAAGGTGCCGCCGGGGTTCGTGACGACGGTGGTGGTGGCTTTCAAGCTGGTGGACACCAACCAGCCCTACCCCTTTGACGCAACAGCGGAGCCTGGATACGTCTACCACTGCCACGTAAGAGTCATATGTGTTCCCTTGATTCCATTCATGTATCAAAGATGCTGATGTGATGTCATGATCTTGTTCAGATCCTGGACCACGAAGACAATGCCATGATCAGGCCACTTAAGCTGCTTCCGTGAAGAAGAGCTAGATTCGCATTCCGCAGGATCCAACAAACCAATGATGAATGAAGCAGTCGTAGTTGCCGAAGAGGAACTGATAATTCCAGATTAGAAGCAGCCATGGACGCAAATATTCAATGTTAATTACATTTTCGATTGCATGTTGATTTGTTTTATATGTAAATTTCAATTTATTTTATTTCTTTTGTAAGCATTAGATCCTATATATACTGTTTTTACATGCCAATATAAACAAATTATTGTCTTTTGTTACAGATTATAATAAGTAAAATAATATGTAAAGCGTTATTTGCTCCAACAGTGAATTCTTCTGTTTTCTACGTTGGACCAGTCAAGATTAAACTAATTTGATTTGTAACTAGTCATAGCAATAGGTCAAAATTATTTTTTTTGTCTGACCTCGTTGATGGGCTACCGGACGGATTGCAATGTGCATATTGGGCCTCGTACGTGGATCGTGGTTCCGAGTCTCTGGCACGTTTGAGAATTTTTTTATTTTTAATTTTTTTTAAAAAAAATTACAATTTTAATTTTTTGTTTCGAAATATGACAGAACTAGTCGTCTATAGTGGTCGTTTTTTAAAAAACGCCCACTGTGTGGGCGTTATATGTGACGTGGCACAAGGCCGGCCGCCGCCGGTGTCGGCTTTTGCGGGCGGCCCCTGGGGCCCAAAAAACGCCCACTGCGTGGGCTTTTTTGGTGGCGAGGGGGCCGCCTGCAAAAGTGCGCGCTATTTTGTGGACGGGCCTCGGAGCAGCCAAAAAACGCCCACTGTATGGGCGTTTTTTGCGCGCCAGGGGGCCGCCTGCAAAATGGCGAGGCCGGCCGCGCACTTTTGCAGGCGGCCCCCTGGCGCGCAAAAAACGCCCATACAGTGGGCGTTTTTTGGCTGCTCCGAGGCCCGCCCGCAAAACAGCGCGCACTTTTGCAGGCGGTTCTGTCAATTGAGCGTAGCCGTACCAATGAGTTTGTGGGAGAGGATAGTGGTTCTGAAGATGAAGACTTGCTTTTCGGTTATGTTTCGGATTATTAGGGCCGTTTTGTTAGATGAATTCGGATTAGTAGCTCATCGCCCTAGCGGACCTATAATTTTGGAATATATTAGTTGTGTTCGAAAGGGTACGAATAAGGAACCGACGGGGATTTCTAGATATAGTACTCAAAAGAATCGTCACAATATGCCAGGGCCCCGACGGGAAACGAAGAATATAAGAAAAGGTAAATTTTAACAAAAGAAAAGTGCGTATCATACATCAAGACAGTAATTACATCGTACAGGGTACTACTGTCTCCGAGCCTGTCCCTGGCCCTGCCCCCTACCCCTCTTCGGCCTCCTCGGTCGCACGTGCCCTGACGAGTAGGTGTGGCGATCCGGTGGAACACCTCGAGTCGTACGGACGTGCTGCACTGGAGTCATCTGTGATAACTCCTGCGTGTAGGGCGGAGGTGCTCCTGCAAGCTGTGAAGGGCCGATCTCGACCTCCTCGTCGCTGATCGGTGCGTCAGTGGGGGGGGTCATTAGGTAGTCGGTAGGTCCGCGACGAGGTGCCGGCTCTCTGGGCCGACGTCGAAGCTGCTCCCTGCGCGGAGGTACCCACTCCATGGGGCGAAGACGAGACTCCCCAGGCTACTCCTTGAGAGGAGGTACCCACTCTATGGGGCAAAGGCCAGGCTCCCCAGGCTGCTCCCTGAGCGGAGGAACCCTCACCATGGGCCGATGCGCTGGGTGGAGCATGAGTGAAGTGCCTGGATGCCTCTACTCCGTGCACCGAGGACCCCGCTCTAGAGAAACGAAGGTACGGCGTAGAGAACGATGTGAAAGGTGTCGTCGTAAGTCACACAGTCATCCAGATTGGAAAAACATAGGTAGACGAGGTGGGGTACACGGAGTTACCTCTGGTCTGGGGTGCAGGAGGACGTGCTGCGGGTGCCAGTGCAGGAATTCGAGGCGCTGCGTCGGAGGTCCAACAAGTCAGAGCCCTCAGCATGGATCTAAGCGTCGTACGCATCCGCGTGTATGAGGTGCGCTGCTCGTCCACTGTCAACGCCAAGCCACCCTCCAAGCGGCGGCACACGGAGTCAACCTCCGTGTAAAGTAGTTACGCACCGTTGACCTAATTTCAGTTTTAAGTTAGATGACAGATATACGTAATGAACTACTGATATATATGAGAGATTCAAGTACTCACAGCGTGGAAGTAATCCTGATCACGGTGCGCAGGGTAAGCGTCACCCACGGCGGCGACGTGTGGCTGCTGCTCCGGAGGAACGAAGGTGACACGTGTGCAGGTATGAGGCTGGTACCACCGGAGGTAGTTCATGTACGAGTCCTCGGTGTGGGGGCGGTAACCCTCAATGACGTCCTCTGTGGCAAGCAACCAGTCGTCCATGTATGGCTGCAGACGTGGAACCCATAAGTTGCCGCCAACCTGTCCCCTCTGAGTCAGCATGAACACAAATTTGAGTAAGACATGTCTATTGCGATTAATTTTTTAAACTCAGTTGTTAGTAGTACTTACCTGTGAGCATCTGTAGGGACGGTACGGATGATAGGGGCGGGGGACGGCTGCATGAGACCGAACTAGCACAAAACACGCCCTGGGCAGTGCAGTTCGACGAATATGTCGAACACCATCGGTCGGAGCGTCAGCCAGAAAGCCTGGTCACGTGTGCACAACGTGGATAGCCCAAGGGGAGCTCGTGCGTGGATAGCCTCCTGGCTGTAAGGCTCCCAGATCACGTCGGTCACCTGTATCCTGTCGAACTCTAGCATAAACTCATTGTACGACCGCGTGACCTGCACATGTGCCCATCGTCGCTGAAATATAACAATAAATAGGTTAGAAGGTACGATACGAATTATATGTATACGTCAGCTAGGAACACGAACCTGACGACGGCACCAGACTGTACCCATGGTGGGGAAGTCCTCGGGTGGATGCTGCAAGTACAGATCGTCCTCGTAGGCGCTGTGATCCACCATAGGTCGACCAATCGCAAACCGTTCAGTTGCCCATAGCTGTAGAAGGAGGGGGCAACCAGTGAGCAAAGAACCTGTTTCTATCTTGGTACACGCTTCGCAAAGCCCCCTGTACGTCGCCGCCAGTACTGCGGATCCCCAGCTCCACTGTGGCACTGCTCCCTCGTCAGCATCAGCGATCGCGCGCGCGTAGGGGATCATGACCTTGTCGACGGCATGTCCCGCGCTGCTGGTGAACATGACCCAGCCAAAAAGCCACAACAAGTAGGCCTCCAAGCTCTGTCGCACAGAGTACATGTCAGCCTCTGGGTGTAGCTGATCGGACTAAAAAAGATACAGTTAATAAAGTTGAGTAGAACTACAAATTGATAAAATTCTTTTCAAATAGGCCTTACGGTAAACTACATGAGCCACTGCTGCGATGGGCCCATGGTCGTGTACGGAGGGAGGCTGCTCATAGCTGAAAGTGCAGGGTGACGCTGCACGTGGCCGAAGCAGGCCATAATGTTGTCTCGCCAATTATGAAGTCCGTCGACTGGCCCGACGGCATCGCCAGCGAGGGGAAGGCCAAGCAAGAATGCAACGTCCTGAAGCGTCGGTGTGACCTTCCCACACGACAGGTGGAACATGTGTGTCTCTGGCCTCCATCGGTCAACCAGGGCTGCTAGAAGAGACCTATCGAAAATCCACCTCCTTGTCTCATCGGCCTCAGCAGCTCGAGCCTCCATAAGGCGACACAACGAGAGGAGGCCTGCCTCACGTAACCTGCACATAAAAATTATATATTATTAACAAGCCATGTGTACTTAATTGGGAGACCTCAAAGAATCAACGGATACCTGGAACAGAACCGAGGGTCCACTGAAAGTAGACGTCTGGACGGTCGCGGTCGAAGTACGGGCAGAGTGGCGTTCTGCACCGCAATACGGTACAAATGGTGGTGCAGATCGATCCTTCGATCTAGCAGCTCTGGTGTGTCGTCCGCCATCCCTGCATGACATTATCATAGTTAACACATATGACACATGCAAACAGAAAGTAAAAAAGTATACAACAATAAATTTAAGGTACAACAAGAAATGATCGAATTTGAAACATAAAGAATGCACGTACAACATGTAACTGAAATATATTCAAATACAAGACAGAGATTAAGAACATCATAGAACATTACATCCGCAAGATAGGTTGAAACAACAAGTTTGTTCACTTCAGTTACAACAAAGCAAAAACCGTACATTACATAATCTTAACCTAGCTTACTACACATCACTACACGACCGAACCACGAGGCACGCATGCACGCCTTGGCCTGGTGGGCCTAGAAGTTGTCCCTTCCCCTGTTGGCGGGGTACCATCCAATCCGAATCCTGATGGCGGGGCTTCTGCTGTTGTGGTCATGTCTGAGTCCTTCGGGCACTTCTTGTAAGTATGTCCCTCCTTGTCGTATTTGCTGCAATGTTTGTGCCTTCCACCTGCTTCGGACTCATCCATGGCATTTCGAATACGTCTTGTCTTTCAACGCCCAGCCTTGTCTCTGATCTTACTTGGGTCTGGAATATAGCTAGGTTGCGGTACTGTACCTGTAAAATTTCCCGCTATGCCAAAACCATAAATTTCATGTGACCATGTATGCAATATGGCTTCCTTGGTGAAATAGGGAGATACAAAAGTACGATCAAGTATTCCACACTCCGAGCTCGTTGCAATAACATGGGAACATGGTTTGTGGTAGAGTCTTGGCTTGTGGCACGTGCATGCGCAATACCCATCCTCCTTAAGTATGCATTCTTGCACAACTCTTGTTCTATATATTCCACGCTTGGCCCTATCAGCACACAAGATTTCAAATCGGTGCTCTCTAATACCTTGAGTTATAACTCTATGCTCCTTTGCCTTCTTACGTTTTTCCTCCAGATAATTTGTCAACATATGTTCGAAGAAAATACCTTGCACTTGCATTGATAGGGCAGCGACTTGGTACCAGTCTCTAAAATATCTGCATGTTCCATGCAGGATGAACTCAACAATGGCAACCAGGGAAAGGTCTCTAACACCACGCATCACCCAGTTGTAAACTTCGGCCAAATTAGTTGTCATAATGCCGAACCACGCTCCACCGACATCATGCAGCAAAGACCACTTCTCCTTAGGCTCATTCTCTATCCAGTGTGAAAATTTTCTCACAGCAGATGCCGATCTCCTTCTGATGTTTGGACCATCTGTGGGCAGTGGTCCTAAGGCCTCTGGACCATCCTCACCAACAGGTGCTGATCGGCTTGAGTGCTCTTCCCTTTGCTTCGTTGTGAGCTCGTCCAACCTCCTCCAAAGCTCGTTGAATTTTTTCTCTTGATTCTGTTCGCACAGCCTCTTGAATAGATCCATCAACCTCTTGCTATTAAACTGCTTGTAAAAATTAGCACCCATGTGACGCATACACCACCGACTTTGAACATCTGGCCAATCTTTACCATATCCCATCTCTGCATCACCGTTCTTCAGATATTCAATTGCCCGAAGAAGGCCAACATGACGGTCATGAATTAGGCATACACCAAGCCTTATACTAATAATGCTAACCTTCACCTGCTTGAGAAACCAGTACCAACTATCGGTATTCTCGCTCTCCACAAAAGCGAATGCCAGTGGTAGAACTTGATTGTTCCCATCCACGACAATTGCTGTTAGTATCTGACCTCTGTATTTACTTGTCAGAAATGTCCCGTCAATACAGAGTATTGGACGACAATGCACAAATGCCCTGATGCAAGCACCTAGTGCAAAGAAAGCACGTTGCAAGACCAATACTACACGGTCATTCTTCATGGTTAGGTATGTTATAAGATCTGTACATGTCCCTGGATTTCTGATGGCTATGCATTGAAGAAGAGTGGTAAATTATCATATGAGGCTTTGAATGTGCCAAATCTCATCTCGATAATCTTCTGTTTTGCCCTCCACGCCTTAGCATATGAAATGGTGTATTTGAATTTATCTTTGATATGCCTTATTATTGACCTTGGCTCGTATCCCAGATTATGCACAATATCTGAATACATCTCTACAGCAATAAATGCAGATGTCATGTTTCTGTGGTACTTCTCTACACCTTCCAAGTGACAGTTGTGCTCAGTGACTATTGACACTTTCCAATAATCCTTCCACTTTCCCTTGAATGCATGCACCCTCCATGGACAACCATCGCTGGATCTCATGCACTTAACTTCATATACACACTTTGTGGACTTTGCTACCCAGAACTCCCTCTGCGGTGATACAGCCCAATGTTTGACTGCCTCCATCAATTCTTCCTTCTCTGCGTACGTCGCTCCCTCGATTACCTCATTCTCCTTATACTCCCATGGAACATGGTATCCCTCTGAAATAGCAAGTCCAAAGAAGTCTTCATTAGACCATTGCCACGGATTCACATTGCATCCTTCCTCATCAGAAGATTCATCACCCTCCACTTCCTCATTCGCCGCATCTTCGTTTTCCATTGCCTGAACAATGGAATTGATCCTCTCGCCCTCATCTGCCAAGCCTCTCGGCTCACTGGCTTCTCCTTCTCTTTCTAGTTCCCGTACATCCTATCCCTGTTCTTCTCCTTGCTGAGCACGGTCGTTTCCCTCTTCCATTTCAGCATCAGTCCTAACCATGCTTGTACCCTCTACATCTTGCAAGGTTGCATTGTCTTTATCGTGCACCTCCATGAAAATGCTGGGTTCCCAGCCCCGCCGCAATGCATTTTCTATTCCATGTTTCGGTGCAATCTACCGACATCAATTCCCAGAAGCATTTCAAATCATTATTTCAAATCATGCAATCCATTGTTTAAAGCATAGCATAAACATCATTATTCCTAAACCCTAAATATATCTATTCAGAGAAAATACGATATTCGTCATATTTCAAATCATGCAATCCATTGTTTAAAGCATAGAAGAAACATCATTATTTCTAACATGAACTGCAATGCTCTAACATCATTATTTATAGATCTAATATATATACTACTCACAGATCTACCCAGAGTCAACTAAAAACTAAACAACTCTAGTGTACATTATATTTTACTAATGCATAGCAACAAACTTGTAATATATGAGAAACTTACCTAAAACCCGAGGTTTCAAACTGGCAGGGCTTCGCCGTTACTTCCTTCCCCTCCCTCCTCTCTTCTTTCTTTTTTTCTGAAAATTTTAGTGAATATAATGAAAATCTGAAGAGGAGGTTGCCTATTTATAGAGTTACCCTAAAAAACGCCCACTGTGTGGGCGTTTTTTGGGGGCGAGGGGCCGCCTGCAAAAGTGCGCGGCCGGCCTCGCCTGTTTTGCAGGCGGCCCCCTGGCGCGCAAAAAACGCCCACACAGTGGGCGTTTTTTGGCTGCTCCGAGGCCCGCCCGCAAAACAGCGTGCACTTTTACAGGCGGCCCCTCGGGGGCGCCAGAGGGCCGCCCGCAAAAGTCGGCACCGGCGGCGGCCGGCCCTGTGCCACGTCAAAAAACGCCCACTGTGGGCGACTAGTTCTGTCATATTTCAAAACAAAAAATTAAAATTATAAAAAAAATTTAAAAAATTAAGAATAAAAAAATTCCACGTTTGATTCGTTGGAGCCTGACAAACACCAAAGCCTGTACTGAGACCATCCTCCAAATCAAGGTCACCATTGACAAAATTGAACAGAAACTTTTTTTGCCAAACAATAAAAACAATAGCAATTGGCTGTATATAATCATAATGGTATTGTCTGCCAGGCAGGTTGATGGGATGCTGGCCTTAAGGCATGGTTCAAATCTGGCAAGCCTGCTTTTGTTTTTAACAAACAATGAAGCCGTACAATTGAGGTTATGAGCATTCATGTAAAATTTGGACAAATTTAGCTACAGGACACTGCAAAAACTCGTATTTTGCTGTAACACATCGCAATGATGCTTGTTTGCCAAGTACCATTACAAATTCATGGTCATTTGCCAAAACACACCGCGTCTATTAAAATAATGATTTGCAGCGTCCGGGAGAGAGAAACTTTCTAAAATAACGGTTGATGCCCCTGTGGACCGGACTCGTGCTCGAGCCATTCCAATTCGGTTGAAACGGACCACGTTCCGCCTGGCTTAGTCTCATTTGGACCTTGCAGTGCCATGAGGAACCCTAGCCCCATCTTTTCCCCACCTTCCCGCATCACCAGCAGCCAGCGCCGCCGCCACAGCCGTCACCACTTCTGCAGCCGCTGCGGGTGATAGTCTCCACCACCGTAGCTACCCGCTCAGGTGATGGACGCGTGAATATGGTTGTGTCCCCGAAAGTGAAGCGTCTATGCCCGAGTGTTGATTCCCCGTCGAAGGGACTCAATCTGTCATGGGTGCCTAAAGGGTATGTGTTCTTAACCTCGTTACCTTGTTTATTGCAGTCAAGTTGGGTTCATTGCGATTGGAGGTAGATATTTGGCCGGAAATAGGGATTTCATGTGTTGTTCTTGTCCATTTTTTAGGATGGACAGTATTACTGTATTACGAATAGCAGTTCATGTTCTAGCTTATGTCGAGGCTTGTGATGATGGTAGGAATTTGTCGCACAATGCATTAGATTTTTGGTTAGTCTGGATAGGGACACTATGTATTTGATGGATCTGACAAATGAGGTAGCAGTGAACTTGTCATATGGGAAAATCAGGGTTTTAATCTTTCATTCTTTGACAAGGACACGAGATGCTATAAATTCTAACTACTGATGCAACCCTGATGAATGCCATTGCCAATTATTGGGACTTAAGGAGGCTGCCTCTGTTTGTTCAATTCTATAATACTATTGCAGTGGCCTACAATCAAAGCATGTCTGTTGATAATGAGGCTGGTGCATCTTCTAATCCACCTCTGCTTGCTATTACCGATGTCCATGCTGATGTCGATGATGGGTAGGATGTCCAGTCACTTAGTGTGGGAGATAGTGACTCTCATTTTGATGCCTCTAATGCCTCTGATGGGTCTTCTAACTCTGCTCAAGAAAAGAAGGGGAAAGTCACCAAAAGAGTTGGTGTCACATTTGAGGATGGGGATACCTTTAAAAGGACTATTAGGCAACATGAAGTGCATACTAAGTTTGAAATTGCAGCTCCTTACAGTGAGAAAACGAGGTACAGAGGCTATTGAAAGGAAAAGAACAAGAAGAAGAAGTGCAAGTGGAGGATCCATGCTTCGCAATTGCCGGATGGAAGGACTTGGCAGGTCTGCAACATACAATGCTTAACTCATGTATATTGTTGTCTTTTTTTGTTAAGATAGTCCTTGACTCATGCCTTTTTTATTCCTTTTTGATGGCTTTTATGCAGATAAAGAAGTTGTATGCAAAGCATGGTTGTGCCACCACATCTCAACCAACCAAGAACTTCATGGCTACCAATTCATGGGTGAAGGACAAGGTAATTGACATCTTGAGGGATGATCTAACAACAAGGGCAAAAACACTTAGGAAAGATTTGTAAAAGAAAGACAATGTCTAGTTATCCTACTATGTTCTGTGGGATGGTAGACAGATGGCTCTATATGAGATACTGGGCAAATGGGAGGACAGTTTTGAAGATGCTTTCAATTTCAAGGCAGGGGTTGAGAGAACAAATCCAGGAAGCATTGTGCAAATTGATTGGGCACAAGAGGGTCTCAAGAGGTTCAAGAGGATGTTTGTGGTTTTCAAGAGTTGTATTGATGGGTTCTTGAATGGGTGTAGACCTTTTCCTTGGTGTGGACTCTACACATTTAACTAGGAAGTGGAGAGGACAGTTAGCTTCAGCATCAGCTGTAGATGGACACAATTGGCTTTTTCTAGTTGCTTTTGGGGTCTTCGAGTCTGAATCTGCTAAGAATTGGAAATGGTTTTTTCAGCAGCTGCAAGTTGCCATTGGGTCTCCTCCTAGACTTGTAATCAGTACAGATGCTGGCAAGGGTATTGACAAGGGAGTGACCTCTATATTCCATAATGGGGCTGAGCATCGAGAGTGCATGAGACATCTTGTGAAGAATTTTAATAAGAGGTACAGAGGGGCAGTCTTCAAGAAACACCTATGACCAGCTTGTAGGGCTTACAACCAAAAGCACCATGAACATCATTTCAACATTATGAACAAGGCTTCACCTAGGGCTATGAAGTGGATTGAGGACAACCATAAGCACTTATGGACTAGATGGAAGTTCTCTCATGTATCCAAGTGTGACTATGTTACTAACAACATAGCAGTGACATTCAACAATTGGATTAGGAATGAGAAGTCACTACCTGTAATCCCACTAATGGATAGAATAAGGCAAATGATAATGGAGAAACAAGAGATAAGGAGCACTATGTCAAGTAGGATGACAAACAAGATCTTGTCTCACATCACAAGATAGCTTCATGCTATGAGTAGAAATTTGGGAGAATTGCTTATTTGGCCCTAAAAAACTTCGCTTACTTATTTGGCCCAACTTTTTTCGAACTTGTCTATTTGGCCTCAAAGTGAAAATTTGTTACTTATTTGGCCTTCCGTCAGTTTGGAGGAGTTAATGGTGTCAACTGTCATGTAAAAAGACCCTTTTGCCTCTGTGGTAAAAAAATAAAAAAACAGGGTCTTTCTTGTTTAATGTATATATTGAGTATATACATATTATATATATTATCAAATAACCATATCAGCAACATATATATTCTCAAATATTCACATCACCAACATATATATTCTCAAATAAATAAGGGAACCAAACCACCATATAGCAACACATAGTTCACAAATTCCACATAGTTTCACACTCTCATAAATAACGTGGCACAATTGCATAGTTCACAAATTCAACATAGTCACCATAGTTTAGTTCTCACAATCAGAATATCAAATGAAAGTGCTACATTGGTCTCACATACATAGAGCAAAGGAAAGCAAATCAAATATCACAAATCAAAGACTGAGCCTTCTTTTTCTTCGCGTGCTCATTGCAGGGCTGCTAGGAAACCCTTCTTGCTTCTTGTACCCATCGATGGGCTGTCAGGTGGCACCTTGGGATTGATTGTGGCCTTTTTCTTTGGAAGGCCTAACTTCTTATTTATGGTTGTCCGCTTCTTTTTTACTTGAACAAGACGATGTTCGATTTGAGTAATAGAAAGTTCTTCAGGTTGATTTGACCCACTTGGGGACCCTATGGCCTGTTTAAGTTGACTCATGAACCGAACCCAGTTATCTGTAGTTTTTGAATCAAAAATTCCAAAGCAAACAAGATACATCCACTTATGTCCATCAACAGCAATTGCACTAGCTAGTTGTCCCTAGTACCTGCCTGTTAAGAATGTACTGTCTATTGCAAGGTATGGCCTACAAGCAGTAAGGAATCCATCTATGCACGGCTTGAATGCTAAAACAAATCTTCTAAATCTGATCTTTTCATCAACCATGTGATGGTCAATGATGACTTGTAAGTGCATTCGCCTTTGAAGTGGGTTTTGGATAATTAATGACAATCAAATTAGAGACTAACAATTTTATTCAAGTGAATTCACAGGTGTTAGTCCATTGAAAGATTTGAATGATGATATTTGGTGATACAAGCATTCCTAAATTTTCTATGGATGAAAGGCTCTTCGACTCAATTGGATTATCCTTTTGTATTTAAAATTGACTTATAGGAAACGCCGCACTATCAAGAGGGATGCAAATTAGACTAGCTAGATGAGGGTACAAGTGCTCAGGTTAGTCTATTTTATGCGATTGAGAGACATCGTGCACACACACTTAGAATGCTTTCTCAGCTGGTGCACTGGAAGTTCTGGTCCTGTGACCGAAAGTTCTAGTAGTTGCAAGCCCGCGTGCAACCGCGTGCCAGAAATCAGCTCCGGCTTCCGATCGGAAGTTCTGGTGACTACCGGAAGTTTCGGTCACCTGGACTAGAAGTTCCGGTCAGCCATGTCAGCCTTCAGTGCGTGCACATGCGCGTGTGAGTATTTGGTTCCGGCCTCCGGCCGGTAGTTTCGGTCGGTACCAGAAGTTCCAATTGGAACCAGAAGTTCTGGTGTGTTACACCGGAAGTTCCGGTCGGCCCAATCTGAGTGTTGACTTTCTCAAGCCCAACGGTTGGATCTCGAATAGATCGAAAGTTTTGGTGGGTTCCACCAGAAGTTCTGATAGTTCATCTGAGCATCGAGTATATAATCTTTCCCACCCCATTTCTGGCGGTTGCCCATTCATTCCAATGCGCCCAAGCTTTGCCAAATTCTCCTGTGAGCTGAACTCGTCCACTCTCTCTCCCCCTTTGCTTCCAAGCTTCAATCCTTGATTGTTTTGAGCTAGAGATGTGAGATTTGAGAGTGGGAGCATCGATTGTCAACTTGAGCACTTGTCTTCCTCATCTTGCAGGTTTGGTTTAGATTTGTTACTCTTGGGTTCTTGGAACCCTAGCTGGCTAGGCATTCTTCTTGGTTGCCCGTGTTGATTCATTTGTGAGGGCACCACGAAGTGTTTGTATTACCCCAGATTCTTAGTGGATATCTCAATATTTTGCTTGAGGGAGGAGACCTTCGTGGTCGAACCTTCATGACATAGAACTCCTAAGTGGAGATTGCCGAACCTCGGTATAAATCGTGTGTCTTACTGTTGAGGTAGCATCGACTACCCTTCTTCTTGTGTTCTTCCTCTCTACCCCCAAAATTCATAGGTTAGAGGAGCCGATCTACGATTTTCTGAGGTGCCAAGCTCCGTGGAGTTCAACATCATCACCAACAACATCTAGGAGGGTGTGGTAACAATCAAAATCAAAATCATAACTCATTTCACTCTGATTTCATAGCTCAGTAGGGCACCGGAAGTTCTGGTCGGTTCGCACCGGAAGTTCTGATCCAGACCGGAACTTCCGATCCAAACCCACCGGAAGTTCCGGTTGGTATTTAACTTCCGCATTTCGAGTTTGTGAGTTTCAGGATTTTCAAATAGGCCTATTCACCCCCTCTAGGCCATTTAGGTCCTTTCAAGTGGTATCAGAGCTGTGGTCCCTCAGATCAACACTTCACCGCGTGAGGAGTAACAATGGCTGCTTTGAGTGAAGAAGCAATGAAGGATCTAGCTGCTAAAATAACGGCATAGCTCACCGTGACACTTCAAAAGCAACCAGAAGAACAAATGAACAAAATGCAAGAGCAACTTGACAAGATGCAAGAGATCATTAACAAGAAAGGTCAAGAAGGAACTAGTGAAAAGGAGAATGAAAGTGAGAGTGGAAACAAGATACCAAAGGTTATACAAGAGTGAGCTATGACTATGGTGGCACAAGCAAGAACAACACTCACATGCCAATGGTCAACCCTGGCATGCCACCTCCGTTTGATGGAATAAGATACACCGATTGGGCTCATCGGATGAAGTTGCATCTTATAGCCGCAAGATGTTGGCAAGAGGTTGAAATTGGTGTGAAGATTCCCGAAGATCCTAAAGCTTGGACACCCGTAGATGAGTCAGACTTTCATCTCAATGCTACGATGGCAACCTTGATTTTGCAATGTCTCACTCCAGAGGACAACAACAATGTGAATGGTATGGTGAATGCAAAGCAAATTTGGAAAACCTTAAGAATATCATTTGAAGGTGACAAGAGTGTGAGGATAGGAAACATTGAGCTTCTACAAAACAAGATTGAAAACTTCTCCGTAATGAAAGGAGAAACAACTAAAGCCATGTATGATAGATTCATGACCTTGGTCAATAGAGTTAGAGCTCTTGGATGTGATAGATGGGATGAACAAGCTGCAGCAAGAAAGCTATGTAGAATATATAGAGATAAGAATAGCATCCTAGCTTCGCTGATAATGGAAAGAAAATTATACCACTATGACAACATAAGAGATGATTGCTAAGATTATGCATCATGAAGTTCTAGATGATGAGACCAAAGAAAGACTTAGCCAAAAGATAAACATTGCCCTTGCGGCATCTCATGCAAGTGGGTCAAGTCATTGCAACAAAGAATGTTGTGAGCACAAGCATAATGATAGTGATGAAGAACTTGATGAACAACAAGCCCTCATGGTGAAAAATTATGCAAAGTTTTTTATCAAGAAGAAACAAAAGATGAGTAGTGGTGGAACCAAGCAATATAAGAAGATATTTTGCTATGAGTGCGGTCTCACCGGTCACTTTGCTGCGGATTATCCTAACAAAGGCAAAGTATCAAGATACAACAAGGAAGGTGACAAGAAGTACAAGAGCAAGAAGAAGGGTGAAGCTCATATAGGTGAGGAATGGTAATCTGATGATGATAGTGATGAAGACAATGACAATGAAAATAAAAGTGTTGCTGCAATTGTTATACATGAGACATCCTCTTCATCGACATCGTTCTTCACCAACACTTTTTCATCACCTAAGCTCTTCGCCAACCTCTCCAACGATGATGACACCTACTTGCCTTATGGCAAAGGAGGAAAAGGTATCATCACAAACTCCCACACACCCAAGAAATCTTCAAGAAGTTTGCAAGAAGATCCCAAAATGAGTTTGATGTGAAGATAAAGAGAGTGAGAAGTGACAATGGGACAGAGTTCAGGAACACCAACATTGACAAGTTCCTTGATGAAGAAGGGATCAAGCATGAGTTTTCGGTCCCCTACACTCCCCAACAGAATGGGGTTGTGGAGAGGAAGAACCGAATGCTCATAGAGGTCGCAAGAGCAATGTTGGATGAGTACAAGACTCCAGAGAAGGATTATTGGGCGGAGGCGGTCAACACGACATGTCATGCAATCAACCGCCTATATCTCCACAAGATTAGGAACAAAACCGCCTACGAGCTACTCACCGGTAAAAAGCCTAAGATTGATTACCTTAGAGTTTTTGGATGCAAATGTTTCATACTTAGAAAGAAATTCAAAAGCTCTAAGTTTGAACCGAAGGTTGATGAAGGTTTCCTTCTTGGTTATGGTACTAACGAACATGGATATCGTATTTTCAATAAGACCACCGGTCTTACTGAAATAATGGTAGATGTAAGTTTTGATGAATCCGACGGCTCTCAAAAGGAGCAAGTCAATATGGACATTGTAGGTAAAGAGGAGCCTTCTCATAAAGTGATAAAGAAGCTTGCAACTGGTGAAGTAAAACTTGTTAAACAAGATGATGATGATGATGCACAAGTACAAGTCCATTATGACCCACATATGCATCATGGGTTAACCAATGCCCATGGTGATGCATCCTCATCAAGAGGTGGTCATGACTCAAAAGAACAAGCAAATCAAGATCCACCACAAGTTGAAGAAAGCAACAAAGATGATGATCAAAGGGGAGGCCTTGATGGAACCTCCCCAATCAACCAAGACTTTGACAGTGAAGATGATGGCCTAATTCAAAGAAGGACGACAGTACCTCACCCAAGAGTTCGGCAAACCATTGAATGGGACCATCCTGTTGATAATGTGATAGGAAGCATATGAAGAGGAGTGATGACTCATTTTTGTTTAGCATATTTTTGTGAGCATTACTCTTTTGTTTCTTCTATGTTACCTCTTAGGGTGTAGAAAGCCTTGAGAGATGAGGATTGGGTGATGGCTATGCAAGAGGAATTAGAAAACTTCACCCGGAATGAAGTATGGTCCTTGGTGGAAAGGTCCAAGCAAAATGTGATAGGTACCAAGTGGGTCTTCCGCAACAAAGAAGATGAGTATGGCACAGTCACAAGGAAAAAGGCTCGGTTGGTTGCACAAGGTTACACCCAAATTGAATGTCTGGATTTTGGGGAAACTTATGCACTGGTAGCTAGGCTTGAATCTATTATTATATTACTTGCCTTTGCTGCTCACCATGATTTTAAGTTGTTTCAAATGGACGTGAAAAGTGCATTCCTCAACGGTCCTCTCTCTGAAGTGGTCTATGCTGAACAACCACCGGGTTTTGAAGATCCATATCATCCTGACCACGTCTACAAGCTTCACAAGGCGCCCTATGGGCTCAAACAAGCCCCTAGAGCTTGGTATGATTATCTCAAGGACTTCCTACTCAAACAAGGGTTTGAGATAGGAAAGGCCGACCCTACTTTATTTACTCGCAAAGTTAATGGTGATATTTTTATTTGCCAAATATATGTCGATGACATAATATTTGGTAGTACTAATAATGAGCTTTGTGAGCAATTTAGTAGAACTATGACCAAGAGGTTTGAGATGTCCATGATGGGGGAGTTGACCTTCTTCCTCAATTTTCAAATCAAGAAACTCAAGGAAGGAATGTTCATTTGCCAAACTAAGTATACCAATGATATGTTGAAGAAGATTGGCATGGACAAGGCCAAACCCATCAATACACCAATGCCAACTACAGGACATCTTGATCTTGACCAAGATAGTAAAGCCATTTATCAAAAAGTATATCGCTCCATGATTGGCTCTTTGCTTTATCTTTGTGCATCTAGGCCCGATATTATGCTTAGTGTGTGCATGTGTGCAAGATTTCAATCTAATTCGAAAGAATGTCATCTCATGGCCATTAAGAGAATTTTTTGGTATTTGGTGCTCACACCTAATCTTGGCTTATGGTATCCTAAGGGCTCATCTTTCACTCTACTTGTTTATTTCAATTCGGATTATGCCGATTGCAAAGTAGAGAGAAAGAGTACATCCGGGACTTGCCAATTTCTTGGTAGGTCTTTGGTGTCTTGGAGTTCCAAGAAACAAAACTCCATTGCCCTAACCACCGCTGAAGCCGAGTATGTGGCGGCTAGCGCTTGTTGTGCCCAACTACTTTGGATGAAGTAAACTTTGAGAGACTTTGGTTACAACCTATCCAAGATTCCACTCTTATGTGACAATGAGGGTGCCATCAAGCTAGCCGATAACCCCGTCAACCATTCCCGTACAAAGCACATAGACATCCGTCATTATTTTCTTAGAGATCACCAAGCCAAAGGAGATATCGCCGTTCAACATGTGAGAACCATCAAACAATTAGCCGACATCTTCAGAAAGCCTCTAGATGAGTCAAGATTTTGTGCTTTGAGGCGTGAGCTCAATATCGTTGATTCTCGTAATGTGGAATGACATCTTGCACATCTTGATTGATTTAATATATTGCATAAAATTAATTACCAAAATATTATGTGCAAAATTTCAAAATCTATTTTTTTCACTTCAATTATGTGTCCATTGCTTTATCATGATTGTCTGAAATCTGGACACATTTGGAGTTGGTTCAAGTTTATCATATGATTAACCATTTTTAGAACTGCTATGGCTAAAAATTGACCTATCAAAAGTTTCGATGGTAATGGCCAGAAGTTCCAGTCGCTGTTCGTCGTGCGCATCCATGTGTCAGCATTTTGTTTCGGTCATTGGGCGAAACTTCCGCCTTTATGGGAAGTACCGGTCAGCCGGACCGGAAGTTCTAACTGGTGCCCGGATCATCCTTTATTTTAAGTCTCAGCCTAACTCCGTGTTGACCTGACCGGACCGGAACCTCCGATTGTACTCACCAAAAGTTCTGATCAGCCTCTTTATCGGGGTAAATAGAGTCCGCGTGGTAAAAAACTTATCTTATCCCTTCACTTCTTTCCCCTGCCCCTCCCTCTCCCACCCGACCCGCCCTGCCCAACTTGTTGGGTGACGACGGCGTCGCCTGCCGCCCCTCCGCCCCAATCTCCCTTCTCCTCCATCCTTTCATGAAATCCTTTGTGGGAGAGCTTGCCCTCGCCATGGAGATTGCGTGGGACATCTTGGTGCCCATCAGGAGTGCTTGGACGGTATTGAATCAGCCTCTTCCCTTGGAGTAGCTAGGTATCATGGAGTTCTTGCCCGATATCTCAATGTACCTTGTTCTAGGCCGTTTCCTCATTTATGCTACTTGAATATAGTGTCTACATGCTCTGTGAATGCTTTTTGTGCAACTTCGATGGTCGATTTCACGGAATCCCGCAGAATGTGCGGCTACACGGCTCGGCCGAAAGTTCCGGTCACTCCCGACCGGAAGTTCCGGTGGACCATGTGCAGTACATCCATGCGGTTCCTCGAGCTCGCTCCTTTGCTGCATTCCTTTATCGTGTCTGAAGACCTCCCCTTGGCCCTTGTTTTGTAGTATGGCTGACCGTCGCACCAATCCTCACTGTGGTGCTCCTCCTTGTCCTCTAAGTTTGGGGGATGGCGAGGAAGAGCGTCCTCGTGGTAGTCGTTGTCGTGGTTCTAGGCGTGGGGAGTCCTCTCAGCAGCAGCATGACAGTGATGAAGGTCCAAGAGTCTGCCCAGATCATTCTACCAGACCCTATCCGCCTCTCCCTCATCGAGACTTGGTCCATGATGCAGTTCCGCAGTCACCGCTTGATGTGGAGGGTCGTGCAGTTGATCCTGAGGTTTTCGCCACTCACTTGTGCGTATTGGTTTGGCCACAGCCGGGCTTCAGCTTACCCATCATCCAACCAATCGGAATGCTTGCCTTCATCGGCCTCAAGATCCTGACAATGTTGTTCAAATGCGGGCTACCAATTACAAGGACCAAGCAAGGGATGTTCGCACAATGAGAAAAGAGAATCCTTTTCAGTGGACCCGTTATGAAGCTGTGGACTACCGCTTTTGGTCTCAATTTCATAGAGATTATTATGCGTCAGTTTGCATGAAGGACAACCCCAGGGGTCTCACTACCCCTATCATTTAGCACAAGGCTCCTTCCCTTCCCTCCTTGGAAGGTCACAATAATCCTCAGATTAATGCTTTGATTGCTAAGCTCCAGGAGTGGCGCATTCTGCCACTTATGACCTTCAAGTATAATTAGAATACTGAGATTATCTGCCAGTTCTGGGCTACTCTATGGATGGATTAGAACAACAAGGTTCTTCATTGGATGATTGAAGGACTGCATTATCGATATTCCTATCTTCAATTCTCTAGGCTTCTTGGGTTTGATCACTTTGACAAAGAGGCATTGAGCTTATATGATCGCTTTCCTCAGAGTGTTGGCAGAAATGAGTTCATTCAAGCTAGACTGTACAGGGATCCAATGCTAGCAGATGGGAAGAGTCACAATTTGCTACCCCAATTCTATGTTCTAAACAATTTGATTCGTGCTACAATTGATCCTAAGGTTGGTGATTCTACCAATCTTCACAATCATGCTCCAACCATTCTTGTATGTTTTAGACTTAATAAGAGATTCAGTGTGACTGATCTTCTTTGGTGCAACATCAGAGATGTTTCTATGGATTCCCACAAGAATTTTCCCTGTGCTCCCTAACTCATGCATGTCATTGAGCAAGTCACAAGCTTTTCTTTTGGGCATGATATCATTCATCCAGATTACAATGTGAAACATTTGAGCCCTCATATGGGAAAGGGCAAGGGCAAAGCAACTAAGGCTAGTGGCAGTGGGACTGCTCATGGTGATGATGATGATGATGATGATGCTCTTGGTGGTGGTGACAGCACCAAACATGATGATGATGATGCTCCTTTTGCCCATGCTTCTCCTGCTGGCCGTGGTCGTGGTCATGGACATGGATGTGGTCATGGCTTTGGTGATTCCACTTGCTATGTTCTTGAGAGGTTCATGTCCTTCTTTTGCTACTACGAGAGAAAGAATGATCGCCGCCTGCACCAATTGGAGGCCAAGGAAAATCTTCCACCTACCTCTACTCTCCGTACGTTTTGGAATCCCTATACGAAGTGGGATGCTATGCATGGGGTCTCTACTAGTGATGCTTCTCAGTCTAACAATGTTGGCCAAGAGCACCAGTTTTCTACACCAGGGGGTGGCGATGGACAGGAGGGCTTTGCAGGATAGGAACAGGACTTTTCTATTCACAAGGGCATTTCTCCTCTTGGTCATGCTTTCTATTCCCTTTCTCTTCCTACAGGCTACTCCTTTCAGGACACTGATCAGGGTGGCTCCTATGGTGGTTTCTTTGATGAGGCTGATGAGATCACTTGGACTTCTACCTCTGTTCCTCCAGATCAGGCTGGAACTTCTTCTTCTGTGCCATATGGCAGGAGCCAGTACTCCTACCCCGTTGACCCCGAGTATGACTATGATGCTTTTTAGTGTCCTTGCTACTGTCCTTGGAGCTTCACCGTGCCTACCCTTTATGGCATTTGATGCCAAAGGGGGATTGTTAGGCTTTATTATGATGTAATAGGGTAGCTATTTATTGGTTTGTACTAACTCTATCTCCGTGGTGAACTATGTGGTGACTATGAACTATGGGTGTGTTGGATGATTGTAGGCTAAACACTTATGCTTATTTAATATATCATGATGTGATGGCCTATATTTGATATTATGATGATGATTATTGTTTTTAGAATGGTTATGTAAATTTTTAAGTCTGTTTCTTCCTTGCATAACCATTCATATTCTTTTTATTTTCTTTATGTGATATATCTTGTCATAAGGATCATGGATTATTATTGTCGCACACACTTTTAGGCACCCCATGGATTGCAAAATTTAGGGGGAGCTTGCTCTAAATGTATGTAATCTTGATTTTAGTCAAGATTTGAAATTCAAAATCCTATGCATACATTTAGGGGGAGCTCTCCATAAAATTTGGAATTCAAAAGCTTCAATTCCTTCAATTTATTATAAGCCTAAGTTGGTTGTCATCAATTACCAAAAAGAGGGAGTTTGTAAGTGCATTCGCCTCCGAAGTGGGTTTTGGATAATTAATGACAATCAAATTAGGGACTAACAAGTTTATTCAAGTGAATTCACAGGTGTTAGTCCATTGAAAGATTTGAATGATGATATTTGGTGATACAAGCACCCCTAAATTTTCTATGGATGAAAGGTGCTTTGACTCAATTGGATTATCCTTTTGTATTTAAAATTGAGTTATAGGAAACGCCGCACTATCAAGAGGAATACAAATTAGACTAGCTAGATGATGGTACAAGTGCTCATGTTGGTCTACTTTACGCGATTGAGAGACACCATGCACACACACACTTAGAATGCTTTCTCAGCTGGTGCACCAGAAGTTCTGGTCCTGTGACCAGAAGTTCCGGTAGTAGTAAGCCCGCATGCAACCACATGCCAGAAATCGGCTCCGGCCTCCGACCGGAAGTTCTGGTGACCACCAGAAGTTCTGGTCACCTGGACCGGAAGTTCCAGTCAGCCATGTTAGCCTTTAGCGCGCTCGTGTGCGCGTGCGAGTATTTGGTTCTGGCCTCCGACCGATAGTTCCGGTCGGTACCGGAAGTTTCGGTGTGTTACACCAGAAGTTCTGGTCAGCCCAATCTGAGTGTTGACTTTCTCAAGCCCAATGGTCGGATCTCGAATAGACCGAAAGTTTCGGTGGGTTCCACCAAAAGTTCTGATAGTTCATCTGAGCATTGAGTATATAATCTTTCTCACCCCCACTTCTGGCGGTTGCCCATTCATTCCACTGCGCCCAAGCTTTGCCCAATTCTCCTGTGAGCTGAACTCACCCACTCTCTCTCTCCCTTTGCTTCTAAGCTTCAATCCTCGATTGTTTTGAGCTAGGGACGTGAGATTTGAGAGTGGGAGCATCGATTGTC
Organism: Bothriochloa decipiens; assembly: GCA_023333625.1. NCBI lineage: Eukaryota > Viridiplantae > Streptophyta > Magnoliopsida > Poales > Poaceae > Bothriochloa > Bothriochloa decipiens. The sequence goes on along the minus strand of CM041644.1, from coordinate 31,753,790 downwards.
AACTTGAGCACTTGTCTTCCTTGTCTTGCAGGTTTGGTTTGCATTTGTTACTCTTAGATTCTTGGAACCCTAGCTGCCTAGGCATTCTTTGTGGTTGCCCATGTTGATTTATTTGTGAGGGCACCCCGAAGTGTTTGTATTACCCCAGATTCTTACTGGATATCTCAAGATTTTGCTTGAGGGAGGAGACCTTCGTGGTCGGACCTTCGTGGTCACCTCAACAACGAGGACGTAGGAACTCCTGAGTGGAGATTGCTGAACCTCGGTATAAATCGTGTGTCTTACTGTCGAGGTAGCATCGACTACCCTTCTTCTTGTGTTCTTCCTCTCTACCCCCAAAATTCATAGGTTGGAGGAGCCGATCTATGATTTTCTGAGGTGCCAAGCTCCGTGGAGTTCAACATCATCACCAACAACATCTAGGAGGGTGTGGTAACAATCAAAATCAAAATCATAACTCATTTCACTCTGATTTCGTAGCTCAGTAGGGCACCGAAAGTTCTGGTCGGTTCGCACCGGAAGTTCTGGTCCAGACCGGAACTTCCGATCCAAACCCACCGGAAGTTTCGGTTGGTATTTAACTTCCGCATTTCGAGTTTGTGAGTTTCAGGATTTTCAAACAGGCCTATTCACCCCTTCTAGGCCATTTAGGTCCTTTCATGACTAAGCTACCAGGGCAACAATTCTTAGCTTGTGCTTTAAACTTGAACAGATTATCAAAGCTGGCATCCTAATCACCATAAAGGTGTTTAGTGCTAAGGTCTTACCTTGAAACACTCTATGGTACTGTACAGTCACCCCATGGTGTTCTTTCAATTTCTTCACCAATTCACCAATTCCTTTCGACCCTCATCCACTCTGAGGCAGTCCTTCACATTTTCACATATCCAATATTTTGTTGCATTCTTTGCCTTCTGTGACAACCTTCAACTAGAGCACTTATGATCATCAACACAAACCTTGTTTTTCACCTACATAAAGACAAACATTTAGCAACAAATATAAACAATATGCAAACACATTTGACAAATGCACGAAGCCTTACCATTATAGTGGAGACATCCTTAGTTGTAGTTTCATATATCCACCATGGACATCCCTCTTTGTCTCTCATTGCACAATATGCCCTGTACCTATTTGGTCCACTCTTTTTAAGATTGAACTCGAAGCGGTGTTTGATTGCATGCTGAGAAAGTGACACTTTAAAGGTGTACATATTTGCATAAGTACACCCTTGTATCATTGGTGGATCCTTAGGATCATGCTCTACACTTGGAGCATAGCTGTGCTCATTGCATTGCTCCTCTTCCTCATCCTCATCCTCATCATCTGACTCACCTCCTCCACTTTCATCCTCATTCTCATCAACAACATACGCCAACTCCTTCTCAACTGGCCTTTGAACCACCTGTAGAGTGTTGGGTTGTACAGTGTCAAGGTACATATATTCCTCATCAACACCTACATATTCATTCTATGGTTCAGGGTTCCTAAGGTACTCATCATCATCCACTTCCTCAGCATTATTATCCTCTATAGTAGGCTCCTCTTCCTCACCAAAATCCCACTCTGTGACAGGCTCATATGGTTCAGAAGGACCTCGGTACAAAACAAACATCATGATCAACTTTTTCTTCAAATGTCTCTCAAACATAGCCATCAAATCTTGGTCAGTTTTTACTTCAGGGAAAGATTTCAATTCTTTATCATAATATTGAAAATGAGCCAATTCCAAATAATCAGGTAGGTACTTATCTACCACTGATGTATGAAGGTCCATATAACTTGCTTTGTCTAAATCAATAACCATGTCAAAGGCATAACAACTAAATTCTTGTCTACACTTCTTACGGTTGGCAAGCAATTTGATTTCTAGCTTGAAATTGGAATCCATACTATCATGCAAAATTAAAATACAGTTTCAAAATTTGAAACATCAGTAAGTACACATACGAGCACCAAACATTGAACTCACTCTTCCAGCATGTTGTTATGGTTCGAGTACACTCCTGCTTGCTCGCTGGATGAAGGTGGTGCCACACCGAACTCCTCTTGGCCGCCGGGCTGGGGCCAAGGGCGCTGGAGGAGATGGCCGCCACGTCCTGGCCGCGGCTGACCTCGCTTGGCCCTGGCACCGCATGCGCCTCCAACCTAGAGCCAAAGCTGATAGTGGCTGGAGCCATACCCACCGGCGGTTGGGGGCCAAGGTCGCTGGAGCCTCCGGCCACACCCTCCTTGCCGCGCTGTGCCGCGCCTGCCCCTGGTCGTGGCTGCGCGCGCCACGACCACGGCGGCGGCGCCTCCTAGCCGGCGGCAGCCAACGGGAGGGCACAGAGATGACGCCACCACAGCAGCTGCCCGGGGAGGCGGATTCGCCGTAGGCAGCCTCGGATCTGCCGGCGTGGGGGGTGGCGGTGGCCTCTCCTTGCCATCGAGGGCGGCAGCGGCGCCTCCTAGCCGGCGGCGGCCAACGGGAGGGCACAGGGACGGCGCCACCGCAGCAGTAGCCAAGGGAGGCAGATCCACTAGCGTGGAGGATGGCGGCGGCCCCTCCTTGCCGTCGAGGGCAGCGGCGACGCTGTCGTCCTCCATCGAGGAGAGTTTTTTTCTCGTATTGGAGTCGGGTGATGAGAGGAGACCGACGGGGTCAAGGCCACAGGCATCGGCCAGTGTGAAGGAAGCCTCAAGGGCAAATGTGTCTTTTCATCTGTGAGGTAGCGGGTGACTTAACAGAATTAGCTAATGGATGTAACGGAAGGCCAAAAAAGTAACAAATTTTCACTTTAGGGCCAAATAGACAAGTTCAAACAAAATAGGGTCAAATAAGCATCCGAACTTTTTTCTGGGCCAAATAAGCAATTCTCCCTAGAAATTTACACTATGTCATACATAGGGGTCCTAACAACACTGCTGAGATCCAAGGCACTACAAAGGAACTAAAAACTTAGAGGCACACTGTTGATCTTGAGGCAAGGACATGCAGTTGTTAGAAGTGGCAGATCAGCGGACTGCCTTGTACTCATGCTCTTTGTCTTATCACTTCTATGCGCAATAGGAGTGTGGAAGACTATGTACATAACTACTACTCTGTTGCAATGTTCAAGAAAACATATGAGAATGCTATACACCCAATGACAGATAGAACTCAGTGGCCTAAAGTTGACATGGGTTTCAAATTGTGGCCTCCTCGGTTCAAGAGAGCTGCAGGGCGTCCAAGAAATAGAAGGATCAAAACTGCAGAAGAACATGGCAATATAGTTTCATAGAGGAAGTGCAAGAGGTGTGGTCAATTCGGCCATATGATGAAGACCTGTAATGAAACGGTCTATGACTATGATGCACCCCCACCAGCACTCCCAAAGCCAAAGAGAAATAGGGCAAAGAAATCTAGTCGTGCAACACTGTGTTGACACAACAATCACAGATTGGAGAAACCGACAGCCCACCTACAGAAACCAACAGCCTAGCTGCAGCACCTAACAATAGCCCACCTGTAGCACTTACCAATAGCCCAGCAGCAAACACTAGAAGGTATGTGAAAATAAACTACATTTTTCTCTTTATTAAGACTTAATAACCATGTCTAACTTTTTGTACTTCATAGTAGCCGAAAAAGGGCGTTGTTGGAGTCACCTGAAGGCTTGGCACAGAGGAAGAAGACTAAGAATATAGAGAAGGTGACCACCACCAAGACGACTATGATCAACAAGAAGACCATGGACATTAGAGAGGAGGAAGCAAGAGGGTCAGCAAGAAGAAGCTGATAATGGACCTGTGATGTCAGTTATGATTTCTGTTGTGTTGTAATGAACTCAGTAATGGACCTTTGTTATGTAGAACCGGTTATGTTCAAGTCAGACCTGTGAAATGTATGGCACTTTTTATGGCAAGTTATGCCAAGTTATGGCAAGTTATTAACAATAGTTGTGACAAGTTCTTTATAATAGTTGTGACGAGTTATGGTCAATAGTTGTGGCAAGTTGTTCACAATAGTTGTGGCAAGTTATGGTCAATAGTTGTGGCAAGTTATGGTCAACAATTATGCAACATCTATACATTTCAGGCTCATGCATGTCAACACATTTTGCCACTAGTTATTCAGCTAGGTTCACAATATAAGTTTTACAATTACATAATTGTAGTCAAGGGCGGAGGACAGCAGGCAGGGAGAGAGAGAATGAGGCCGGTAAGAATGGGAAAAGACGTAGTGATGAACACAAGCCTTGTTTGATTGGGTCTATACAACCAGACCACGAATGCAAGACGGCGGGCAAGGGCAAAATCATCTATTCTGTCATGTTTCTCTCCCCGGATGCTGCAAATTATTATTTTAATGGATATGGTGTGTTTTGGCAAATGGCCATGAATTTGTAATGGTACTCGGAAAACAAGCGTCGTTGCAGTGTATTCTAGCAAAATACGAGTTTAATATGAGTTTTCGCAATGTCCTACGGTCAAATTTGCCTAAAATTTATTGACTCTTAGGGCGTCGCTAAGGTGTGTTGTAACAAACATTTTCTCTGCCTTGATATAGGGGAGAATTAGGAAGTCTGTTAGGGCAGTCTGTTAACTTTTGCATCATGGTAAAAGTCATTTTTACCCTCACCTCACATTCACACGCAGAGACCACGCATAGGCAAAAGACCGTGCCTCATTCGAGTGATGATGCAACGGAGGGCTGGCTATCGACGGAGGGCTTGGCCGACGACAAGGGCTGGTTGAACCTCCCGAAGTTCGAGTGATGATGCGAGCGGTTGTTCTGGAAGTGGCGCGCCTCCATCTCCTCGACCCACAGCGTCTCACCGGTGGTGCTCCTCCCGCGACGTCGCGCGGCCAAGGAGCCTCCAACGACGGCGCGCGCGGTCCCCCGCCCGCCCGGCCAGCCGCCTACCACCACTTGCTGCGACGGCGCGCGAGGCCGGTGAGTGCGCGAGCTCGCCCCGTCGCCTCCAGGCCGTCCCCCGCGCAAGCCCCTGCGGCCGCCCACCCGCGCAACGGCCACGCGCCACCCGATGGCCATGCGAGGCCCGACGCCCGCCGCGACGCCCGCTCCCACGCAATGCCCTCCCTGGCGCCCTTGCCGACCGCCGCGCGCCCTCCTTCGCCACCCGCCTCTCCACCCTTCCATCGCCGCTGTCAAACCGCCCCATGATCGGAAATCGGCTGGAGACCCGACGTCCTCTGCTCCGTCTCTGTGAGGAAGAAAAGGAATGGTAGATACGCAATTTCATTACTCTTTCTGGGTCTAGATGTAAGATTGACAAAGAGAAAAGTTTACATATATAGTCTTTGTTAATTTCTGAAACTTCAGGGTCCTCGATGCAAAGTGCTTGTCTTATATGAATTTTAGTTTTATTTATAAATTATTTCCAAAAAATGATGAATAGTTTATAAAATCCATATCTTCATGAAAATCCATTTCTGAAAACTTCAAGTTTTGTTAGGTTCCTTGTGATGAGTAGTATCTTTTAAAAATGGTGCATGTTAGTTTGGAGGAACTTTTATATGTGGTTGAAGGTGATTATGTGCTCAGTATATATATGTATATATATATATATATATATACATACACTCTAAATATACAATACCAAACTCTGGTTTTTAATTTTTTTGTCTTAGGGGTAAAATGGTTATTTTATTCAAAAGTTAACACTGTTAAGCCTCAAACTGACGGAAGGGCTCATTCCTAAGGATTTTTTATTTTTGGGTCAGATTCCCAAATTCGAAACAAAAAGGGCCTGATTCTTAAACACAATTATTTTTTAGGCCTGATTCTTAATTCTCCCTTGATATAGAGATGTGCAATTCTTTTGTTTGATTTTTTAGAGGTGCTTGATTTTTTACAAACCTTCAGGCAATGTTTTTACAGGTGCCTGATTCCCAAATATACAGGTGCTTGATTTTTTACAAACCTTCAGGCAATGTTTTTGACCATTGATGTGCCTCTGTTGTGCTTACGTCAGCTCAGCAACAAAATGCCATAGACAAAGCATGAACCATGAACCCATCACCTGGTGTCTTAGGCGACTCAATTCTAGCAAATGTGCAAGAAAAAACAATGAAGCCAGATCTGATCATACTGGTGCGGTGCGATCCAAGATAAAGGTAATTTATTCGCAAAACTACTCATGTACACCGTTTCTTGCCTCGGTGAGCAGATGTGCGCTTTCGTCAAGCAGATGATCGCAGGCCTCCATGAGCTCATTAGCGACTGGAGGGATGTGACCATGGCGAGTGTCGTTGTATACGTGTGCGTTCAGTTGTATCTTTGCTATGCGCACGGCGACTTTATCATGGGCTACACGCTACAGTGCTCCACAGTTCATATACAAGCCCATGGTGGAATTCTTCAAGCGTCACTGAGAGCTTACTACAACTGCATGTCATTTTGTCATAAGCTGCTATGAACAGCAGCAATTTCAGGTCAAGTTTCAGTATATGAAAGTTTGAGGTAAACCTTAGTCGCTGCCGGTATGAAAGCGGGATTATCTTGCATCAGCTCTTGTAGATGCATCTTGTATGGCTATGCTCCATCGGGGATTCGGGGTTATATTGCCGTAAGCAAATATATAAAGTTCATGGCTTGTCAGACTCGCTTGAAATTGTGGAAATGTAACCACTGGGTTTTGAACTTAATCTCTTTTCCCTTTTGTTTGGCGTTGGGGTCTGAACACTAAATTTGGCCCAACTCATATGCACTGCCCAGTGGGAAGAAAGAAATGTTTCAATTGGAAGCTTTTTAACTTTCTAAACTAGTCCATCAACCCGTGCTTTTGCACGGGATAAGACTTTAGAGGATTCAAATTTTAGCTATTATTTAATATATATATATGACTAATAATGAATTACTTATATTAAATTACATATTTTCTCTTTGTCTATTTTAACATAATAGATATTTCTAGTTTACATCCGGTTATCATGAACTTATTAGTATTTCTTTAAGAGACCGATCTACCAATTTTTCAATAGTATTCCCATTTTTGCTTTGTATGGCACATTTGTATACTTTAAATATGTAATTAGTTTGAAACCTTACAACTAACTACGATAGCTCTTGTTACAACATTATCCTATGAAGTCATGAGTCAATTCTGATTTAATTTTTATTCATATATATAGTGCTAAAATTCTTTTTATCCACCAGTTAAGCTAAAACTCTCATGCTTATTGTATCTTTTATTAATTCTCTTTTTTTAGTTTTAATAATAAGAACTTTAGGTCATAGATTATGTTCTTAAGTACTACAATATCATAAGTAATCATTTAAAACTTGCACCATGTCGCTTGACATAAGTGATAGTGCTTGATAGATGTGATCGTGGACAGTGGCGGATCTACGGGGTATGCCGGGGCATACCTGCAATTCTCCCGATCTCGTATATACAGATATACGCATAAAAGAAAATAAAAAGGTAAACAGGCTTACGGCTTACCCGGGATATATATGTATATATGTATATACATATATACATATCTGCGTACACTGAGGACTGAGGGCTGAGGCAGGCCATGTGCGTGCGTGGGTGCGTCAGGCCTATGTGCGGCCCATGCGACAAGCACGGAGAGTAGATCAAAGGAAATCAGCGAATCGTCAAACCGGATCGGGGTTGCGCCTGCGCCGTCTGTTCGACTTCGAGTCTTCGACGGTTCTTCATTGCCAATTCGCTCCGACGCCGGACAAGGAACTCAGGATCACACAGCGTTCAAGCCGTCGGCCGTTGCTCTCCACTTCGATTCGACCAGTCGTCAGTGGTGAGCGTTCAGTCGACAGCCGTCCTCGTCGCGTTCAACCGTCAAGGTGAGATTCAATCTTCGTCTTCGTTTTTTTAAAAAAAAATCATGTATGCTGTAATTAACTGCTAATTGCTTAGCGCTAAAATTATAAAATCATCTATCACGCAGATGCAGCGTGCGAGGTCGAGGATTCGTCCCACCATCGGATTGGATCAAGATTGATCTGTTGTTCAGTACACGTATTAGCAAAATAACTTTGCAAGTCTCTAGTACTCTATTATGCATATATTACAATTATCATATGGCTTTTGAAACTATTTATAATGTATTTCTTGATATGGTTTCGACTTAGTCCATGAATTTAAGCCTTATTATCGAATTGGTAAATTGATTTACCAAATTGTGTATAAAATTTTTTAGAGGCATACCCTGACCTAAAATACTAGATTCGCCACTGATCGTGGATGATAAAGGGGTCATCTAGTATTGCTAACCACAATAAAAATTTAGTACTTATGTCTTAGAGGGCTAGAAAGATATAGCCACCATTGATCTCCCATACTTCTCAAGAATTATATGTGTAGTTATAGTTATAATATCAATATAAATGCACCAAAATTTTAGTTATATAATCTAAAGTAACAACCTGTATAAATTATATGCCAATGTATGGTTTTGAACAATTGTTAGTATCATAAGTATATGAGTCATTAACTAAATATTTTTTATGTGATGAAATATAACATATACATATTTATTGCTCATGAATGATAGCACGACATTTATGCTTACTTGAATCAAACCTTAATATGTTAATATTGATAGAAGTGAGTCATATAGAAATATATGTGTATATGCTTATTTAAAAAAAATAGAATATACTGATAACTTTGATGTAGTGTCAGGGGTATTTTTATATTTCAAATAATGAGACGAAAATTGGGTTATATAATCTATTTATTTTATTAGGAGGACATCGGCAATTGATGCATATTTTGTCCTACTTTAGATCATGGTGTAGGTGGTAATTTAAAGACAGATTCATTAGTTACTTTTATGTTGCTTTACGTAATAGTAGATGTGGGTAATTATTTAGAAAATAGAATAACTAAGATAGCTATTTTATGTCGATGGTGATTAGGTTATTATATGAAATTGATGGCCAGATGTTTCTGACTTTTGTAAGCTTTTCTAGGATCATGTTTGTAAAACAAAATTTATATAAGGAGATGAAAGGTTAAGAGTTGAAAAGTTGAAGAACACAAATGTACATTATGCAAGTCGCTACCTTCATCTTTCCCCTAATAAAATCTTTTTCCTGCACGCTCGATTGTCTGTAGCATTTTCTCACCGATGTTCCATGTATTTTATAGATATTGAGGGTTATGATTAATTATGCGGAAAAAGCTCTGAATAGAATACGAACCTCAATTCATTTGGCTAGAAATTCAAGATTGCAAAAATGAGAAAGTAGATGTATTCTCATGTTGCTCTTTTGCTTTTGAAATTAGAATGTTGAAATCGATCCTAATTTGAAGGCGGGTTAGTTCACACTAATCTAATGCCATAGATCCCTTTTTTTGGATTTGATTCATATATAGTTGTGGTAAGGGATAAACGTGCTTATCGTGTGTTTCTTGGGGTCAGTCTGGCGGCAGCAACATGTGTTATTTGGGGCACTCCCAGTTGTAGGTGCACATTGTTTTTCCAGCAGCGAATACCTGTCCACAATATCCTGGCACTTGCATGATATTATCCTTTCAAAGTATTCTGAGCCTTCTAGAGCCTATGAATGTTGCATTAATATTTTCTAGGTACCAAGATTCACCTATTTTGTTACAATCTGGGCTAGTCGGATGGTGGCAGGGAAAAGTAATTGATTTATTTTTTCCACTATGCTTGGTGCCTAGCTAGTATGTACATATCTTGGTCATCCAAATAGAACCCCTGCATGGTTGGACGTGGTAGACAAAAACAATGGATTTATCTTCTCCCTTTTTTTGGTACGCAGTGTATTTATTTTTTTCCTTATTTATATATTATAATAATAATGGCAGAGGTAGGAAATTTTGAGAAAACAAATAGATCCAATGGTTACAAATAGTCTTTTGATTTGATTGCTTAACAATTTTCTGATTAATATAAAAATTTCTTATGTTAGTAAGATGACATCATTGACACAATTATATTGTTGTTCTATACTCATACATTTTTTTTAAAAAATCTGATCTTTTATTTTATCGATGGACATCATTGGCATAATTATGTTGTTCTAAACTCCTTGACATATTGCCATTACATCTTTAAAATTATTCAATATGTATTTCTTGAGCCCTTGAAAAGGAGGTGGTAACATTATTAGTATTAGTATTATCTTTATGTTTCCATCTAGATCAGATGTTGAGTTGCTTCTTTTAACCATCTTAGCAAGATGTTCTCCAATGTAGCCTTTGCTATATATGATCAACATACACGCTACAATATTTTTTCGAATTACACAATGCAACTTAGACGCCCAACACGCACCTAGAAAAGGAGCACAATCTTAAGACAGTAAGTTTTTTTTTGTTGCGTTGGCAAGCAACCCCTGTTGGCTAGCTTGTCTTGCTCATTTAAGTAAAAAAAGGAGAGACATTATTAATTTATTTAAGGGCCTTATTGTTTGCGTACTTTTTATATCTGTTGTTTAGTTACGAGATATTGTTGATGGAGATGATATTTATATATGGTTATTCATGAACATCTTTAAGAGTTTATCAAATATTAGTAGACAAATTTCATAATTATGGTAAGTAGAAAAACACCCTCTCTTCGAAGGTTTCGTACTTTAGACGGCAAAATTTAAAAAGAGGCCCACCTTTTTTCTCCGGCCACCTTTTTCCCGTAGCGCAAGTTTAAGGTCTCCGTTTCTCATCACCAACTTGCAGCAGCCTGCACTGTAGCCATGGTGAACTTTTTGCTTGGGAATCTCCAACAGTCTAGGCCGGACAGAGACCAGAGACCACAGCAGGTCACATGTTCACGCCAGGTCCTGGACTGGTCACCAGGCGCACGTTCACGCCAGTGCACGCCAGCACGTCCCTAGCTACACTGTTCACACGTCGCCAGGTCGCCAGGAGACAAGCACAGCAAACCCCAGCAGACCGAGAGCGGATGGCCGAGAGCGGATGCGCAGCGGATGCGTGCACGCAAATATGCGCACAAAGCAGGTCTTTTTGTCAAGTTACTAAAACACGATAAGTCATATGAAAAACTGTATTTTGTGAGAAAAAATAAGAATAGAGAAGGGATATGGCAAACGGTTGAAGACGCTCACCACCAAGTATGGACATTGATATAGCTATATCTGTTGTTTATAGATATATAGATTAACTAATTATTATTATTAACACGATGGATGGCGACTGACCAAGTATGAACATTGATATAGCTATATCTGTTTTTTATAGATATATAGATTAACTAATTATTATTATTAACATGATGGATGGCGACTGATCATGTATGACGTGATATTTTAGATATTCTATTCTTTTCTTTTGGAAAAATATATTTTATTTACTACAGTAGCAAAGATGGGTAATTTATATACAAAATTAGGAGGTTACTTTAAGTATCTTTTATAATGATAGAAGTGTGTAATTTTTTTATAAGTTATAATAGATCTAATGGCTATTATCGAATATAATGATTAAAGTCTACAAAATTAAAGTCTAGATGTTTCTGATTACTATGAGAATTTTTTGAATTTATCTTTTTTTCTAACGTATTTTGTGAGAGTTAACGTGATGTTTTTGTTAGGGCCTCTAATTAATAATAGCAAGAGAAACTTCAATTAAAACCCCTACTTAGACCCTTACTCTAAAATTTAGAAGTTTAGAAAAAAAACCAACTCAAAAAAAACCAAAAACTCTTACTTGACTTCTATTTTTCATGGCCTCTCGTATTGTAATTTTAATCGCCCCAACCCCCTATCCCCTTTCTGTGGATCCCACCCACTTTTCCTCTCCCCTCGCGCACCTTCCCGTGCTCGTCGCGCCGCACCTCCTCTTCTGCAGCGCGCCACCCCACGCTCCTCCACCGGCGAGAGCGGCCATGCCCCACGTTTCCTCCTCCGCGCGGCCTCCCCGGATCTCGCGCGACAGCGGCCTCCCCGGATCTCGCGCGACGACGGCCTTACCGGAGCTCGGACACGGCGGCGGCGGCGGCCTCCCTAGAGCTCGGCGGTTCCCCGAGCTCGCGCCCGGCGGCGGCTCCCCCGAGCTCGCGCATGGCGATGGACACCGGCGCTCCTCTCCTTCAACGCCACACCATGGCGGTCGCCGCCACCGCCACCTCGCCCTTGGCCTCCTTCTCCGCGGCCTCGCATGGAGAGGGAGAGGAAGAACGGCTGCCGCCCGCGAGGAGCCCGTCGGGAGCCATGGCCGCCAGGGGAGCTCATTCCCCGTCTCCCTCCGCGCGCGCTCGCCGGCGCTGGCGGCGTTCTTGGGCCGAAGAGCCGAGGACCTCCGCCGGCCGAGCTGCAGCTGAGTTCCGCGTCGTCGCTGGACTCGAACGCCTCGGTTTCGTCGTCGTCGTCTTGCTCCTCCACCGCCTCGTCCTCGCCGTCGGTCTCGGGGCTGCTTTATCCGCCGCCGGTCAAGCGGCAGGCGAATAGGCCCGCGTCGTCGTCCCCGGTGGCGGGCGCGGCGGCCGTGGTTCTGTGCCTCCTCATGGTGGTGTTCTGCGGCTGGGTCGGGGCCAAGCTGCTCACGTCCACGGCGCTCTATCTCTTCCCGCGGCGGTGGCCCGCGAGGACGACGACGCGTAAGGAGAGGAGAGGCGCCGTCGACTCGCTGGAGTGCGACGCCGCCGAGTCGGCAAGCGAGGCCGAGGAAGAGGAGTCGGCGAAGAGGAATGTGGTTGCGCCGGGGTCCTCGGTGAGCTCCGCCCCTCTCGCCCCTCTTGCGCCGTAGGTCTGCTCTGGCTGGAGGGACTCGATGGAGAAGAGGCTGAGGATGACGAGTGGGTCCCATATGTCAGTGTCTATTGAAAATGTTTTGAGGGCTATGAATTGAGGTCTTCCACTGGAGTAAAGGTCAAAAAACAAGCCCTCAAAAATATAAGGTGAAGCTCTCAAATTAAAAATAGAGACCCTGATTTAAGGGCCATGATTAGAGATGCTCTAAGATCCTACTAGTATATCGAATGTCCTCTTATGTTAGGCTTTCCTTCCGGATCTGTAGTGCAGTGTACTAGATTGTGTCTGAATTGCCGTGTTAAATACCAGACACTGCTAAAGCAGGCCTGTTCTGAACCAATTTGTGTATTGTTCTGAAAATTTAGAGCTTGGCCTAGCCCTATATACTGCATGATTGGGCAGGGAGGGCAATTCAGCTCAGTGCTCACGTGCACACTTTCTTACTTCCTGTTGTTTGAGTTAGCCTGGTTTCCCCCTGAGAAAACAGAGATTATAAATCTGAAAAAGTATCGGAGTCAGGATCATACAAGGGGAACCCGTCTCCGTTTCAGCACCTCTAGTCGGAATCCTTAACCGATTCGGACTGCAAGCGAGCCCCAATAAAACCGGAGGCAAAGGTGCCCCGTTCCCCAAACAAATCAGCGATCGCCGAACCACCAACCAACGATAGCGAGAGAAGTAGACAACCTTTGCGTAGTCATCGGCGCCGGCGGAAAAGCGACCATGGGCCGCTTCAATTCAAAGCTGGTTCTGGTTGGGATCTTGCTCGCCGTCCTGCTGCTCCTGCCGTGCACCGCCGTGGCCGCCGTAGCCAAGGCCATCGACGCATCTGACACCCAGCGCCTGGAGCTGCCCGACGCGCTGGTTGGCCCCGAGAGCGTCGCGTTCGAGGGCCACGGCGCCGGACCTTACGTCAGCGTCTCCGACGGCCGCATCCTCAAAGTACGGTGGCCAAGGAGCTGGCTGGAGCACGTTCACGTACAGCCCGAGCTACGCCAAGAGCAATTGCGACGCGCCGTCCGAGCTCCCGCCGGTCGCCACGGAGAGCTCGTGTGGCCGGCCGCTGGGCCTTCGTTTCCACCGCAACTCCGGCAACCTATACATCGCGGACGCGTACATGGGGCTCATGAAGGTGGGACCGGACGGCGGCGAGGCGACTGTGCTAGCCACGGAGGCCGGCGGCGAGCCGTTCCGCTTCACCAATGGGGTGGACATCGACCAAATCACCGGTGATGTCTACTTTACTGATAGTAGTAAGACGTACCAGCGGTCACAGCACCAAATGGTGACCACGTCCGGAGATTCCACGGGGCGCATCATGAAGTACAGTCCGCAGACCAACCAGGTCACCGTGCTCAGTCTGGTGTCACCTACCCTAACGGCATCGCCATCAGCGAGGACAGGACCCACCTCATCGTCGCGCTCACCGGACCGTGCAAGCTGCTCAGGTACTGGATCCGTGGACCCAATGCGAACACAGACAACGTGAGGCCCAACGGAAAGGGAGGCTATTGGGTGGCGTTACATCGGGAGAAATATGAGCTCCCGTATCCACTTGGCGGGAACAAGCACTTGTTCGCTATTAGGATTGTTGCTAATGGTGAAAAACTCCAAGAAATGACGGGTCCTAAGGATGTTAGGCCAACCGAGGCAGTGGAGATGACAAAATATATCTTGGATCCGTGGAGTTATCTTACGTTGGCGTTGTTAGCTCTTAGAATTATAGCTAAGGTTTAAGATTTAAGGATTTCATATTTTTTTATTTCTTGTACTACATTATAGACCTAATGTTCTTGTGTCTTTATTAATATAAATAGAAGTATGCAGTCTATTGAATTCTCCTTTTTTTTTGAGCAACAATTCTCCTTTTATTATGTTATGTTATTATATATATGCTTTCCTTCCGGATTTGTAGTGCAGCGTCTGACTTGACGTGTTTACCAGTACCAGACACCGCTAGAACCTGTTTGTTCTAAACCAATTTGCGTATTATTCCTTCTGAAAACTTGGAACTTGGGCCAGGCCGCCTATGTAATGCATGACTGGGTTCTGCATGGTTGGGCTCGGTAGGCAACTCAGCTCTGGGCCTCAGGTGCACACTTTCTTTTGAGGTTTTTCTTGAATTGCTTGATTTTCAGCCTGTTTGTTTGAACTTATCAGCCAAATCAGTCAGCCATTCAACAGTATTTTTCTTTCACAAAAAATCAGCAGCAGCTAGAACCAGCCAACGAACCAAGCGAACATGGTGTTTGTCTTTTGACAACCTTCTGTCGGCCTGGTTTCCCATGGCCATGAGAAATCACATGTCAGAACGAACTGACGAAGCAGTTTGGCGCTGCAGAGCAGACTGCAGCCTGCACCCACCGGAAGAGTCAGCAGGGCCCAGGCACTGAACAGCCTACCACAACTTTTCTGACGGATGCCCTCATAAATGAACGAAGAAAAGAATGGCGAGTTCCTTGCGGTGGCCGGATGCTGCCGGTGAGCTGGGAGAGGGAACTGTTGCCATCAAACTTGATGGGACCTGAGATATTTGGTGCCCTGAGATCGTGGAGAACCGGAGATTGTCATCTGCTTGCAATAATGCCATCTCATAACTCTGACGAGTTATTACTACTGATAATCGCGTCATGCTATTACAATTTTATACTTGTACAAATGCTGAACTATGGTGTTGATGTAAAATTCTGTCTGCAAACATACCGGGCTAATACCCAAATTCGATATCCGAAGCGTGCCAGTCGATTTGACCTATTAATCAACAATGATGATAACTTGAATAAAAACCGAACGAGACGACAGCGATACGCCCGGACGTCAAAGCTCAGAATATATTCGATAACTTTTGAACAGATCAGACGAGACGACAGCGATACGCCCGGAAGTCAAAGCCTGAATCATGTTCGGTAGACGCGGAACTTGCAAGGTCGCCAGAGATCAAGTTGATGCAGCCCGTCGAATCTTGAAAGAACTCGTTGAAAAAGAGAAAATACTTGACGAAGTCGTCGAAAAGTAAAGTGCTGGTAAAAGTAAATTGTGATAAAAAGTAGATTTGTTTATTGATGCTTGGATGTTCATTACAATGCCCTCCGGCACATATTTATACTCTACTTATTCGAAGAATCCTAACTGAATACAAAAAGCTTAAATATAGAAAAATAAACTTAATCCTCATACGAACTCTATCTCTAAAGGAAAGACATAAAACTCGTATAGGAACTGGACTCAGACTATACTACGAGAATCTCAAGCTCACATGATGCCGATCCTCTGTCCGTTTCTGTCATGTTGAAGTTATTTTTCCATCGGCATACTCTCTGGCATCGGCAACAATCTTCAAATCTTCGGCCTGTCTCATCGGCAACAGTCCTTCAGCTCCATCGGCAGCAATCCTCTAACTTCCCGCCAGTCTCATTGGTAACAGCTTTTCAGCCTTATCGGTAACAACTCATACCAATCCACCCTTTATTGACAACCAATCATCGGCAACATCAAAAGCAATGTCGAAGACAAAATAATAACCAATCCTTTGCCGATTAGTTCAATTTCCTATTCTTATTGACACGTGTCGAAAAACGGTGTCAACACATAGCCATTTACAGTAACTAATTTTGTGAGGAAAGTTTCCATGCTTGGCAACACGTACGGGAGAGGAAAAAAAACAGAAAGCGTTCCTAATCCATTTCTTTTCTCAAGTTAGAAGCGGCAAATTCTGTCTCCTCCTTTTGTGCCACCGAGAGTTGCCCTACCTGCAATTTGGCTCTCCAAATTGAGCTAGATGTTCGCTGATATGTGGCTGGCTCTCCTCCTTTGCCGACAAAACGAGTTATCTGCGCTATGTGACCTCCCAAAGGGGCAGGGAAATGGTTCTGAACACTGCTCCTCATCGACCTTAGACTATTCCTCCCTGAGTAATGCTCCAGTCAGATATTATTTTTCTCCCCGGAACCCACAGTCAATTGGTTTCAGACAGGCCTATCCGGCCAATTAAACCAAAAAAAAATTGCAATTATTTTTTTGTGACCAATTAAACCAAAAAAATTGCAATTATTATTCACACAAATTTTCATCGATCAGTCCCTGGCCTGTGGCATCGGCAACAGCTACGGCCTCTCGTCAGTTGAGAGAAAAGGGGGTCGTTCTGACGGGTTCGTGTCAAGCAGCCCTTCAGAGTTTCAGGTGTGTGGTGCCAACTCCTGATCTATCTGATAAGCACCAGGCTTAGCTACTACTGTCATCCATGTCTGATAAGCCAACCAAGGAGAAATAAAAACACCTGGTCTGACCTGACCTGGCTCCCATGTTTCATCATTCTATCATCAGTCAATTAATGAGCGTGTAGCTTTCAAATTGGGACACAGTACGTAACAAAAGTAGGGGGAAATAAAAAAGTGTTAGCCATTTCTTTACGGGTGCGGCACCGCGGCGAACTATGCGTGACTCAGCACCGGGCCGTCAACTTCAGAGCGCGGGCGAACCCGAAGCGTGAGGCCACCGGCAAAACGACACCGCCGCCGACCGATAGAATCCAGACGCGCGCGCGCGCTGCCCTCTGCCAAGCTGGACCTGGACGGATCGCGGCGCGTGACGACACGTCGCGTCGCGTCGAGAACCTTGTGCCGCCGGCGCACGGCCGCTGATCAGCGCGGGGCAAGTGAGATACATCTCCGTGATTGTTGTTGTGTGTGAAGAATTCCAAAATGCGGAGGGGGAGCAGTCGGAGGCCGGCTGCCCGGATCGCAGCACATGATGGTCGTGATCGATCATTGCTTTTTTTTTTTTCCTCTCTCGTTCGTGGTCGGGAGTTGGAGCGGTATATGGTTGATCTCTCAGGTAATCACGCGGCAGACCACGAAACTTCTGTAATCATTGACCAAAATCGTTGTATAATACTTGTATTTTCGGTGATGATGAGCAGTGGACTGCAGAGAGTCTGCGTCTGTGTCACGCACGTATTACTGATTGGAGTCAGCGCACGTCTGGACATGTGAATTTCTGCACTCACGATTCACGAACTCATGATCAGCCATTTTCTTCTTTTTTGTCCCCCTTATTAGTGAATGAACGCCCTCTTTCGCTGGATTCTTCTCGGTACACCTGAAAACGAAACCCTGATCGCTGTAAGCAAACAGTACAGCATATCAACAGGGGAGAATAATTAAAAAATCGGCCGGGTTCCTTCCTGCAGCACGAACGAACAGACGACGTGGCCAAGTTCCGCTTGGCACTTGACCAAGCGTCGACACGGACAGACAGACGGGTCGCTTTTCCGCGCCGCGGTAGGGCCGGTGGCCGGTGCGCAGGCGGCAAGGCAGGCTGAAACTGAAAGGCAGCCGAGCCGAGCCTCGGCGGTGCCTTTGCCGCGACGACGCCTGAGCGCGACGGCGACGCACCCGCGCGAGGGGGGAGAAGAGACGTGCACGGTCGCCGATGGGTCTCCATCACCGCGCCCGCGCTCCGCCCTGTCCGGGATGCCGTCCGTCGATCCGGCTGGGCCCTGCTGCCTGCGACGGATCTCGTATGATACGTCGCTGCGCTTCTCTAACACTTGGCCACACTTGATCCCCGCAAAAAGCGTCAAGTGTGTCAACTTCGGCGGATGCCCGGACACCCAGGGCCGGAATCGAAAGCGGCTGGCCTGCCATGGCTGCTGCTGCCTGTGTACCTGAAAGATATGTATGATATGGTATGACCCATGTTAATCCCCCCGATCCGAACTGATGATGCAGGATCTCGCAAGTGGGCAAGCGGCGACGCGCAAACACTGCAGCATAACCTGACAGACAGCCGAGGTCCAGGTACCGCCGTGTTTTTTTTAGCTGCACGTCAAACACACAGGTCGCAATCATTCCTGCCGTGAAAACAGGAGAATCGCCGTTTGCCCCGTGAATCCTTTCCTTCCTCTGCTCTCTGCTTCCGCGGAATGGAACGGAAGCAGGAAGCATCCAAGTCCACCGCTCCCATGGCATCCGCCGCCGTCCAGTGTCCCCCCGCCACGCATCTGCACGCGGTCCCACCAGGCCAGAGATACAGATACCTAGGCCCCGAGCGCACGCCACCATTATATTATATTATGTATTATATAACCCCACGCCTCCCTCCCTCCCTCCTCCCGCTCGGATTCCATTCCACGCCACGCTGCCCGCCCAAGCAAACGAGAGAGATCACCCCGCCGACCACCTTACCTAGAGCTGCTTAATCAAACAGATCCCCATGGGGCGGCGTCTGAGCGCGTCCTCCGCGGCGGCGGCGTCGGCGGAGCCGCTCCTCCCGCGGGCGCTGAAGCGCGGCGCGCCGCTCGACCGCTGCCTATCCCGCCCGGACGACGAGCTGCAGTGGTTCCGCTCGTGCCTACGCTGGGTGTGCATGGACCACTCGGGCCCCTGCCAGTCCGCGCTCTCCTACCTCCTCTTCGCCGTCCTCGCCGTCATCATCCCCGCCACCTCCCACTTCCTCCTGGCCTTCCGCGCCACGCGCCGGCCCTTCTCGGCCGTCGTCCAGCTCTCCCTCTCCGCCGCCTCGGCGGCCGGCTTCCTCTGCCTCACCTCCTCCTTCCGCCGCGTGGGCCTCCGCCGCCTGCTCCACCTCGACAAGCTCCGCGGCAAGAGCGACCGCGTCCGGCTCAACTACACGGCGCGCCTGGCCTTCTCGTTCCGCCTGCTGGCGTCCCTCGTCGCGCCCTGCTTCGCGGCGGAGGCCGCCTACAAGGCGTGGTGGTACGCCACCTCCGCCGACCGCGTCCCGTTCTTCGCCAACGACGTGCTCAGCGACGTCCTCGCGTGCTCGCTCGAGATGGCGTCGTGGATGTACCGCAGCGCCGTGTACCTCCTCACCTGCGTCCTGTTCAGGCTCATCTGCCACCTCCAGGGGCTCAGGCTCGAGGACTTCGCCGGCTCGCTGCTGGAGGAGGTCGAGGAGGGACGGGCCGGCGTGGAGGCCGTGCTCAGGGAGCACCTCGACATCCGCAAGCAACTCAAGGTCATCAGCCATCGGTTCCGCAAGTTCATCGTCGCTGCTCTGCTCATCGCCACCGCCAGCCAGTTCGCCTCTGTGCTCCTCACCACGCGGCGCGACTCCGTCGATGACCTCCTCAACACCGGCGAGCTCGCGGTGAGTCTTTGTCTTACTACTGCTTATTAATTGCTCGATTTCGTGTTCAGATTTTTATGAACTGCGCTGTGCCCAATTTGGCACGATTGTTGAATTCCCAAATTCATTCGCTTATGGCCCTTCGGGAAGGAGAGAGAACTTTACCGTGTCTGCTTTCTTAATGTTGACGGAACCCATTATTGCCGATGTGTCACTATTAGAAAAAGCGCAACTGGGACAATATAGAACCATTGAGGTGACTGATGGATTGCCTACGCGAAGGGATCAAGAATCGGGCCTAGGGCCTAATCAAATGGGGAAAATAAAATAGGTGCTCTGAATTGGACTGGGAATTGTGGATGATTGTATTGTCTTGTGACCCAATACCAATAGCACGTTAGTTAGCAATAGTGATTAGCACGCTGTCAGAAACAGCACACCTGAATGAGGCGTGATGTGATACACGCCCAACTAGCTATGATCTTTCTGGCGCTGGATCTTGGTTCTGAAAGATGTCATGCTGCACAGCTATTCCTTTCAATCCTGGAGGTAAACATGTGCAAAACCAATCTGCCAAGGCCGTGCGAGTAAGGACAATGATAATGGTACTGATTTAGTACATCACAAGCAGAACAGCTAACTTCCAAGTTTCTCTTGCAACTTTACTTCAGCTATTTTTGCACTACCACAAATGTTAGTCAACATAGATTGCAGTTTACACGAGACGACACTTCATCTGAAAGAGAATGCTTAACATCTGCGTGCTCCAGTTAGAAGCATTTTGAGCATGCCATGGTCAGAGAGTAGGATTCCTGGACTCTGCATCTCCTTGCACACTCAACAAAGATTCCAGCCTGAACTACCAAAAGAACAATTCCAATTTCGGAGTCAGACTGCGATTATGGTAGCCACATATTTTTCCAACCATAATTTCAAAATCCTGACAACGATTCAATGTTTTTTAAACTAACAATTCAATGTTTCCATCGCTTTCTTTCTCTTTCTCCCTGATGATGACTGGCGACCAGGGATATCCTAATATTTTGTTTTGTTCGCATTTTTCAGCTATGTTCAGTTGTGCTCATGTCCGGGCTCATCATAATCCTGAGCAGCGCCGCCAAGATCACCCACCAGGCGCAGGCCCTCACCGGCCACACCACCAAGTGGCACGCCTGCTGCACCATCGCGCCCGACGTAGAGGACGGGGAGCCCGGGTCCGACCAGAACTCCATGATCGAACAAGAACCCGAGAGCGACACCGACACAGAGTACAGCGAGGAGACCGGCGACGAAGATCTCCTGGAGAACACCAAGATTCATTTGCCGCACGCGCATGCCAATGTCATCTCCTTCCAAAAGAGGCAGGCACTAGGTAATCAATCAGCCTACAATTACCTCTCCTCCTACAGTTTATTCTTGAGAGTTTTCTTTACCCTGCTCTTGCCATCCCATGACTAATTCTCGGTGGCTTTTGGATTCCCTTGCAGTGACATACTTGGAGAACAACAGAGCCGGGATCACCGTGTTTGGGTTCACGCTGGACCGGTCGTACCTGCACACCATCTTTATGCTCGAGTGGACGCTGTTCCTGTGGCTGCTCGGTAAGACCATCGGCTTCTCGTGAAGACGATGAGGATGAAAAGAAGAGAGAGGTGTCCTGTGTCCAACGTCCGGTTGGTCGATTTTGAGAGTTGACGCATGCCGTGGTTGCCTTTTTGGGGATGGATTCGGATGTGCTTTATTTTTCGGTCATTCTGGAAGGGGGAGAGGCTTTTTCGTGTGAGCTGAGCTGCTGGCAAGGGAGCGTCGCCCGTGTACGCCTCAACGCCTGTGTACGATAGCGATTTTGTATTACGTGTGTGTAAATTGTGAGCGGCGATTGCCGTGCCAAGGACCCTTGTAAATGTGTGTTGTACAGTCTCGTTATTGGGCGTGCATAGGTTCCGTGTGCGTGATATAGCGTGGTATACTGGCATTGCAGATTTTTACAATCTCGTGTTGCAAGCCAACAACATGTTGTAGTGAGGATTTTACACTGTAAGTTAAAGATCCTTGGTTTTTTACTCTTTGGGAGTTACAAAATTAGTTCAAGATTTGCTGGTCTCATACATTCCTCTTTTGTCTTTTATGGATACTATCTCGGCCTAATTACAATTCTAGACTGGAATTGAGCTCTTTAGACTAAGTTTATAGAAAACACAATTAACATTTAGGAGTCCAAATTAATATTCTATGAATATATATTTAATGTGAATCTAATTATAAGGCTATAATAGGATCTTTCATAATAATTATTCTATTAGTTCTAAATTATAAGATGTTTTAACTTTTTTAGTATCTAAACGTAATGTATATCTAAGTGCATAGCAAAAGTTACTTGTGTTCTTATTCACAAATAGGGATTAGTCTTTATGATAAGGTCAACAACTGTTGCATAGTTGATCGTCGTGCAAGAATTACATCGCTTAGGTCTTTGTGACTGAAAGCTAGATCCCTGTAAGATTTACCTCTCTTATGGAAGTTTGGGTACCCATATACTACCTCGGTCCAAAAAGAATACAACCCTCGCATCCTGTGGAGTCAAAGATTCTAATTTTGACTAAATATAAATAAAAAAATGTTGATGTTTATAATGTCTAATAAGTATAATTAGATTAGTTATAAAATATATTTTCATAACAAACTTAATTGAAGATTCAACTATAGATAACTCTTCTTTAAATTTGGTTAAGTTTAAAAATATATTTTTTTGAATTTTTTAAAAACGAGATTTGTTTTTTTGGGACGGAGGAGTATACCTTTCAAAGTGGTAACTAGAGTCACAGCTATGCCGTTAAGTTCGTAATAGAAAAAAAAATTGTTCCAATGATCAACGGTGGCAGTACTTTTCCATTTTTTTTAAACTCATGGGCCATAGCCCATCTGCTCCAGCCCAGATTCTCAAATCTTATTAGCAGCCCACGGCCCGGATAGAGAAGGTCAAAATAAAAGATCACAAAAAAAAGGAGAAAGGAAAAACCAGACGGCAAAGCCACCCCAACCCCAAACCCCGGCCCCAGCCGCCAGACCATCTCGACACGCGGCCGCCGCAGACGAGATGGCCGCCGGGGACGCAGGCCGCGCGCCGACGGCAGCGGCCGCGCAATCGCTGGTGGAGTCCTTCTGCGGTGTGACCTCCGCGACCCCCCAGGAGGCGGCCTTCTACCTCGAGAGCCACAACTGGGCCCTCGAATCCGCCGTCCGCTCCTACTACGACTCCGCGGACGGCGAGGCCGACGCCGGCGCGGCCGATCCAGTGCCCCCGCCCCCAGCTGCACCAGCCGGTGGCGGGGAGGACACGGATGATGAGGATTACGTGGTCGGCGGCGGCGGCGGCGGCGAGGACGAGGATGATAAAGACTACGTCGATGGCGACGACGGAGATGGAGACGATCAGGACGCCGCGCTCGCCGCTGAGGCCGCGGCGGAAGAGGCGAGGAGGAGGCCTGTGAAGAGGCAGAAAAGAAGCCACGACAAGCGGGGTGGGAGCGGTAGCAGAAGCGGCAGCAGGGCCAGGGCGGGTGGTGCGGATGCGCGGAGGAATGTGAGGACGCTCACCGATCTCGGTGGTGGCAAGGGAGCCGCGGGGTCCGACGAGAACTCCGAAGACGACGATGAATGGGCACCACCGCCCGAGTACTTCACTGGCGGCGAGACGAGGTGATCTATATAATCTCTAATCTCTAGGGTTGGGATAGTTGTCTCCTTCGTCAACTAGATCGAATTACTCATCTATAGGGTTTAGATTGTCTTGTTTAAGTTCAAAATGGGTTGCTGATGACATGAATGCTATAATTAAATGTGCCTGTGATGCTATAATTAAATGTGCTTGAAGTGTGGAAGCCTTCGTTTTTCTGATTAATCCCCATTTGCTGCATTTAAATCTGATTCATACTCTGCTCAATGGAGGTGTTTTGATGTCTAGTTCCTCTAGATTGCTTGATTTGTTCTTCATCTCTAGTTCCTCTACATTGCTTGATTTGTTCTTCAACATTAAGAACACTAGTCATTAGCCATAAGTAAACAATGCAGACCATGTTGCAGCACTTTTGATAATGATGCAGTGACCTTCCATAGGCTAGGAATCTACGTTATTATGATAAGGTGCTTGACATTATGCTTGGTACTGTTCTGGAGGGCTATGTGTTGGTTTTGACTTTTCGAGTTTAATCATGAGAAAAGAGCTCCAAAACTTGAGTATCTAGCCTGTATGCTAACAATATGTCAGATTCATGAGTTGCTTAGGCTTGCTATGCAGCGATCGGAAGCCACTGGTTTACCCTGAGAAACCTAAGAGTGAATTATTTAAGGGTATCATTTGCAAAATTTGATGGGAACCCATAGCATGATCTCATTATTCTTAGCAGTAGACTTGAGTTCTGAAATCATTCAAGTGAGGGGGCAGATGGTAGATTCGCACCCTGCTTCACATGGAAGCAAAGGAGACACCGGGGTTTGAACTGAACTCCAGCTGGCCATCCCACCACCCTATCAATGGTGCGACCAGCTGAACTCGAGTTGGCCTGAAATAGAATTCCTTCGCCTGACTCTTGAGTCTTGACATCTAACCTCTGTTTGGCACTGGGGTGGATTATGATAATGTTGTTCGGTACAGCTGCTTTTAGATATTTAAGACCTTTTGTTGCTTTTAATCTAGGTTGCAAATGGCGATATGAATGTGTATTAGCTTACCCAAATTAACCCCAGTGAGGACCAACAATTTTATAATCGAACTTACCCTAATATAACTGTCTGAACTTACTTTTGGACTTTCCAAATACTGCTTTTTACAGCAGCTTGAAAACAACTGTGGCACAGAACTGCAGAGATGTTCATTTGTCCATAGTATGACTTGTTTATGAAATCCTGATAGTTTAGGTACTAAGTAGTTAAGAATGACAACCTGCTTTGGATCTTTAAAATGGAATGCCTTCATTGTTGCAAAAGAGTTAGTTGATAGGCGAGTGGCAGGGCACCACCTGCAGCCTGACAAGTGTTTAGGGGGGGCTAGGGCTTGGCAGAAATTAGGTCCCGGCCAAGAGGATGCCATGTGGCGCATATGTGGTCCTCTTAAATGACCTGACTTGTTACTCCTGGAAACTTTTAGGATGACAAGTAGTTACTGGTGAAAGCAGGTTGAATTGGCGAGCCCTGCTAACTGTTAAGCATCTTGCTTGTGTTCTCATCTATAGCATCAGAACATCATTGAAGTAGGCAGGATCTCATATTTGCTTGCCACTTCTTTCATCATTAAACTAACCAGGATTCCAGTTCTGACTTACCTCATTGATTTGTACACTGTACAAATTTGGAAGCTGTAATGTACAATCTTGCAGATGAAAGAGTGCAAGCATTGGCTGATGGGTTTTATTATGTGCTACTTTTTAGTCACAGTTCTTTTTTAATCTTAAATCTTATGTATATACGGGATTCATGCTTTTGATTCTTACACAAATTATATAGCAATGGTCAGTAATTTAATCATATGCTGTGCACACTTGATATACCGGCAGTCATCTATATTTTACGCTTAATCTTTTTATTTTGTCTTCAGTGGAATGGTTGTCAGAGATCGACCAAAACGTAAAAACAACACGGATGAGGTATTCAAGCAAGCTAAAAAGAAGGGGGCTAAGCAAGGTCCATTTGATGCTCGCCGGCAATCTAGTTCGAGGAACTTTACTGGGACTGGCAAACTTTTGTCAGGTGAAACTGTAGAGCGTGATGCACCACAGCCGCCAGAAGAAATTGTCCATAACATCTACTTCTGGAGGAATGGCTTCACAGTAAACGATGGCCTACTTAGAAGTTTTGATGATCCAGCAAATGCATCCTTTTTAAAGGTAAAGAACTCTTCTGTGCTACTGCGCCTATCACATTTCTGCTTTACTTCGCCTAATTTTATGTGACGCACCAGCCACCTTTTCTTCAAACATATATATAACTTCCTAGTTAATGTTTTTGTCCTGTTATAGCCCAGTACAGTATGATGTGTGTCAGACTTTATATTGAACAATAGATTTCTGAATAATTAATGAGTTAGAAGAATCAAGGGATCATATGGAACTTTATTTTCTTTTCACTTGGAACAAGTATTATTACTTCTCTGCTGGTTTTCATCATAATGATTTGCGACTGTTTTGTTTTTAGACTGGTCCCCTAATAATTGTATGAATGGGGCAGGAGCTGTTTGGTAGGTGAGAGGGAAATTTTTAATAGCCAGTAGCCTCAAATTTCCCACAAGGGGGCAGATTGTTTCTGTTTGAGAAATCTGTTTCTGAGCGAAATCTTATTGACGCCTGAATTGGTATCTGGTCAGGAAATGATAACTCAACCTAATTTAAAATGGAAGTAACACTTTGACCTATATTTGTCAAGTTTTATGAACCAACCAATTCAGGCATAGGCCAAGGGATTAAGCAAATGCTTATTCTTACTGAGTTATATATACTTAAGCACTGACCTCATATATGAAGGTTCCACCAGGAATTCAAAGTGGAGTGGAAGAGGGTTATGGTATTTTTGTTTCTTAAAATTGGTTGAGTCGTGTTGCAAACTCATGGCCTCCTGGCTCTGCACTAGAAATAAAAGGTTTAGGCTGTTGTTGAAAGGTGGATAGTGTATGTTTCAACATTAATAAGATATTTTTTGGTACGTTGTCGTTTACTGCCTTTTATCGTGTCTTCTTGTATACTTAATATCTCCTTCGGTCTGTTGTTATTCTTAGCTCTTCTTGTTTAGTTTGTGGCAGTGCATGTTAGTTTCTTTATTCCTCCGTATTATTTTTACTAGAGCATCAAGGATTCTGTCTGCCCAACTGAGCTTGAGCCGGCTGATGGGAAATCTAAGGTGAATGTGAATCTTGTCAGGAAGGAAGAAGATTTTACTGTAAGTGTCATCAGCCTGAGATGTTTGATTGCTTCAACTGTTGAAGCATCTACCTTAATTAACGATATGTATCACTACCTTGATAACAGGAGCCTGTCAAGCGTGCTGCTCCTTTTGAAGGGGAACGAAGAACCCTCATGGAACCTTCTGATAATAATACTTCCAATGCTGCTGCTTCCAGCAGCGTAACTGCTCCTCGGACAATCACAGTGGACGATTCATTGCCATCAACCTCCCTCCAAATAAGGTTTGCAGACAGCAGTCGCCTTGTTGCCCGTTTCAACACAAGCCACACAATTAGCGATGTGCGGGCATTTATCGACGCGACAAGGCCAGAAGCCAGCAACTACACGCTGCAGGCCGGGTTCCCCCCAAAGCCGCTTGAGGACGCGACCAAGACCATCGAGGAAGCTGGCGTGGCCAACTCGGTGATCATTCAGTCTGTCTAGCTTGGCAGAACAGGTGCCGACCCTATTCCATGAAACACGCTAAGCATATGAAGCTATCACCTCCCTTGCTTTGCTGCTCCTTCATTTTGTTTCTCATCAAACCAGGCTATTTAACCTTCTACATGGCTTCGTCATCCAGTAGTTACTACTTCTGGTATTGGGAGTGTAAAACAGTGAGATCTGGGTGTCCCACATCTTATTATTCATCTAAAGCATATAGTACATTACGTGTTACTTGGCCTGCTTGTCCCCTTCAGCGTTTGGTGGGTTAAAGTGCCCTCTTTGTTCTTATCTCCATCCCCCCTGGTTGGTAGCATGTCGGCACTTGTGGACAACGTTGGTTGCACCAGATGGCCAATTCATTCCCAATTGCGGTTACTGCTGTCCGGAACGATTGTGATCTGCAAGTTGAGTTCTTGTCCAGCTTTCATATATGTTAAAACAAGTTATGTTAAAACAAGTTATGTTAAAACAAGTTATATGTCGTTGGCATTCCTTATTGGTGCTGCTGCTGCATAATGGGTCTGGTGGATCGCTGGTCTTTTCCGACGTTAAATAATCGCACATTCATGTGCTACATTTGGTTGACCATAACTTGCGCTCCCATTCCAGTTGCGCGTTGCTATCTGGTGCCTGGTGAGCTGAACGGTTAAACTCCGAGGGCGCATTCCGTCATCTCTGGTCCCGTAGATCATTGCTTGTTTCGTGCATTTCCTTTCCTTTCGTTGTTGTCCAGTACTAGTTGCGACGTAGCTTTTGAAGCAGCAACGGGCAGCGGCAGTGTGCTTCTCAGAGTGATCATCGCCCCTGTCAAGTAGGTGAGCGGTGAGCCTCATCCACTCCGCTGCCCCAGTTGTCCAGCCCTCGGGCCCCGCTGCAAAGAACCCAATGATTCGCGCGTCGTCGTCCCACATCACTGTAGAGTGTGTTTCTCAATTTTTTTAAAAAAAAAAGCATCACTGTGGAGCGTGGACTCCGTGGAGCGTGGAGTGTGGACTACTGGACCGTGTGGTCACTCGTCAGACAGGCATCATGACATGGCGTCCCATCCGGAATCATGGATCACTGCTTGAGCCTTGATGCGGGCGTTGGCTGATGAGCGTGTTATCGCACCCCGCGCAGGAGAGACGATTGATCTGGAAATTGTTTAGTTGTAACAATAACAATATAGAAGTATAGAAGAGATGTACATTGTTTTGAGTGTAAATTAAGTACATTCAGTTGTCTCCCTGCGGGCAAGGAGAAGAATATATTTGACTTGTCCTACTTAATAACCATGGTCTATTCTTCTTGTTTGGAAGGAGACAACTTAATGTTTATAGTTTACATAGGTCGTCAAAGCGAGTAGACTACACGCATTGTTATAGCCGACAAAAAACATCATGTATAGTTGGACAACGCCATGTACATTTTAGACAATATTATCGTGTATATTATTTTCACCGAAAAAAACCGAGCTGCCGGTGTGTTCTCCGTACGTGCCTAAGGCCGAGCGCGACACCCGGCCGGCCATGAGATGAGAGACTTGGGAGACCACCGAGCGCCGACAAAACGGACGCGCGGACGCCGGACGGAATGAATGAATGAATTCAGCTGTAAAACTGGCAGCTTGCACACCCAATTCGAGAGCAAACGACGCCGGAACGCGAGGAAACGCCACATGCCGTGGCTGGCCGCGCACACCCCGTCTGGATCGGCCGATCACGGCGCGGGAGCGAGCTGGGGAATAGCTGCGGGCAGCTGGTTCATTACACGGGCACAGTGCAGGCAGGACAAACCGGAAGCTCGCTTTGCTTGGCGCTCGCTGCGTTGTTTCTCGAGTGCCTTTGACAGGCTCATTGTCCTTGGGAGCGGGGCCTGTTGGGGGCGTGGCCTCGCACTCGAAGGGCTCACTGACGAAACTAACAGTCGCAAAGGCTTTGGTGCTCATTGCAGGTGAAAATGTGCTTAGGGACGTGGTGAAGAAGCTAACTTAGCACCAAGTCCAGAGAAAAGCTGCAAAGGCCCCAAAGGAAACTAGGGAAGAGGCGGCAAAGTCGCGGAAGTCAGAATACCAACAGGGAGGTGCAAAGGTGGCAAAGCCCCCTGTGGTAGAACCTCCTAAATCCTATGATCCACACGCATGATTATTGCCTAAACAGACTCCAAATAACCATGAATATGATCCATAAAACTTAAAAGGTCTGTCGGGTAAATTCCGAATCATCCATGATTCTCCGAGCAGGATCAATCATTACAAAGAAAAATTACAGTATTACAATAGTTTTATATAAATAATATATATCAGAGTAAAGAGCAGAAGGATTACAATAACATAAGTTTACAAACTATTTACAAACCATAAGTTGAATTAGTACAAACCATATAGCAGTGGAACACAGTATAACTTATTACATCCACCTTGATTATATGCTCTGCCCAAGAGCGAGATATCCTATTCATCGTCACTTTCCTCGACGACGGTCATGCAGCAGGATGCGAAGCATTCCTGCCCATAAGTCTCACCTGCAACAAGGGTTTAACAAACCCTGAGTACAAAAGTACTCAACAAGACTGACCCGACGAAAAAGAGGGGTGAAGACTCAGGAAATGCAGGCTTGAGGGACAAGGTAAGGCTTGCAGGGGATAAGAAATTTTGCAGAAAAGCTTGAAAGAAAGAAAAGTTGTCTTGCTTAAAATCAAAATTTTTCAACCAACTCTCTTCTTAAACCTTACTCATTATTCAAGTTGTTATTACGAGGATAAACACCGATCGAGTCTTCTTCTCCGAGAAGCACGGCGATTGAATCCATTTTCATACCCAGCTGGGACCTAGGTTACTGATATGCAGGAGACTCTAACTCCTAAGCATAGCAGGTGAACCGATATACCGGGATAACAACCGCAGCCATATATCACCACATGATACACGTGAGCACTTCGACCCAGTGTACCGAGATACGTGGGAACTTAAACCCACAGTAAAACACACTATGACATATGTGGGGTCTCTGGCCCCACTATAAGTCACTCCATGATATACCCAGCTTCAACCATCAGTATATCACTTCATGCATGTGGATTTTCTAATTTCTCGATGTCACCAGTTCACCATCGACACAGGACCTAGGGCATCAACAGACGAAAACACTACAGAGAGACTCCGTTCCCAATGCAAGTTAGCCGTCCGGACTCGATTTATTAACTATCATCATGATTCCAACAGATAAAGCCAAACTCATATTTTTCATTCTTTTACCTTTGAACACTTAATTAACTAAGCAGGGCTAAGCATTACTACGCATCTGTTTGAACATGTAACAAGAAATTATGGATATAAGACAGGTAATGCAGTTGGTGGGTTTTCACTCAACTCCTATTACTTAATGCAACATATCATAACTGAAACGATAAAACTTTTATAAAATAGAATGGGGTTTGAATGCATCCGGGGCTTGCCTTGGTATTCGGGGTAGATTGTCTCGAGCTCTGGATCAATTCCAATCTCCGGAGTCTGCTCTTCCTTCAGATCTGGGCGACAACGTTAAACTCCCCGTTATCGAAAACTATACGATGCAATGATATGCTTAAACATGATTGAATAGTAAACATGATACTTGATGGATATATGATCAGATTAATGGCTTGAGTATAACTTTCCTTTACGATAAAGTTGTAAGTCAACCCAAACATATTTACTAAGGTCACTAGGGTTAACTACATTATTTATGAAAGTTATTAAACACATAAAATAACATTAATTAAGCCCTAATGACATGATCTAGGTAAACGTAAATAATTAATTAAAGTATCAAAGGTTATTAAGGTTAATGACCCAAGGTCATCAATCAATCCCAAAGTCAAATGATTCCTATAATGATTAACCTTAACTAAAGGGGTTAATTAATTATTTAAAAGCATAAAATAAAGGCATAAAAATTAAAGTTGTCTAATTAAGCTCAAAATTTTATTTTGAAAAGCTCTTGGTCTAATTAGATGGCAAAACAAATTTCAGAATTAAAAGCCAATTATTTTATTTATTAAAAATCATTGAAGGTCCATTTTTCAATTAAAAGAGCTAATTTTAACATATGCAAAAACTATTCAAATTTGGAATTTCATTTTTTTTCTAGGTAGATGACATCATAAAGAACACACACAAAAATTTTTAGAATTTTTGGAGCTGTACATGAATTACTATGATTTTCCAATGAAAATAGCATTTAAATCATTTTCTGAAAATAGAAAAAGAAAAAGGACCACAGTGCTCCCGTGCTAACCGACGGTCCACCGGCGGTTGACCGGCGATTACTCGCCGATGGCGAGGTCTCCGGCGACCGGACTTGAACGATCGGGCTCCGCTTGGCACGGGGAGTCGATCAGGGTAGTAAATGGCACAGCGGGGTGACGGCGGCACCCACGCCAGCGGTCATGGCGGCGCGGCGGAGCTCGGGGGCGGCGGCAGGGCTCACCGGAGCAATTTTCGGCGACGGCGAGGACACAGATAGATGCAGGACATTGACTCGGGTGCGTTGGACAACAAGATGAGGTTCAATTTGGTCCCCAGCCGCAACGGCTACGCGCGCGGCGGAGCGACAAGGTCACGCCGGCGGCGACGCACGGCGGCCGGACCCTACGGCGCAAGAGAGATGGATTTGAGGGCATGGATAGGTGCAGGAGCTCACCATGGGTCTAGTGCGCAAGCTAATGAAGGCTCGGAGTGGTTCAGCCGAGCTGTGGACGGCGGCGCTGATGGCGGCGGCGGCGCTCCGGTGGCAAGGACGGCGTTCCGGCGCTTCCTGTGTACCATCAGTCCGACCAAGATGCGCATAAGGGGCAGCGAAATACGAAGAACATGATGAGATGGTTAAAGGTAAAATATTTTTCACATTGGTGGCGGTGGACGGCGAGGAAGCTCGCGGCGGCTCGGAGACCGGTCGCGAGGAAGGCGACGTCGTGCGGGCGGCTCGGGCGGGAAGAGCGAGCACGAACTAGCTCCATCGAAGCACAAGGACGTGACGGAGCTGCTGGCAAGATGAAGCGGGCAGAGATGAAGTGACGGTGGCAAATTTTAGCGGCGGAGCGAGGTCGTCGACAACGGCGGCGGGAAAAAGGAAGAAGAAGAAGTCGGCCACAGCCGACCTATTTATAGGGCAGGGACGAGGCATGGACGGGCGACACGACGACGATGAAGCTTCGCGCATCCTGGAGCACGCTGGCAGTCGTGCATGTACGGCGGTGGACGGCGGCGTGGGTTGAGAAGCCAGCGATGGCGGTCGACGATAGGTCTCGGTGCTGTTCGAGAAAATTACAGAATTGCTACTCATTTGAAATTAAAAATTACTCCAAAATTTATATAAGAACTTGAAAATCTCCAAAAATATCATTTGCATAACTTTTCAAGAGCTACACTTTTCCTTTAACTGGCATCCTCAAATTCTGTTTGGATTTTGAAATATGAATTCAAATTCAAAAAGGGAATAAAACCTAGAAACAAACATTTGTAATTACTTTTGATTTTTCAATAAAACTTGAAAATCTTCAAAACTATGAAATGTTTAACTTTTAAACCAAACCTTTTTAATATACAAAGTTTTCCAAAATTATGCATAAATTTTGAATTATGGTTTTAAAATCAAAAGGGGACAAATGCTAGAAAACTGTATTTTCAAATTCATTTGAAATTCCTTTTGGAAACTTGAAAAACTTTATATACCAACTTTGTAGCTCTTGTCAAGATATACAAACTATATTTTTAGAGTATTCCCAAATTCCTTATAGATTTTGAATTACAGAAAAGGGGATAAAACTAGGTTTTGAAATAAGGGTTTTTGAAACCGAATTCAAACTCGGTTTAGTTTCTAATTTAATTGGTTGGTTATTAGTGATCACATACATCATCCAAGGACATTTTTAGGTCAATGACCCAATGACACCCTTGGTTGACCAAGTTGACTTTTGAAAAACCTTTTATAACATTTCCAATTTGAATTTAAATTTGAATTGCAAGGCTTGGGAATAAGCTTTGAATTCCAAATTCAACT
Source organism: Bothriochloa decipiens (assembly GCA_023333625.1). Classification (NCBI taxonomy): domain Eukaryota; kingdom Viridiplantae; phylum Streptophyta; class Magnoliopsida; order Poales; family Poaceae; genus Bothriochloa; species Bothriochloa decipiens. Next base: position 31,720,605 of record CM041644.1, on the reverse strand, counting down.
TCAAAAATGGAAATTGTTTTTAGGGTTGGACTTAGATTTATACACTATGCTTGAAACTAGTGTAAACACGGTTTACACCTCAAGTACATAGAATATAAACTAAGTATTTGAGATGACATTCGAAAGTAGGGTTTTATTATTTCATGTGACAACACATTTCCAGAAACACAATCAACCTATGAAATGTAAACTTATTTTAGTTAATGCACATCAAGATTGATCTAATCATGAATGCTTTGCAGTGCATATGATGACATGGTAGGTTTTAGTTAATATAACACCAGAGGTGTTACACCCCCAAAGCCTATGCCTAATGAGGTGCAAAGGATGTGAATATACGGAACCTGCTCCCCAGGTGGAAGTCATGCAAAGGCTGCGAAGCTCCGGGGGCAAGATGAGAAGCTGATCAGTTTGAGGACAAGTCGCTGGACTAATACTGGACCGAAATGACCATGTCACCGGAGGCCCATTTGAGAGAAGAGAAAAGACTTTGGTGCCCACGGGACGACATGTAGCTGCTTAGCCTGTTCTAGAAGTATGCCACAGGGGCATTTTTGTACTTTAGACTTTGGGATCATCGGGTTACCATAAAAGGTGGTGACCCCTAGCTGTTGTAATGGTTACTGTCCTTTGGTAGTTGAGAACTCATTTACCTGAGGACCCGCTTTGTGAAGCTTACTCACTATCCTGACGGTGATCCAACCCTTTGCCTCACTATTCCTAAACCTGCTAGAACTGAGCCCCACAGTTGGCGCCCACCGTTTGTGTCTGGCCGGAGATAACACCCGCAGATGCCACCAAGAAAGAAGACCTCCGCGAGAAGGCGTACCTCCGCTGAGGCGGAGGTACCAGAACCCTCCGCTCGTGGGAGGCCAAGAAGAAACACTCGAAGCACCTATGCCTCCGCACCGGCTGACGAAGGTGACAACGAGAATAATAACAATGAGCAAGGGGGGACCCCCCAGAACAACCTCAGCCTGTTCAAAACCAAGAAGATGAGCTGACTAGGCTGAGAACTGAGATGCAGCGCATGGAAGCCGAAAGAAACAGACTAAGGGCAGAGCAAGCCGCCACTCAAAGAACAATGTAATCTTCACGTCAAGCAGAAGAGATCAGGCAGCAGATGGCCATCCTGCAAGCAGAAATCCAAAGCATGCAACCTCCAGCGAACAACCTCACAAATAATATCCAACCACCCAGAGTCAACCCGCATCCTGCTACAGACACACAACCAACCCATCGCGCAATGCCGCCACAACCTACACCATCAAGGGTTTTTAATCCCAAATCCCCTTTGTCCGACGGTCTGCAGAGTGCACCATGGCCTACGGCCTACAAACCTGTATCGTTGCCAAGGTTCAACGGCAAGACAGACCCAAGACAATTTCGCAGGTGGCAATGACCACGTAATGGCCAAATCATTCGTAATCGCAGCAGAGGGTGATGCCCTGGCATGGTACTCAATGTTGAAGCCCAGCACAGTGTACTCGTGGGAAAATCTCCGGGACCAAATTCTAACCAACTTCAAAGGGTTCTCCAGTGAATCCTTGACGTCCTGGGATTTATTCAGCAACAAGCACCTCAAAGGGGAACCACTCAGGGACTAATTTCAGAGATTCCTTCACCTCCGCGCCAAGGCACAGGACGTCCCCGATGAAGTGGCAATAGAGGCTGTAATCAAGGGACTCCGTATAGGCCCTTTCGCTAGTCACCTCGCAAGGAAGAAACCAACCACAATGGCAAAACTACATGAAGAGTTCAAAAAGTACTGCAGGTCAGACAGAGACTTCCGCAGAAGAATAGACGAAGCAGAAAGTCAGAACAAGTAGTTCTCAGGTAATAACAACAGAAGAGACAACAGGCCGCAAGAGAAGCAAAGCTATCAGCAGAAACAGGTTTTCAATGTGCAGAACAGTCAGCCTTAGCAGTAGACTGGCAAGAAAGAACAATCTCATCAAGACTCAAGGCAACAGAACAATAAGGGCTACAATAAAGGGACCAGATCAAAAAGCTGGAACAACAATCAAAAAACCAAGGAAACCCTATTGCATTTTTCATGGAGAAGACAAAGGGCACTACACAAGAGAGTGCCCGGAAGCCCTTGAGACCATAGAAAGAATGAAGAATAAGCAGCCACAGCAGCAACTCCAACAACAACCCAACAAGAGAGGTCAATCACGCCTACGCACCGCAGTGGCACCAAAAATATTACCCAAGTTTCCCAGGGTACAACAGTGGACCATTTCCACAACAAAGCCTAGCAAGTCAATACTACCCCACATCCCTGCCAGCGTGGAGAACAATTCAACAACAGGCAGCACAGTTCGCGAACCACCCCGCCAATAGAATAGAGAGCAGTTTGACCTATATCAACCCAAGACCTCTGCATATCACATTCATCGAGACAACGCAAGCCCCACTACCCCCGCTGAACCAACAAAGGCAATACGAGGCCTTGCCACCACCTTCGCAGCAAACCCAAGCCACAGTCGTTGCCACAAAAGCCGAACCTTTTCGATCAAAAACCAGATGAATCCACACTCAGCCCTACCAACCATTGGCATGATACTACCCATAGCCGGAGGCTCGGCATTGGAGTTTGAAACTAAAAAGCAGAAGAAAGACCACCTCCGTCTGGTAAACAATATAGCAGTTTAGGGCGCATATAGATCAATAGAATGTCCAAGATGCTAATAGAATTCACAGAGCAAGATCTCTAAGTAGAAATCTATCCGCACACAGACGCCATGGTCATAAAGGCAAACATAGCAGCATGGGAAGTAAGAAGAATACTCATAGATTCTGGGAGTTCAACTGATATCATCTGTGCCAATTTCTTCGATCAAATGAAACTCAGCAGAAGCCAGCTGCAACCGCCAGATACTCTGCTAATTGGATTTGGTGGGAAAAAGATCAACGCACTAGGCAAGATATCGCTACCAATGTCATTCAAAGACGGAGATTGCGCTAGAACAGAGTACATCACCTTCCACATGGTAGACATTTACTACCAATACAACGCAATACTGAGAAGAGGATTTGCAAACAAGTTTAATATGGCAATATATATGGGCTACCTCTGCATGAAGATGCCGGCATTGCATGGAATCATCACGATGCAAGGTAGTTAGAAAGAAGCAAGGAACATAGAGAAAGCAATCTACAAGGCACATAGAAATATCAATACCGTAGCAACGGATGAGCCTCCGGACATGCATGCGGGAAAGACCAACATGGCAGATCATGAGGACACAATAGCACTACCATTGGAGGAAGCAGTCCCCAACAAGAAAGTGACAATAGGAGCTAACCTATCGGAGGTAGAAAGAAAAGACCTGTTAGAGCTATTGACAAAGAACAAGGACATATTTGCATGGTCAGCATCAGATCTGCAAGGGATCAGTTGTGACGTGATTGAGCACATTCTTGACCTGAACCCAAACATCAAACCCAGGAAGCAAAACAGAGAAAGATATCCGAAGAACGCATACTTGCGGAAAAAGCAGAGGTTCAAAGATTGTTAGATGCCAAGGTCATCAGAGAAGTTAAGTACTCAGATTGGCTAGTAAATGTTGTCCTAGTACCAAAAAAGAATGATAAAATGAGAATGTGTATAGATTTCACAAATCTGAACAACGCCTATAAAAAGGACCCCTTCCCCTTGCAAGAATCAATGCATCAGTCGACAAAGCAGCAGGCTGCAAATGCTTCTCCCAGTTAGATTGCTTCTCCGGGTACCACCAAATATGGCTCAGAAAAGAGGATGAAGAGAAAACAAGTTTCACAACACCCTTCGGTATATAATGCTTCGTGCGAATGCTAGAGGGCCTAAAAAATGCAGGCTCGACCTTTGCGAGAATGATACAAATTGTTCTCAAGTCTCAATTGCAAAGAAACATCATTACATATGTTGATGATATAGCAGTGGTAAGCAGGGAAACTGAAGACCACTTAGCAAACCTCAAAGAGACCTTCGCAAATCTCAAAGACGCAGGGCTTAAATTGAACCCAGAAAAGTGTATCTTTGGCGTAAGCAAAGGAAAAATGCTAGGATGCATTGTCGGGCCAGAAGGCCTAAGGGCAAACCCAGACAAAATAAAAGCAGTACTCGCAATGCCAGAACCATCCAATAAAAGAGAAGTTCAAAGGCTAACAGGCAGAATAGCAGCACTCAACAGATTCATCTTGAAATCGACAGAGTGTAGCTTACCATTCTTCAAGGTACTCAAAAGCTCAGACAAGTTTGAGTGGGGCAAAGAGCAATCAGAAGCATTCCAACAGCTCAAAGACTACATGACAAGAGATCTTATGGTCACAGCTCCTGAGGCAGACACCACATTGCTGTTATATGTATCAGCCTCCGCATCTGCAATCAGCGCAATGCTCATTCAAGAGATACAAATGAATGGCAAGCAACTCCAACAACCGATGTATTATGTGTCTAAGGCATTGCAAGGCGTAAAGCTAAACTACATAGAAATTGAGAAGATAGTATATGCAGTTGTTACAACTTCAAGGAAGTTGAAACATTATTTCCAAGACTATGAAATCCTAGTACCCACCTCACAACCACTGACAGACATTCTCAACAATAAAGAAGCCTTAGGCAGAATAGGCAAGTGGGCAACTGAGCTCTCCCAGTTCAGCACCAAGTTTGTCGTAAGGACATCGATCAAGTCTCAAGCGCTCACAGATTTCTTGGCAGATTGGGTATCCCCGCCACTCGCGGAACCAAAACCAGAAGCTCTGATATGGACCCTCTACACAGACGGTGCCTGGGGTCTACTTGGAGCAGGAGCCTCCGTTGTGCTTATTTCCCCCTCGGGCACAAAGTCAAAATATGCAGCAAGGCTATGCTTCAAAGCAACAAATAACATAGCAGAGTACAAAGGCATAATCCTAGGGTTGAACAAAGCAAAGTCGCTAGGAGCAAAACACGTACTCATCAAGACGGACTCTCAAGTGGTAGCCGGCCAAGTCGAGAAAGATTACGTAGCCAGAGAGCCAGAATTAGCCAGATACCTGGAAGTAGTCAGGGGCCTAGAGAAAAGGTTCCAAGGGTTCACCCTAAAACACATCCCAAGGGGGGAAAATGCAGAAGCCGACGAGCTAGCAAAGGCAGCAACAAACCAAATGGAAATGCCCTGTGGTACCTTTTACCACGAACAGACCAAGCCAGCAACTGCAAGAATAGACAAAGCCTTCACAGAGGTACTCTTAGTACAGGCAAAAGATTGGAGACAACCCATAATAGATCAAATCAATGGAGTTCATGTAACATCAGATGAAACAAGCGCAGCAAGATTAGCTGCGCGAGCAAGAAATTACACCATAATTGATGGAACCTTGTACAAAAGGGGTGTTGTCCAGCCATTGCTCAAATGCATAGCAGAGTCCGAAGGCCAAGACCTCCTACAAGAAATTCATTCAAGGGTATGTGGATCACACGTCGGACCAAGGGCATTGTCAGCCAAGGCAATCAGACAGGGATTCTATTGGCCTACCCACATCAAAGATGCACTTCAGATAGTCAAAACTTGCAAAGCTTGTCAGACCTTCGCACCGCATCAAAATAGGCCAGGAGGGATAACACAACTCATACCACCAACCTGGCCGCTACAAAGATGGGGAATGGACCTTGTCGGCCCACTGCCACCAGCCCAGGGAGGAAACAAGTACGCAGTGGTCGCTGTAGAATACTTCACAAGGTGGATAGAAGCAAAGCCACTGGCGTCAATCACCTCTGAGACAGTAAAGAAGTTTTTCTGGCAGAATATAATTTGCAGATTTGGAGTACCAAGAACACTCACAGTAGACAATGGAAAGCAGTTTGACTCTGAGAAATTCAAAGAATTTTGCAAGAGCATCGGGGTCGATCTTGAAGAAGAACAAAGCGAGACCCTAACAAAGTCTTGTCCTCTTCTAGGCATCAGGGTCGATCTTCTATCTCGAAAAGAAAAGAGAAGAAGAAGAAGACGTAACCCCAACAAAGTCATGTCCTCTTCCAGGCATCGGGGTCGATCTTCTATCTCTGAAATGGTCTACGGAGAAACAAACAGACATATATAGTCATGGCTTCAGCTCTCGCGATGCCGAGAGCTCTTGCCATCCAAAATCCCACAATCAAAAAAAATTATTATTATACAACAACCCAAGCTAGTTTAATAAGTTTAAGCCATCAAAGTAGTGTCAATCAAATCTTCAGATGCCCAGAATACTCAAAGGAAGCAAGACTAACACCATACCACACTAAGGGCATAGGAAGCAGTACAGAAGCATTGGCCAGTGCAAATGGTCCCAGTAGCAAAGGCTAGAATTTAGAAGATAAATAGTCATGGGTTTTTGCCTAAAGATAAATCTGCACCCTTAGATGCAACACAGTTACAATGTCAACCAACATCAGAGCCTATGTAGCAGCTTTATCTTGAATTAAGAAGAGCGAGCATCCTCTGGAGCCGGCATCGCCTCAGTCAGAAGAGCCAGAACAGGAACCACCCTAGCCTGTGCCGATGAAGGACAAGCACTCCGAGGAGCTTGAGCCTCTACACCAACTAAAGTACCAGGCCCCCCGAAGCCTCTGCAGCTGAACCTTGAAGTGTCAGAGAGCCGATAGAAGCGCTTGCACCTTCCACAACCTTTGTGCTTCTTTTTTCTTTTGGCACCTATCAAGCATACAAAGCCAACGAGTATTGACAACAATACAATGATCAAATTAGCAGAATATAGAATGAAAACACAAACACGCCCATAAAAGAAAGATAGCCAGGGTTAAGCACAAACCTGCCCACATCTAGCCTCTGCAAGTCGACGGGCATGGGCACGTCAATGTGGTCCCCAAAAATCTCTCATAAAGCGATAGCTGGCAAGAAGAACATTTTCTGAGGGTTCCCCCAATTCAGTGAGTGATGGGAAATCGAAGCTCCGCAGACAAAAGTCCTCTAAGGGCTTGCACCCCCTTTTTATCCATGAGTGACAACAAAGTTATAACCCTAGAAAGAGCCGCAAAATCACCAACTTTCGTAATGAAGTCTTGGAGGGTCAAAAAGCTAGTGGAAAACCACTTCATGACATCAGAGACCTCAGACACAGGGAGCTCCCGGGCGACCCCGCCAAAGGCTTTCACAATACTCGTATACTGCTGCGCCGCGGACAATCCCAAATTCTTGTTGTGGCCGTTCCATCCTCTAGAGTTTTTACGGTACTCTGAAGCTCATGGCTCAATAGGCATCCTTTCTCAACCTCTAGGCAAAGACCCTCCACAACACTATGCTGTTCCCAAAGCCGCCGCTCGACTGAATCCTTAGAAGTTTTAGAAGACCTCAATAAACAAACGGGAGGCTCAACGGTGTAACAAACCTATCTGGTGCGCGTCTTTCTAAAAGCGATCTCAGCATAAAGTATTAAACTAAATAGTTCGATGAACTCAAATCCAAATTGTTCACCAAATCTCCAGCATTGGTAAAAGACACACGTACATGTAAATCCAGTATAGGCTCTTTTCTTATGAGCATCCAGGATTTCAAAATTTTAGTTTTTTTCCCCTCAACTCACATGTCACTAATCAGATCAGATTTAAAATTGCAGCAAAGGTCTATTCTTTAAACTAGTTCTAGTATCTCAGGAAGACATAAAGCAAAAAATGCTAAGAAAAAAATAAAAAATAAAAAATAAGAACAAGCACCACTGCCATAGAAATGCCTCACACAAACTAATAAGAAAGAACAAAATCTAACCATTAAAAACCAGTGAAGCATGCAATGACTCATCGTGGTGCATCCAATGCCCCGGCCAAAAGCATCGGATACCCAGCCGGCGGCCTGTGCTCACGCCAAGTTCACAGCGTCGCCGGCAACACCCGTCGTGAGCACCGACCGCCAGATCCCAATGAGAGCAGCAGCACCAACCCGCCTCCTGCCGGACACGCCAGGCGCCAGGCTCGCAGACCATTGGTCGCTAACCAACCCCCGCCGAACCTCCCCACTCACACCGGACCGGAATCTCGAATTCAAGAACCGGCGGCGGCGGCCTCCAGCAGCACCAAGCGCCAGGGTTGAACAGGAAGGAGGCGGAGTGTTGGGCCGGCCAGAGATAAAAAAAGACACAGAGGTCCCTGGTAGGTGAGGAATCGGCCACTCATTGATGTTGCATATACTGTGCAACGTATATAGGCACATACGTACAGTACACGTGAGTCCAAGCCAAATGATAATCATCGGCGTAAAAATAATAGCAACGTAAAAAAAGGAGAGGGCCAATTTCACTCGTACAACTGCACATAGGCTCCCGAGAAAGAACGTGATCCTTTTTTTGGTCTTTGCACAAGAGATAAAAATAATATTATTGCTAATATACATACATAAATATAAATAAATAAATAAAAATAAGGAGAGAAAGAAGGATGAGAGATATGCATCTATGGAAGAGACTAAATTGTGAAACGGTCTGACACAGCCGAACCCGAGGAGGGGACAGGATCCCTTCGAGCTGCAAGGGCACCGCCGGGCTCAAGGTTCAGGCTCGCCTGCGTCAAACAATCAAACCTAACCCTCGAAGGGGGAACTATTGGGGGCGTGGCCTCGCACTCGAAGGCCTCACTAACGAAACTAACAGTCGCAAAGGCTTTGGTGCTCATTGTAGGTGAAAATGTGCTTAGGGATGTGGTGAAGAAGCTGACTTAGCAGTGAAGAAGCTGACTTAGCACTAAGTCCAGAGAAAAACTGCAAAGGCCCCAAAGGGAATTAGGGAAGAGGCAGCGAAGTCGCAAAAGTCAGAATACCAACAGTGAGGTGCAAAGGTGGCAAAGCCCTCAAAGCCAGTGCCTGATGAGGTGCAAAGGATGTGAAGATATGGAACCTGTTCCCCAGGTGGATGTCATGCAAATGTTGCGAAGCTCCGAGGGCAAGACGAGAAGATGATTAGTTTGAGAACAAGTCGCTGGACTAATACGGGGCCGAAATGACCATGTCACCAGAGGCCCATTTGAGAGAAGAGAAAAGACTTCGGTGCCCATGGGACGACATGTAGCTGTTTAGCCTGTTCTAGAAGTATGTCATAGGGATATTTCTATACTTTAGACTTTGGGGTCATCGGGTTATTATAAAAAGATGACGACCTCTAGCTGTTATAATGGTTACTATCCTTTGGTAGTTGAAAACTCATTTACCTGAGGGTCCACTTTGTAAAGCTTATTCATTATTCTGACAGTGACCAATCTTTTATCTCACTGTTTCTAAACCTGCTAGAACCGAGCCCCACAGGGCCCTATCTGTCACGAGCAGCAGGGCCACCGCGCAGGTGGCCACAGGCGCCACCCAAGTCACGGGCGCTCGATTACCTTGCTTAAGCGGTGAGCTGATTGGTGCACCGGGATTAAGCGTCGGCGTCAGATTTGCGTCGGCACATGCCATGTCTAAGTAAGCAGGACGTTCACGAGGGTTGCCATCACTTGATGCTATGATGATAACTTTGGAAGCACTAGTTAATTAGTAGCAGAGCCCTGTATAAACACAGACTGATCGATCGAATCGAGTTTGTATTATGCAGAGTACTCCATATAAAAGGGAGTAGTCAAGTGTAATACCAACATGTTCCAGAAGGTGAGGTGCAGAACCAAGAGTCAAGATCGATGTTCCGGAGGTCAAACTCAGCTGGATCTTTTAGACAGCAACTAGACGTTTGGACGTACACTCTGTCACAGTACTGCTATCCAGTATTAACTGAGTTGTTCGTTCGTTCGTTTCAGGCTTTCAGCAATCCGCTGCCAAGAAGAGGTGTCGGTTTGCCCTAGCCCCCCATGATGAACATGAAACAACCTTTTTGGGGGTGCTGGAGCCTGGAGCGGACCCATCATAGCTTGACTAATGGTTTTTCTGATGTTCCACCCAACGAATAATCAATCAATCGGGCACCTGTCATTCCCAGCACCCACTTTTTTCCCGAGTTGTTTAGAGCTCGCCATCGTCCTCGGCACCGCAGCATTGCACGAGCAGCGATGCGAGACCCCGGTCACACTCCATATTTGGTAGTAGTGACAATCACGCCGTCCGTCCGTCCCTCCGTCCCTCCGTCCTCTGCATTCTCTTCTCTCCTCCCAGCTGCATTTAGATACATCCGCCCGGCCGGGACCCCCACGCTGTACCCACACCACACACACACTGCGGCCAGCAGCATAGCAGTGAGAGAGAGACAGGGGGAGAGAGGCATTAGTCTTTGCCGACACCACACTGCATTCCCTCGATCGGCTGCCTGAAGCAAGGAAGTGACGGCCGCCTGAAGCAAGGAAGCGACCGCTTCTTCCCAGGCCTCGCGCGCGTGTCTGAGCTGTCGCTGATGGATGGATGATAGATAAAGCTGTTGTAGCAGGGTGAGGAGGTGCTGTGTGTCCATGGTGACCATCGCCATGGCCTTGTAGAGAAGCACTGCAGCCGGAAGAGATTTTTCAGATACAGCGAGAGAGAAGGGAGGTAGGCACTCGGCAGGCAGGATGAAGTCAAGAACTGCGACGCTGGCGGCAGGCCTCCTCCTCCTCGTCGTCGTCGTGGCGCTTGTGGCGGTGGTGGACGCCGACACCGACGCCGGCGATGGTAATGCAGTTTTAGCAGGCCACGCCGACGCCGCCTTCCCCGGCTCGGCGTTCTTGGTTTTCCGGCCTGAAATGTGTTTTAGCAGCTGATCGGTGCTCTGGTTGGTTGTTCTTGCATGCAGTTGCGGCCTTGGCGAATCTCTACAGCTCCTGGAACAGCCCGGCGCAGCTCACCGGGTGGTCCGCCAGCGGCGGTGACCCCTGCGGCGCCGCGTGGACGGGTGTCTCCTGCACGGGCTCCGCCGTCACCTCAATGTAAAAGAGATTCTCAGCCTCACACCACACACCAAATCTAGACTTTCTAGCGATGAAAACGACAAGATATTCTGTCGGTCACACTGAACTAGCTAGCTGTGATTCTAGTATCACTATGGATATGGAAACGTCGGTGTTTACTCTTTTCTCCTCCCACTTCACTCCGACAGTCTGGCTCCTTGAAAAAAAGGGGCACGGAAATGCCTCTGATCAATTATCTGAACCTTTTTTCTCATGCTGCTTGCTGAAAAGTTTGTTAGTGGTGCCTAGCATTTACAAGTACATCCACTGCTGCCCTGCTTTTCCACCAAAAAAATGGGTCACCACTGTTGCTATGGCCAAACGGATATTATAATAACAATCAGCATACTGCACAGATCCTGGAGATAATATAGATTTAGTAAAGCACTGACTGCCTTTTCATGCTTTCTATGATGAGAGATTGAGAGCTTCTCTGCTCCAGTAAGATAGTAAATGCTGTTCGGCTTAATTTTGTAACTGAAATTTTTAGTTTTTTTAACCAAAATTGCCCTTAACCGTATCTTATTATGTGTGTTGTTAAGCTATTCAAATGTAGCTTATAGTATACAAATGAAGTTTGCAGTGTAGAAATATTTCCTTCAAAATGCATGTGGACTCTACCATTTTCATTTTTCTTTTCACAATCACTGCCATCTGAACTTATCTTTTGCCTTAGTTGGAGGTGCTCAAAACTGAAGTACTCTGTCTCTTTCCTCGCTTTGCAGCAAACTTTCTGGTATGGAGCTGAATGGTACTCTTGGTTATCAACTATCTAGTCTACAGGCACTGAAAACAATGTAGGAGCTAACACTTAAGTTTATAGTTGTTCAGTTTCCTGTTGCCTTTTCATAATTTATATCTTTCGGTTTCTAAACTTGCAGGGACTTGAGCAACAACTACTTGCATGATGCAATTCCTTACCAGTTGCCATCAAACCTTACCTATCTGTAATGTTTCCCAACCTGTACATGTTTATTCATGCTATTTGACTCTTGAAATTTGATTCAAAGCAAATACAGGAATCTGGCGAAAAATAACTTGTCTGGTAATCTTCCGTACTCTATATCCAACTTGGTTTCACTTGAGTACCTGTAAGTTGCTGTCCATTGCAAAGATGTGGTTCGTTCTCTGATGATCTTTTTTAGTAAACACAATCTAACTCTAATGAACCACTGCGTGCAGCAATCTCAGCCACAACTCGTTATTTCAGGAAATTGGTGATTTATTTGGAAGCCTCAATTCACTTTCAGAACTGTAAGGACTACTGAGCCGTTGTTTTCGCATGCCATTGCAAGGTTGACTTGAATATTGTGTATTGAAATTATTAGTCATGCACATACCATTTCAGTATTCAATATTCTCTTCATTAAATTATAAGTGTAATTTTGAGCACAAAGACAGTATTCAAAATACAAAATTGCCACCAATAAAATTGTAACATACTTCTTTTGATCACAAATATAAGCCCATCTAAATCTGTCCTAACTCAAAAAAAAAAACTAGCTAACAATAATATTATCTGAAATGAAATTTATCTATATTATTCCACTTATTTCACCAAGAGGAGAACCATACTATAAAACTAGTTTTTACAATGAATCTAATAATGACAATCTTGTGTTGTAAATCTATACAAATTTTTGTATAATTGGTGGTCAAAGTTAACTATTTTTGTTTAGGACAAAGATAGAAGGACTTCTATTTCCAATCATAGGAGGTATCTGTAGAATCTAATAAAAAGAGTTTTTTTCAAGAAAATGCACTGATACCATTTTCATGTGGACAATCTGACAATCATATAGACATTATTGTTGAAAATTAAAATAGTCTGACACATGGATCCTATGGTGAGTTATTTTGACCGGGATGGGTATCCATTTTGAAGTGAGGATGTTGATAATTTTATTAGTGTTAGTACAATATATGATTAGCTGGTCTTAAACCCTATGAATTCATCTTATGCTAATTAAAATCCTTACAGAGACTTATCTTACAACAACCTGACGGGGAATCTTCCATACTCAATGGGGTCTCTGTCAAAACTTTCTAGCCTGTAAGTATCCAGATCTTCCCCCATTTGTATTTCTGTTCCATGGTTCTGATAGTCTTCTTCTTGCCTGCTACGCAGTTATATGCAAAATAATCAACTATCAGGCACAGTTGATGTCCTCAGCAATATAAGCCTTGCGACACTGTAAGTAGCTTCCGGCATATTCATATGATTGCTAATTTTCCTTTCATATTTTTTTTCTGATAACTCGTTATGTATTATGATTAACGTTCAAACAGAAATATTGCAAACAACAATTTCAGTGGCATGATACCTCAAGGATTCAGCTCAATTCCAAATTTAATGTATGCACAAGTATTACTTACTTTTCTCTTTTTTATCATCAAGTACGTACATGCTGATGTGTTGGTGCAATTGCAACCACAGAGTTGGAGGAAACTCATTTGTCAATATGCCTGCCTCCCCGCCACCAACTCTGAGTCCACATGATCAGCCAAACGAACCTCAAGGACCTATTAGTGCTCCGACTATCCCAGAGACTCCTATTGATCAAGACGACAAGAAGATGCAAACAGGTCCTCTTATAGGGATAGCTGTTGGCTCAATAGCTGCTGCCTCATGTGTTCTTTTCGTCTTGGTGTTCTGCCTTCACAATGCACGAAAAAGAAATGATGATGAGAGCAGTGAACCAAAAGATATTGTGGGTTCTCTTGCAGTAAACATAGAAAGAGGTACGGTCCTATTTCTTTGTGCACTACTGCACTCTAGTGATCAGTTACCTTATTACCGTACCAGCATTTATTGTCATCTAGTGATTCGTAATTCATCAGATAGGAATCAGAATCATGATATTTCTCTGAATATGGAACATTAAAAATAACCACTAAACCCACATTATCTAGTAATTTAGTGAGGTAAAGCAAAATGGATCAGCAAGCAGCTCATGATTTTGCTGTTGTCATAATTTTTATAACAAAAGAATAAAAATAAAAGATCTGACTTGAATTGGAAAATCGTTGCTGCTCTGTCATTCATATTTTACATTCCTTGGGTGTTTCATTGCTGCAGCATCTAATAGGGAAGTCATGAACAACAACCATGAAAATGCTACTGTAGCAGCTTCAGATCTCCAACCTGCCGGAAAGATGACTCCGGACAGAGTGCATGGTACAAATGGTTCTATTGCCAAAAAGCCTAAGGTTCCTGTGACACTGACTTCATATACAGTTGCTGCTCTCCAAGTTGCTACGAATAGCTTCTGTCAAGACTCTCTCCTCGGCGAGGGTTCGCTTGGTCGTGTCTACAAGGCTGATTTTCCTAATGGGAAGGTAATCGGATATTTGAATATTTGAGCTAATTGAGAATTTTGAGCTGTACCATTTGTATCCCCTTCCTCTGTTCCTTATATCTGATACAATGGGGAAACCCTGTGACTTGGTCAGGGTTTAGTTTCCATATTTGACTGTTTGGATCATTTTTACCTTTTTCTGCATTATCATTTATCAACAACATACGGTCATATATATTGACATAACATCTCTTATGTTACTTGATTATTAATTTGTTATGCTTCGTTATGATTCTGAAACTAAATCGTGCCTGTGATGACAGGTACTTGCCGTGAAGAAGATAGACAGTGCCTCGCTGTCTCTGTATGAAGAAGATAACTTTCTTGAGGTTGTCTCGAACATTTCTCGGCTCAGACACCCAAACATTGTGCCTCTTACAGGCTATTGTGTTGAGCATGGACAAAGGCTTCTTGTGTATGAGTACATTGGAAATGGAACACTAAATGATATACTGCACTTCTCTGATGATGGGATGAGCAAGAAACTCACATGGAACACTCGCGTAAGGATAGCGCTAGGCACTGCTCGCGCTCTAGAGTATGTTATGTTATTCATCAAGCAAATCTGATATTTTCATTCCATGAGAAGGCTATGTCATTCTGGTATTCATTATATTACATGCATAACATCTAATTCTCTAGGTACCTGCATGAGGTGTGCCTGCCACCTGTGGTACATAGGACCTTCAAGTCATCTAACATCCTGCTTGATGAAGAGTACAGTCCACATCTGTCTGACTGTGGGCTCGCTGCTCTGTCACCGAATCCTGAGAGAGAGGTAAACAATGTAGCGCTATCTATTGGTCAATGGTAATTAGTATACTTCTGAAAAGTTGTTTTCATCTTTTTTTTTTCTATGTTATGCCGGTATGCTCAGGTTTCCTCTGAAGTGGTTGGCTCTTTTGGATATAGTGCCCCTGAGTTCGCCATGTCAGGAACATACACTGCAAAGAGCGACGTGTACAGTTTTGGAGTAGTGATGCTAGAGCTGTTGACAGGCCGCAAGCCACTAGACAGGTAATATGCCTGCCATTTCTGACCTGGTCATTTGTAGTATTATTAGTGAGTGCAGCTGGTAGACCAAGCTGACAATTCAATATGTCCTTGTTGCAATTTGGATAACTGTACTGTATGTGTCTACCAGCTCCAGGGAGAGATCAGAGCAGTCGCTTGTCAGATGGGCAACCCCGCAGCTCCACGACATCGATCTACTTGCCAAGATGGTTGATCCGGAACTGGACGGGCTGTACCCTGCCAAGTCCCTCTCCCGTTTCGCCGATATAATCGCGATCTGCGTCCAGGTACATTCTTTATCTTTGGTGCCGCATAAAGTCCATCTCTCCTCTTCTTCGTAAAGGCCTCGTATGTTCTTGCATTATTGCATCACCAGTTGTTTCCGGTTTGAATTGCTTGAAACAATCATTGTTAGCGACCACCAAGTCCAGTCGTCTAACAGCAGGGGGCATGTCAGTCGACAGCCATAAAATAGTTTGTTTCAGAGGTGCACTAAGATGGCCATGTTGTATGCGCCAATTTTTTTGCAGCCGGAGCCGGAGTTCCGGCCGCCGATGTCGGAGGTGGTGCAGCAGCTGGTGCGGCTGATGCAGAGGGCGAGCATCATCCGGCGGCAATCGGACGATCTAGGCTACTCGTACAGGGTCCCCGACCGCGAAGCCGACGTCCTCTGAACTCAAGTTGCTTCAGCTATACTGTGTCTCTGTGTGTACAAATACAACAAGGCGCTGCACTGCACTGCACAGTTTATATTTACACAACACAAAAGAGCAAACAAAGGCAGATTGGGGCTGAGGTCAGGTTACTTCGGAGTTCGGAATTGGAGTGCTGCTGGACTGGATCCTTCACGTTTTTATCCGGTCCTCTGTTAGTCTGGTCACCTGTAAATGTACCGCACGGATAGCGTTTGGAGTGTACCGCACGGATAGCGTTTGGAGTGTACCGTGACTTTTTAGTGAGCTGGGAGTGTCATGTATAGTGTGCGGTCTTGCTGTTTTGCAAGTGGTATGGATATATAGAAGGCAAAAAAAAAACCGTGTCTTTTTGACGTGTTAAATTCTTCAATTGACCTCACACGCCAGCGGCGCCCAGCCGCAGACGGCGACCCGTGCGGCCGTGCGTCCTGCAGCCTTGCTTTGCGGCGAGGCAAGCCAAGCTAGTTTTGCGGCGCAGCAATTCGGCGAACGCCTTCAAATGGAGGCAGTCAGGTTCAGGTACGGCCATGGTGTTGAGTTCCGTCGCTGGCGCCCGGCGCCGATGTCAAACGTGGGGTGACGAGTGATTTGCGCGCGCCGCGCGTGATAACCGAAGATGATTTTCTGAAACAACTGTTACACGATAAAACACTATATTTATTACTGGAGACATAGAAGGTGTCCAAACATCATTCAAACATTACACGAGGCAATTCTACGGTGGGACGATAAGCGTGCAGGTCTTACAAGGAAAGCGATATAATACAACAAGACATGGTCTCTGAAACAATATAATACAATGCAACAAACTGCACACCCCAAAAGTCACAACAATGCATGCTTAAACACATGACTGAAGAAAAGCAACGCCAGCTACCGAGTTTTCACCATCTTCACAGCGTTAGTAGAGCTTCCAGCTTGATCCAATTCAAAGCTACGGGCTGGGGAGCAAGCTGTGAAGCGTATGTATAAACATTAGTGTGTATCATGTTTGTGCTATTAGAAGGATGTAGCTGCAATTGTCGTATACCTCGAAGCATGTAAAAAAGCTCTTTAGAACAAAGGCTATAGGAGGAGGAGCTGCTATACAATCCACATCTGTTTGTAGCACTGTCAAGCTCCAGTAAGCGGTGCCTCTGCTGCTTCCATCGTTTGGGTGGATAACAGAAAGTCCAGGAAGACCATGGCCAGCCTATAATTTTTAAAGAAAAGTAAAGTTCTGAGATATGAACGTTACAGTCATGTATCTAGGTATCTATTATTTTTCTAACCAAGAAAGCAACACTATCAGTAGACGGAAGTTTAGTAATCCTTGCATCTAGCATACAAATCAGTGGAAGTAGGACATATTTTTATGAATCCAAATAGCAAAGAATTCTAATGACCATCTCATGTTAGTTATATGTATTGATCTCGTAATCCAGAACAGTAATAAATAGTTCACCGTAACATGTTGCTTGGTTATCTTACTAATCTATTGTCGATACTACAAGCTCACTGAATAGCCCACTCTAGACCCTATTTCCTGAAGTTTAAGAAAACCATAGAGGAAACTTTATAGTGCCTTGCTATCTTGTGTGGGTGTCATCGGTATAGGAGGGCCATCATCAACAATGTTATAGGCTATCTTGTTCATTTTTTTTTTAAAAGGAAACATGAGTGGTGTCGCTGGATCTAAATACTCACCACAATGACAGACATGAAACCAAATTTTATTCATTGGCCAGACCACTTCAATCCGCACACCAAAAGAGCACGGATTCAATTAGTCATCCAAGTGACCGAATTGAAGGTTACAGATTCAGGATTGGACCTAAACATAACAATGAACAGATGTTACATGGATATGTGTTGAGCAAAGTATCTATTTTTTTTGTTGCATCTAATGCTTTGTAGCCAGGTTAGGCCTACAAAAATGCATTCTTTTCTCTCTACTGCAGATAGATGCAGTAAGGAGCAAAGCCTAAATCGCTAAGATCGTTGTTTTTTTAAAAGGTAGCATTAGAACAGGAGCCCCCAAAACATTAGAACCATCCTCCACACCCATGGGACCACGAATGCAACCAATTTCACTGAATCAAACTATAAAGCTATAAAAATCAGCATGGTCATAGATACGAAGAAGTAGCCAACTATACCTCAAAATGAATCGCCAATCAAAATACCTGCAAAGCAAGAAAGCACATCCGTCAGTGCATATACCCATGCTTGCCGATACACACAACCAGCACCTTGGCAGGCATGTCATGACAAAGATCTCATTGACAGCGACGACAACAGGCAAGATATGCGCCATTAGCGAAGGATCAGGAAAACAAAAACATAGCATACAAACCAACCAACTGCATAGAAACCATGAGGAACAGAAGGAAGGTACAGATTTCTTCGCGGAGTTACCAGAGCGCACGCCGGAGCACACACCGGCCAACAACTGCTCATGGAAAAACAAAGGAGAGTGAGTGAGTGAGTGAGTGAGAGAGCACGAGAGAGAAGCCATGGAGTCATTGAAGCACACCGCAGCGCCCAGAGGACCTGTCCGCGCCGACCGCTTGGGGCCACGTGCACCGGGGAGCGCTCTCGTCGTGTACACCCGCCCGCCGCCAGGGTTGCCTGCGCCAGTGCGTCGGGCTCGCACCCACTCTTGGGGCCTAGCCGTGACGAGCGTCGCTGTCCAGGGGGCGAGGCCGCCCTCGCCTTGGTTGCTCCGCACCTACGCCCACCGGCGAGTGCGCGGCGTCCCGCAGATGCAGAGGAGTGAAAAACCAGTGCCCCGTCACAGCTCAACCGGTCTGCAAATGCAGAGCACCGCGGGGGCACCGCAGGTCCGGTCCTCCGCAGCTCCACCGTCGCCGAGCTCATGGCGCGGCCACTCTAGGGGCCCACCCGCGTTGTCGCGCCGTCGTCTGAGCTCGTGGCACTGCCACTCCAGGGCCCACCCGCGGGCGCGCTCGCCCCGCGCCGTAGCGCCGCCTCCGCTTGTGGGCTCGCCCTTATTGAGGCTGTGACGGCAGAGCTGCTGCGTGCTCTCCACACTGAGTGAGGCTGCTGCGCCGAAACGCAAAAAAAGGAGAAAAACATAACAAACACGGTCTGATAAGAACCACGAAGGTCGGCAGCGACAGGACAGGATGGAGCAGCGTGGACAGAAGAATCACCTAGTTCAGGCGGCAGGAGGAGGAGGACGACGCAGAAGCCCTCATCCTCGCTTCAATCGCCCCCAATCGCTCCGCACCGTCGAGACACAAACCCGCCGACGGATTCACGCCGCTCCAGTCAGCTGCGTCGCCTCCTCACCACACCAGCAATCCTTTGTTGCATCCCTTCGCCAAGCTGAGATTCAAACAGAGCGGGGGAGAATACGGCCACCCAAGAAGCGCATCTAGACGTGGAGTCGTCGGCCGTGTGCCGGGACGCTCGCGCTGGAGGCATCCTGCGCTGGGGCCACCCACGCCGGACCGGGCAAGATAGGGAGCCCCGCACCAGTGTGCCGCCACGCTACGGTCGTAGTCGGGGCCGCGGGTGTCGGCGCTCGAACGGATGCTCGGACCGCCGTCGCAGCTGGGAGCGAAGGAAACCAATACTCAGAACGCTTTCGGGCCATGTGAGCTGGTGCTCCGTTCGCCGTCGGGGCGGCACGGGCCGCCGCACGAGCCGTCGCTCGAATGCCACCGCGACAGCGAGTGGAGGGAGCCGCCACTCAGGCGGTCGCAGGGGTCGCGCGAGCCGGTGCTTGGTCGACGTCGCGGGCGTGCGTGCCGCCGTCGCATGGAGCGGAGGGAGGGAGAGGCCGGCCGGATCCCTGTCGGTCCTGCCACTGTCGTGGTCGTGGCCCACTACCGCCGCCGCTGGTAAGGCACCTCCACAGATCTAGAGCTGCCGCCTGGAGGAAAGAAGAGAGGGATGGAGCGGAGAGAGAGGAGAGAAGAGGGAGAAGGGTCACTGATGAGAGACGGTGTGAGAGGGAGGAGTCTGATATTTTTCCAATGGTAGCGCCTATAACTGTCTTCTAGCCGATCAGTAGTCGACAGCGTAAGTGCATCTGCATTTGCTCATAGCACGAGGCTGGACGCGGGAATATAGCAAAAGGCCGGGAAGAAGGGAAGAAAAAGCTGAGCCCCACCTACCATCCCTCTAATCCCCATTCGACAGCCCAAGCACGGCATCCAGGGACCGCGCCGCGCGTGGGCTGGTGCGAATTAAGGGACTGCTCTCGTTGACCAGCGCAGCGGAGTTGGAGAACCGTCCGATATTCATCTAATACAGTAAAATAATTTTACTACCGTAGTCACTCTAAGAGCACGAGCTGGCCAACCACAAATGTTATCTTTAAATTCGTCGACGCCGACGGCTTTGGGATGGAGCAAAGCCAGGTCACCATCCGCCACTGCTACTGATGACTGCCGACTACTGTGCAACGTCCGGGTCATTTCGACTTGAAATTGTTCGTTTACTGCTGGTCAGCAGTGCTGTGCTGACCGGACTGAGCGAGCGAATCTTCCAATGGATTGGGTTGGCAGGCGGGAATGACGCACAGGCGAACAGACAGCGGTTGGAAGAAGAGGATTCGACAGGCGTGTCACGACAGTCGACAGGTATATAAAATCTCAGCGCCTACTACGAGAGTGGTTGCACGTCCGTTCGTTCGGCGCCAAGCTTGCGCTCACACGGAAGACTAGCTATAATATGCACGTTCCGCTGTCACATGTGCGTATGGCGGGGGCTCGGGGCAATGGCGGCTATCCCTATACGCGTAGCTTAGGGTGGCGACGTAGCCTAGTGGGCAGTGGATATTGGCCATCGCAGTCTCAGGCTCGTTAGAAAAATCAAGTTATTCGCTAACACTATCGATCAATTTAGATTTTTTTTATCACATGTTACTGTTGAAATTTTAATATAGAACTCGACGGTCTAGGCAGTTTTGTTCGGTTCTTGAGCAACTATAATAACAGGTAGTAAGCTAGCTAAATGGTGAAACAGGAATATAGCAGAAACAATAATAAGCTTATAGTCGGTCTAGGAATAAGTGTTACAACTCTACTGACTAAAGGTTAGAGAAGCCGCAAGAGTAGCCGATGGTGCGGATTCATTTGAAGAGACGAGCTTGGTCCAGTAGGTAGCAAAGGCTCAGCTCATTGTGAAGGTGCTCTGGCGCAGGTGTTGACGGATATAAGACGACGATCAGTAATGATTCAAAGGACCTCAACTAATAAACCAACTCATCTCTTTGAGTCTCTGTCTCTCTCAAATTCATCCAGCTATTGTTCTTGCTCCTATCTATTGTAGTCAGTACCAAACTAGTCCTATATTATCTGTGATCTATATTATATGAGCGAGATAAGTAAAGGCTGCAAACAAACCTTACAGCCAGCCCCGCTGGATTATTAGCTTTGCTCTTATCGAAACAAAACTTCATTCTCCCAAATTCCCTCTCTCCCTTCCCTAGCACGATCGATTGGCCAACGATCGGCGAGCCCTCTACAGGTCCACCACACCCGCCCAAATCGTGCGCGATCCCGTGGCGAAATGGCCAAATCACGCACCCCAGGAGAGCGCTAGGCGGCCCCGGCCTCACCCAGCAAGGCAGCCCCATGCCAGAGCGACGTCGCCCACTTAGGGGGTGATTGGTTACCCGTATAGGATGGCGCAAAGGCCCATCCGGGTCCATTTACGTCACCAGGCCGACGTTTGGTTCCCCGACTCGCATCGTTTCCCTATATCCTCTCGTGCATTTCTACCCCTCCATCTCGGCTCCCTCCGTCTCCTCGAGGCGAGCTACCCTCGCGAGCCAGGACGGTGCGACGCAGCGTGGGAACTCTGGGCGTGCGCGGGGGAGCTTAGCGGGAGATGGTTTCGTCCGCCGATAAAAGGGCGCGTGCGGGTGTGGAGTCAGGGTTACCGCTCCCATTCCTGCAGTCGCCTCCCGCGTGCACCCCTCCGGTGAGATCTCTTCTGCTTTCCGTTCCCGGCCGGTTTCTCGCCGGCGTCTCCCTCCGGCGGCGGTTCTGTTGTTGGTTCTCCGTTATTTCGGCTGGTATGCCTCACCTTACCCCTCTTCCTCTTTGATTTCTTCCGTCTGAGATTTCGCCTAGGGTTCCTATTTGTCTTCTTGGTCGTACCCATAGATCTATGAGTTCATGATCGTTTTTGGCTTAGATCTGATCGGTTTACTACGATTATGCTATGGATTTAACTGAGCACAGTGCCTAGGTCGATGATTAGAACTGTTTCCTACTAGATTAGGCGTTGGAGGAGCACCTGTTGGTGTGGCAGCCCTGTCTGTCTATGTGCCTTGTTCGATGAACTCTGAGCTCGGTGCCTTAGTCAATGTTTTTCCTATTGGTCTGCCAGCCATCTCTGTGTTTGTGGCTACTTTGTTGAACTTTGAGCTCTGTGTTTGTGCCTACTTTGTGACATACTATACACATGTTTACCCAATGCTAGTATTTCCAGTACTCTGCTATTGTGATTGGTACCTATTTTCTGATTAAGCAATGCTTAGTATGTGTGATGTTGTTAAATTTTGCTGCATACCAATCTTTATGAGGCATGTAGCACTGGGCAATGATGAGCACCTTTTCTGATACATCACTACTTCTTGATGTCTACCTGTTTCTGTCAAATACCATTTTTTATGAGACCTAAGGCACTATGCAATGATGATTCATGTTGATCCATGCATACTGAGAATTGTTCATCCATGTTGATCCATGCAGACTGAGTATTGTTCATCCATGTTGATTCATGTTTGCTTATTGTATACTATGGATGCATGTTAATTAGGAATGGCTGAGCCTGGTCACCAGATCCATAACATTGATGATGTTGATGTGCTTGTTGGGGTCAATGACCCAAATGGTGTTGAGGTTGTGGTAGAGATGCCTAATGCTGGGGGTCAAGCACCCCAGGGTCCTATGCATTGGAACCATGTCCTTTCCAATTTCATGCTTAGGAGGTTCCATGACCTTCTAATTCAGGGAGTGAAAACTGATAAGGGGTTCAAGGAGGTGCCCGGCATGTTGTCTGAGTTTGCTGGGGTCCCTGTATTAGTGCAACAGATTTACATCCATCTGCGCAAGTGGAGGCAGAGGTGGGTGAAGGTTGCTAGGCTTAGGGACCTGAGTGGTGCTCTGTGGAATGAGGACCTCCACATGATTGTTCTTGATGAGGGGCACCTATGTGGCCACACTAAGGCGTTGATCCATTTGGTCATTCACTCATTCAATAGGTTATGCAAATTTGGAATCTAACAATTCTTTTGTATTGTTTGTTGTAGGACCACCTTGCTGATGCAAAGTTTCTGAACACACCTATTGAGAACTATGTGCAGATGGAGGCTATCTTTGGAGGTAATCAGGCCACTGGTAGGTATGCCATGGGTTCTAGTGAACCATTAGGCACTAACATGGGACAAATTGATGATGACACTAGTAGGGAAGGCTCTAACTATGTCAAGATGGAGGTTGAGTCAGCCAAGGTTGCAGAGAAGGAGGGCTTTGAGGAGAAGGAGAAGGAGAGGGAGAGGGAGAGGGGTGGGAAGAGGAAGAGACTGAGCCAAGAGCAGGCTGATCTCATGGCTGGCATGGTGAAGGCAGTTGCATCTGTTAGTGAGGCTTTGAAGACTCCACTCCACAATGAGGTGCATCAGGACCTCTATGGGTGTGTGATGGGGTGCCTTGAGTATCCTGCTGAGGCCCTGATGTTTGCTTTTGTGTACCTCCTGAAGAATAAGGCTGAGGGCCTTTGCTTTGTTCAGATGTCTGAGGAGAACAGGATCCTGTGGCTGAGGACCTACCTCAGCTCTACCTACTTTCAGTAGGTAGAAGGTGTGCTTGCCCCTCCTCTTTTGCATATACCCATGCTAACTAACCTATGCTACTTTTAGAAAGTTGAGTGGCACTGACCTATGATGGTGCTATGGAGAACTGATGGTTTCTAGGAGAACTTATGGTGCCATGGTGTTGGACACTAAACCTGTGTAGCCTCTATTGGCTACTTATATTTTTGTATAGCACAGGACATGGTGATGGATGTGGGGCTGCTGTGATGTGGGCAGATCCACCTAGGAGATGGATGTCCTAGGAACTGATGTGGACTTGGTTTGCTTTATGATGCAGGTTCATATGTGCTTGGTTTCTATTATATGTGCTCATATGCTTGGTTGTTGATGCAGGTTGGTTTGAGATTTTGCTTGGCCTATGATGCTAGTTCTACTTATCTGAGGTGGCTGTTTTTCTTCCCAT